>JAAALK010000084.1:6659754-6802773 GCA_019279435.1 Zizania palustris | reverse complement strand
GAGGGGGGGGGGCGGCTCTTCTTTCTTGTGATTACAAGCGAATTACAAGGAGCCCTTATGCGAAGTATCGCTTTAGGTGATCCGCATGCCAAGTATGTGCTAAACTCTTCACCTTCTAAATTAGCTAATTTAAATGACCAGGGTGCCTGAGCGGACAATTAGATATGACCTTCCCATTTATTGCCAATTCCCTGGTGCTATAATGCTTCGTGAACAAGATGACCCGGTCTTAACTCGCTGAGCTTAACCTTCGGTAATACCAAGTCTTCGTCTGCTGATGATACTTTGATAAATTAGCTACAGCCCGAAGTCTTGTTTCTTGACAAATCTAACGAAGCTTGTCTTTCTTCTTCGATGTCTGTCGGTGCTGCGAAATGATCCCCTTTGAGCTCTGTGGAGTCATAGCTTCATCTCCGAATAGTAGTCTGAACGGAGTAAAACCTGTGGACCTTGTTGCGTAGTCCGAATGGCCACAGAATCTTCGGAAGCTCTCGGTCCACAGTCCCTTTGATATCCTACTATTCTTCGATTTAGCCCTGATAAAATATTTCCATTGGCGCGCTCAACGGCTCCATTTGACTGATGATGTCTCACTGCAGCAAACATAGTTGAATGCCTAGTCTTCGCAAAACTTCCTGAAGGTCTGCGTCGAACTGTGTCCATTATCAACTGTGAGATATCTAGGACTCCGAACCGGCAAATATGTTTTTCCAGAAGAATTTCGTATTGTCGAAGTGATAGCTGTTAAGGCTCTGCTTCTACCCACTTTAAAATCTTCAATGGCTACCACTGCGAACTTCAGATTTCCCTTTGCTACGGAAAGGGACCAATTAGATCCATACCCCATCTGGCCATAGGCCATACCGGAGCAATGACTTGAAAGCTGTTGGTGGGCGAGGACTCCGTCGACCCATCCACTGGCATCCTTGACAGTGCGGACCAAGCTCTCCGCATCAGCTGTTATTGTGGGCCAATAAAGCCCCTGGCGAAGTGTTTTTCCTACCAGAGCTCTAGGGGCTAAATGGCTTCCACAAAGGCCTTCGTGAATTTCTCGAAGAATTTCTTGGCCTTCGGCTTGAGATATACATCGGAGTAGAGGGGAACATACTCCGGCCTTGTATAATATACGTTGATTAACTGATAGTTCTTGCTCTGAGCTTTAATCTTGACAATTGGGGCCTCTTCGGGCAAATTTGTTCCTCCTTGCAAGAGTTCTATGATCGAATCTTTCCAATCTGCACTAGGAATGCAAAGAATCCTCCGCAGAGGCAATTTGTGGCACCGAAGGTACATGAGCTCCTCATAGAAAGCTTCGTCAGGCACATCCACAGCTCCGGCTGCAGCCTTCGCTAAAATGTCCGCTTGCACGTTTTCAGCTCTTGGTATACTCCGAATGGAAATACCCTTGAAGTGTGCTTCGATCTTGCGGATTTCTTCTAAGTACTTTGCAAGCTGTGGAGTGTCGGACTTGAAACTTTTGTCTACGTGCCCTGCTACTATCTGAGAATCTGTTTTTATAATTATCCTTGTAGCCCCTAGAGCACGTGCTTTCCGGAGTCCCCATAAAATTCTTCGTACTCCGCTATTATTGGTAGACTTAAAGTTGAGTCTTGCGGAATACATTGCTCTTTGCCCTGACGGTGAAATCAATACTGCCCCAATGCCTGCTCCGGATTGCTTGGAAAGCCCCATCGGAGTAAATAATCCAAACTCCGTCATCTGATTTCTCTGGAGTCAACTTCGCAGGTGGAGTCCACTCTGCTACGAAGTCTGCTAGGACTTGAGATTTGATAGCTGTCCTTGCCAGGAAAGATATGCCGAAGGGTGCTAGCTCGACTGCCCACTTCCAATCCTTCCAGTGGAGTCTTTGCTTCGGAGCATATCTCCTAAAGGATACGAAGTTGGTACAATTACATTATGAGCCAAAAAATATTGTCTTAGCTTCCTCGAAGCCATTATCAGAGCATAAACGAACTTCTCAAGTTCGGAGTATCTTGTCTTCGCTCCTGACAATGCTTCGGATACAAAATAGACAGGATTTTGGACCAACTTCCATGGATATCCGCTTCTCTGACAGGACTTTGCGCGACAGCTGAACCTGTAGCTGCAAGATACAGGAGTAGGGTTTCGTCCGCAATAGGCAACCGTGAGTGTAGCAAGATTGCTGAGATAATCTTTAATATCTTCGAAGCTTTTCTGACACTCCGGTGTCCATGCAAAATCTTCGGACCCTTTCAAAGCTTTAAATATTGGCAAGCTCCTCTCCGCAGACCTTGATAAAAACCTGCTAAGTGCGGCCAGACGTCCAGTCAGCTTTTGCACTTGCTTAAATTCTCCGGAGGAGCCATCTTCTGCAGCGCAGTTATTTGAGTAGGGCTAGCTTCAATTCCCCTGCTTGAAACTAAGTACCCTAACAACTTTCCAGCCTTAGCTCCGAATATACATTTTTCGGGGTTAAGACGGATCCCACATGCCCGAAGGCTATTGAATGTTCTGCTAAGTCTAGGCTATGTTGGTGCTTTAAAGCACTCTTTATTACAATATCATCCATATAGGCCTCCACATTGCGGCCTAGTTGATGACCTAGAGCCTTAGCAACTAATCTTGAAAAAGTAGCCCCGACATTTCTTAGGCCGAAGGGCATGCTTACATAGCAGAAGACTCCCCGAAGGAGTTACAAGCTCGTCTTGATTCATCTTCGCGCTTCAACCATATTTGATGATACCAGAATACGCGTCAAGGAAGCTTAGTACTCCGAACCTGCAGTGGAGTCAACTAGTTGATCAATTCGGGGCATGGGGTAGGGGTCACGTGGGCACGCTTTATTCAGAGATGTGAAATCAATGCACATGCGCCACTTCCCGGAAGACCTTCTTCCTGACGAAGACTGGGTTGGCTAACCATTCTGTGTGGGCCACTTCTCTGATAATCCCAGCCTTCACAGTTTTTCAACTTCGTCCTTAGCTAGAGTAGCTCTCTCTGCGGACATCTTCCGGAGCCCTTGTCGAACAGGCCGGGCCTTCGGGTTTACAAGCAAACTGTGCTCAATAATATCCCGATCGACTCCGGTGATATCTTCGTCAGACCAAGCGAAGACATCCAAATTTTCTTCCACGACTTGTTCCCAAGGAGGTTGCAACTTCAGGAGGTAATCTTTACCAAATTGAAAAGTGTATTCTTTACCATCTTTAACAATGATCTTCGTTGCAATCTCTCCTTCGGGACTTGGTCTCGGAAACGACTTCTTCGAAGCTTCGGAGGAGGCTGAAAAAATTTCTTCATTATCTTGGACACTATTTACTTGTCTCGGATCAAGAGGAAGGACCGTGACCATATTCTGCTCTCCGAGCCATGGCTTGATCTCCGAAGATTGTCAGGACTCCTGCTTGTGTGGGCATCTTCATGCACAAGTAGTTGTGATGCGCCACAGCTCGAACTGATTCAACATGCCCCGTCCGAAGATGACATTATAAGCATACGGGGCATCTACCACATCAAAGATAACTTCTTCAGTTCGGGCTAGTAAACCTTCTCCGAAGGTTACTTCCAAGCCTATCTGGCCAAGTGCATCAAGCGGAGGTCCTGCGAAGCCTTGCAGAGGACCGAGCCGCTGGGAGGAGATGCTTCAGGGAAATGCATAACTGATCGAAGGCTTGCACAAAAATGATGTCTGCCGAGCTACCTCGTCATTAACACTCTTCGGACTTCAGTTCCTGCAATATCAGCAGTGATAACCAATGGATCTGCATGCGGGAACTTAATACCAGCTGCATCCTCCGCAGAGAAAGATATTGGAACATGAGACCACTCTGGCATTGCAGCTGCAGATGACGAAGTCCCAATATGGCCTACTTCTCGAACGTACTCTCTTCGCTGTCTCTTGGACATGCTTCCGAGGGTACCTCCTCCGGAGATAGGGAGACCTACTCTCTTCCTCTATCTTGCCCTTCTTCTTGCTTCGGAGGTGGCATAACATTGGCCACCGGAGGGTGCCTTGCAGCATCAAAATTTTCTATCCGCGCCACAGCCTGGACCGGGTCTGGGCGCGCTGCTGCTGGACTTCAGTCGGTACTCTGCCTCGACCTGAAGTTCTTTCCAAGTATTCTCCCCTTAGGGTAGGATAGCCTTGCAAGTGTCAGTTGCATGGCTTCGATTCTCTCCATGAATACAGCAAAAAAGGGTCTGGCCCTTGCCAGCAGTTTTTCCCCTGGCGGCCTCCACCCGCTGGACTTGTTCCCCGCAGACTGTGGAGCTCTTGGTGCAAACTTCTGTGGGGGTGCAATGTCAAGACTTCAGAGCGAGGGTGCTTTGCCCTCTTCTTCGATCATGTTGCACTTCGAAGACTGGTTCTTGCGGCTGTGCCGAAGTCTTCACCTCTGCTTTAACTTCTTGCAATACTGTCGAAGTAGCAGCAGCAGACCTCCGAAGCCAACCCTCTTCTGACCTTGCATACTCCTGAAGTATGACATCAGCTGTGATACTGTGGTGATGCTCTTCCGATGCAGTTTATCAAGAAGGCCTTTATGACTGACGCCTTCCCGAGGCCGCATCAACCACCGAGGATTGGACAGCCCCCCGAATTTGCGACTTCGGTGTGAGCGAAGCGCTTGAAGTACTGCCTCATGTTTCTCCGGGGAGCTGTTTCACTTGGAAAAGGCTTCCTGTTGACATGGGAGGCACGAAGGTGCCCTGAAAGTTACTTATAAACTTCCTCTTCAACTGTGACCACGAATTGATTGATCCTGGCTTTAAAGACCAGAACCATCTCAATGCCACTCCTTGAAGAGCTAACGGGAAGCACTTCGCCATAGTCTCTCTGTCTCCGCCGCTAGCCTCAATCGCTAGGGCATAAGAACGCGCGAACTCTCCGGGATCTTCATCTCCGGCATACTTACAGAGCTTCGAAGTTTTGAACTTTGGATCGAAGCGAACCTTCTGCAGCTCAGGATGCAACGGAGATTCATTGTCGTAAGAGGCGTTCTCCGGGGCTTCGGGATAACCAAGATCGTCGTCTTCGGGCACTTCGGGGATAGCTGGGGTGGCTTGAGAGCGAAGCCTGTTCGCAGCCTCTTGTCGCCACCCTCGCTACCCTCAGCTTGAAGGTTGGCCATTTGAGTGGCCATGTCTCCAAGGCTATCTTCATCTCCTCCGGAAGGACCTTCCGGGTCTTGAGAACTGGTATGATCAGTTCGAATCGGAATGGAGGGTGGCGGAGTGGCTCCGGGCGGTCGGAGTATGGAAGGGGTTGGTGGAGAGTTTTCGTATCCTCGAGGGATAGACGCCCCTTGCGGAGTTTGAGGTGGAGGGATAGTCGAAGACCCTCCGACTTCGACTGTGTCGAAGGGTATCTCTCCGGAGATCCGAGAGGACCTCCGAGTGGGATTGCGAGGTGCGCTCCGCTTAGGAGGCATGATGTAAGAAGTTGGTAGAGAACGAAGTTTTTTGGACTAAGTTCCCCACGGACGGCGCCAACTGTTGGCGTAAAAGATTACGCTAACAGGTTTCTGTAGAAAAGAAACTAACAAACGAAGTGTTTGTGAAGCAAACTGTTCTAAGCCTCCGAAAGGATAATAGCTTAGAATAGTTCGAAGTGTGTATTGAATCACTTGTATTCGGTCCCTATTACAGGGTGAAATGGGGGGTATTTATAGGCCTAAACATTAAGGAAAAGACCTATTTACCCCTCTATTACAACCGACATTAAGGAAACTATTCGGTTCCCTTAATAGGGCTAAAATGGTAAAAGACTAATCTAATAGGATAGAAGATAAGTCTTCCATCTTAGCTGGCAGAAAAGATCCTGAAGGGCTTTGGTTCGAAGACATACTTCGAACCAGTGCCTGTCTTCGGGCTCTCGAACGAGGTTCTGGGCATCTTCGAAGATGGTCTTCGGACATCTTCGAACTGGTTGACTGTCTTTATGCTGCTTCGGCAATAACCCCGAAGATGAGATATTTCCCCAACAATGACGAAACAAAAATACAACCAAAAATATCATATAAGATTCAAGCACATAAATATATCAAGTGGTATAAATTGTTCATTACATCAAGCTCTTATTCCATCTACAACCCAACTCGTTGCAGACGGCACCACATACAAAATTATGATTTTTATTTAAATTCGCGTCTCCTAACGCCTACTCGCCACCGGAGGCGGTCTCCGTGCCTCTCGGAACCACGAGTGCGCGGCTCCAGAGAGATGGCGGGCTCGAGAAAATTCTCGATGATGGAGTCGGAGACGAGACCGGGGCGTGGAGGAGGGGCGCTGGTAGAGGGCCTGGCGGGGGAGGGTCGTGGCGGGATCCTCTTGGGGCGAGGGAGGGGCTCACGGATGGGCTTCTTCTTCCTTGGAAGAAGAGGAACCATCTCCGCGATATCCTTCTGCAGCTGCATAATCTTGCGCTGCAACTCGCCATTCTGTTGGATCAAGTTCTTCGTCTCTTCACGAAGGAACTCAACCGCCTCATGGTGCTCGTCGGCGTCGAGCACCGCCTCGGTGTGAGATCGTCCATGGCCTGTAGAAGACGCGACTGCCGGGCCATGACCGGATCACGCACGGAGTGAACTCCGAGGTAGATGCTACGGTGGGCTCCGGGAGTGCGCTTCGGTACGAGCCGGAAGGACGAGTTCTGAAGACGATCGTCGTAGATCATCCTCAGCTCCATGAGGGCCTGGAGGGCGACTCGTTGGCACGCGACGTCGAAAGTCGGGCCTCCAAGTGCGGTGGTGTAGGGCGGCAGGTGTTCTCCGGAGCCATGGACGGTGAGGGAGACGTCGCAAGGCCCGGCGAACTCGTCGGGGTACACTCCTTGAAATTCGGGCTCGAAGAGGAACCCGAGAAGGTGAGCATCATACGGAGCTCCCGGACGAAGCCCTCGTAGTGGCGGCAGTAGCTGTGGACTTGGTAGACAGGCATCTACAAAACAGCAAGTTGAATAAAAGTGAGGAGAGGAACAAAGTTTATGAAGTAGATTTTCGAGAAATAATTTCCTGTGGCTAATGGCTAGGCGGGTCTGTTTGGCTTCCTACAGTCGAGTCAGCTCTGATACCATCTTGTAGAGCCCCGATTTAACAAATAGAGACATTATTGAATTTCATAAGAAAAACAATAATACAAGAGGTTCATCATGCGACAATCGTACATACGACAGTGTTCATGGTACGCAGACCATATTTATTACATCATTGTTTTTAATAAAAACAGTAAAGTAGAATAAGTAGAAAACGGCATGACGAACATCTTCTTCAGGATTTTTCTCCCCGACTGGGTCGCTACTCCAGACCGTCTTCGTAGTAAACATCCTCTGTGGGGTCCAACGGTATGAGTACAAAAAGTACTCAACAAGCCACCGCAAATGCAAATAATAATGCAGGATAATAAACAAGGAAGGATAATGGCTAACATTGCAGAATAATGCAGTTGCAGTTATGGCATTTAGTGTAATCATATTTTAATCATGCGGAAAGTAAACATGAGCATCATCAACATCGACTAACTCGAGGGGTACGGTCAGCCCCACCTCGCTCAACGGTCCTACATGTCAATCCATCATGCACATACATATTCAAGGTAAACTAACTGGGGGATGTCACGCAACCCGCCCTTGACCGTGGGCTCGGCTTTTCGAAAAGATTTAAGACTCTGATCAGAGATGTACTACTGTACCCACAAGGCACGCACTCATCCCAACGAGATGACCCATTTCACGGGAACTCGTGCCAAACTTCAATATGAGATGTTCCAAGCGATAACCACCCGCTCTAGGTTTCGCCGGCGCGCCGAGCCGCATCCCGGCTAACGTCGCACCCCCTTTTGCGCCACATTGGTACAAGTCACCCGCAGGTGCAACTTGACCCATCTCCAAGTGGTGGCCTCGGTTTGGAACAGCCCATACCTTAGTTAGGACTTACCCACTAGACTTGTGGTTAGTACGTAAGTGTATTGCAACGGATCCCTCAGACCGGTCCTTATAGTGCCCCGGGTGCTACCGACCAATGCCCTAGCTTGCACCCGGAACCCACCATGCATACACTCACAACCATGACTCATCACCAACAGAATTTCCAAGGATAAGAAGTAACGGGGATCATATAATAGAAACCATTTTTGCTACGACTCATTTTTATCCTATAGCGGCCGTGTCAATACATTGGACACTAGCTAATATCATTGATCATGTGGTGACAAGGAGGTTAGGCGAGATAGCATGGCTTGGGTTGCACATCAAGGTCGGGGATCCTAAATAAATATAATGTAAGGGTTCGTTTGACTAATGCATATATAACCTATGTGTTTTAGCGATAGTCAATTCAAACATGGGTTCAATATGTTCAAAAGAATTGTTTGGTGACTTGCCTTGTTCAGCGAATGGGGAGGGAGGAACTTCCGGGAAGTACTCCGGCTCCTCGGCGACGTCGTAGTCTTTTTAATATAATAAAGCAAAATAAAAGAGCACATTCAATCAAACAATATAACATTACATTAATAGCACATAAGTTACTGTTGGTTTGATTAAAAGTAAAATAATTTCCATTGTTAAGGTTCTGAAAGTTATCTCATAAATAACTTAAAAGGGATTAAAATGAAGGGTTGTCCTTTTTTAGAAAACAAATGTGAATAGTCTCATATTAAGTTCCCTAATAAGTTTGAAATGAAAAGTTCATGGTAATTTAGTGTTTTGCAGTATATGAATAGAAAGGAATAAATATGAATTTTTTTGAAGTTCAAACATTTGAATTCATATTTTAATCCTAAAGGCATTTAAGTACTTATTTGAATAAACATGAAAATGTCAAAGTAAACCTACTGTTTTTATTGCATAAACATGTAGAGAATAATTTTATGAATTTTCTGAAATTGGAATGGTAATTTTTGGAGTTCAAATGCATTAGATATGAATTTTACAAGTTTAAAAGTATTTCTGAAATTCATTTTCAATTTTTAAACTCCTCGGGTCCACGGTGAGCCAGGCCCACGGTGAACCCGCGCACTGTGCGCGTGCGCCGGGTCGATCTGGACCGTCGGATCCAGATCCGACGCGCGAGGGCGAGGCGGGGCGCGTAAGTCACGATGGACGGTCAGGATTAAAACGTGCGAAGGGGTACCACGTGGACGCACGAGATCGCACGCCGGTTTTAAATGAAAACGAACGCGTGAGATCAAAACGTAACGCTTTGACCAGATCCGACGGTGCGGATTAGATCACGTACGTGGGCTCACGCGCGTCGTCTGATCGCGATCGCACGGTCGGGATCAGATCCGACACGGCACGGGTACTCGACCGTGCCGGTCGTCTTCTCCGACGACGGCGAGCGGGCCAGCGGCCACGGCGAGCGACGGCGGCCCAAGCTAAGCCTAAAATGGAAAGAGGGCACTACGGCGGTCACGATGGTACCTTAGGCGAGGTGAGGGGTCGACGGAGCACGGTCGGCGGCGAGGGTAGACGGCGGAGTGGTTCGGGCTCCTCGTCGGCGATGGTGTTCCGGCGATCTCCTTGGCCAACGGAGGCGTGGCCGAGGTAGGGGTCGTCCTCGCGGTCACGTTGGTGGCGGGGGCACGGGCGGAGGTGGTCTGAGGCGACGGCGAACGGTGGCCGGAGACGGAACCGAAGGAGTGCGCTAAAAAGTGAACTGCGGGCGCTCTGTTTGGTCCAGGGTTGCGAGGGCATGGGGGTCGAACGCGGCGGAGGCAGGGGGGTTTAAATAAGGCGTCGGAGGGGGCTCGCATGCAAGGAAAGCCGGGGGATGGCTTTAAGTCGCCGGCGAGGGCTCGGCCATGCACGGAGCTGCGTTCTCGGGGGCTTAAACGCGTGCCTTTATGGGTTTAAATGGTCGGTGGGCCTCGGGAGGTTAATGGCCGACGTCGGTTTTAACGGGAGGGGGAGCCGGCGAGCGGATCGAGGTGAAGTTTTCAACGGCGGGATTAGGGGGGGGCCTGGCGCGAGGTTGATGACGAAGCTGACAGGCGGGGGCCACTGGTCGGCGGGCGCGGGCGAGTGAGGGTGGCGACTGACGGGTGGGGCCGCGGTGTCGGGTTCGCGCGCGAGTGGAGGAATTTGGCGCCGACAGGTGGGGTCGGGCGAGGGTGCAGAGAGGAGGTCACTGACGGGCGGGGTCCACTAGTCAGAAGGCGCGCGCGCGGGTGGGATTGGGCTGGGCCGGCCGGGAGAGAGAGAGGGGAGGGGGGAGCCCATTACTGTTTTAAAACATTTCTGAATAAAAATAATTCCAGAAAATAGATTAAAATCTTAGGGATACTTCCAAGGTTGGTAAAAATTTATAAAATTCTCAAAAATATATCTTGGTCTTAGGATCATATACAAAAAGTTTCACTTCCTGGTTTGGCCATCTACTCTATGCTGTAGTTCAATTTGGTATAAAGAGGTATTTAAAAGTATTTTCAGAAATAAATAATTCCAAGAAATTGAATTTAATAATATTTTTATTGTTTTGAAAATTTGGGGTGTTACAAACCTATCCCCCTTACAAGAATCTCGTCCTCAAGATTGGAACGCTACTCGAATAACTCGGGGTATTGGGCTTTTAGTTCGTCTTCCTTTTCACAAGTGGCTTCCTCGGCGGGATGGTTGTTCCATTGGACTTTGCAGAAGCGAACAACGCGACTTCTGGTTACTCTTTCCTTGGTTTCTAGGATTTTGACGGGTTTCTCTATGTAGGTCAAGTCTTCTTGGACATTAAGCTGTTGAAGGTCGGCTTGCTCGGTGGGTACACGGAGGCACTTCTTCAGCTGAGAGGACATGGAACACATCATGAACGCCTGCCAAGGATGGGGGCAGTTCGAGTTGATATGCCACTTCTCCCTGTCGTCGGAGGATCTGGAAAGGTCCGACGTAGCGGGTGCTAGTTTGCCTTTCATGTTGAACCTCTGAGTGCCACGGAGGGGAGTGACTCGGAGATAGACATAATCGCCCTCCTCAAAGGCCAGGTCTCTTCGACGGTTGTCGGCATAGCTCTTTTGCCTGGATTGGGCTGCCTTCAATCGGTCTCTATGATCTTAACCTTCTCTTCAGCTTCTCTTAATAAATCAGTCCCAAACAGTTGTGACTCTCCGTCTGGTCCCAGAGCAATGGCGTTCTGCACTTACGTCCATAGAGTGCTTCGAACGGGGACATTTGCAGGCTGGCTTGATAGCTGTTGTTGTAGGAGAACTCTGCATATGGTAAGTCTTGTTCCACATTCCGCCAAAGTCTAGAGCACAAGCTCTAAGCATATCTTCCAATATCTGGTTGACCATTTCGGTTTGACCGTCGGTCTGTGGATGATAGGCGGTGCTAAAGTTCAGCCGGGTGCCGAGTTCCTCTTGAAGGTTCTTCCAAAACTTGGAGGTAAACTGACTCCCACGGTCAGATACAATCTTCTTAGGAACTCCGTGAAGGCATACGATCCGGGTCATATACAACTCAGCCAACTTGGCGACGGTGTACGTTGTCTTGACCGGGACGAAGTGAGCTACCTTGGTGAGTCGGTCGACGATCACCCAGATAGAATCATGACCAGCTTGGGTCCTGGGCAGTCCCGTGATGAAGTCCATTCCTATCTCTTCCCACTTCCATTCAGGGACCTTGAGAGGTTGAAGAAGTCCGGCAGGTCTCTGATGCTCTGCCTTGACTCGCCGGCATGTGTCGCACTTGGCCACGTACTCGGCTATTTCTCTCTTCATGCTGACCCACCAATATTTTTCCTTTAGGTCTTGATACATCTTTGTACTCCCGGGATGGATGGAGTATAATGTATCATGGGCTTCTTGAAGGATGAGGGTCTTCAACTCAGGTAGGTTGGGTACGCATACTCGGTTTCCGAACCAGATGGTACCATGCTCGTCTTCGGAAAATCCGGGGGCTTTACCCTTCCTCATTTTCTGCTGGATCTCCAGGATGTCCGGATCTTCCTTCTGCTTCTCTCGGATCTGGTCTATTAAGACAGGCCGAGATTCCATGGCAGCGAGGTACGCTCGGGTGGTGATCCCTAGGTTTAGCCTTTCCATCTCCTTGTAAAGTAAAGGAGCTTGGTCTTGAATCATGATGGCATTGCAGTACCCTTTTCGACTAAGGGCGTCTGCCACCACATTCGCTTTGCCCGGATGATAATGGATGCCCAAGTCGTAATCCTTGATCAGTTCCAACCATCTCCTTTGCCTGAGATTCAGATCTGTTTGGGTGAATATGTACTTGAGGCTCTTGTGGTCGGTGAAGACCTCACACCGGTTTCCCACAAGGTAATGTCTCCATATCTTCAAGGCATGAACCACGGCTGCTAGTTCCAGGTCGTGGGTTGGGTAGTTCAGCTCGTGCGGTCTCAGTTGCCGGGAGGCGTATGATATCACTTTCCCTTCTTGCATTAAGACGCATCCCAATCCTTGACGAGAGGCATCACAGTAGACGTGGAAGTCTTTCCGGATGTCTGGCAGAGTCAGAATAGGAGCTGATACTAGCTTCTTCTTGAGGGTCTGGAAGCTTTCTTCGCAGTCGGGGGTCCATTCAAACTTCACTTCCTTCTGCAGAAGTCTGGTCATAGGCTTGGCGATCTTGGAAAAATTCTCGATGAACCGGCGGTAGTATCCGGCCAATCCGAGAAAACTCCGGATCTCGGTCACCGTCGTGGGCTGCAGCCAGTTGGTTACCGCTTCAACGGTGGTTGGGTCCACTGCTATTCCTCCGGCAGATATAACATGGCCGAGGAACTTCACCTCAGACGACCAAAATTCGCATTTGCTGTATTTGGCGTACAGTTGCTGCTCCCTCAACTTTCCGAGGGTCAGACGGAGGTGTGCCTCGTGTTCTTCCTTGGTCTTGGAGTATATGAGGATATCGTCGATGAATACCACGATGAACTTGTCCAAGAACTCCATGAATACATTGTTCATCATGTTCATGAAAAAGGCCGGGGCATTCGTGAGTCCGAACGACATCACGGTATACTCGTAGAGTCCATAGCGGGAGGTGAAGGCAGTCTTGGGTATGTCTTCTTCCCTAATCCTCAATTGGTGATAACCTGACCTGAGGTCAATCTTGGAAAACACCGAGGATCCTTTCAGCTGATCGAACAGGTCGTCGATCCGAGGCAATGGGTACTTGTTCTTGATGGTTACGTCGTTCAAGGCTCTATAGTCCACGCACATCCTCTTGGGTCTTGTCCTTCTTCATGGCAAATATAACCGGTGCACCCCAGGGTGAGGTACTCGGTCGGATGTAACCTTTCTGCTCTAGGTCTTCGATGTTGCTCTTGACTTCAGCTAGTTCATTGGCGGCCATTCGGTACGGGCGCTTGGAGATTGGAGTGGTCCCGGGGACAAGTTCGATTCTGAATTCGATGTCCCGCTTGGGAGGCATTCCGGGTAGATCTTCAGGGAAGACATCCGCAACTCCCTGACTATAGGCACCTCTTCAAGAGCTATCGAGCGAAGGGATGCTCCGAGTGGTTTGCGATTGGTCATCCGAAAGGTGACGGTTACGCCTTCAGGATGGGTCACCATGACGGACTTGTTGGCACAGTCGATCACTCCCTTGTGCTTCATCAACCAATCCATCCCTAGTATAAGGTCGAGTCCGGTGCATTGGATGAGGACAGGCTCGGCCCGAAACAGTACTCCTTGGATGTCAATTTGAACGTTAGGGCTGTATAAGCGGGCTGAGGTCCTATTGCCGGGGGTGGCAATCACCATGGGAATGGGTAGAGGGAGCACGTCCAGTTTGTTTGTTTTCACAAAATTTTCCGAGATGAAGGTGTGGGTTGCTCCAGAGTCAAATAATATGACGGCCGGTACGGAATTCACTGTAAACGTACCGAGCACGACTTCAGGAGCCTCCTGAGCTTCCTCCGCGCTGATGTGGTTGACGCGGGCATGAACCGCCTGGTTGGGTGCCGTGCCCTGAGCTGGCTTGGGGTGAGGACACTGGTGTGCATAGTGCCCTTCCTTGCGGCAGTTGAAGCAGACGACCGGCCTTCCTTGGCGATCCCTCAAGATCGGGGCCTTGGCGGCTGGTGTCGGCTGAGCGGCCGGAGCTGGTGGAGCGGGGCGAGGATGCCCGGCGTTGGATCCACCGGCGGCGTGAGGTGGCCTGTAGGCGGGCCGAGGATGGTAGGCGGGCGCTGGTGGCGGAGGGACGAAGCGGGGCCTCTGAGAGTTCGCCTGCTGATGCTTGAAGGCGATCATCTTCCTCTTCTTGAGGTCCAGCTTGTTCTGCTCAGTCTCTTGGATGAGCGCTTTGTTGACCAGCCGTTGGAAGTCGGCGAAGTCGGCGGCGACGAGCTGGATGGACAGCTCATATTTAATCCTAAAGGCATTTAAGTACTTATTTGAATAAACATGAAAATGTCAAAGTAAACCTACTGTTTTTATTGCATAAACATGTAGAGAATAATTTTATGAATTTTCTGAAATTGGAATGGTAATTTTTGGAGTTCAAATGCATTAGATATGAATTTTACAAGTTTAAAAGTATTTCTGAAATTCATTTTCAATTTTTAAACTCCTCAGGTCCACGGTGAGCCAGGCCCACGGTGAACCCGCGCACTGTGCGCGTGCGCCGGGTCGATCTGGACCGTCGGATCCAGATCCGACGCGCGAGGGCGAGGCGGGGCGCGAAGTCACGATGGACGGTCAGGATGAAAACGTGCGAAGGGGTACCACGTGGACGCACGAGATCGCACGCCGGTTTTAAATGAAAACGAACGCGTGAGATCAAAACGTAACGCTTTGACCAGATCCGACGGTGCGGATTAGATCGCGTACGTGGGCTCACTCGCGTCGTCTGATCGCGATCGCACGGTCGGATCAGATCCGACACGGCACGGGTACTCGACCCGTGCCGGTCGTCTTCTCCGACGACGGCGAGCGGGCCAGCGGCCACGACGAGCGACGGCGGCCCAAGCTAAGCCTAAAAATGGAAAGAGGGCACTACGGCGGTCACGATGGTACCTTAGGCGAGGTGAGGGTCGACGGAGCACGGTCGGCGGCGAGGGTAGACGGCGGAGTGGTTCGGGCTCCTCGTCGGCGATGGTGTTCCGGCGATCTCCTTGGCCAACGGAGGCGTGGCCAAGGTAGGGTTCGTCCTCGCGGTCACGTTGGTGGCGGGGGGCACGGGCGGAGGTGGTCCGAGGCGACGGCGAATGGTGGCCGGAGACGGAACCGAAGGAGTGCGCTAAAAAGTGAACTGCGGGCGCTCTGTTTGGTCCAGGGTTGCGAGGGCGTGGGGGTCGAACGCGGCGGAGGCAGGGGGGTTTAATAAGGCGTCGGAGGGGGCTCGCATGCAAGGAAAGCCGGGGGAGGGCTTTAAGTCGCCGGCGAGGGCTCGGCCATGCACGGAGCTGCGTTCCCGGGGCTTAAACGCGTGCCTTTATGGGTTTAAATGGTCGGTGGGCCTCGGGGAGTTAATGGCCGGCGTCGGTTTAAACGGGAGGGGGAGCCGGCGGGATTAGGGGGGGCCTGGCGCGAGGTTGATGATGAAGCTGACAGGCGGGGCCACTGGTCGGCGGGCGCGGGCGAGTGAGGGTGGCGACTGACGAGTGGGGCCGCGGTGTCGGGTTCGCGCGCGAGGGGAGGAATTTGGCGCCGACAGGTGGGGTCGGGTGAGGGTGCAGAGAGGAGGTCACTGACGGGTGGGGTCCACTAGTCAGAAGGCGCGCGCGCGGGTGGGATTGGGCTGGGCCGGCCGGAGAGAGAGAGGGGAGGGGGGGAGCCCATTACTGTTTAAAACATTTCTGAATAAAAATAATTCCAGAAATAGATTAAAATCTTAGGGATACTTCCAAGGTTGGTAAAAATTTATAAAAATTCTCAAAAATATATCTTGGTCTTAGGATCATATACAAAAAGTTTCACTTCCTGGTTTGGCCATCTACTCTATGCTGTAGTTCAATTTGGTATAAAGAGGTATTTAAAAGTATTTTCAGAAATAAATAATTCCAAGAAATTGAATTTAATAATATTTTTATTGTTTTGAAAATTTGGGGTGTTACATGTTCTGACTACCCTTAACAGTGGCAAGCGGGGTGGAGTCGCCAGGTAATCAGATCACACGGAAATAATCCAATTAGCTGAAAATAAATATATTAAATAAAATAAATTAGCAAGCTGAATAGAGCTTGACTGATTCGAAGTATACTGTGCAAAGGGTATCGCTGAAGGGTACCTTCGGTGTCTAATGGGAAGGGTCTCACCGAAGGTAATCTTTGGCGTTCGGACTAATCGGGTCAAAGGCGCGCTCCGAATAGATCTCGACGCGACAATCACCTCCGAACAGCGGGGTTCGGCGCGAAGTCTCTGACACGATAAAATAACTCAAACGCAACGCACTAGCGTGACTTCGTCTGGCGTGGGGTGCAAACGTGGTGAAGCCTGACGTGATGAAGCCTGCTGCGAAGCGTGTTGGTGCGTGGGACTCGATCAAACTGACAACAACATGACGGTTCGGCACAGGTAGTCAAAGTTGTGTTCCCGCCGAAGGGTGTTTCTAGCAGCCTCCGAAACTAGTCTCCTGACTCCGGACACCTCCGGTGAAGTTGCTCTGAGTGTGAAAACCTGCAACAGAACAGAGATCAAGTGCCAATTCAGCCTGGGGACTGAATCTTCTAAGTGTGGCAATAGAGGAACAAAGGTAACAATCTGTTACGTAGATTAATGGTTACTTCACAGGCGAAGTAACAAGGCGATAGCAATCTGTTACATAGATTAATGGGTACTTCATAGGTGAAGCAACAAGGATTACCATTGTTTTGACGTGGCCGGCGGAGGGCTTCCAGGCAAACCCACTAAGGTTGCAGAAAAGTAAAGATAAAAGTAAAGGTACGGTTCAAAGCTAGGGCTTTGTGATTTATTTGTGTTGGGGGAGGGGGGTAATGAACCGGCCTCACCCCTATATTTATAGGGGCTAGTATTCTAATCTCTAAGATTAATCTGTTAAGATTTAGCCTAATCATGCGTAGGGATAAAATTAGCCAGATTCAGACTCAAACTCTATCTTTAGAATTCAGCCCGAAGTGGCCCTTCGGCAGGGCCCACCGAAGCCTGCTCCTCGGGCTGAAGCTTCGGTGAGGTAGGACTCTGAAGGCCTTCAGGCTGAAGCTAGCAGGCCTGCTGAAAGGGTTCTGAAGCCCATAGCTCAATGGGCCTTCAGCCCTATAGGGCTTTGGTCTGATCCAAGACATGTGTATTTTTGGGCCAAATTACCAAAATTGATATTTTGACAATCTTAACCATTTAATGCCATTTTTTGCTATCAATACATGCCCCCTGCCGTTTAGTGAACTAAGTGACCTAAAGCACAATGGGCTAAGGACGATACCTCCCATATCAGCCTTTCGACACTTTCAAGCCGTTTGCCACACACTCGGGAAATACTTTTTCAAGTACGTGCCATTCAAAGCTCTTCGAAACCGCTCTCCTTGTAGGGATTCTAACACATACGCATTACCTGGAGCGATTTCGACTATTTTGAAAGGGCCTTCCCAACTAGGTGACCACTTACCAAATTTAGGGCTCTTAGTGCCTAAAGGCAAAATCGTCTTCCAACCCAAGTCATCAACTTGAAACAATTTTGGTTTAACTTTCTTGTTGTAGGCTCTAGCTACTCTCCTCTTGTCTATTTCTATAGCTTCTAAAGACCTTAGCCTCTTATCGGTCACTTCTTCTAAATTGTCCTTCAAAAGAGTCTCATATTCATCGACCGATAAGCCATCTTGCTATAGAACCCTTAAAGAGCCAAGATCCACTTCCACAGGTAGAACGACCTCTTGCCCATATACTAGCTCATATGGACTAACTTTGGTAGCACCATGCTTCGCAATTATACAAGCCCATAGCATCTCAGAAAGCACTTCATGCCACCTCTTAGGGAACTCTCCGATTTTCCTCTTAATGAGTTAATCATAGTTTTATTATTAGACTCGACCTGACCATTGGCCTGAGCATAATATGCGAAGAGTTTATCAACTTGATACCATAAAATTAGGCAAAGTCTCTCACTTCTTTAGAGACAAATGAACTTCCTTGATCTGTAGTGAGAGTTTGGGGAATTCCGAATCTATGTATAATGTGCTTCAAGATAAAATCAGTTACCTCGTTGTGAGTCATATTCTTGAGAGGCACGACTTCGGTCCATTTGGTGAAGTAGTCCATCGCCATCAACATGAACCAATGCCCTTTTGAAGAATGAGGATGAATCTGGCCGATGAAGTCTAAACCCCAACCTCAGAATGACCATGGCTTGATAATTGTGTTAAGTAATGAAGCAGGAGATAGCTGAATATTGCCAAACTTTTGACACGCCTCACACCCTCTATAGTATCTAAAACAATCCTCAGTCATAGTCGGCCGGTAGAAACCTGCTCTTTTGAGCATCCAACTCATTTTCTGGGCCGACTGATGAGTGGCACAAAGCCCTTCATGGACTTGTTCCGTAGCTACTTGGGACTGTTCATCGTCTAAACACTTTAAAAGTACTCCATCAATAGTTCGGTGATATAGTACATCATCTAGCAACACATATTTAAACGCTTGTCACCGAACTTTTTGATCAACCCTTTGACTAGGATTTCTCAAATAATGGACGATTGGAATTCTCCAATCGCCCTTATGGACCTCCGGAGGGTTTGTTGACTCCTTTCCTAGAGTTATGTACAAACTATTAACTCCGGAGTGCCCCCCGGGCCATTCCCACTTCTACCAAAGTCTGGCTGGATTGGCCGTGCGGAGCCAATTGGGCCGAAGCCTTCCGCCGGAGGGTTGCGGTTCCCGAAGACCTCCACTGTCTAGCGGGCTTCGGCGCAGGGGCTCCGGCGCACAAGACCCTTCAGCAGATGAATTGTTCTGGCCTGAGGGCTCCAGCGCACGACACTCTCTGGTGGCTAGAGGGGTCCGACCCGGAGGGTTCGACAGACCTCGCTCCTTCCTAAAGCTTCTGGCTTTGGTAGTGAGACCAAACATCGGCTTTTCCTATACAGAAAATTTACCTCTCCTGACTTGATAGCCAGACGCTTGCTGAGCCAAATCATTTGCAATGGAATTGGCTTCTCTTGACTTGTGAGAAATTTTGAAGTCGTCAAAAGTAGCAACTATGTCTAAACATTTATCCAAGTAACTATGTAGGAAGCCATTAAAACATTGAGCACTCTTAGCTACTTGTTGTACTACTAACAGAGAATCACCATATGCATGGACATTTTTAGCACCTATAGATTCTAGCAATTCATGTCCTAGCAATAAAGCCTCATATTCAGCTTGGTTATTAGTAGAGGGAAATTCTAAACGGGCCGAGGTCTCAAATCTCATTCCATTTGGTGATATGACAACCACTCCAATACCTTGGCCATTATTGCAAGCTAAACCATCAAAATAAAGTGTCCATGGTACTACCTTAATTAGAGCAATATCATCACCCCAATTGATGTCCACGTGGTGATCAACTATAAATTTAGCAACAATTTGGCCTTTCATAGCTCTTAGAGGTTCATAGGCTAAATCATACTCAAACAAAGTGTAATCCCACTTTACGATTCTTCCACTTAGAATTGGCTTTTGCAACATTTTTTATGACATTGGTTTGGCAAGCGACAATACATGTAGTAGGAATTAGATAGTGACATAATTTGGTACATGGGTAATAAAGTGATAAACGTAAACGCTCCACAAACACGTACCTGGTTTCGGCGTCTAGTAGGTGGCGGCTAAAGAATGTGATGATGTACTCTCTTTCCTCCACCCCTTGGGTTAGCACGACCCCTATCACGCTATCTCCAGCAGCAATGTACAACCGAAACGTAATTCCGGCTTTTGGTGCTCTCACCACAGGTGGTGATGATAAGCACTCTTTAATTTTTTCAAAGGCGCTTTGCTGACTTGCCCCCCAAGTGAACTCGACTTCATTCTTTAGTCGGAGTATAGGGACAAAGGCATCAATCTTACCAGACAAGTTAGATATAAAGCGATGCAAATAATTCATCTTGCCTAGCAACTTCTACACATCTTTCTTGCATGTTGGCGCTGCAAAGTTTCTAATCTTCTTAAGCCTCTTAGGATCAATTTCTATACCTCTTTCATGAATCATGAATCCTAAGAACTTGCCCGCCGACATGCCAAAATCACATTTGAGCGGGTTCATTTTCAAACCATACTGTCGCATCCTATCAAAAGAAACTGTGAAATCGGCTAAGTGGTTTCCCATAGCGTTCGATTTGACTACAACATCATCTATGTATACTTCCAACATAACTCCTAGAAAGTCATGAAAGATCAAGTTCATAGCACGTTGATATGTAGCGCCAACATTCTTTAGACCAAAAGTCATAACGACCCACTCGAACAAGCTGACAAAACTAGGGCATCGAAAGGCTATTTTGTAGACGTCCTCTTCGGCTATAAAAATTTGATTATAACCAGCATTCCCATCAAGAAAAATCAGTATCTTGTGTCCTGAAGCATCGTTGATTAGCATGTCGGCTATTGGCATTGGATAGTCATCCATCAGAGTGGCCTTGTTCAGATCCCTGAAATCAATACATACTCGTATCTTGCCGCTTCCATTCTTTTCTACATGCACAATGTTAGCGACCCATTCAGCATACCTGCATGACCTAATAAACCCAGCCTTGAGTAATCGCTCCACTTCTTCTTTAACTCGGTCATAGACGGCAGAATTAAAGCGATGAGGAGGTTGTTTATAAGGCCTAAATCTGGATTTGATATGTAGCCGATGCTCCCTGAGCTCGCGGCTTAATCCGGGCATCTCGCTATACTCCCATGCGACACAATCGATGTACGATTGATATTTCTCTACGCAAGACTTTAGCCAATCTAGATTACTTTTGCTAGACATGACTACTAATTTAGAAATAGCCATGCAACACCAGCCGGCTTTACAGACACTAGTACGAAACGTCCTCTGGACACGCTAACAATGTCGTAATCCGAAAGATCCCTACCCGATAGACATTCTACTTTGTTGTGGATGGCATCAATGGACGCATCGGCCAATGCTACCTGGGCTGAAGTGTCTACTGGTATGACCTCTACCTCATCGTCGTCCCACTGAATCAGGCATTAGTGCAAAGTAGAAGGAATGCAGAAGTTTGCGTGAATCCAGTCACGCCCGAGCATCACACTATAGTAGCTTGTATGTCAATGACGAAGAATGCTATCAACAACGTCTTGTTGCCTACTGTTAACTCCATGGAGAGTACGCCTTTGGCCTCAGAACTCTCGCCATTGAAGCCGTTGAGCATTAGGTTAGTTTTCTTCAAGTCCTCCTCGTCCCTGCCAAGTTTCTTCAATAGCGAGTAAGGCATTAGGTTAACAGTGGCACCACCATCAACAAACATCCGGGAGATTGGCTTCCCGTCAATGTGACCCCTGACGTAGAGATGCTTTAGATGGCGAGCCGTATCCTTGGGTTTCACAAAAATAGCGTTGCGTGGGCCGAGGTTCAACTGAGAAACCCCGGCCTCGTCCTATGGTATGGCGAATTTGGCAGGCAGCATGACGACATTGATATCCATCGCCTGAGGTGCGGGTACCTCAGAGACGGGCGAGTAGTCATCATCGAGCATGTCGTCATCATCGTCACTTGGGCTAAGAGCCAGGTTGGTTATCTCAACCGGCTTGATCCTCCATACCTATCTCATCATTGGCCAAGGGTGGATTTCCTCAAAGATGACGTCTCGCTCATCCTCGGCTTTCTTCTCATGCATCTCCTATGCCCGTAGGCATTGCAGACGCCTTTTCTATGATTTGGACATACTTGGAGGTGCCCAAGATGGTTGTGGTTTGGTACCAGGTGCCGCTGTCCTATCTCTGTGACTTTTGGCCGAAGGGGTACTTCATAGGTTGGCCTCGCGTGCTTCATAATTGGAGGGGCCTTTTCTATGCACCCTGCCAATTGAACCGGCCTCATTTGGCCGATCAGACCAGGCTCCGGCGCTGTCTTCAGCCAAAGTAGGGAACTTACCTCTGTCGGGCTTCAGCGATGGGGCCTTCGGGATTGGGACTTCTTGAGACTGTACTCTGACTATGATAGCTTTGCACTCCCTATCCTTCGCCTCTTCACACTCATCTCCCCTGGCTCCGTCTTGTGCAAGTCGATTTGGTGGTACTACGGACAGCCTATGGACGATGTCTCCCTCCGGCACGTCTGTTTGTCCCCGCCAGTTGTAATACTCCGAAGGAACATAAGGGACAGTGTTAAGTTGCGAAGGGTGCCCTGATTGTGGTGTGTACGGAGCCCACGGGGTCCCCACCCAATTGTATGGCATAGGCATTGGTGGCTCCAGTGGCTTCGCCTACTGTGAGCCAAAACCATTACCTGGAGGGGGTTCGGCTAGGTCGACGACACCTCGAACCATATTAGGGAAGGGTCCTGCCAGGACGGAGGTACGTTCGGCCATCGCGGGCCGAAGCCTCTCGCTGGAGGGTTTGTCCAAAGCGGAGATTTAGTCGGCCATTGGGGTCTGAACTCATTCTGCGTAGGGCTCGACCATTGAGGGTCCAAAGCCAGTGTATGGAGGGTTCGGCCACTGGGGTCCAAAGCCACCGTGGGGAGTATTTGACCACTGTGGCCCGAATTCATCGTGTGGAGGGTTCGACCACTGTGGTCCGAAGCAACCCTCCTACTGTTTTGGCCCCTTCGGTTGACTTAGCCTTTTTGCGTGGGGGCCTATTTCCTTAGCTTTTCTTTGGTGTTTGTTTAACAGCATTTGATATGTCACCTTCGGCTTCTTGCGAGCCCTAGATGAATGAGATGTGTTAACATTCTGCTTCCATACTCCTACTTTAGGGTTCTTAGGTACGAGTGTGCGTGTACGTGATTCTCCAATAATGACTGCTTTCCCTTTAGTTGACTCGGCCTGCTCCGGTTGAATCAGCACTTTCTTCTCGTCGAGGTTGACGGTGTTCACAGGAAAAGGGTCTTTGTCCTGCTTCATCCTTGGACTGGGGTCTATCTTCAATCGTCCTTCCTCTATGGATGATTGAACCTATCGATGAAAAACATTGCAGTAATTAGTATAATG
The DNA here is from genome assembly GCA_019279435.1 of Zizania palustris. Lineage (NCBI taxonomy): Eukaryota > Viridiplantae > Streptophyta > Magnoliopsida > Poales > Poaceae > Zizania > Zizania palustris. Next base: position 6,779,752 of record JAAALK010000084.1, on the reverse strand, counting down.
CGAATGCGAATCATGCCACTTACAGTATGGGTGTTTCTTTAGCTCATCGGCAGATGGAATGACTTGGCCTTTGGTCAACCTGAGAAGATGGTTCTTCAAGAGGAAATCAAATATTTTATCACACTTGGTTATATCAAACGAGTATTTGACTTCTCTAGGCCGATTCTTGGTAGGAGACGGCCGTAACTCGGAGCAAGTAATAGGTTTGCTCTTAGCGTTCCAAACCCATTCGGCCGGGTACATGTCAGCCGAATCTTATTCCTCCTCCGACTCTTCCTCATTGGAGTGCTCCATCACGTGGACTTCATCCCTAGTCATGCTAAACATCTTAATAAACGTTTTATCCTTGGCTTGGCCTTCTTAGACTAGAGCCTGTTGTAAGACTTGGCTAACTTCTAAGAAGTGTTGGTTGTCTAATGTCTCTTTCATTTTAGAGCACAATCCACTAAAAGCTAGATCCGCCAAATCCCTTTCTGAAATATTAAGACTAAAACACCGGTTTCTGGTATCTCGAAAGTGCTTGATATACACTGAGATGCTCTCGCTAGATTTATGTCTAACCGATGTCAAGTGTGAAAGCCTAAGTTCTGTTTCACACGCGTGAATCCAGTCGCGCCCGAGCATCACACTATAGTAGCTTGTATGTCAACGACGAAGAATGCTATCAACAACGTCTTGTTGCCTACTGTTAACTCCATGGAGAGTACGCCTTTGGCCTCAGAACTCTCGCCATTGAAGCCGTTGAGCATTAGGTTAGTTTTCTTCAAGTCCTCCTCGTCCTTGCCAAGTTTCTTCAATAGTGAGTAAGGCATTAGGTTAACAGTGGCGCCACCGTCAACAAACATCCGGGAGATTGGCTTCCCGTCAATGTGACCCCTGACGTAGAGATGCTTTAGATGGCGAGCCATATCCTTGGGTTTCACAAAAATAGCGTTGCGTGGGCCGAGGTTCAACTGAGAAACCTCGGCCTCGTCCTGTGGTATGGCGAATTTGGCAGGCAGCATGACGACATTGATATCCATCGCCTAAGGTCCGGGTACCTCAGAGACGGTCGAGTAGTCATCATCGAGCATGTCATCATCATCGTCACTTGGGCTAAGAGCCAGGTTGGTTATCTCAACCGGCTTTATCCTCCATACCTGTCTCATCATTGGCCAAGGGTGGATTTCCTCAAAGATGACGTCTCGCTCATCCTCGGCTTTCTTCTCACACATCTCCTATGCCCGTAGGCGTTGCAGACGACTTTTCTGTGATCTGGACATACTTGGAGGTGGCCAAGATGGTTGTGGTTTGGTACCAGGTGCCACTGTCCTATCTCTGTGACTTTTGGCCGAAGGGGTACTTCATAGTTTGGCCTCGCGTGCTTCATAATTGGAGGGGCCTTTTCTATGGACCCTGCCAATCGAACCGGCCTCATTTGGCCGATCAGACCAGGCTCCGGCGCTGACTTCGACCAAAGTAGGGAACTTACCTCTGTCGGGCTTCAGCGATGGGGCCTTCGGGATTGGGACTTCTTGAGACCATACTCTGACTATGATAGCTTTGGACTCCCTATCCTTCACCTCTTCACACTCATCTGCCCTGGCTCCGTCTTGTGAAAGTCGATTTGGTGGTACTACGGACAGCCTATGGACGATGTCTCCCTCCGGCACGTCTGTTTGTCCCCGCGAGTTGTAATACTCCGAAGGAACATAAGGGACAGTGTTAAGTTGCGAAGGGTGCCCTGATTTTGGTGTGTACGGAGCCCATAGGGTCCCCACCCAATTGTATGGCGTAGGCATTGGTGGCTCCAGTGGCTTCGCCTACTGTGAGCCAAAATCATTACCTGCAGGGGGGGTCGGCTAGGTCGACGGCACCTCGAACCATATTAGGGAAGGGTCCTGCCAGGACGGAGGTACGTTCGGCCATCGCGGACCGAAGCCTCTCGCTGGAGGGTTTGTACAAAGCGGAGCTTGGTTCGGCCATTGGGGTCTGAACTCGTTCTGCGTAGGGCTCGACCATTGAGGGTTCGGCCACTGGGGTCGAAAGCCACCGTGGGGAGTATTTGACCACTGTGGCCCGAATTCATCGTGTGGAGGGTTCGACCACTGTGGTTCGAAGCCACCCTCCTACTGTTTTGGCCCCTTCGGTTGACTTAGCCTTTTTGCGTGGGGGCCTGTTTCCTTAGCTTTTCTTTGGTGTTTGTTTAACAGCATTTGATATGTCACCTTCGGCTTCTTGCGAGCCCTATCTGAATGAGATGTGTTAACATTCTGCTTCCATACTCCTACTTTAGGGTTCTTAGGTACGAGTGTGCGTGTACGTGATTCTCCAATAATGACTGCTTTCCCTTTAGTTAACTCGGCCTGCTCCGGTTGAATCAGCACTTTCTTCTCGTCGAGGTTGACGGTGTTCACGGGAAAAGGGTCTTTGTCCTGCTTCATCCTTGGACTGGGGTCTATCTTCAATCGTCCTTCCTCTATGGATGATTGAACCTATCGACGAAAAACATTGCAGTAATTAGTATAATGCGAATGCGAATCATGCCACTTACAGTATGGGCGTTTCTTTAGCTCATCGGCAGATGGAATGACTTGGCCTTTGGTCAACCTGAGAAGATGGTTCTTCAAGAGGAAATCAAATATTTTATCACACTTGGTTATATCAAATGAGTATTTGACTTCTCTAGGCTGATTCTTGGTAGGAGACGGCCGTAACTCGGAGCAAGTAACAGGTTTGCTCTTAGCGTTCCAAACCCATTCGGCCGGGTACATGTCAGCCGAATCTTATTCCTCCTCCGACTCTTCCTCATCGGAGTGCTCCATCACGTGGACTTCAGCCCTAGTCATGCTAAACATCTTAATAAACTTTTTATCCTTGGCTCGGCCTTCTTAGACCAGTTCCTGTTGTAAGACTTGGCTAACTTCTAAGAAGTGTTGGTTGTCTAATGTCTCTTTCATTTTAGAGCACAACCCACTAAAAGCTAGATCCGCCAAATCCCTTTCTGAAATATTAAGACTAAAACACCGGTTTCTGGTATCTCGAAAGTGCTTGATATACACTGAGACACTCTCGCTAGATTTATGTCTAACCGATGTCAAGTGTGAAAGCCTAAGTTCTGTTTCACCTGTGTAAAAGTAGTCATGGAATTTCTGTTCTAATTCAGCCCACATTTGTATAGAGTTCGGCGGGAGCACCGAAAACCAAGTAAAAGTAGTGTCGGATAGTGAGAGAGAAAATAGTCTAAGTTTTAAAGCGTTCGACCCACTAGCTTCCCCACAATGTGCTAAAAATTGACTGACATGCTCTAGTGTGGTTTTGTTACCCTCACCATCGAACATGGTGAATTCAGGGACTCTATAGCCATGACGATAAGGTATCGTGTCAAAATGGTCAGGGTACGACATTCGGTAAATCCTAGCTCGACCCCTATGGACGAAAACGGTGCACTCCCTAAATAGTGCACGGATCTGCTACTCAATGTCATCCTAGCCTACTACCTGCGCGCATCTCTCATGTGGGGGCACGACACATGGCGGTATGTCGGCGTGTCGGCCGTCGGGGTCCTCATGCGCTAGTTCGGGATGTACGACGTGTTCGGGCCTATGCGCTTGTGCATGTGGCACGGGAAACGTGGGAAGAGTTGGCGCAGGCGTAGGTGGAGGTGGTGCATAGTAGGCGATGCTAGTCTAGCCGTAAGCATGGTGACTAGTCTCGGCCATGGATATCGAGGCCGGAGATGCAATGGCTTTGCCGGTACTACCGTCAGTTCTACTGTAAATGTGATTTATTGGAGGTACAATAGCAATCGGGGCTCGAGGTGCGGCCTCGGTAAAGCCGAACCTTCTAAGTGTTGCCTCTACCTGAGAGCTAACTGCCGAATCCATACGGTTGGCTAGCGAAGCGCTAACAGCTTGATCTACTGACACGGCTATTTTTTGCTCAATTTCTAAGGAAGATAAACGAGGCGATACTGGTGTCACCTGGCTCGAGCGAGGTCAGGGACGTTGACGTCACACTTGATGAACCCTGTGCGTGTCTTGACGTAGCTCCCAAGCATGAGGTCTTGAAGTGCCTTCATACTTGCATCAATCTCTGTTTAGTCTTCTACGGGAATATCTTCAAGGGTAAGCATCATGATGTTGCGGTTGTCGATATCTGTGCCCCCCACTGGATCCATCGGTGATGTAGACGTAGAAGTCGTTGTAGACGTACCGGCGGCCGATGTAGATATACCCATCATGTTGGCGTAGCCTTCCCCAGTGGAGTTGCCAAAAAGTGTGTTGACATGAAAATGTGCCCCCACACTTGGGTCAGTTCGACGATCCAAAAGTGTGTGGATACTTAGGGACAAGCCTAAGCGTAACACAACACTAACGTCGCGTTCTGACTACCCTTAATAGTGGCAAGGGGGGGTGGTGTCACCAGGTAATCAGATCACACGGAAATAATCCAATTAGCTGAAAAGAAATATATTAAATAAAATAAATCAGCATGCTGAACAGAGCCTGACTGATTCAAAGTATATTGTGTGAAGGGTATCGCCGAAGGGTACATTCGGCGTCTGATGCGAAGGGTCTCGCCGAAGGGTACCTCCAGCGTCTGATGCGAAGGGTCTCACCGAAGGTAATCTTCAGCATTCGGACTAATCTGGCTGAAGGCGGGCTCTGAACAGATCTCGACGTGACAATCACCTCCGAACAGTGGGGTTCGGCGTGAAGTCTCTGACACAATAAAATAACTCAAACGCAACGCACTGGCATGACTTCGTCTGGCGTGGGGTGCAAATGTGGTGAAGCTTGACGTGATGAAGCCTTCTGCGAAGCGTGTTGGCACACGGTACTCGGTCAAACCGACAACAGCGTGACGGTTCGGCACGGGTAGTCGAAGTTGTGTTCCCGCCAAAAGGTGTTTCTGGCATCCTCTAAAATCAGTCTCCTGGCTCCGGACACCTCTGGCAAAGTGGCTCCAAGCATGAGAACCTGCAACAGAATAGAGATCAAGTGCCACTTCAGCCTGGAGACTGAATCTGCTAAGTGTTGCAATAGAGGAACGAAGGTAACAATCTGTTACATAGATTAACTGGTACTTCACAGGTGAAGTAACAAGGCGATAGCAATCTGTTACGTTGATTAACGGGTACTTCATAGGCGAAGTAACAAGGATTACCACTATTTCGACGTGGCCAGCGGAGGGCTTCCAAGCAAACCCACGAAGGTTGCAGAAAAGTAAAGATAAAAGTAAAGGTACGGTTCAAAGCTAGGGCTTTGTGATTGATTTGTGTTGGGGAGGTTAATGAACCGGACTCACCCCTATATTTATAGGGGCTAGTCTTCTAATCTCTAAGATTAATCTATGAAGATTCAGCCTAATCATGCATAGGGATAAAATTAGCTAGAATCAGACTCAAACTCTATCTCTAGAATTCAGCCCGAAGTGGGCCTTCGACAGGGTCCACCGAAGCCTGCTCCTCGGGTCGAAGCTTCGGTGAGGCAGTCCTTCGAAGGCCTTCTGGCCGAAGCTAGTAGGCCTGCTAAAAGGGTTCCAAAGCCCATAGCTCAATGGGCCTGCAGCCCTGTAGGGCTTCAGCCCGATCCAGGACATGTGTATTTTTGGTCCAAATCACCAAAATTGATATTTGGACAATCTAAACCATTTAATGCAATTTTTTGCTATCAACAATTACCTTGCATTATTATTGCATTTTCTCGGTGGCTTGTTGAGTACGTTTGTACTCACCCGTTGGAAAAACCACTTCAGAGGCGTACTACGATGAGGATGGTCTAGAGTAGCGACTTAGTCAAGGAAGTGGCTCTGGAGAAGATGTTCATCGAGTTTATTGTTTTCCTAGTTTCTTTTATTTTAACCTTTGTGTAATAATGTGGTCTGCGAGCCACAAATGTTTGACGTATGTGCGTCGTCGTGTGATGAACATCTTGTGATTATTGATTTTCTATGGAATTTCAATAAAGTCTAAGTTTTCCTAATTCCTGGCGCTACAAGATGGTATTATAGCCGACTTGACTGTTGGAAGCCAAACTGACCTGCCTGACACCTAGCTTTATAAAGGAATATATTTCGTAAAACTATACTTCATATTTTTCTCCTTTCCCTTACTCTTTAAACTTAGCCTTCTTTGTAGATGCCAACCCATGTTCACAGTTTCTGCCTGGAGGCCACTGGTTTCGTTGAAGAGCTCCGTATATTGGCAGTTTTCCTACAATACACCCATGAACTAGAGTACCATGGGATCTACTAGATCGGCGAGAGTGGCCCATGCCAAGTAACCCTGACCCTCATCGCCGCAGACCTGGAGCTGACCTCCTTCACCACCTTGGACAGAGTTGTAAGCTTCGAAATTTGTTGTCAAGAAACAACCCTTCAAGTAGGAGGACTTTGTTAGATCTACGACGACCGCCTGGAAGGCACACCTTTCGCCATCTACCATCTTGGGAGCTAGGGTCAGATCGCAGCACCTACGTCAGCCATCTTGACGGCTGTGAACCTCGGGTAGCCCGATAGACCCATATCTTATCGGCTATGGACACCCTCCACACTGAGGCTCTCATACTCTCCGACAAGACACAAGCTTGGGTCGACTACTACCATCAGGATGCCGACGAACTACGACAAAAATATAACCAACTCCTTAGACAGAACCGAGAACTCAAGAAGGATCTTGTAGAACTAGTGCCCACGGTTCCCCTAGGAGGAAGACCCTTCAGAAGGCCCTTCGCCGCCCGAAGAAATTGACCAGGCGAAGCATGGTCCTACCCAGACTGGGTGAGGCTAGAACATCCAAAGGAGTAATGGCCGACGATGAGGCTGAGCCTAGCACCACAGTAGGACCAATCCAAGGGTTTAAGAACCCCCACGATGATGCCCCTGACATCCACTAGATGGATGTGCTAGCTGATAGACATTGGATGTTTGTTTTTCTTGTTTGTGTTACCATCCCTAGCAACTTGTGCTATGGGTGAGATAGGAAATAATAGCTAAATTGTAATGAACCATTTCATATCACATTTAATAAAGAATCTCTGAGATATTTTGAGTATAATTTTCTAATACCTTCTCTTATGATCTTGGGGTATTCCCATATTCAGAATGGCCAATGAGCAAAACCCGTCCTCCACCCCCAACCTACCAAGCCATGCAGTGCCCAATGGAGAAGATCCACGGCAACGCCAGACCGGAGCACCTGTTGCCAACATCCCTACCTTGGACAAAATGGTGGCCAACCAAAACCAACTCATCATCGCGCTGTTGGCTTAGATACAGCAGCAATAGGCCCACATGCATGAGTAGCAGGCTCAAATAAACCGTCTGTAACAACAACACCACTTGGAGCTCCCTCTACGTCCTCAAGCCCCTGCACCGGCCCCTGCCACCCAACTGTCAGAATTCCTACGAGTGCGACCTCCCACGTTCTCAAGTACGGCCAACCCAATGGAGGCAAGGAATTGGTTGAGAACGATCAGGAAGAAGTTGGATCTCCTTCCGTGCTACGACTCGGAGCAAGTGGCCTTCACCGCCCATTAACTCCATGGCCCGGTAGCAGAATGGTGGGATAACTACCGGGTGTCCCAACCCGAAAGTCACTTGGTCACTTGGGCAGAATTCTCCATGGCCTTTCGTGCCACCCATGTACCAGCAAGGATCGTGGCCCCAAAATAGCAAGAATTCCATGACTTGCAGCAGGGAGGCAAGTCAGTCACGGAATACCTCCACGAGTTCAACCGTTTGGCCCGTTATGCGCTAGAGGAAGTCCGCACCGACGCTAACCGCTAGGCCAAGTTCCTCTGGGGACTGAAGGACGAGCTATCCGTCCAGCTTGTCACAGTGGACTATGCCAACTTCCAACAGTTGGTGAATAAAGCTATCATACAAGAAACTGAGCAGAACCGGGTGGATCTTAAGAAGTGGAAAATGATAGCCTTCAAGCACAACCAGGGAATCCTTCAGAGGCCCCGCTTCACCCCTCCAGCCCATGCACCAAGTCACCACCCTCGTCTCGCCCTCAGGCCAAAGTATAACTCCAGTGGTCGAAGTACCGGGAACCCCCGCCCAGCTTTGCCAGCTCCACCAACTCCATCAGCCCCATCGGTGCCGGCTGTCAAGGCCAACACTCTGAGGGACTGGAATGGCAAGACGGTTGTATATTTCAACGGCCGTAAGGAAGGGCACTACCCACATCAGTGTCCTCACCCTAAGAAAACCCAAGGAGCCGCTCCCAACCCAGCGATCTGTGCCCGTGTGAACCACGTCACCGTGGAAGAAGCCTAGGAAGCCCCGGAAGTCATCCTCGGTACGTTTATTGAAAATTCCATACCCGTAGTAATATTGTTCGACGCGGGAGCAACACACCCCTATTTAGACCAAGGATAAGGATAGAAATCCAAGGGGTATTATTTTGGGCAGACCCGATCCTTATAGATTGCAAGGGCCTAGATCTCATCCTTGGTATGGACTGGTTAATGAAGCAGAAGGGAATGATAGACTGCGCCAGCAAGTACATCACTGTAACCAACGAGGATGGAATCACCATCACCCTTGAGATGGCCACCCAGGGCCTAAGAAGGACTTCTCTTCACCAGATGGCTGTAGAAGAAGTGCCTGTAGTTCGAGAGTATGCATACGTTTTACCAGAAGAACTGTTAGGAATGCCACCCAAAAGGGACATCAAATTCAGGATTGAGCTCGTCCCTAGAACCACACCCATTTCCAAATGACCATACCGCATGGCCGCAAACGAACTAGCAGAAGTGAAGAGTAACATTGAAGAGCTCGAACATAAAGGTTATATTCGATCGACTACCTCACCTTGGGGAGCACCGGTCATATTCACCATGAAGAAGGACAAGACGAAGAGGATGTTTGTGGATTATAGGGCTTTGAATAATATAACCATCAAGAACAAGTACCCTTTACCACAAATCGATGACCTGTTTGATCAGCTCAAGGGATCCTCAGTCTTCTCTAAGGTTGACCTTCAATCGGGCTACCATTAGCTCAAGATCAGAGAGTAGGACATCCCCAAGACTGCATTCACGTCCCGTTATGGACTATACGAGTATATAGTGATGTCTTTCGGACACACGAATGCCCCCGCATTCTTCATGAACATGATGAACAATGTCTTCATGGAGTTCTTGGACAAGTTCATTGTGGTGTTCATAGACAATATACGTGTCTACTCCAAGACTAAGGAAGAGCATGAAGCTCATCTCCGTCTGACCTTGAGGAAGTTACGGGAGCATCAGTTATATGCCAAGTATAGTAAGTGTAAATTCTGGTCATCCGAGGTGATGTTCCTAGGGCATGTCATATCTGCCAGAGGAATAGCCGTAGACCCGACCACCATGGAAGCAGTAACAAACTGGTTATAGCCCCAGAATATATCAGAGATCCGGAGTTTTCTAGGATTGGCCGGATATTACCAGCGATTCATCGATTTTTTTTCCAAGATCACCAAGCCCATGACCAGATTGTTATAGAATGAAGTAAAGTTCGAATGGACCCCAGCCTATGAGGACAGCTTCTAGACCCTCAAGAAGAGACTCGTATCTTCCCTAGTGGGTGACAGGTTTGAAGTCTTCACCGACCACAAGAGTCTCAAGTACATATTCACCCAACCAGACCTGAACCTCAGGCAGAGAAGATGGTTGGAACTGATCAAGTATTATGACTTAGGCATCCATTACCACCCCGGCAAGGCGAATGTAGTGGCAGATGCTCTAAGCCAGAAGGGATACTACAATGCCCTCACAGTACAAGATCAGGCCCTTCTGCTATATAAAGAGATGGAAAGATTGAACTTAGGGATCACCACCAGGGAGTACCTCATTGTACTTAAAGCCAAGCCTATCTTGATGGACCAGATCCATGAGACATAGAAGGAAGACCCCGACATAGCTAAGATCCAAAAGAATATGACAAGGGGAAAAGCCCTAGGGTTCGCCGAAGATGAGGTTGGCACCGTATGGTTCGGAAACATGATATGTGTGCCCAATAAGCCTGAGATGAAGGCTTTCATTCTTAGAGAATCCCATGAAACCTTGTACTCCATACATCCTTGAAGTACCAAGATGTACCAGGACATGAAATAGAAATACTAGCGGGTCAGTATGAATAGAGAGATAGCTGAATATGTGGTAAGGTGTGACACTTGTCAATGAGTCAAGGCAGAACACCAGAGACCTGCCGGTCTTTCACAACCCCTCAAGGTTCCCCAATGGAAGTGGGAAGAGGTAGGAATGGACTTCATCACTGGGCTACCTAGGACCCAGGCCGGGTATGATTACATTTGTGTGATCATCGATCGACTCACCAAGGTGGCTCATTTCATCCCCGTCAAGACGACGTACAGTGGTTCGAAGCTAGCTGAGTTATACATGACCTGGATTGTGTGTTTACACGGGGTTCCAAAGAAGATTGTGTTCGACCGAGGTAGTCAGTTCACCTCCAAGTTTTGGAAGAATCTTCAGGAAGAGCTCGACACCACGCTGACCTTCAGCACAACATATCATCCGCAGACCGATGGTCAGACTGAAAGGGTGAACCAAGTGTTGGAAGATATGCTTAGGGCCTATGCCATTGACTTTGGCGAAATGTGGGACAAGAGTTTACCCTATGCAGAGTTCTCCTACAGCAACAGCTATCAGGTCAGCCTACAGATGTCAGCGTCCGAGGCGTTATATGGACGTAAGTGCCGAACGCCGCTGCTATGGGATCAAACTAGTGAATCCCAGTTGTTTGGTATGGACATTCTGCAGGAGGCTGAAGCTAAAGTCAAGGTCATCAGGGACCGATTGAAGATAGCCCAATCCCACCAAAAGAGTTATGCCGACAATCGTAGCAGAGTTTTGGGGGAATTAGTTTTCCCTTAAACATGGGCCAAATGATGTCAGCCTCCGAAGGCCTTGGGCTCGGAGCCTGTCAACTGGCAAAGCCTGAGGATGAGCTCTAGCCTCCTTTGATGAAGTCAACTCCAAGAACAGCCAATACTTGCCCCTCCGGAGCCAAGCCTCCGGGACCCCTCCGGAGCCAAGCCTCCGGGGGCCAGTTCGAAGCCCACTTCAGAGCCCTCTTCGGGGTGCGCTTCGGAGCGCCATTCGGAGCCCCCTTGGCTGCCTCCAACTGAAGGACTCTAGCAAGTATTCTGGGCCAGAATAAATATCAAAGTGCTGCTATAGTGTAAAGCCATACTGGGGCCCATCACCCCTGGTATGTCGTATACCTTCTCCAGAAGTGATGTTTATCTACTATGTCTATAAAGTCAAATGTACAATAGCCTAGCCTTTTTCCCTTCTTGCCCCCATGAAGCATACGACTTGTAGAGGGCAATTGGGTCTTTTCTTTTGGCCTGCGTGCCTATAAAAGCAAGGCCATGCCCTTGTAAAAGACAGGTTGTTCAGTAGAGACAAAACTTTGCCAAATCCATTGTAAACTGGACGTAGGGCTATTATCCCTCCGGGGAGGCCTGAACTAGTATAAATTCTCTCTCCCTCTGTGAGAAACCTTCGAGGTTAGTTCTACACACCACTACATGAAAACCTTCTGTAGCTAACACAATTGTTACAACAGTTGGCGCCGTTCGTGGGGAACTTAGTACTAAAAGCTAAGTTCTCTGCCATTGCCTATATCTCGAAGTACGCCTGAGGGGGAGCTTCAGAGTCCCAGGACTCCGTGCACCCTTCGGCAAGGGGCCTCGAGAGCAGCTCGAAGGCCTTTCTCGGCTTCCATCACCCCTCATGCCTCAGAGTGCACCCTTCGGCAAGGGGCTCTGGGCGCTCACCAGAGGCCTCAGAAGCCCTAGGGGTTACGAGGCAAGCTCTCAACCAAGCAAAGCCACTCCTCTAGAGCAGGTCAAGCTTCAAAAGGTATGCACACAAATCAAAGCCTTGCTTCGTCTTATTCCAAATCGAAGCCTTGCTTCACCTTTTTAATTCTGAAGCCCTACTTCGCCTTATCTAAATACTGAAGCCCATCTTCACTTTATTTAATGTCGAAGCCCTACTTCATTTTTTGATTACCAAAGCCTTTCACTTTATTTAAAATCCAAAGCTCTACAGTGCCCTTATTGAGCCCCGAAGTCAAGGCTTCGTTCTCTTAAGAACCGAAGTACCACTTCGTATCAATAAGGACCGAAGCACTGCTTCGGTCTATTTAAAACCGGAACACTCCTTTGAAGGCTACACAACGCCTCCGGGCTGGTAGCAGTAAGTTAAAGGACTCTGGGCCACTGGCCCAATGCGTCCACGGATTCCAGGTTCGGTACTCAAAGCATCCAAGGGTCGAAGGTGACCTAGAGTCAAAGGTGGCTCAGAGCCGAAGGTGGCTCTCATTATCATAGGTTCAGTGAATCCACACCGCCCATTCCATTCTCATTACAGGATGAAACTCAAAAGCCTTGCTTCGCTATCTAAACATGCTTCGAAGCCTTGCTTCGTGTGTCAAAATCTAATCTAAGACAAGCATGCAGAGGCCATGCTTTGCCTAAAATTTAAATGCACTTCGGAGACCTACTCACGCATATTATCGAAAACCAAGCATGCTGAAGCCATGCTTCGTTTAAGTTGAATGTTGCTGAAGCCTTGCTTCGCTTCAAAATAAAAGCGTTTGAAGCCCAAAAGAGGCCTCCGATCAACGTGTTTTAAGCATCCGAAGCCACCTAAAGCGCGCACCCCTTCACATTTTATAGTTGCACGCACCGGCAATGCCCAAGTCCCTAACTGCCATGTGCAAGGGGGGACCAAGGTATGGATGCGGAGCGTGCGAGACAAAGGTATGTATGCGACGTGTGCGAATGAAATGCACATTACTAGCGTGAAAAGCTAAACATTCAAAGCACACATTTTATGCGAAGCATAAAAGCGAAGTATGCGTATATAAATAGAACAAATTCCATCCATTAAATGCTAAAAGTGAAGTATGTTACATGTACATTTCGAGAGCTAAAAACTATGAGTAATCTGTATCTAAGCCTAGGAAAAAGCGAGCTCGAGGCCCCGACATGTTCGGCCCTCGCTTGCTCTTCTTTTGGGTAGGGCCCCCTCGGCTGGACGAAGCCCCATCGAAGCCTAACCTCCCACTGCCGGACCGTCCATGCTCTGAAGCCCGTAGATCTAGTCTTTCACCATGCAGGTTGGTCGAAGTCTAAGACACAGGTGGTGCCGCATCGAAGGCAGAAAAGTCTAGGGCTTCGTCGCCTTGTAAGGTCATACCCGAAGACTGCACCCCCTTGCCACTGAAGCCTACTTCAAAATAGCTTAAGTCTGGCGAAGATGAAGAACTCTAAAGGGGCTTTGTCTTCACGGCAGCCAGCAGTTCCTGAGATACTTCGGGAATAGCCTCGCCCCTAGGACCCTCGGAAGTTTAAACCGAGGGGGCCTTTGGACCTAGCTACTTCGAGCACCACCCAAAGTTGGAGAAGCTCTTCTGAGTCCTCAAGAATTTCAAAGTCAACATCCGAAGGCTGAGCCTAGGCAGGTATACAGTACCCCTGCATTTCTATTAATAAACTGACAAGTCATTTACAGGCCTTCAACTACAAATTACAAAAAGCCTAAGGAGGTCTACAACTTCGGTGGTGGAAGGTTTGACGTTGAAGGCTGAGCTGGCGATGCCTGTGCCCTGGCTCGGTGAAGGCGGGAGACCCGTTGTAGATCGAGGACCGCTTTGCACCCTTGGGCCTTTTAGGGTTCTTCAAGCCAGTGCCATGCTCCGTGGACTACCGAAGGTGGTGAAACCAAGTGAGGGCCTTCGAAGGCCACCGGCGTGGCCGAGGTCGCTGCCTCGAGGTGGTTGCACCCCACGTTGTGAAGCATTTGCAACACCCCTTGGCCAGCCTCTCGCCCGGCCATCAACATGAAGCCCTTCATCGACAGCTCCACTGTTGCCACAGCCGTTTGAAGAAACTTGAGGCGGTCCCCGATAGGATCTTGAGGATTGAAGTCTGAGACTGGGTACTCGGTCCCCAGGTGCTAAAGGACTTCGGTCAAGCTCAAGGTAGCTTTGTCGACCCCTCGGACCAGAAGTCTTCCAGAGATCGACTGGCTATGCAAAGGTCAGAACACTCCTCCATCAGCTTCGCTCTGACCTCCTTCGAAGCCCGAAGTGCTTCTCAAAGCTTTTCTGTCTCTGAGGCCAAGGTTTCTCTTGCCCTGATTACCACGGACCTCGCCGCCTTTGCCACTGCTTCGGCTTGCTTCTGCCTCTCGGCCTCCTCCGAAGCCTAGCGTCGAAGGGCGCCCCTCTCCTCCACCAAAAGTGTCACCCGATGGTCCGTGGAGGTGCTACTGTGGTGTCCAGTGAGAAGTCCTGGCAAGATTCATGAAAATCTTTAGTATTGATTGAAAAAGCTAAGTACCGCTCGGAGCTCATGTGAAGCTTCGCTCACCTAGACGAGGGCTTCGTGGGCATTTGCAAAGAGATCGAGGTGGCTAGCGTAGCTAAGCTGCGCCACCAAGTCCCCTTGCCCCACAACAACACAACCCTCGTAGAAGGAGTTGATGGCCGCCTCCATCATAGGTCCCCTCGGAAGTAGAGGCGAACCATCTGCGTCACAGGCTCTGCTAGAGAAGGCTCCGCGGAAGCAGGGCTCCAGTCTATTACCTCAACCACTTCTTTAGCTTGCTCCTGAGGGGACTCTCCACCGTGGTTGCCCCCCTCATCCTCTTTGGACGAAGATCTCTCTGACTACGAGCTGCTGCTGCTGCTCCTGCTGCTGCTGAAGGTCCCCTCCAGCTCCGCCACGATAGGCCTCATGTCGTTACCAGCGCCTGATGAAAATACAAGTCAATATGCAAGAATTTAAAGAGAAGGATGATGAAGTGTCTACCTCCATCAGCATCATCTTCACTCAAAGAGATGTCCTGGAAGGATGTGTGTAGGACCGAAAGTAGCGACCAGAGGGGGGGGTGAATGGGCGCCTTAAAAATTCTTTCGAATATATGGCCTGTTCCCAACACCCAACGCACCTCAAAAGACTAAGAAGCAGAAAATGAACAGATAGCCTAAGTCTAAAGGTATCTAGCCTAGAAGCAACTGATGTCAAACAGAGAACTACCAAAGTAGTGCAACTAGGCAGATAAACAAAGTATACTAGACATGTCAGGTCAAACTACTCAATGAATGATCTAAGTATACATAAAGTGAGATGAGAAGTTACTGTTCAGATTTGTCTCCTGTTCGGAACTTGGCGAAGCCTGCTCTACTGTATCGAAGCCTACTTCGGAGGTTGGTGTCGAAGCCTGCTTCGGAGGTCAGTGTCGAAGCCTACTTCGGAGGACAGTTTCGAAGCCTGGCGAAGGCTATTGTGAAAGTGCCGAAGGTTTGTTTGGTTTAGCCTAGATCGTGTGTGGCAAAGAGCGAAGTATGCTTCGAAGCGAAGTATGACAGAGTCGAAGGTTGCTTCGAACAGTGCACTTCGAAAGAGTAGCGAAGCCCGACACACTACAGAGAAACCAAATCGAAGCTTACTCTCTACCGTCGGAGCTAGGAAAATCAACTTCGAAGCCAACAGGGTTACCTTCGAAGCTAGTAGTAACGAGGTATGACCTCCGAACCACAGACTAGATTCGAATCGAAGTATGCTGATGTAGAGATACAAGAAACAGATGCCTACAACCA
Organism: Zizania palustris; assembly: GCA_019279435.1. Lineage (NCBI taxonomy): Eukaryota > Viridiplantae > Streptophyta > Magnoliopsida > Poales > Poaceae > Zizania > Zizania palustris. The sequence continues at coordinate 6,764,140 of JAAALK010000084.1, read as the reverse complement.
CACTTTGAGAAAACAAGTTCCGAACTCACACACTGAGACCTTCGGAACAGACAGCTGCACACTCCGAGCGAAGTCTATCAGAGAGATGCTTTGAAGCCAAACTTCGAAGCCTACCGAAGTATTAACTTCGAAGCACTCAAGTCGAAGTACACCATCGCAAAGATAGTCGAAGTTTAAGCGAAGCCCTTAGAGGATGTCCGATCGAAGCCTGCCTCACGGAGCTGAGGGGCTTCGAACAGAGAAGGTGGCTTCGGCAGAAAACAACCAGATAAGGCACTTGGCCCTGTCTACTTGATCAAAAAGCTACGCAGAAAAAGCAAGCGATAGTACTAGTGTACTGTTGCCACAGAGAAGTAGTACTACTTGCAACAGCAAGAACTAGTACTACCTGTGTGAAGAACAGAGGCAACTGAAGCACTAAAACTCATGAATACATTTGCTGTGCGCGTGAGATGAAGCCATAAAATCACTGCAGAGTTGCTGCACCTGAACAGAGAACAGAAACTTTACTACATCAAGAAGAACAAAATAAATGCAAGCCAAAATGCAATGAACAGGGTGCCTGGCGGCGCACAAACAGGAGAGAGAGGGAGACAAAGCAGGGAACAAAATGACCCAATAGATTGAAAAGTGAATTCTAGAAGGGGTAGTCCAACCCTAGGGATTGGGGCCCTATTTATAGGCTACCCAATGTCCTAGAATATTCCACCAGCCCCTTAGGGTTTTTTACAGACGCTAAAATAAAGGAAAAGACTCTACTGCCCTTAGGAATTTTTACAGACTCGACTGACTGACTGTGGGCCTAGAGATACAGATGACTTATCCGGAAGCTAAGCTTTCGTAGCGACTACGGACTTCTCTTCTGGACAGTCCGATACATAATCAACTGTTGTCAGTTTTGCGCCGAAACTGACAAAGCCTCCACCGACTTTGCACCAGGTACCCGGATTGGGCCGGCCCGATTCCGTAGCTCTCTCAGCCCGGCAATCACTCACCGTCCCGTGTACCTGAGTCAATCTTGGTCAACAGCCTAGTGGGTCTTCTGCTGCTTCTGGCCCATGTACCCGGATTGGGCCAGCCCGACTTCGCAGCTCTCTCAGCCCGACCGTCGCTCGCTGCCCGTGTACCTGAGTCACATGTGGCCCGATGAAACAGCAGATCTTCATTCTTCTCAGTCCTCTTTGACTATCGTTGACAATGACTCATCACTTCTGGAGCCATGAGGCCCACGCTATTCAGCATGGCTCCTCAATGTGGGAGCGATGTGCGCTCCCTAGTCCCTTCGCTAGGCTGGCTAAGCCCCATCCCCCGTACTCGAAGGGGTCACCATCGCAGCCTCTGGCACCACCACCTCGGTCACCACTGCAGCCTCCGGCACCACCACTTCAGTTCTCGCAACTAGAGCATCTGCGGGCTCCATTTCAGCGTCAAGGTCCACGGCCGCACGCTCTGCCCCACTAGGGGCTTTGTCCACCGAAGGCTCCGAGCGAACCCTCAAAGACTCCACAAACTTTGAGGTCTCGAGTTCCTCGTCGTCCACCCTCTTTCTTTTGGAGACGCTCACCGAAGGTGCCAAGCTGGCGAAGTCTAGGAGCACCTGGACCCCCTTGACGCCATGCCAGGTCCACACCCGGTTCCAATGCTCCCAAGGCCCCACCAGAGCAAGCCTTCGGGTCTGCTCATCCGGTGTTGGAGCCCCAAGGACGCGCTCGGCGGCCACAATTGCCTCCTCTGGAGGACGCACGTCGCGCGCGTCTTCATCAAGATTTCAAGTCAGCACAAGTTAATTTTGTGAAGTATGAAGATGAAAATGTTTCGAAGCCTTACCAAGACGCTCCGCGGACACTTCGCTCGCCCCCTCCCCCCGAGCTCAAAGCTAGGAACAAGTTCTCTGGCCAAGAGAGTTCGAGGGGGCTAAGTCGAAGGGTGATGAACTCTTCGGCTAAGTCTGTCATACTCATCTTTGAAGCCACCCTTTGCAGGAGAAGGATCCTCGATTGGAAGGCCTCGGGGCTCGACTTCACCATGCCCTCGTGCCTGTAAGAAATGAGCGAGTTGGTACTCCGAAGGGTGGAGTCTGTGCCCACCAAAGCATAAAACCACTCTTGGTCCCACTTTGAGTACCACTTGTTGTTGATAGCCCTCACCGGGAAGTCATCTTGGAACTCTCTCCGGAGCTGGAAGTTGGCACTCCCGAAGGCTAAAGCCCTCTCCACGCCATCCGCCCCCTCTCTTCACTTCGATTGGCAGATTGCGTCATGAAGGGCGATGAAGACTGTCCGCATGCCCCTCGCAGCCTTTGACCAACATGGCCCATTCGAAGATTGCTAGCCTTACCATAACGTTTGGGGACAAGTGAGGGAGCTCGAAGTTGTATGCCTTCAGCACCTCGCTCAACATATCCACTGTCGGCAGTCCAAGGCCTGCCTCGAAGAAGGCCTCGAAGACAACAACATCATCAAGCTAGGGCCTCGGGATGTTCTCAGTCTTCTCAAGCACCCAAAGCTGGATGCCCTCGGAAATCTTCCCTTCGCAAATCCTCCAAACAGAATCCTCCATGGATGTCGAAGCCTTCAACTCTAGTGTTTGCTCAAATCTGTCCGATGGCGACTGAAGGTCCCTTGGCCCCATGTGCCTCACTGCAGGATTTGCCACCGCTGCCGCTTGGGCCTAGATGGAGCTCGAGCTCACGCCCGGGACCAAGGCCTTCTTTGTCGCAGCCTTCTTCTGCATCTCGCAGGGCTTCGACATGAAAGGCACTAAGAGGCTTTGAAGCAGGATGCACACGAGGCTGAAGGTAGAGAGAAGAGAGTGAAGGATGCTAGGGGCTGAAGCAGAAGACAAATGAGAGCGTGGGTGGAGCCGTGGTATGATTGGCCCCTTTTATAGGTGGTAAAAAGTGACCACACGCCCAGCATCGAAGTATTTTTTCACCAGTTACCGCGGACTTCACAGTCTCTGATTGATGTGCCCAGGGTGAATTTGAAGTGAACCGTCGCGCCCCCTCGCGCTGCAACAGCTAGATTTCTAAATGTTGCAGGGTCCCTTGAGATCCCCGAGGGCATCCCGTCAATCTAAACGGGCATTTATTGCCTGCGCAGTTCGAAGCCAGCCTTTGGTCCAGGTTCCGAAGGCCAGCCTTCTCCGAAGCTTTACTTACTCCAGTTCATTTGCTCCGAGGCGCACACACCCCTTTGCTCTAAAGTGCGATGTGCGAGGGGCTACTATTGGGGGAATTAGTTTTCCCTTAAACATGGGCCAAATGATGTCAGCCTCTGAAGGCCTTGGGCTCAGATCCTATCAACTGGTGAAGCCCGAGGACGAGCTCCAGCCTCCTCTGACGAAGTCAACTCCAAGAATAGCCAAGACTTGCCCATCTAGAGCCAAGCCTCTGGGACCCCTCGGGGTCCCCTCCAAAGCCCAGCCTCCGGGACCCCTCCGGGTCCCGTCCAAACTTGCGCTCTAGACTTTGGTGGAATGTGGGATAAGAACTTGCCTTATGTGGAGTTCTCCTACAACAACAACTATCAAGTTAGCCTGCAGATGTCCCCGTTTGAAGCAATTTATGGGCGTAAGTGCAGAACGCCGTTACTCTGGGATCAGACCAGAGAATCGCAACTATTCAGGATAGATATATTGCGAGAAGCTGAAGAGAAGGTCAAGATCATCAGGGACAGACTAAAGATAGCCCAGTCCGACAAAAGAGCTATGCCGACAACCTACGGAGAGACCTAACCTTCAAGGAGGGTGACTATGTCTATCTCCGAGTCACTCCCCTCCGTGGCACCCAAAGGTTCAACATGAGAGGCAAGTTAGCACCTCGTTATGCCGGACCCTTTCAAATCCTCCGACGGCAAGGAGAAGTGGCATATCAGCTAGAACTGCCTCCATCCTTGGAAGGAGTCCATGATGTGTTCCACGTCTCTCAGCTGAAGAAGTGTCTCTGTGTGCCCACCGAGCAGGCCAACCTCCAACAGCTCGAAGTCCAAGAGGACTTGACCTACATTGAAAACCCGTCAGGATTTTGGAACTAAGGAGAGAGTAACCAGGAGACGTGTGGTTCGCTTCTGCAAGGTTCAGTGGGACAACCACCCCGTTGAAGAAGCCACATGGGAAAAAGAAGACGAGATTCTTTGTAAGGGGGATAGGTTTGTAACACCCCAAAATTTCAGAGAAATAAAAATACCAATTATTATATTTTTCTGGAAATGATTTATTTTGAAATACCTTTAATACCCTTCTAGGCTTAAATGCACTAAAACCTAGAGGAGATGTCCAAACTAGAAGCTAGAAAATTTTGTATATGATCCCAAGGCCAAGAAATATTTTTGAGAATTTGTACATATTTTTATCACCCTTGGAAGTAGCCCAAATATTTTAAACTGATTTCAGCAATTATTTTTATCCAAAAAAGAATTCAAATAGTAACGGGCCCCTTTCCCCCCAATCTCCCCCAACCGGCCAGCCCATCCGACTCCCTCCCTGTGCCTCGGACTGACAGGCGGACCCCACCGCAGTGGTACCTTCATGTTCCCCTAGTTGCCCTCTTTCCATTTCTAGGCGTAGATAGGACCGCCGACCATCGCCACTGCCACTAGCCCAGTCGCCACGTCTCGGCCGTCGCCGGAGAAGACGACCGGCGTGAGTAAAATACATGTGCCGTGTCGGATTCGATCGTGACCGCACGATCTTGATCCGGCGGCGTGAATTAATGCCCTTGCGAGGTTTAATCCCACGCATCCATCTGGTCAAAGGGGTATTGAGCGTCGTGGGCCGTTGATCGCCACTTAACGCCCCCGCCTCGCCTCCAAGCGTTGGATCTGTATCCAACGGTCCAGGATGGGCCAGACCACATGCACAGTGCACAGGTTCACGGTGGATCCGGTTCACCGTGGACCCGAGACCATTTCCTGTTTAAATAAAAATCTAGAAATTGATTTAAACTTTGGAAATTCATATCTTGCTCATTTTAACTACAAATTTAACCATTTTAATTCCAGAAAATTCATAATTTTATTCTCTACATGTTAATGCAATATAAACAATAGGTTTACTTTGAGTATTTCATGTTTATTTAATAAAATATTCAAATGCACTTTAGGATAAACTACAAATTTGTCCATTTCAACTTTAAGAAAAATTATCTTTTATTCTTTTCATACTAGTATAAATGAAACACTAGGTTCATTCTGAACTTCCTATTTTAAGTAGTTAGAAATTTAAAATACATTAGTTTACATTATTATTCCTTATTAGAAAGGCCATTATTTCATTAAAGTTCATTTTAAAATGTTCTTATGATAAATTTCAGAAAGTTAATGACTTTATTTTCCTTGGTTCAAACCAATCAAAACCTATATACCTATTGTGTGGATTTTGGATTTTTTATTGAATGTTATGTTTATTATTCATATCGAAAAGACTACGACGCCGTCGAGGAGCCGGAGTACTTCCCGGAAGTCCCTCCCTCACCTTTCGCTGAACAAGGCAAGTCACCAAACCAATCTTTTGAGCATATTTAACCCATGTTTTATTAAACTATCGCTAAAACACATAGGGTGTACATGCATTAGTCAAATGAAAGCCTTGTAATATATTTATTAAGATCCCCCGACCTTGATGTGCAACCCAAGCCATGCTATCTACCCTAAACTCCTTGTCACCATATTATTAGTAAAATTAGCTAGTGTCCAATGTATCAGCACAATTGCTATAAGTTAAAAATGAGTCGTAGCAATCTGGTTCCACTATATGATCCCCGTCTATCTTATCCCTGGAATGTTGTTGGTGATAGAGTTATGGTTGAGAATGTATGCATGGTGGGTTCTGGGTGCAAGCTAGGGCATTGGTCGGTAGCACCCGGGGCACTATAAGGACCGGTGTACGGGATCCGTTGCAATACACTTCCGTACTAACCACAAGTCTAGTGGGTAAGTCCTAACTAAGGTATGGAGTGTTCCAAACCGAGGCCACCACTTGGAGATGGGTAAAGCAGCACCTACGGGTGGCTTGTACCGACATGGCGCAAAAGGGGTGCAACATTAGCCGGGATGCGGCCCGACACGCCGGTGAAACCTAGAGCGGGTTGTTATCGCTTGGAGCATTTCATGCTGAGGTTTTGGCATGAGTTCCCATGGTATGGGTCATCTCGTTACACTTTGGTGTATGGGATGAGTGCGTGCCTTGTGGGTACAGTAGTACACCTCTGATCAGAGTCATAAATCTTTTTGAAAAGCCGAGCCCACGGTCAAGGGCGGGTTGCGTGACATCCCACAGTTAGTTTACCTATAATGAATGTGCATGATGATTTGACATGTAAGGACCGTTGTGCGAGGAGGGAAAACAAACTCCTCCAGTTAGATGGTGTTATGATGTTCATGTTTATTATTCCACATGATTAAATTTGACTACACTAAATGCAATAACTGAAAAATGTACTTTTCCACACTATTAGCCATTGTCCTTCCTTGTTATTACCTTGTATTACTATTTGCATTTGCGGTTGCTTGTTGAGTACTTTTTGTACTCATACCCATTGGACACACCATTCAGAGGATGCTTACTACAACGATGGTCTGGAGTAGCGACCCAGTCAAGAAGAAAGATCCTGAAGAGGGCGTTCATCATGCAGTTTATTTTTATTTTTACTCTTATGTAATAATGTGGTCTGCATACCACGAATGATTGCCCGTATGTACGTGTCACATGATGAATCTATTGTATTATTGTTTTTCTTTGGAAATTCAATAATGTTCCGATTTATTAAATCGGGGCGTCACACTCCGACTAAAGGACTTTGGTACGTACTCTGGGCCAGAAGAAATATCCAAGCGTTGCTATAGTGTAAAGCCATACCGGGGCCCCTCGCCCTTGGTATGCCGTATACCTGCTCTAGAAGTGATGTTTATCTACTGTGTCTGTAAAGTCAAATGTACAGTAGCCTAGCCTTTTTCCCTTCTTGCCCCCATGAAGCCTACGCCTTGTAGAGGGCAATTGGGTCTTTTCCTTTAGCCTGCATGCCTATAAAAGCAGGGCCATGCCCTTGTAATAGATAGGTTGTTCAGTAGAGGCAAAACTATGTCAAATCCACTGTAAACTAGATGTAGTGCCCTCCGGGGAGGCCTGAACCAGTATAAATACTCTCTCCCTCTGTGAGAACCCTTCGAGGTTAATTCTACACACCAAGAAATGAAAACCTGCTGTAGCTAACACAATTGCTACAACACAGAAATTTAGCATTCGAGCAAGGTGATTACGTCTATCTTCGAATCACTCCCCTTCGAGGCACTCAGAGGTTCAACATGAAGGGAAAGTTAGCTCTCCATTATGTTTGTCCGTGTCAGATCATTCATCGGCAAGGAGAAGTCACATACCAGCTGGAGCTACCACCCTCCTTAGCCGGAGTACATGATGTGTTTCACGTCTCCCAGCTGAAGAAGTGTCTTCGAGTACCCACCGAACGAGCAGATGTTCAACAACTCGACATTCATGGAGACCTGACCTATGTCGAAAATTCCATCTAGATCCTAGAGGTCAAGGAAAGAGTGACCAGAAATCGAGTAGTTCATTTCTGCATGGTTCAGTGCAGTAACCACCCCGTCGAAGAAGCCACCTGGGAAAAAGAAGATGACCTGAAGGCCCAATACCCCAAGCTATTCGAGGAACTTTCTGAATGTTGGGATGAGATTCTATGTAATGGGTGTAGGTTTGTAACCCCCCAATTTTAGAAGCAATAAAATAAATTCAGAAAAATTAGAATTTATAGGAAATGTTTATTTTTATTCTCAAAAAGTCACCAAGGCCTAAGTATTCAAAAATCTAGAGAAATAATTCAAAACATGGTCAGAAAAAATTATATTTTGTTCCTAAGACCAAGATACAATTTTGGGAATTTTTACAAATTTTTCCAACTTTTGCTTCTAGCTCATAATCTATAAAGTATTTTCTGTGATTATTTTTATTCGAAAATGAATTAAAAATAGCAGTGGGCCACTTCCCTCGTTTCTCTCTCCTCGGCTGGCCCAGCCCATTCATCGGGCCACCCTCTCTTTGACAAGCAAGGCCCCGCCTGTCGGCCCCTCTCTCAGTGCAAGCATCGGCCCTACCTGTCGGCGCCGACCGTTAACTCTCGCGCCCTCTCGTGCTCGCTGACTAGTGGATCCCCTTGTCAGGTCATCGTCTACCTTGCACACTCGAGATCCTCGACCACCGTTTTAATGCAAGAGCGTCTCTGCCGTGGTCCCGAGCCCCGCTTAATGCTAGAAAGTTAATCCCCTTAACCCCAGCAATCGATTCTCCTCGGATCCCCTCGTCGTTAAGACTCGGAGCGTTGTAATTGCCCAAATTAAACCTCGCAGGTGTGATGAGGTTTAATCCCTCAGTTTCCCCCTTTCACGCCACTGTTAACCATGCCGGAGCACTATAAAAAGGCCTTGGCCACACGACATTCACCACACTATTCAATTGCCCTCTCTCGCCCAAGCTCGAGCGCTATCAGTCCATTTTAGCACCGCACCTCTATCCTGCCTCTAGCCACCGCTTGCTGTCGCCCGAGTACTCCCCTCGCCCCGCCAATGCCACCAGGGTGATCCCCATTGCCCCCTCGACCTCGTCCACCAGTTCACTCGAGCTCATCACCACCGGAACATCGCCGCCGACGAGGACTCAAACGTTCACTGCCACCCCGCACGTCGCCGGCCCCATCCAATCGATCCCGAGCCTCACCGACGGTACCATCGGGATCCCCTCCTTATTCTCATCGCATTTCCGTAATTAGATTGGACCCTAGGACACTATCGCTGTCGCTAGGGGTCTCGTCGTACTCGGCCGTCACCAGGAGAAGACGATCGGCCCAGTAGTTATATTGTGCTGTGTCGGATCCGATCATGGCTGCCTGGTCGCGATCGAACGGTAAGGATTAAACCATATTTGCGGTTTAATCCTGGCCGGTTGTTCTGAACGAAGGTGTACTGAGAGATCTCAGTCGTCTATTTCACTTAAAGTCCACTGGTTCACAGCACATTGCCGTAAACCCAGTCTACCGTGGAACACAGGCTGAATTAAGATTTAAATTAAATTCCAGAAATTAATTTAAACTTTAGAAATTCATAGCTTGCTCAAATTAACTCCAAATTTTACCATTCAAATTTCAAAAAATTTTATCTTTTTATTCTCTTCTTGTTCATCCAAAAAAATTTATATGTTTACACTGGATATTTTATATTATTTTATTGGGATGAAAATAAAATTGAAGAAGTGAATTCCTAACTTGAAAAATTCATAACTCCTTGGGATTAACTCTAAAAGTTACCATTCCAACTTCAGAAAATTTGTCTTTTTTAATCTTCAGGTTTATCTAATAAAAATTATATGTTTATGCTAAACAATTTACATTATTTAATTGGGGATTAAAATAGAATTTAAGAAATCATTTTATAACTTCAAAAATCCCTAACTCCTTTAATTTAACTCTAAAATCCTTATTTTAATTTCAAAAGCTTTATATTTTTATCCACTTCAATTTGACTCAATATAATTTATATGCTTGTGTTGTGATTTTATATTGTTTTAATTAATTGTTATTTCTTGATTTGCGTACCGAGAAGATTACGACGCCGTCGAAGAGTTGGGATACTTTCCTGAAGCTCACCCTTCTCCTTTCACTGAACAAGGCAAGTCATCAACCCCATTTTGAGCATATTGAGCCCAATTTTCAATTAAATATCACTAAAACTCATAGGTTATATTTGCATTAGTCAAATGGATAACCCTACATTATAATTATCGAATCCACGACCTTGATGTGAAAACCCAAGCCATGCTATCGACCCTGAATTCCTTGTCACCAGTATACTTATTAATATTAGAAGTGTCCAATGTATCGACACAACTGCTATAGGCTTAAAAACGAGTCGTTGGTACTTAGATTCTGATATATGATCCCCTATGTCTCTCACCCCTGGTATTCTGTTGGTCTTGGAATTGGTTTGATAAGTTAGCATGGTGGGTTCTAGGTGCAAGCGACGGCATTGGTTAGTCGCACCCGGGGCACTATAAGGACCGGTATACGGGATTCATCGCAAAGCACTTCCGTACCAACCATAATTCTAGTGGATAAGTCTTAACTAGAGGTATGGGTCATTCCAACCCGAGGCACTATGTGAAGAGGGGCAAGCAGCACATGCGGGTGGCTTGGGCCATGTGGCACAAAGGGTGGCGCGACGTTGGTCCGGTGCGCCGACACGCTGGCGAAACCTATAGTGTGTGTCATTGAGTTGGAGCGGTTCATACTAACGGTTTTGGCATAAGTTCCTATGACTTGAGTCATTTGACACACTACGGTGTGCGGGAATGAGTGCCTTGTGGATATAGTGGTACACCTATGATCAGAGTTAAATCTTTTCGAAAAGTCGAGCCCACGGTCAAGGGCGAGTGTAGTGACATCCCATAGTTAGTCTATGTTTGAGAAGTGTTGCATGATTGATTTGGCATGTAAGGACTGTTGAGCGAGGAGGGCTGACTGTACTCCTCAAGTTAGAAGATGTTGCATCATCCATGATTTAAATAGTTTGTATGAATAAACCTGACTCACATTAAAGGCTGCAAGATAAAAATGTATTTTTCCACACTTTAACCCATTACCTCCCTTTGTTATTACCTTGCATTATTATTGCATTTTCTCGGTGGCTTATTTAGTACGTTTGTTCACTTCAGAGGCGTACTACGATGAGGATGGTCTAGAGTAGCGACCTAGTCAAGGAAGCAACCCTGGAGAAGATGTTCATCGAGTTTATTGTTTTACTAGTTTCTTTTATTTTAACCTTTGTGTAATAATGTGGTCTGTGAGCCCCGAATGTTTGATGTATGTGCATCATCGTGTGATGAACATCTTGTGATTATTGATTTTCTGTGGAATTTCAATAAAGTTAGGGTTTTCTTACATCCGGGTGCTACAAAAAGTCTAAGTTTTAATGCGTCTAACCCACTAGCGTCTCCACACTATGCTATGAATTGGCTGACATGCTCTAGTGTGGTCTTATTGCCCTCGCCATCAAATTTGGTGAATTCAGGGACTCTATAGCCGTGAGGGTAGGGTATGGTATCGAAGTGATCACGGTATGACTTTTGGTAAATCTCTAAACAGTGCGTGGATCCACTCCTCAATGTTGTCCTGGCCTCCTGTCTGTGCGTGTCTCTCATTCGGGGGCGCGACACGCGGTGGTATGTCGGCATGTTGGCCGTGGGGCTCCTCCTCTCTCGCTGGCTCAAGGTATATGACGAGCTCGGGTCTAAGCAGGTGTGTAGGAGCGTGCGGCGCAGGGCAGCGCGGGAAAGGCTGGCACAGGCATAGGTGGAGGCGGCACATAATAAGCAGGGTTAGCTTGGCTATAAGTGTCGGGACTTTTCTCGGCCGTAGATGTCGAGGCCGGAGATGTGATAGCCTTGTCGGCACTACCGTTGGTTCTGCTATAAATGCGATTTACTAGGGGTATACCAGTGATTGGAGTTGGAGGAGCAGCCTCGGTAAAGCCGAACCTTCTAAACATTGCCTTTACTTGAGAGCTATCTGTCGAATCTAGACGGTTGGCTAGCGAAGTGCTAACAGCTTGATCCACGGATGCGGCTATTTTCTACTCAATATTTGAGGAAGATAAACGAGGCGACACTGGTGTTACCTGAGTTTGGGCGAGGTCGGGGATGTTGACGTCGCGCTAGATGAATCCCGCGCGTGTCTTGACGTAACCTCCAAGCATAAGATCTTGGAGTTCATTCATCTTTGCTTTGATCTCTGCCCAACCTTCTTCAGGGATATCTGCTAGGGTAGGCGTTATGATGTTGCGGTTGTCGATGTCTGTGCCCCCCAAGGGATCCATCGGCGATGTGGATGTAGTAGTCGTTGTAGAGGTACTTGTAGCCGATGTAGACATACTTGTCATGTTGGCGTAGCCTTCCCCAGTGGAGTCACCAAAAAGTGTGTTGACATGATAATGTGCCCCCACACTTGGGTCAGTTCAATGATCCAAAAGTGTGTGGATACTTAGGGATGAGCCTAAGCATAACACAACACTAACGTCACGTTCTGACAATCCTTAATAGTGGCAAGGGGGGTGGAGTCGCCAGGTAATCAGATCACACATAAATAATCCAATTAGCTAAAATATATAGATAAAATAATCCAATCGGTCAAACGAAGCCAGATTGGTTCGGAGTATACCGTGCGAAGGGTGCGCCAAAGGTAGCCTTCGGCATCTAGTGCGAAGGGTGCGTCGAAGGTAGCCTTCGGTGTCTAGTGTGAAGGGTGCACCGAAGGTAGCCTTCGTCGTTCGGATTGATCTTGCTGAAGATGGGATCCAAGCAGATCGTGGCGCAAAATCGCCTCCGAACAACAGGGTTCGGTTCGAACCCTCTAACACGACACAATCCAACGCGGAGCGCTGGCGTAACAAAATCCGGTATGGAGCGCTGGCACGACAAAGTCCGATGCGGAGCGCTGGTGTGACGAAGTCCGTTGCAGAGCATTCTAGCGTGATGAACTCCATTGCGGAGCATTCTGGTGTGACAAAGTCCGTTGCGGAGCATTCTAGCGTTACTCTGTCACGAAGAAACTCTGATGCAAAGTAGCTCCGGTGCACGGGACATAACCGGACCGACAATAGCGTGATGGATCTGGCACGGCCAAACAAAGCGAGGACATGCTGAAGGGTGCTCTAGCAGCCTCCAAAACCAGCTTCCTAGATCCAGAAACCTTCGGCGAAGGGGGCTCCGAACATAAAATCTACAGCAAAGTGATGATCAAGTGCCAATTCGGCCTGTAGATCAAATTACCAAGTGTTGCAGTATACAAAACGAAGGGTAGGAATCTGTTACGTAGATTAACGGATGGTTCACAAGCGAGCCAACAAGGTGATAGCAATCTGTTACATAGATAAACAAATGATTCACATGCGAACCAACAAGGCTTACCACTGTTATGGCATAGTCGACGGAGGGATTCCAGTGCAAACCCAGGAAGGTGTACTGATACTAATGCGGAAAGTAAAGAATAAAAGTACGGTTCAAAGCTAGGGCTTTGTGATTGATCTGTGTTGGGGAGTCCTATGAACATGCCTCACCACTGTATTTATAGGGGTTAGTCTTCTTATCTCTAACTCTAATCTGATAAAATTCGGCCTAATCAAGAATCTGTATCAGACTCCTTATGCGAAGCCTGCCTGTAGTGGGCCTTCGGTAGGCCCGCTGAAGGGTGCTCTTCAGGCCGAAGCTTCGGTGCAGCATGAAGTAGGCCCCATGAAGTAGATTTCCTGCAAAGTAGGCTGCTAAAAGGCTCCCGAGGCCCCATGAAGTTGGGCCTCCGGCAGTTCAGGGCTTAGGCATATACCAGGACTTGTATATTTTCGGCCCAAATTACCAAAATTGATGTTTTGACAATCTTAACCATTAATGCCATTTGTTGGGGGAAATTATTCCACTTTCCAGGCTTAAGGCGTAAACCTTCCGAAGGCTGATAATGGCCCCGATGTTGGCAAGCTGTTGTTCGAAGTATGCGTCGTCAAGATCGGAGGGCACCACGGTGCGAAGCCCTGGAGAACTCTCCGAAGGGAGGATGGAGACTTCGAAGTCGAAGGATATGATTGATTGGATGTCTTGTTTATCCATCTACCTTGCAGTACTTTACCATGTATAACCCTGTGTATAATAATGAATAGTTTCCACTATGGCGGTTGTAATCTAGGGGCAAATAGGCCTTTTCCTTATGGTTTTTCCCCTATAAATACCCCCCATTATACCTTGTAAAGGGGGATCCAGAACAAGTTGTTCATCTACAATCATTCAGACCACTTGAGCTATTATCCATTTCGGAGGCTCGAGCTAGTCCTAAAACACAAATTTCCTGTTTGTCTGTTCTTGATTACCGAGAACCTGTTGGCGTAACATTTGCACCAACAGTTGGCGCCGTCCGTGGGGAACCAAGTTCTAAAAGCTTGTTCTCTACTGCTGACTGCACTCCGAAGAGCACTTACGGAGGGAGCCTCGGAGTCTCAAGACTCCGCGCACCCTTCAGTTAAGGCTTCCTAGTGCAGCTCGAGGGCCTTCTGTCGACCCCTCGAGTCTTGCGAAGTCCTCCATCTCCAAGACATCTTCACGGCTAGCTATGCCTCCGAAGCGTAGCCAGGCTTCGGGTCCTCTTCAAAGGTCCCCGCGGACCAATGGAGCCGGACCCTCAGCTAATCCGGCGATTCCTGCCGAGACCGCTAGGCGTCGAGCGCCCCGGGGCACTCTGCCTCCTCCTACGGTGCTTCAGACCGACTACGCGGCTAGCCGGGATCCAGAAGTACCCTCCGACGAAGACGAAGGCCCTCCCGAAAACGAGGCTACGCAGCTAGCCAGGATTTAGGAGGAGGTATCTAGGTGGAGGCAAGAGGCCGCCGATCGCCTCCGCACTCAAGCCTCCACCGAAACTCCAGGGGGGCCTCAAGACGACGGAACCCGCAATTCCCCAGAAGTTATCCAAGTCCCGGAGGAAGCCGAGAATGCATCCTTCGATAATGAATCTCCGTTACACCCTGATCTGTAGAGAGTGCCTTTCGACCCCAGATTCAAGGCCTCGAAGCTGCACAAGTACTCCGGGGGGTCGGACCCCGGAGAGTTCGCCCGCTCTTACGCCCTGGCAATAGAAGCAAGTGGAGGGGTGCGAAGCACCATGGCAAAATGCTTCCCCCTCGCTCTCGAAGGCGTGGCACTCCGCTGGTTCTGGTCCCTAAAGCCAGGATCGATCAGTTCATGGGAGCAGCTGAAAAAGAAATTTGTGAGCAACTTCCAAGGTACCTTCGTGGCCCCAATGTCCACAGGAAGTTTGTTTCAGGTAAAGCAGCGAGTGGGAGAAACCCTCCGGGAGTACTTCACGCGCTTCGCCCACACCAAGTCATAGATCAAGGGCCTGTCTACCTCCTCAGTAGTTGATGCTGCCCGCGAAGGGGTGCTGAACCCCGACCTCCTCAGCAAACTCCATCGGAAGCCAGTGACGTCTGTGGCACAACTCATGGCATACTTCGAACAGTATGCCAAGGCGGAGGAAGGATGTCTTCGGCGAGCTGAAGCACCATTTCCCACCCTCCGAGAAGTCAAAAGGGAGCCTGAAGCCTCCGCTACACTACAACTTCCACAAGACAACCGCTTCAACGAGTACAAGCGAGGGAAGAAGCATTTCCGCTCGGAGGTGCTAAACATTGCACCTTCAGCCTCGAAGGCACCTGCCAATTTCCAGCAGGTGAAAAATTTCAAGGCTGGGCCACCAAAGCCTCAAGAAAGGATGCCTGGCAGGCGCCAGAGTTTTTTCTGTTGTGTGCATGGCGACAATAGAAGCCATGACACGAAGGATTGCAAGGCAGTATTGGCCCTTCGGGGCGACTACCTTGAGCGAAATACCGGGCGGGGTACTTCGGATCGGGCCCCACCGTCGGCACGCTCGGAGCCTGTTCAAACTGTGGCCCGAGCCGGTGCCCTCGAAGCCCCCATGCGGATACCGGTGGCCAGTATTATGCCACCACCAAAGCAAGAAGACCCGCAAGACCGCGGCAAGAGAGTGGTCCTGCCCATCTCCGGAGGGGGGACCCTCGGAAGCATGTCCAAGAGACAGCGCCGTGAGTACGTCCGCGAGGTCGGGCACATTGGGACTTCGAGTTCCGCCGAAGGGATGCCAGAATGGTCCCATGTGCCCATCTCATTCACAGCCAGCGATGCGGCGGGGGTGAAGTTCCCCCATGCTGATCCATTAGTCATCTCTGCCGATATAGCAGGAGCAGACATTCGAAGGATCCTAGTAGATGGTGGGAGCTCCGCAGACATACTCTTCGCCCAGGCCTTCGACCAGATGTGCATACCTCGGAAGCATCTGCTTCCAGCAGCACGGCCGCTTCAAGGGTTCTCAGGACCGCCTCTCGATGCCCTCGGCCAAATAGGCCTCGAGGTTGCCTTCGGAGAGGGGCCTTTGGCCCGGGTAGAAGAGGTGATCTTCGATGTGGTTGATGCCCCTTACGCTTACAATGCTATCTTCGGTCGAGGGATGTTGAACCAGTTCGGGGCTATAGCACATCACAATTACCTTTGTCTCAAAATGCCCACGCAAGGTGGAGTGCTTACTATTTCAGGAGACCAGGCTGTAGCCAGGAGGACAGAGTATGGCCATGGGCAGCCATTGGACCCCCGACAAGTGCATAATGTGGCGGAAAGCGCCGAAGAAGTACCGGAGGCCTTGAACCCTCCGAAGGGATCTTCGCTCAAGCCAAGCCCGGAGGGTGATGTCGAGACAAGAATAATCTCGGAAGATGGCAAAGGGTACCCAGTGAAATTTGGCAAGGGGCTATCTCCAGAAATAACTGCCTCGTTAGAAGAAGTCGTCAGGAAAAATCTAGACATATTTGCTTGGACCGACGAAGACATCACCGGGGTCGATCGAAGCATCATCGAGCATAGTCTGCTCGTCAATCCGAAGGCCAAGCCGGTGCGCCAGGGGCTCCGCAAGCTGTCAGCAGAAAGAGCAAGCCTAGCCAAGGCCGAAGTAGAAAAATTGCTAAGGGCTGGCATCATCAGGGAGGTAGCCCATACTGAGTGGTTGGCTAACCCTGTTTTTGTAAAAAAGGACTCGAACAAATGGCGCATGTGTATTGACTTCACCTCATTGAATAAAGCATGCCCGCGAGACCCCTACCCAATGCCCCGAATAGATCAATTGATAGATTCCACAGCCGGCTCCGAATTATTAAGCTTCCTCGACGCTTATTCCGGGTACCATCAAGTGTGGCTGAAGCGCGAAGACGAAGTTAAGACAAGCTTTATAACTCCTTCCGGAGTATTCTGTTATGTAAGAATGCCTTTCGGGTTACGGAATGCCGGAGCCACCTTCTCCCGTCTAATAGCTAAAGCGCTAGGTCATCAGATGGGCCGCAATGTCGAGGCTTATATGGACGATATTGTAATAAAAAGTGCTCAAAGGCATCGGCATAGCTTAGATCTAGCTGAAACATTTGAGAGCCTCCGAGCATGTGGAGTACGCCTCAACCCCGAAAAATGTGTATTCGGGGCGCAAGCAGGAAAGCTGCTAGGGTACTTAGTTTCGAGCAGGGGGATCGAAGCTAGCCCAACACAAATAAGCGCGCTGCAAAGGATGGCTCCGCCAGAGAATTTGAAACAAGTGCAGAAGCTAGCAGGAAGGCTTGCAGCACTCAGCAGGTTCCTGTCTAGGTCGGCAGAGCGAAGCCTCCCAATTTTCAAAGCTCTAAAGGGGTCCGAAAGCTTCAGCTGGACGCCAGAATGTCAGAAAAGTTTCGAAGAGATAAAAGCATACCTCGGCACATTATCAACTTTAACTGTTCCCCTTCCGGACGAGACATTGCTTTTGTATCTAGCAGCAACAGGTTCGGCAGTAAGTGCAGTGCTGGTCCGAGAGGTTGAGCTTAAAGGGAAGCTGGTCCAGAACCCAGTTTACTTTGTGTCGGAAGCATTATCCGGAGCCAAGGTCAGATACTCTGAGCTCGAGAAGTTTGCGTATGCCCTAGTAATGGCCTCGCGGAAGTTAAGGCATTATTTCTTGGCACACAACCTCATCGTCCCTACATCGTATCCCCTTAGAGATATGCTCCGGAACAAAGACTCCACGGGCAGGATCGGAAAATGGGCGGTCGAACTAGCACCCTTCGGAATCTCTTTCACAGCAAGAACAGCTATCAAATCTCAAGTTATAGCTGATTTCGTAGCAGAATGGACCCCGTCTGCAGTATGGACCCCCGAAGAGCCCTCCGAAGGTTTTTGGACAATATTCTCTGATGGAGCTTATCAAGCATCAGGTGCTGGAGCAGGGGCTATTATCATATCACCATCAGGGCAGAAGGCCATGTATTCCGCAAGGCTTAACTTCAGAACCACCAATAACATCACCGAGTATGAAGGAATCCTCCTAGGCCTCCGAAAGGCTAAAGCGCTCGGAGCCGCAAGAATACTGATCAAGACAGATTCCCAAGTCGTCGCGGGGCATGTTGATAAGAGTTTTCAAGCAAAAAATCCACATTTGGCCCAATACCTCGAGGAAATTCGCAAGGCCGAAGCAGAATTCAAAGGATTTACAATTCGAAGTATTCCTCGAGCAGACAATCAACTGGCAGATATTCTTGCAAAAGCTGCAGCAGGAGCAGGAGACCTCTCGAAAGGTGCTTTCTTTGAAGAGCTAGCACAGCCAGCGGCTGTTCAAATAACCTCTGCGGAGGTGCTGTGCATCCCAAGTCAAGATTGGCGAGCTCCAATAATGAGCATATTGCAAGATAGCATGGAGCCTTCCGAAGCCCCAGAAGCTCGAAGATTGCGAGCAAGGGCGCGAAATTACAAGCTCATCGATGGAGTGATGTACAAGGCCGGAGTGTGTTCACCCTTACTTCGATGCATCTCACAACCCGAAGGCCAGGATATACTTCGGAGCATTCACGAAGGCTTGTGCGGAGGACATTTAGCCCCTCGTGCGTTAGCAGGCAAAACACTTCGGCAAGGGTTTTATTGGCCGACGATAGTAAGAGATGCAGAGGAGCTGGTCCGAACATGCCAAGGCTGCCAGTGGATGGGCAGGAGGAGTCATCGCCCACCAACCCAACTTCACACTATTGCCCCAGTATGGCCGATGGCCAGATGGGGCATGGACCTCATAGGTCCTTTCCCAGTGGCAAAAGGTGGTTTGAAATTTGCGGTAGTGGCAATCGAGTATTTCTCAAAATGGGTTGAAGCGGAGCCATTAACAGCTATCACCTCGAGGAACGTGCAAAAATTCTTCTGGCAGAATGTTATTTGCAGGTTCGGAGTTCCCAGGGAGCTGACGGTGGATAATGGAACCCAGTTCGAAGCTGATACCTTCCAAACATTTTGTGAAGAACTGGGCATTAAGCTATGCTTCGCAGCAGTCCGACATCCACAGTCAAACGGAGCCGTCGAGCGAGCCAACGGTAACATTCTCTCCGGGCTAAATCGCCGGATCGTAGGGTTGCCAAGGGGCTTGTGGGTCGAAGAGCTTCCCAAAATCTTGTGGTCCATTCGAACCACTCAAACCAGATCAACAGGTTTCACACCATTCCGATTGCTCTTCGGAGATGAGGCCATGACTCCTACGGAGATTAGAGGTGAATCGCTTCGGGTAATTCAGCCTGAGGTCGAAGATGACCAGAGCACTTCGTTAGATTTGTCCGAAGAAACAAGGCTCCGAGCTGTAGCCAACCTGACTAAGTACCAAGAGCACACCAAAATCTGGTATGACCCAAAGGTTAAGCTAAATGAATTAAAACCAGGTCATCTAGTATTGCGAAGTGTAGTAGCTCCGGGGAAGCTAGGAAATAAATGAGAAGGACCATATGTTATCTTACGCTCAGGACGCCCCAGATCGTTTAAATTAGCTAATCTAGAAGCGGAAGAGTTGAAGCATGCGTGGCATGCGGAGCACCTTAAGCGGTATTATGCTTAGGGGCTCCTTGTAATCCTCTGTAAAATTTTCCTTCTTATCAATAAAGATAAGGGTTGAATTCTGCTTTGCTCTTCGAATATCCCTTACTCCTAATGGACGCATTGGGATGACGGCGATACTGGCAGAGCCAAGCACTTTTCATAAAACCCAGGAGGCTGCCTTCGAACCATTGGTTCAACGGCTCCACCTCCAACCTACGGATTCCAGGCTCTGGCTTATTAGGATCCGTAGAAGAGTCTAAGGACTTTAAAGAAAACAGATTTTCGGCCTCCGGGTTCGAAGTATCTGTAAAAGAGCCGAAGGTGGCCAACCTACGGATTCCAGGCCCCGCTTGTTAGGATCCGTAGAAGAGTCTAAGGACTTAAAAAAACAGATTTTCGGCCTCTGGGTTCGAAGTATCTGTAAAAGAGCCGAAGGTGGCCAACCTACGGATTCCAGGCTCCGGCTTGTTAGGATCCATAGAAGAGTTTAAAGACTTAGAAAAAAGCGAGCAAAATTTTAGTCCGCAAAAGCATGCAGGTGTTTGACAGTCATTGTGCCTAGCGAACCCTTCTCTATGATAAAGGCTCCACCACCCACAAGGGGGGGTCGGAGGGTACGAGTCACACAGCATACTTTCGAGGCATTTCACATAAAATCATTATAATAGTACATTAAGAGAAATTTTCATCTAAGCCTAAATAAAACCGGAGACCCTTTCGGCCCCTGGAGCTACCCCTACGGCTAAGATTCCCTTCGGAGCTCGAAGCCGCCGAAGTCGTCCTTTTAGTCCGAGTGCTTCTCTTCTTCTTCGAAGCTCGTAGTTTCTTTTGTGCCTCTTGAAGCTCAGCCCAAGTCAGGAGCTTCTCAGAGTCTGCTTCCGCGGGGTTGTCAACTCGGTACTCCGAGTTGGACCAGTCAATAGATTCGGAAGATGAAGACCCCTCCGTCTTCTCTTCCTCTTTAATATAAGATAAAACGTCCCTTCGGACTTCAAGGGTAACCTCCCCCCCGTCTCCGCGAGGAACAGAAAAGCGGGAACGGCGATAAGGTCTCAAACTCTCGAGGACTGCCCACTCTTTTCGGAGCTCGCCGGTAGTTTCCAGAAGTTCGAAGTCAGGGCTCGAAGGGCATGACAAAACCTAAAAAAGAGCAGAACACCCAAGACAAGTACTGTTTATAACTCTTTCATTAATAAAAACAAGGTTTACAGGGCCTCAGGTACACAGCAGTCCTAAGCGGCTAGACCTGCGGGTCGGATGGCGGAGCAGGAACCGGAGGGGCTGGCGAAGCAGGGAGTGGTGGCTTCGTTTGAGCTTGCTTCTGCCGGCTGAGCCTCGTCGATCCAGGCCTTGGCAGCGACCTTATGGTCCATCTTCCAGGTTGACCGGAAGGCATCCCAAGTCGAAGCCACCTCCGAAGATGGCCGCAGCAAGTCATCGTCCGCGAAGCCTCCAGGAGACGAGCCTCCGACCAAGCCAAGGGGGATCCGAAGAGATTCAAGATGACGAAGAACCCCGATGCTAGCACACTGTCCGGAGATCTCCCCGTACCGAATGCCGGAGTTCTTCATCAGCGACGAAGCAACCTGGATCCTCGTCAGCTTCCGGTCGAGTGGCTCGTGGGCCGCGGCGGAGGACGAAGGGCACATAGTGCCGAAGTACTCCAGCGTACCCTGAAGGGCTTCCAAGGTACGATCAGCAGTACTGGAGTTTTTCCTCTCCGCCGCTTCCAGGTTCGCAGCAGTCGCGTCCACTGCGGCCACCCGGAGCATCAAAGAACTCTTGAGGGCCATCACCTGGCTAAGAGCCCCTTGAAGCTCCACCAACTGTGCGCTCGAAGTAGCTACCTCCTGACGGAGCTTTTCAACCTCCGCACGGAGGACAACGCGTTCGGCCTCAACTTCCTGGGCTGACGAACGGAGGGCTCCGAGGGCTTCGTCAGATGCTGCCCTAGCATTTCGTTCCTCCAAAACTTCTTCCTCCAGCCCGAGGGATCTCCCGGTGGAGTCGTTAAGGGCCGTCTGGAGGGTAGTGACCTTCCGGTTGAGTCGATTAATTTCGACCTCATTGGAAGTCGCTGCCGCTCTAGCAAGGGCAAATTGCTGCAAAGAGAACTAGGTAAGCACTAAAGAAGTTATGACCGTTAATACGAAGCAACTATGGTGTCTTTTTCATACCTGAAGGGCAGCCCTTTCGAGGGCCGTGTTGAGTGTCGAAGCCCTGGCCTCGCTCAAGACGGAGATCAACTCTGAATTAGCAATGTCTTGGCTTCTCTCAGCCAGGGGCTCCATGAGTCTTCGAAGGCCGCTCCGGTGCTCCACGAAAGGAGCCAGCAGAGGAAGCCAAGACAAAGCTTGGGCGTCGTCCACTGCGGTCTCGTCCTCCGAATTGCCGATGGAGGGTGCGGCCTGGCCAGGAAGAAGACCGAGGCTAGAAATGCTCTTACCCCTCCCCGGCACGAAGGGGGGAGAAGCAGGAGCACTCCGACCCCCGGCCACCACCTCTTCGGTCGGAACCACATTGCCGGAGGCGACCTCGGTGGTCGAGGTGGCTGCGACAGGAGCCAACTCCGTCCCGGCGAGCACGTCGTCCGCCCCGAAGGACACGTTCTCTGCCACCAGGCTCGGAGCCCCCAGAGGAGCAGAAGGGTCCGCTCGAATAGCCGTCTCCGAAGAAGCGGGGACTTCGAGCGCCACCAAAGCATCAATACCCGAAGAGGTACCTACTTCAATAGCAAGATTAATGAGCATGTTTTACAGATAGCAGGCGAGTATAAAAAAAGGGAGGAGCTTCGCAAAAAGACCTCTGAGAGTCTCCTGAGGAAGGATCGCTGGATCCTCCAAGACTTCATACATCTGGAGGATGTTGGCGAAGTCATCCCCCGAGGTCCTGCCCTCGGTATTCTCTGTCGGAGTCGCGACCTCCGCAGGGACCGCCTCGGGTGTGGGCAAGCCGGGAGTAGAGTCTGACTCCACCTGCACGACGGCGGGTGCGAGAGGAGCCATTGGAGTTGCGCTAACCCCCTCCCTGGCGGAGGTGTTTGGAGGGACTTCCCCCATATCTTCGTCCGCCAGGAGGTATGCTTCGAAGGCCGCCGCCGTCTCGCCATCGGAGTCTTCTACCCCTTCGGAGGATGGGCTCCGCGCATCTGGCGACGAAGAAGACGAAGCAGGCGTCAAGTGTGGAGGTTGCTTCGCTGCCTTCTTCTGAAGCGGTTGCTTGCCGGCTTTCTTGCGGCCAGCCGCTCCGGTTGGGGCGAAGTCAGGAAGCTGCGGGGGCTCCATGCCGAGGGCTCTCCACACCCTGTTGGATCGCTCCCAACTCCCCACCAACTCTAGCCTTCTCTGCCTCTCGGCCACCGAAGGGGCTCCGAGAATTCGTTCGGTGGCCCGAACTATGTCTTCCGGAGCCAATGCCAGAGGCGCCGCTGAAAGAAAGAGGTATAGAAGTATGAGTATAATTAACTTGTTCATATAATATGATGCAGCACGAAGAAGGTGTACCTAAGTTTCGGAGGTCCCCCTCCGAGGCTTGTGGGATTACGATCGGCCAGTTGGCTCCGAGGGGAGGGATCCGAAGACCGACGAACTCCTCGGCTAGGTCGCGCATGCTCATACGACGGGACACCAAAGCAAGCAACCCTAGCCTCGTCGTGAGCAAGCTAGGGTTCGGGGAGATGTCTGCCTCCTTCCGGAACCAGGTCTCCTGGAGAGGACCCGAGAGAGGGGAGTCCTCTCCGACTTCGGCGTAGAACCACCGAAGTATCCAGTTCGTGTACCACCGGTCGTTTATGGCTTTGGCAGGGAAGTGGAGCGCATGCTCCCTCCGCAGCTGGAAGTTGACGCTGCCGAAGGCTATCGTCACCTTGGAGTCCCCTGGCCCGTCTTGAGGCTTTGGTTGGCAGATGGCCTCGTGGGTCGCCGCGAAGATTAGTAACCACATTAACAAAAATAACCAACATTCACATTGTCTTCTTCCACAAAGCATCCACATTAACAAACATAATCGTTCGAAGTCACAAATCAACATTACAGGAACAAGTCACAAATCCATATTCACAAATGCATAACAAGACATACTCACTCAACACCATCACCACCGCTGCCTCTCGGATCATTCACATTTGAAGATGAAGGTCCATCCTGACCGGGAGTATGGACAATCTGAAGCAATAGATAAAATTAGAGAAAAAAATGTCAACTAACAAACTAACTTTTATAAACATCTAAACTCTAACTAAAGTAACTCAAGTAACAAAATGTCAGGAGGTACCTCAGCTGCAAGAGGAGGACCAAATGGAATAAATGGTGGTGGGGAAACTATTGGTTGGAACTGTGACATGCCAAATCCATAAAGCTGTTGGGCCATTTGATATACATGTTGTAATGCAATCAGTAAGTTTTAAACCTATTGCTAAATGCTATATAGCTATAATGTAGTAAACTAAACTTACTTGCATCACCGCCTGCTGTTGTGCTAAGCAAGCGGCATAATACTCGTCTCGTTGCCTCATTTCCTCATCTCGCTTCCTCATTTTTCCCATCAGCTGAAGCACTTGCGAGTTTTGTAAGTGGCGAGAGCTAACTCCTAAGGAACCCTATGACGACTGACTTGACTCCTGAGCTTTCACCACCCTGGAGTCAATAACTCCATTTAACATGGAATACCTGCAACATTGAAATAATTAGTTACCATTGTAGTATCACACACAAAACATTGAGAAACATCGTCTCACCGTCCACGGATCTTTCCACCTCTGCTAGAGTACACGACCATTGGGTCAACAGGTTGCCTTCATCAATCATACTCCTCTCCATGGAGTTGAACAATTTGTTGACCATATTGCGTCTGCAAAAACCAACAATGCCGATTAGCCGGAGAAAAATGATGCAAACTCTTAAAATTGTTAACATCTCACCAAATGATCTGTGGCTGACTGACTGCACAATGTATCTGGATGTGCATGATCTTCTCCTTTATGACCATTGATATAAACCTCGATGTCACTTGGCACAACACTAGTTTGAGCTTCCTGTAGATATGAGTTAGTCTCATTACAATGTATATATAGATAAAGTGACAAGTGTAGGTCTTACCATGCGTTCAGCCAAGCGGACATGTCCATCGGCCCCACATCTATGCTTCAGATCGATTCCACGACATAGCCTTTTCTTCTCGGAAACCTTCTTGAATTGATCTGAAGACCAAAGCATGCAGAATTCAAAATAGGCATCGTCACGGTTTGCAAACCATAAAATCCTCACATGAAAAGATGTTAAGCTTTTGCATTATATGAAAATATATCTCAAAAATCGAAGATTAAAAGAGTTAGAATTGTTTATCGAATGATATGCTCCTCATCAAGTATATTGCTGAAGAACCCTTCGCCTTACTCATTCGTTGCCCTAACTTCTCCTTATAGTATGCATTGTTTTCCTGAATCTGGTCATACGAAATCGTGTCCTTCACCACCTTATGTGCATTGTTGTTTAAGAAAAGGGCATGATTACGTTGATTGCCCAATTCTGGCAAGCAAAAACGTAACTGCAAAAGTTATGATTAGTAACCTACTATAACTCCAAAAGTTTTACGTTAAAACAAAACAATACATGAAAAAAATCATACCCAGAAGTCATGGCACACTATGCCCCACGCAGTTCCATGGGCCCCATCAGGAGCAAACTGGATTGGTCCCATTTGTGCATAGTTGACAATCACCGGTCGATAGTGTCAGCACCCCTAGGTAGTGAAGATGACATAGATTATGCAATACCTGGTTAACCTGCCTGACCCTCGAAGTGTCGTCAAACCGAGAGTCAATCTAAGATCTAGAAATACATAATAAATAAAGTCAATAAATTGAAAGAAATTTTTGGTAGTAAAGCAAAACACTAGAGTATGAGACTTACCCATCACCTATAGGCGTGATCTCGATCTTCTTTCCACCCAAAGGGGCTATAGGTGGGGCGACTATGTGACTCATCTTGAAACGAAGTGAGGATGACCATGAAGCCTCTACGTTGGCCTGACCCGCACCCTCCTCCTGCCCCGCACAATCCAGGTCAGCCTCCAGCCCCGCACCCTCTAGGTCAGCCTCCTGCACCGCACCGTCCAAGTCATCCTCCTGTCTCGCACCCTCCGCCTCATCCTCCTGACCCGCACCCACCGGGTCATCCTCCTGACCAACACCCTCCGGGTCATTCTCTTCATCCTACAAAATGGTATGAAAACAATTAGTAATAGTTTATAACGACTAGCATAAAATTAAATTTGAAGGTTACCTCATCATCTCTCATAAATGCAATTCTACCCCGCAATTTCGGGGTCGATGTGTCTTAAGAGCTCTTGGCGATGCCTACTTGAAGAAACAAAACTACCCTGAAATAGGGTGTCCTCACTCACCGTACTCTTCCCGCCGAAAAACTTCCTTGTGATACTCTTAATCTTTTTTGACATCCTATTGAAATCATGCACAAATGAGTATTTATTAGTACAAAAAGTTAGAACTTATGAAAAAAATGTAATATGAAATATATTTGACATACACTATGTATGATAAAAATTATTTGTCAATTATCATCAAAATCAGGATCAATTTATTCTCTTCTTATGTTGTCGTTTCCTTTTCTCGGAAACTATTACATCATTAGCATCGCCAAGTAAAGAATTTGCTGACGAGTCTGTTGACACGAAAACATGCCCCCACACTTGGGTCAGTCCGACGATCCAAAAGTGCGCAGATACTTAGGAACAAGCCTAAACGTGACGCAGCACTGACGTCGTGTTCTGACTACCCTTAGCCGTGATAAGGGGGGTGGAGTCGCTAGGCAATCAGATCACACAAAATAATCCAATTAGCTGAAAGAAATATATTAAATAGAATAAAATCAGCAAACCGGTCAGAGCCTGTCTACTTCGAAGTCTGGTGCGAAGGGGTCATCGAAGTATACCTTCGGCGTCTGGTGCGAAGTATCCCGCCGAAGGGTGCCTTCGGCGTTCGAACTGATCCGGCCGAAGATGAACCCCGAATGGATCAGGACGTGACAATCACCTCCAAACAGCGGGGTTCGGCGTGAGGTCTCCGATACGGCAAATTACAGAATGATGCAAGGGTCGCGCGCGGGCGTAACTTCGTCCAGAGCGGAGTACGATCGTGGCGAAGCCTGTTGTGATGAAGTATGCTGGCGAAGCCTGTCGTCGAAGCCCGTAGTCTCGCCAAAGGGTGTCCTGACGACCTCCGAAACCGATCTCTTGGCTCTGGACTCCTCCGACGAAGTGGCTCCGAACGTGGGAACCTGCTACAAAGAGGGTTCGAAGTACCAATTTGGCCTGAGGACCGAATTCTGCTAAGTGTTGCACTAGTAGCGAAGGTAGCGATCTGTTACGTAGATTAGCGGATACTTCACAGGCGAAGTAACAAGGCGATAGCAACCTATTACGTAGATTAACGGATACTTCACAAGCGAAGTAACAAGGGTTACCACTGTTCCGAAGTGGCCGGCGGAGGGCTTCCAGGCAAACCCACGAAGAGGTACAGAAAAGTAAAGGTAAATAAATGCGATCAAAGCTAGGGCTTTGTGTTTGATTTGTGTTGGGGGGGCTCTACGCTGGCCTCACCTCTCTATTTTTAGGGGCCAAACTTTAGATCTAATCGGCTATCATTCAGCTTGGATAGAGATAAAAACTTAGCCGAAATTGCATCCAACCTATCTCTACCGAAGTGGGCTTCGGTCAGGCCCATCGAGGCCTGCTCCTCGGGCTGAAGCTTCGGTGGCGTGGGCCTCCAAAGGCTTCTTAGTCCGAAGGCCGTGGGCTGGCCATATGTAACATCCCAAGATTTAAAATAAATAAAATAAAGGAAATATATTATTCAAGGAATTTCTGGAATTATTTAATTAAAGAAAACCCTAAAAGAGCCCTAATTAAAGCCAAACAGGGAGAATTATTCAGGATTTGGACTTGGAAAATTTATGATATAATCTAGAGGCCAAGATATAATTTTAGGAATTTTTACAAATTTTTGCAAATAGTGATTCAACCCTTAATCAAATAAATAAATTACTGGATTTATTTTAAATCAGAGAAAAATTTTAAAACCTTAATGGGCCTCAACCCTCAAAGTCCCCGAGCCCAGCCCAGTCCAAACCTCTCGCCACCGACAGGTGGGACCGACCTGTCGGCGCCGCCTCCCTCCTCTCTCTCCCGCTCGCGCCCCCGCCACGGCCCCATGCGTCAGCCTCTCTTTTCCCCGCATTCGCCCACTGACCGCCCGGGCCCTCTTGTCGGCCCTTCCTATTTCGCTCACCCACCGATAGGTGGGGGCCACCTGTCAGATCCATCGTCTCCGATGGAATCCCTCCCTCCCCTTTCCTTTCCGGGTGATCTCCTTCCATTTTCCCACCACCGGCCGCCCGTGTTCGCCCGGATTCCCCTCGGATCATCTTCCCCGTCAGCCGACGACCTCCTTCCTTCGAAACACAACGCATTTTCCCGTAAAATGGAAGCTTGGCTGTGAGTTAGGGAACCTCTCCAGAGTTGGAAAGAAACCTTCGGGTTCCCTCCGATTCCCTTCCATTTGGAAGCCGGCGACCCCCTATAAGTACCCCTCCCCATCGCCGCACTTCGCTCACACTGTCGTAGCCCGAGGCAGAGCGAAACCAGAGCGCCCCCACCCCTCCTTCAGTTTTTCTCCCCGGATCCACCTCCGGCCACCGCTCGCCACCGCCTCGGACATCCTCCGTCCACGCCGTTGCCACCATCGTGACCGCCGGAGGCCGCCCTACCTTGGCATCGCCTCCGTTGGCCGAGAAGACCGCAGGATCGCCGTCGCCGTCAAGCACCCGAAGGCCCTCCTTCATCTACCCTCGCCGCTGGTCACCGTCAGTCGCCCGCCGTCGACATCTATGGTACCATCGCACTCCCCTCACTCCCCTCTTTCCGTTTCCGCCGAGAGCTAGACCCCTAGGCGCTCGCCATCGCCATCGCCGCCGCACCCGAGCTCCGCCGTCGCCGGAGACGAAGGGGGTGAACACCGCTTACACGCGTGCCGTGCCGGACGCCACCTGAGCCGTCTGATCTCATCAGTGCGGCACAGATTAAGTCCTGAGGGGATCTAATCTGGGCCCTTGGATCTGGTCAAACCGGTATCTTTTAATCAGAGCCATAGATTTAAACTTAAACCCCCAGATGAATCCTGGGCGTCCACGTCATACCGGTCCGCGCAATTTAATCTCAGCCGTCCAAAATCACTTAACCATACCGCCTCGCGCCTGCCCGCCAGATCCAGATCCAACGCCTCTGGATCAACCGGTCCACGGGCACAGTACGCCTGTCCACCGTAGGCCTGGCTCACCGTGGACTAAATCCCATTTTCTGTTTAAATAAAATTCCAGAAAAATACTTAAACTTCCAAAATTCATAAGTTGCTCATTTTAACTCCAAATTTCACCATTCCAATTTTATTAAATTCAGCATTTTATTCTCTACATATTAATACCATAAAAATAGTATGTTACTGTTGCCCAAAATAATCTTATTAATTAAATGAATAAAAACCCCTTAGGGATAAAATTATAAATTCACAAAATAAATTGGGAAAAGCCTTAAAATCTAATCTTTAATGTTTTTCACCAAACTTCAGAATAATAAAACCTTATTTCACATATTAAAACCCATAACACTTGTATGTTTATTATTTTGTGATGTTTTATCTGTTTATTGAATGCTATGTTTATTTTTCCGTATCAAGAAGACTACGAGTTCGTCGAGGAGCCGGAGTTTTATCCCGAGGTTCCACCTTCACCCTTTGCTGATCAAGGCAAGTCACAACCCCCATTTTGATCATCATTGAGCCCATGTTTTAATAAACTATCGCTATAACTCATAGGATATTATTGCATTAGTCAAATATCAAGCCCTACACTTATATTTATTAGATCCCCGTCCTTGTGTGCAAACCCAAGCCATGCTTATTGTGCCTTAACTCCTTGTCACTCTACTATAAAATATTAGCTAGTGTCCAATGTACTGACATAACTGCTATAGGATAAAAAGAATGAGTCGTAGATAGATGGATTCTACTATATGAATTTCCCTGTTATTCTCCTCTCTAGACTCTGTTGAAGTTGGCTATGTTATAAGTATGGTGGGTTCCGGGTGCAAGCTAGGGCATTGGTTGGTCGCACCCGGGGCACTATAAGGACCGGTCTGCGGGATCTGTTGCAAAGCACTTCCGTACCAACCACAAGTCTAATGGGTAAGTCCTAACTGAAAGTATGGAACAATCCGACTCGATGCACCATAGTGGAGGGGGCAAGGGGCAACCTGCGGGTGACTTGTACCGACGTGGCTCTAGGGGGGGTATGGTGAGGCTCGACGCGTCGGGACACCATATGAAACCCATAAGAGGGTGATGTCGGGTCGAGGAGGACCATATGGAAGGTTTTGGCACAAGTTCCAATGGTATGGGTCATCTCGTTACACTTTGGTGTAAGTGATGAGTGCGTGCCTTGTGGGTACAGTGGTACACCTCTGATCAGAGTATTTAATCTTTTCGAAAAGCCGAGCCCACGGTCAAGGGCGGGTTGTGTGACTACTCGCAGTTAGTTTACTATTGTTTGAATGGTTGAGTTATTCATGGCATGTAAGGACTGTTGAGCGAGGTGGGGCTGACTGTACCCCTCGAGTTAGAAGATGATGATGCATACACATGTTTACATTTCAATACTAATAAATTGATCACATTTAATGCTTTACAATTATGCTTTTCCACAAAATTAGCCACTATCTCCCTTGTTATTACTCTGCATTATATTTGCATCTGGTGGCTTGCGGAGTACGTTTGTACTCACCCCCATTGACATACACCACGAGAGCCCGTCTACTACGAGGAGGATGAAGGTCTGGAGTAGCGACCCAGTCAAGGCGAGAGTGGAAGGAGGTGTTCATCTAGGCCCCTATTTTATTAGTTTCTCTTCACCTTTATTCACTTTTGTACTAATACGGTCTGCGAACCGTGAATGATTGCTCGTATGGTACGTGGTCGCATGATGAACGTCTTGGTTTATTGATTTTCTATGGAATTTCAATAAAGATCCTGATTTATTAAATCGGGGTGTGACAAGATGGTATCAGAGCCGACTTGACTGTAGGAATCCAAACAGACCTGACCCTAGGACTTATATTAGCCATATTTTCTTAACAAAACTACTTACCCTCTCATCTTCTGAAGTTTTCACAAAAAAAATTCTCTCTTTTGTAGATGTCGGTCCATACCATGAGTGGGATTCTTTGCGACGAGGCCGGATTCATCCGCGAGCTTCGCGTGCTCGTCGACTTCTTGGGATTCTGCCATGAGCCCGCGTTCCACGGGATCTTTCCCGATGCGAGCGAGAGCTACTACGAGGTCACGGTTGTCATCCGCTTATCCTCCACATAGCCTCCCTTCTAGACCCATGGAGTCGGAGGACCTTCATTCGTGGTGGCCAGCCAGCGCGTCACACTATAGGCCCTCGCCGAACTTCGAGTGGTTTACGACTGCCACCTCCGCGAAACCGTCTACCACTTCATGCCCATGCGCACACCAGGGAGTCACTGCAGCATTTACATCAGTCCCCTCACTCAGAGCAACTCCGCCATCGCCCGCACTATGAGACTTTTGGAGGCCATGGACAATCTCCACAAGGAGGCCGTCCTCGACGCAGATAGCCAACACGACACCATCGACTTCTATCGCCATACCTCGGAGAATCTGAACCACGAGAACGCCGATCTTCGTCGACAGGTCCAGCAGAACCCTCAGTTGACCCTCGAGGTAGAGGAGTTGAGGCGTCAGAACGAGCTTCTACGCAAGGGCACCATCGTCACCACACAGCTTCACCATCAGCTTAAGGAGCTGCAGAAGGATCTCGAGGAGGTCGCACCCCTTCCGCCCCGTAAGCGGAAATCACTTTGGATCCCCACCGTGAGGCCCAAGAGGATTTCTCGCAGTGCACCTCCTTCTGGACCCTCCAGCTCCACGATCCCCGACCATCTCCACTGAGCTCGTGGTCGAGTCATCCCCTGAGCTGCCTTAGACGTAGACTTTATGATTGGTTGTTTTTCTTTCAATGTTTTGGATTGTATTGCCATCCATGTCAAATATAAGGCATGGGTGAAGATTAAATAAAAGACATAAATGTAATCGCAAGAACGACACATTTTGAAATAAAACTTAGTATCATTTCCCCTAAGAAAGTGTTGTCTGTTTTGGAAACTTCAGGATGACTAACACTCAAGGCTCCGATGCTCCCCAGAATGGAGGGGACAACAGTAATTTGCCCCAATGGGGAGCGACTGGGCAGAGGCAAGCCCCAGTCGCCAACCACCACACACTGGCCGAAATGATGGCCAATCAAAACTAGTTGGTAGCTGCACTATTGAACCAGATGCAACACTAGCAGCAGTAGATGCAAGAGCAGTAGGCTCAATTCTTCCGCATCCACCAGCAACCTGAGTTACCTCGCCCCGCCACCCTCGCTCCGGCACCCGCCTCCCAGCTCTCAGAATTCCTCTGAGTCCGCCCTCCCACGTTCTCAAGCACCACCAACCCCATGGAGGCTGGTGATTGGTTGAGGACGATTGAGAAAAAGTTGGACCTCCTGACTTGTACCGAGCAGGAGAAGGTAGCCTTTGCTGCCCACCAACTCCAGGGCCCTGCCGCGGAATGGTGGGACAACTTGCGTGAGACTCTGCCCGAGCGACACGTCCACACTTGGGCTGAGTTCTCCGCCGCCTTCCGCGCGGCCCACGTCCCCGACGGTATCATCGCCCAGAAGCAGCAGGAGTTTAGGGACCTGCAGCAAGGAAGCAGGTCTGTCACTGAGTATCTGCATGAGTTCAACCGGTTGGCTCGGTATGCGCCTGAGGAAGTCCGTACTGATACGGCCAGGCAGTCAAAGTTCCTCCGGGGGCTGAAGGACGAGCTTTCCCTTCAGCTGGTCCCAGAGATTACGCCAACTTCTAGAAGTTGGTGAATAAAGCGATTATTCAGGAGACCCAGCAGAACAAGGTCGACCTGAAAAAGAAGAGAATGATCGCCTTCCGCCAGAACCATGGAATGGCGCAAAGGCCCTGCTTCACACATCCCCCACCAGCGCCCCAATACCATCTGCGCCCGGTGTATCATCCAGCACCACCCGTCGCCAACACCGAAGCAGGACATCCTCGCCCCGCTCCCGCCGCACCAGCCGCTCCACCCGCCCCTACCAAGAAAGCAGAGGTTCTGCATGACAAGCACGGAAAGCCCGTGATATGCTTCAACTGCCACCAGGAGGGGCATTATTCCCACCAGTGCCCTCACCCTAAGCGCGCACAAGGAGTCGCGACCAACCCTGCCATCCACGCTCATGTCAACCACGTCACCGCCGAGGAAGCCCAGGCCACCCCCGAGATTGTCATGGGTATGTTCACAGTACACTCGGCCCTTGTAGTGGTTTTATTTGACACTGGAGCTACGCACTCCTAAATATCAACAACTATTGTGGAGAAGAATAATCTGAACATATGTGAATTATCAAGACTCGTATTAATAGCCACCCCTGGCAAACAAACTCTAGCCCATTCCTATAGTCCGAGGGTATGGGTAGATATCCAAGGCACAATATTCTGGGCCGACCCCATCCTAATAGAATGCTAAGGCTTGGATCTCATTCTAGGAATGGATTGGCTCAATAAGCACCAAGGTGTGATAAGATGCGCCCGGAGGCAAGTAACTGTGACCAGTGCAGAAGGGACTGTCGTCACATTCCAGATGCCAAGCCTAAATCCCGGAACACCTCGGTTACACCAGATTACCTTGGAAGAGATACCAGTGGTCTACGAGTACCTGGATGTATTTCCGGAAGATTTACCAGGGATGCTTCCCAAGAGGGACATTGAGTTCCGGATTGACCTAGTACCCGGAACAACTCCCATCTACAAGCGACCATACCGGATGGCCGCCAATGAGCTAGCTGAGATGAAGCAGCAACTTGAAGATCTTGAGAAGAAAGGTTACATCAGACCTAGCATATCCCCGTGGGGAGCCCCCGTCATCTTCGTTGAGAAGAAAGAGGACAAGGCTAAGCGTATGTGTGTGGATTATCGAGCCTTGAAACTTGATGGAGTAGCGACCCAGTCAAGGCGAGACTGGAAGGAGGTGTTCATCTAGGCCCCTTTGTTTTATTAGTTTCTCTTCACCTTTATTCACTTTTGTACTAATACGGTCTACGAACCGTGAATGATTGCTCGTATGGTACGTGGTCGCATGATGAACGTCTTGGTTTATTGATTTTCTATGGAATTTCAATAAAGGTCCTGATTTATTAAATCAGGGTGTGACACCAGAGGCTTTCGGAGCCCACAGCCCAATGGACCTACGGTCCTATAGGGCTTCGGCCTGACCCCGGACATGTGTATTTTGGCCCAAATTACCAAAATTGATATTTTTACAATCTCGGCCATTAATGTCATTTTTTGCTATCAACAGAGTCTAGCTCTACATTAAACGAACACGACAATTCATCATCTTGGTAAACCTCATTGACCTCTCCAACCTCCAATTGATAAGCACCATCACCAGGGGTCTGTAGACGTTCCCGAGGATTCACTTTGTGTAGGACCGAAAGTAACGACCAGAGGGGGGTGAATGGGCGCCTAAAAAATTATTTCGAATCAATGGCCTTCTCCCAACACCCAACACACCTCAAAAGACAGTTAACAGAAACAAGAATAGTCTACAGGTCCAAAAATATTCTAGCCTAAAAACGACCTGGTGTCCTAGAAATAAAGACACCAAAACAATGCTTATAGGCAGATTGACATTGCATTTAAAACATGGACATTTCAAGCTTCACGAAAGTAGATCACCACAGAGATTTAGTTTAAGTGCACATAAAACGAGAAATCTTACTGTTCACAGTTGTCTCCAGTTTGGTACTTGTCGAAGCCTATTCGAAGTCCTCGTGTGAAGTCTAGAGTCGAAGCCTGACTGAAGAAACTGAAGTCAACTTCGGCTCCGTCACACTTCACAGCACACTTCGCACGTGTGCTTCGGATTCTCCGGTGAAGATCAGCAAGCCTCCACAAGAGTAAACAGCCGACACCAGGACTAGGACTTTGAAACACATTTTTTGGACTTGGAAGCAAAAAGGAAAAAATTCAACACAGACACTCCGAACCCGACAGTCCAGTGGAGTCAGTTATGCGAAGCTGAGGTGCCAAAACACTGAACTCCAAATACTACTTTGCGAACTCCAAAACAAAATAGCAAAAGAAAATTCGAAGCTCCTCGTGCACAGCGATGCCTCAGCAGAGATACCACAAAACAACCAACGTTTCGAAGTACGTGCTATCTTTGGATTACTGAGAACTTGGCCGTCGTAGTCTCCACAAGTGCATGCTCCGATGTGTGCTTCGCACCAACTTCGCATAGCCTGGAATCACGTCCGAAGTGTTTAATGTTCGCAGCCTGGCTTCACACATCACTAGCTAGTATCAAATTTATATATGCCACTCAGCAGACACCTCTGACCAACACACCGATCGAAACGCCAAGAAAAAAATAGAAAAATGTGCTGACAAGATGCTACTGCCACAGGCGATGTGTCTCCAGCAATGCCAGCCACACAAGACTTGCCTGATGTGCTTCTATGCTGCTGACCGTAGGTGCAGACTAGACTATGTAGTAGCAACAGCAGCAATGAGAGAATAGAAAATGGCATATGAAAAACAACATCTCACATAATCGATTTCAGAGGAGGTGTGGAGAAATCAAATACCAGCGACTAGCTCAAGAAAAGATTGAACAAAACTGGGCACGCAAAACGATGCAATATAAAACAAATCAAAACATGATGCACGAAGTCAAGTAATGGAAGAATAAACCCGATTAGAGATTCCTCTGATGCAAATCTGGGTGCTTGCTATGAACAGTGGCGGCGGAGAAACAATTCCAGGAGGATGAACGCCAAAAAAAGGAGACCCAATCTTTTTGATTAGTAAAGTAATTTCAGAAAGGGTAACCCTAACCCTACGGATTGGAGCCCTATTTACAGGCAGCCCAATAGCCTAGGAAAATACCAAAAGACCCTTAGGGTTTACAGACACTGAAATAAAATGGAAAAGACCAAAATGCCCTTAGGATATTTTTATAGACTCGACTGACAGACTATGAGCCTAAAGCAAAATAGTAAACTCCTAATTACAGATGACTTATCCTGAAGCAGAGCTTTCGTAATGACTACGGCTTTGCCTCTGAACGGTCAGATCCGAGATCAGCGGTTGTCAGTTTTGCACCAAAACTAACAAAGCGTCCACTGTCTTTGCACCGGGTACCCGGATTGGGCCGGCCCGACTCCGCAGCTCTCTCAGCCCGTCAATCGCTCGCCGCCCGTGTACCTGAGTCAATCCCGGTCAATAGCCCAGTGGATCCTCTGCTGCTCCTAGCCCATGTACCCGAATTGGGCCAGCCCGACTTCGCGACCCCTCTGCCCGACAGTCACTCGCTGCCCGTGTACCTGAGCCACACGCGGCCTAGACACAATAGATCTTCTCCTCTCTTTGTGTCCTCTTTGACTTCTGTTGACAATCACTCATCACATCTGGAGCACTGAGGCCCATACTCTTCAGCATGGCTCCTCAATTTGTACACTACCCATGAAGCACTTAGTTTTTCACATGGGTACGACATATAATACAACTGCTCGACTTGGTGAGCAAGTACAAAATTATCGTAACCATGTAGTTGTTCCGCGTGTTTGACTTCAACCATCCCAAATTGGTTTTCTCGAGTACCATGTTTGGGGTCAAACCAATCACAATCGAAGAAGACTACTATGATGCCCCGATTTAATAAATCAGAATATTATTGAATTTCCAAAGAAAAACAATAATACAAGAGGTTCATCATGCGACACATACATACGGTCAATCATTTGTGGTACGCAGACCACAATATTACATAAGAGTAAAAATAAAAATAAACTGCATGACGAACGCCCTCTTCAGGATCTTTCTTCTTGACTGGGTCGCTACTCCAGACCATCTTCGTAGTAAGCATCCTCTGAATGGTGTGTCCAACGGGTATGAGTACAAAAAGTACTCAACAAGCCACCACAAATGCAAATAGTAATGCAAGGTAATAACAAGGAAGGACAATAGCTAATAGTGCGGAAAAGTACATTTTTTAGTTATTGCATTTAGTGTAGTCAAATTTAATCATGTGGAATAATAAACATGAACATCATAACACCATCTAACTCGAGGAGTACGTTTTCCCTCTTCGCACAATGGTCCTTACATGACAAATCATCATGCACATTCATTATAGGTAAACTAATTGTGGGATGTCACGCAACCCGCCCTTGACCGTGGGCTCGACTTTTCGAAAAGATTTATGACTCTGATCAGAGGTGTACTACTGTACCCACAAGGCATGCACTCATCCCATACACCAAAGTGTAAAGAGATGACCCATACCACGGGAACTCATGCCAAAACCTCGCATGAAATGCTCCAAGCGATAACCACCCGCTCTAGGTTTCGCTGGCGCGCCGGGCCACGTCGCACCCCCTTTTGCACCACGTCGGTACAAGCCACCCGTAGGTGCTGCTTGACCCATCTCCAAGTGGTGGCCTCGGTTTTGAATAATTCATACCTTAGTTAGGACTTACCCACTAGACTTGTGGTTAGTACGGAAGTGCATTGCCACGGATCCCGAAGACCAGTCCTTATAGTGCCCCGGGAGCTACCGACCAATGCCCTAGCTTGCACCCAGAACCCACCATGCATACACTCTCAACCATAACTCTATCACCAATAGCATTCCAGGGATAAGATAGACAGGGATCATATAGTGGAACCAGATTGCTATGACTCATTTTTAACTTATAGCGATTGTGCCGATACATTGGACACTAGCTAATTGTACTAATAATATGGTGACAAGGAGTTTAGGCTAGATAGTATGGCTTGGGTTGCACATCAAGGTCGGGGGATCTTAATAAATATACTATAAGTCTTTCATTTGACTAATGCATGTATACCCTATGTGTTTTAGCGATAGTTTAATAAAACATGTGAGAAACCAGGGGTGGTTTCGGTCTAAATGATGAGCGATTGACAACGATGAGCGTCTGAGCGAGGATGACTGAGAGGTTGTGAATTGCATCGAGGATGTCAATGCGGGTTGAAGGTTTTGCTGCCGAGGGGTTCGACAGTGCGTCGCGTTGCGTCGTGTCCTTGTTTTGGCTGCTTGTCGTGTTTGTGCAGGGTGGAGATGCTAACAGATTGTCGACGGCGGGTGATCGAGGGTCGAGTGGGGAGCCGATGCCGATGATCAAGGAGGACGGGCGAAGTTTGGGTAGATCTCCAGGATGCATGAAGAGACGGAGCAAGACTCGGACGAACGGCAGACGGACGGACAGATGGCTGCCTGCAACGGCGTGTCGATCATGTTCGCGAGAGGGAGGCCAGGACAAGCATTCGCGCGGCTCAAGGGGATCGAGAGCAGAAAGTGGCTTGCTGGCGCTCGGAGTCGCGAAGCGGTGTCACGGGTCGAGGAGCTGAAAAGGCTTTGTCGGTTTTTGCTGAAAACCGTCGTGTCATCTGTCACATTTACCTTTTCAATAAAACAGTGTCAAATTGTTAGTCTAAAATTTTAGTGTCATTAGTGTATACTTTTGAGTGTATTTTTGGAATATATATTCTGAAAATATATTCAAAAGGAGTCAAATGTAATTTTTCTTTTTAGTATAGGGTATTTTCTATTTTAGTTTTCAGATTTGTAAATTGGACTTTCCTATGGGGCTGATTGTAAATTGTCTTCTAGAACCTTGAGTTGGTGGGATAAATATCACCCACCTCCTCCATGGCCGGGGAGAGAGCTTTTGTCCAGAATCTTCAAGAAAATTAGCTATCAAATTGAGTTTTTGCTTTCTCTTTACATGAGCGTGAATCCAAAGTTTTTCTCTGAGATTTTTACTGCTACGGCGCAAGATTTGGAACAGCGATGGCTGTAGTTTTTGCCGGATGAAAACAGATGTACCGGAGGTGTTCTGGTACAGCACGGCGTTGCATGATCTGCTACAGAGATACGTAGCTTTGCTGGATGCGCTACAGCCGACAACATCTACAGCATGCAACGAAGAACAGGCGCTGCGATGGAGGTAACTCCTTTTCTGGATGCGATTTTGTGATCTCATTCTCTTGCGATTTTGTGATCTCATTCTCTTGCGATTTTGCTATAGAACTCATTGTTGATGTCTATATACTTTCTGTCATGCAAGTTGTGATTGATCCATTTTTGAAATTAGCCACAAATTTCTGTGTTTCTATGTGATTTGTTTGATGATCTGTATTCTGCAATCAGAACTGGTTGAGATTATTTCATCTCTGTTTTGAAATCTGTTCTGAAATATTATGAGTGATCAGTTTTGAGTTTTGGTTCCTGAATAGTATATATTCTGTTCTAGATGAAATTGCTGAGCTATTCAATCCTGCAACTTCTGTTCATCTGACATTTATGAATTAATGAAAGTTTTCTGAGAATCTAAACTGAGTTAAGTTCAGTAATCTGATTTTGAATAGGAATCCTGATTTTGTTTGTTTGAACTGAATATGATGATTGAGTAAACTCTGTGTGTGCATCTGCTCTGTATTTTTGGAGGAAACCTGAGATAATTTTTGTCTTGTATCAAGGATTGCTAGTGCTGTGTTATAATCATCAAGACTTGAATGATTTCAGTTTTGTGAGGTTTTGAAAGTAATCTGGTTGTGTATCTCAAACTGCTGAACGTTCAATATAATACTGATATTGTTGTGTACTGTTGAGTAGAATTCTGAAATCAGTTCAGCTCCTTGAATATGAATTGTTTTGCAATCTACTTTCAGCCTTCAAATTTATTGCATCTATTCTGATTGGTTAAGAAATCAGTATTATGAGGTATTCAGGTTTGAAAATTTGCTGAATCAAACTGCTGCAGTTGAGTTTTCAGTTTCTAGTCTCTGTTACAAATAACTGGAATTAAGCAAAAGTTTCTGTACTGCATCTCAGTTCTGAAAATTTGGTTTAAGCTGAAAGAATGAAATGATATACTGCAGTGTTGATTACAAAATGATGTAATGTGCTTGATTTGATATAACTCTTGTAGTTCAGATTGATTGCATCCAGTTTGAAATTTTGGAGGAATAGGTCTTGTAGTATGTTATTTTGAAATCATGTTGCTATCTTCTGAATACAGTTTTATTATGTGTTGAAAGGATTCATGTCTTGTTCATCAAATACTGAAAGCATCAAATTAGTACTGAATTGCTGATCACTATGGTTGCAATTGGTTATCTGTTCAGACAAATATATCTGAACTAAATTGGCTATCAGTTTTCAGATTGGATAATCAGTTCAAACTTATTTTCTGTATTCTGATCCAAAGAGAGTATCTGTCCTGTTTTGATTTGCCGGACCAGGAATAGTACTGTTGGGAATAGGAAGTTTCAGAATCTTCTAATTGGATTGATCAAGTGTAGAATCTTTCAGGGTTCTCTATGAATGATATATTCTGAAGTTTTTGTTGTTGAGCTGAATTGAAATTGAGAAGGGATCTTGATTTCTGAATTTTGAATTGTCAAATATATCTTGCTGAATTTGCGTTTACTGTTCACCATCCGAAAACTTGTTAAGTGTTTGATTCTGATTTGTATTTGAGTAAAAGTATTCTGATTCAAATCATTTCACTTTATTGGGCTTCTAATGAGAATGAACTGAGATTGATGATCTGAGAAGTGTGAATCAAAGCTATTTTTGGATATTTGACTCTGTTTGAGCTTCACTTTCGTAATATTTGAATTGAGCCGTGATTTTTTGTTTTTAGAGGAGCGTTGGGTGTTTTTATTAGGCCATCACTTTGAAAGAAGGTATCGAGGCGCCTATTCACCCCCCCTCTAGTCGCCATTCCAATCCCACAACATGGGTTCAATATGCTCAAAAGATTGGTTTGGTGACTTGCCTTGTTCAGCGAAAGGTGAGGGACGGACTTCCGGGAAGTACTCCGGCTCCTCGGCGGCGTCGTAGTCTTTTTGATATGAATAATAAACAATCCAAAATCCACACAATAGGCAAATAGGTTTTGATTAGTTTGAACCAAGGAAAATAAAGTCATTAACTTTCTGAAATTTATCTTAAGAACATTTTAAAATGAACTTTAATGAAATAATGGCCTTTCTAAAAAGGAATAATAATGTAAACTAATGTATTTTAAATTTCTAACTACTTAAAATAGAAAGTTCAGAATGAACCTAGTGTTTCATTTATACTAGTATGAAAAGAATAAAAGATAAATTTTCTTAAAGTTGAAATGGACAAATTTGTAGTTTATCCTAAAGTGCATTTGAATATTTTATTAAATAAACATGAAATACTCAAAGTAAACCTATTGTTTATATTGCATTAACATGTAGAGAATAAAATTATGAATTTTCTGGAATTAAAATGGTTAAATTTGGAGTTAAAATGAGCAAGATATGAATTTCCAGAGTTTAAATCAATTTCTGGATTTTTGTTTAAACAGGAAATGGTCTTGGGTCCACGGTGAACCGGATCCACCGTGAACCCGCGCACTGTGCGCGTGGTCCGGCCCATCCTGGACCGTTGGATCCAGATCGAACGCTTGGAGGCGAGGCAGGGGGCGTTAAGTGGCGATCAACGGCCCACGACGCTCGATACCATTGGACCAGATGGACGCGCGGGATTAAACCTCGCAAGGGCTTTAATTCACGCGGTCACGATCGAATCCGACACGACACGAGTATTTTACTTGTGCCGGTCATCTTCTCCAGCGATGGCCGAGACGTGGCGACGGGCTAGCGGCGGTGGCGATGGTCGACGGTCCTATCTACGCCTAGAAATGGAACGAGAGCAACTAGGGGAACATGAAGGTACCGCTGCGGTGGTCTGAGGTCGACGGGGTGCGCCCGGCGATGAGTGTAGACGGCGGAGGGGTTCGGGTCCCTTGTCGGTGAGGCGGCTCCGGCGGGGTTCGTCGTCGATGGAACGGTGGCCGAGGTCAGGGAGGCGTCGACGGTCACATTGGTGCGGTCACCGAGGGTGGAGGAGTACTCCGGCGATGGCGAGCAGCGGCTGGAGTGAAGGTGGTGGGGTGGTGTTAAAAACTGGAGTGCGGGCATT
The DNA here is from genome assembly GCA_019279435.1 of Zizania palustris. Taxonomy (NCBI): domain Eukaryota; kingdom Viridiplantae; phylum Streptophyta; class Magnoliopsida; order Poales; family Poaceae; genus Zizania; species Zizania palustris. Next base: position 6,722,466 of record JAAALK010000084.1, on the reverse strand, counting down.
CTGTTCGTCCTCAGTGCGAATTGTCATGGGGGCTGGACGCGGTGGAGGCGTATGGTTTAAATAGAGTAACGCCGGCAAGGGCCTTCCATGCATGCGAGTGACAGCGGGCGATTACGCGTGGATTAATGGGGGAAACGGTCGGCGCGTCGTGGGGGTTTTAATGCTGGCGACGAATTAAAGCGAGGGGGATGGCGGGGGCAGATCCAATGCGGGATCGGTGGAGCGAGGTGGACGACGGGTCCGACAGGTGGGCCAAGGCGGTCAGCGGGCGTGAGCGCACGGGCATGGCGGATGATGGGTGGGGCCGAGGCGTCGGGCGTATAGGGACGTTAGCGCTGATAGGTGGGGCCAAGACGTCAGGCGTGTGCGTGTGGGGGAGAGGGTCACTGACCAGTGGGGTCCGCCTGTTAGTCCGGGGCGCGGGGAGGGAGTGGGCTGGGCCGGCCGGTTGGGGGAGATTGGGGGGAAAGGGGCCTGTTACTGTTTGAATTCTTTTCTGGATAAAAATAATTGCTGAAATTAGTTTAAAATATTTGGGCTACTTCCAAGGGTGATAAAAATCTGTAAAACATTTCAAAAATATTTCTTGGCCTTGGGATCATATACAAAATTTTCTAGCTTCTGGTTTGGACATCTCCTCTAGGTTTTAGTGCATTTAAGCTTACAAGGGTATTAAAGGTATTTCAAAATAAATCATTTCCAGAAAAATATAATAATTGGTATTTTTATTTCTCTGAAAATTTGGGGTGTTACAAACCTATCCCCCTTACAAAGAATCTCATCCTCGAGATTGGAAAGCTACTCGAATAGCTCGGGATATTGGGCTTTCAACTCGTCTTCTTTTTCCCATGTGGCTTCTTCAACGGGGTGGTTGTCCCACTGAACCTTGCAGAAGCGAACCACACGGCTCTTGGTTACTCTCTCCTTAGTTCCAAAATCCTAACGGGTTTCTCAATGTAGGTCAAGTCCTCTTGGACGTTGAGCTGTTGGAGGTTGGCCTGCTCGGTGGGCACATGGAGACACTTCTTCAGCTGAGAGACGTGGAACACATCATGGACTCCTGCCAAGGATGGAGGCAGTTCTAGCTGATATGCCACTTCTCCTTGCCATCGAAGGATCTGAAAGGGTCCGACATAACGAGGTGCTAACTTGCCTCTCATGTTGAACCTTTGGGTGCCACAGAGGGGAGTGACTCGGAGATGGACATAGTCGCCCTCCTTGAAGGTTAGGTCTCTCCGTCGGTTGTCGGCATAGCTCTTTAGTCGGTCCCTGATGATCTTGACTTTCTCTTCGTCTTCTCGCAATATATCTGTCTCGAATAGTTGCGATTCTCCGGTCTGATCCCAGAGTAACGATGTTCTGCACTTACACCCATAAAGTGCTTCAAATAGGGACATCTGCAGGCTAACTTGATAGCTGTTGTTGTAGGAGAACTCCGCATAAGGCAAGTTCTTATCCCACATTCCGCCAAAGTCTAGAGCGCAAGCTCTAAGCATATCCTCCAATACCTGGTTGACCCTTTCGGTTTGACCATTGGTCTGTGGATCATAGGTGGTGCTAAAGTTCAGCCGGGTGCCGAGCTCTTCTTGAAGGTTCTTCCAAAATTTGGAGGTAAACTGACTCCCTCGGTCAGATACAACCCTTCTTTGGAACTCCGTGCAGGCACACATCCGGGTCATATACAACTCGACCAACTTTGTGACGGTGTAAGTTGTCTTGACGGGGATGAAGTGAGCCACTTTGGTGAGTCGGTCGACGATCACCTAGATAGAATCATGACCGGCTTGGGTCATGGGCAGTCTCGTCATGAAGTCCATTCCTATTTCTTCCCACTTCCATTCGGGGACTTTGAGGGGTTGTAACAGTCCGGTAGGTCCCTGGTGCTCTTCCTTGACTCACCGGCATATATCGCACTTGGCCATATACCCAGCTATTTCCCTCTTCATATTGACCCACCAATATTTTTCCTTTAGGTCTTGGTACATCTTTGTACTCTCGGGATGTATGGAGTATAGAGTTTCATTGGCCTCTTGAAGGATGAGGGCCTTTAACTCTGGCTTGTCAGGAACGCATATCTGGTTTCCGAACCAGACAGTATTGTGCTCATCCTTAGAGAATCCGGGGGCTTTACCTTTCCTCATGTTCTGTTGGATATCAAGATGTTCAGGTCTTCCTTCTGTGTCTCTCGGATCTGGTCTATTAAGACAGGTCTGGTCTATAGGGCGGCGAGATACGCTCTGGTGGTGATCCCTAGATTTAGCCTTTCCATCTCCTTGTATAACAATGGGGCCTGGTCTTGCACCATGATGGCATTGCTGTACCCTTTTTGACTTAGGGCATCTGCCACCACATTTGCCTTGCCTGGATGATAATGGATGCCCGAGTCATAATCTTTGATCAGCTCCAACCACCTTCTCTGCCTGAGGTTCAGGTCCGGTTGGGTGAATATGTACTTGAGGCTCTTGTGGCCGGTGAAGACCTCACATCGATTTCCCACAAGGCAATGTCTTCATATCTTCAAGGCATGAACCACAATTGCCAATTCCAGATCATGGGTCGGGTAATTTAGCTCATGTGGACTTAGCTGACGAGAGGCGTAAGATATCACCTTCCCGTCTTGCATCAAGACACATCCTAACCATTGGCGAGAGGTATCACAATAGACATGGAAGTCCTTCCGAATGTCTAGCAGGGTCAGAATTGGGGCTGACACGAGCTTTTTCTTAAGGGTCTGGAAGCATTCTTCACAATGTGGAGTCCATTCAAACTTTACTTCCTTCTGCAATAGTCTGGTCATAGGCTTGGCTATCTTCGAGAAATTCTCGATGAATCGGCGGTAATACCCGGCCAATCCGAGAAAACTCCGGATCTCGGTTACGTTCGTGGGTTGTAGCCAATTGGTCAGTGCTTCTACGGTGGTTGGGTCCACAGCTATTCCTCCGGCAGATATGACATGACCGTAGGAACTTCACCTCAGACGACTAAAACTCGCACTTGCTGTATTTGGCGTATAATTGCTGTTCCCTTAGCTTTCCGAGGGTCAGACAGAGGTGGGTTTCATGTTCTTTCCTGTCTTGGAGTAGACGAGGATATTGTCGATGAATACCACAATGAACTTATCCAAGAACTCCATGAATACATTGTTCATCATGTTCATGAAAAAGGCCGGGGCATTCGTGAGTCCGAACGACATCACAGTATACTCGTAGAGTCCATAGCGGGAGGTGAAGGCGGTCTTCGGGATGTCTTCTTCTTTAATCCTCAATTGGTGATAACCTGACCTGAGATCGATCTTGGAAAACACCGAGGATCCTTTCAGCTGATCGAACAGGTCGTCGATCCGAGGCAGTGGGTACTTGTTCTTGATGGTTACGTCATTTAGGGCTCTATAGTCCACGCACATCCTTTTAGCCTTGTCCTTCTTCATGGCGAAGATAACCGGTGCACCCCAGGGCAAGGTACTCAGTCGGATATACCCTTTTGCCGTAGGTCTTCGATATTGCTCTTGACTTCAACTAGCTCATTGGCGGCCATCCGGTATGGGCGCTTAGAGATTGGGGTGGTCCCAGGGACAAGCTCGATTCTGAATTCGATGTCCCGCTTGGGAGGCATTCCTGGTAGGTCCTCTGGGAATACGTCTATGTATTCCTTGACTACGAGCACTTCCTCTAGGGCTAGTGAGTGAAGGGACATCCCACGAGGTTCGCGGCTGGTCATCCGAAAAGCGACGGCTTCGCCTTCGGGGTTGGTCACAGTTACAGACTTGCTGGCATAGTCGATCACTCCCTTGTGCTTCATCAACCAATCCATCCCTAGGATGAGGTTGAGTCCGGTGCACTCGATGAGGACTGGCTCGGCCCAGAATAACACTCTTTGAATTTCTATCCTTACCTTAGGGCTAAATAGGTGGGCTAAGGTCTTCTTGCCAGGGGTGGCAATCATCATAGGGGTGGGTAGAGGGAGCAATTCCATGTCGTTGGTTTTCACAAAGTCCTCCGAGATGAAGGAGTGTGTTGCCCCAAAGTCAAACAGTACTATAGCAGGTATGGAATTTACAGTGAACATATCGAGTACGACTTTAGGAGCTTCCTGAGCTTCCTCCACGCTGATGTGGTTGACGCGGGCGTGAACCGCCCTAACCGTATGGATTCAGCAGTTAGCTCTCAGGTAGAGGCAACACTTAGAAGGTTCGGCTTTACCGAGGCCGCACCTCCAGCCCCGATTGCTATTGTACCTCCAATAAATCACATTTACAGTAGAACTGACGGTAGTACTGGCAAAGCCATTGCATCTCCGGCCTCGATATCCTATAGGACCGAAAGTAGCGACCAAAGGGGGGGTGAATGGGCGCCTAAAAATTCTTTCGAATCAATGGCCTGCTCCCAACACCCAATGCACCTCAAAAGACTAAGAAGCAAAGTGTGAACAGAAAGCCTAAGTCTAAAAGTATCTAGCCTAGAAACAACAGGTGTCAAAAACAGAGAAACACCAATGCAGTGCTAATAGGCAGATAAACAAGACATTCAAGACATGGCTGATCAAACTTCTTAGTAAAATAATCTAAGTACACATGGAATGAGATGAGAAGTTACTGTTCAAAATCTGTCTCCTGTTCGAAATTTGGTGAAGCCTGCTTTGCTGTGTCGAAGCCTGCTTCGTAGTGTCGAAGCCTGCTTCGCAGTAGTCGAAGCCTGCTTCGCTTGTGTCGAAGCCTGCTTTGGAGTACCTCGTCGAAGTACAACGAAGGTAGACATTGAAGTGCCGAAGGTTTGTTGAGTCTAGCCTAGTTCGAGTGTGGCAGAGAGCAAAGTATGCTTCGAAGCGAAGTATGAATGTATCGAAGCCTGCTCCGAATAGTGTACTTCGAAGCCTATACTTCAAACAGAAAGCTTCGAACAACGTTTGCAGAAAAGCAACCTCCGAAAGAGATTCGAAGCCAAACACACGACAGTAAGATCAAATCGAAGCCTACACTCTACCTTCAAAGCTAGCCTTGATCGAGGTATGACTATCGAAGTGGTAACCTTCAACCCGAGAGCTACCTCCAAATGACAACCTTCGAACACACAAACTGAGACCTTTGAAAAGCCAGCAGCAAAAGAACCTCAGAGACCACACGTCGAGTGAAGTATACCAGAGATACAAGCTTCGAAGCCAACTTCGAAGCCTGTCAAAGTATTGACTTCGAAAAGCTCGAGTCAAAGTACTCCTTCGCAAAGACGGTCGAAGTATGACAAGCCAACTAACACTCAAAGCTGAACATACTTCGAGACTTGATTCACAGGACAAGAGCGAAGTCGAAGTTCTGTCGAAGCCCTCGAAGATGTCAGATCGAAGCCTGCCTCACGGAGCTGAGAGGCTTCGAACAGAGAAGGGACTTCGCCAGAAAATAGCCTGAAAAGGCACTTGGCCCTGTCTACTCGATCAAAAAGCAACATAGTAAAAAGCAAGGCTAGAGTACTAGAGTACTGTTGCTACAGGGAAGTAGTACTACTTGCAACCAGTAAGAACTAGTACTCCTCACGTGAAGAACAAACCGAAGCAACAGAGAAGCTTCTTCTCAGTGAATAAACTAGCCGCATGCACAAGACAACAGAAACATTAATGGAACGTTGTGCACAAAATAGCAGGAATAAAACTCATCTAGATCAGAGAACAAATGGGATGAACAGCAGGAATCACCCTGGCAGCACACACACAAGAGAGAGAAACGCAGGAAACAAAGAGAAGTGACCCAAAGAAATGATTAAAGTGATTTCAGCAAAAGGGTGACCTAACCCTAGGGATTGGGGCCCTATTTATAGGCTGCCCAACACTAGGAATATTCCACCAGCCCCTTAGGGTTTTTTACAGACGCTGAAATAAAGGAAAAGACTAAACTGCCCTTAGGATTTTTTACAGACTCGACTGACTGACTATGGGCCTAGAGATACAGATGACCTATCCGGAAGCTAAGCTTTCATAGCGACTACGGCTTCTCTTCTGGACAGTCCGATACAAGATCAGCGGTTGTCAGTTTTGTGCCAAAACTGACAAAGCCTCCACCGGCTTTGCACCAGGTACCCGGATTGGGCCGGCCCGATTCCGTAGCTCTCTCAGCCCGGAAATCACTCACCGCCCGTGTACCTGAGTCAATCCTGGTCAACATCCCAGTGGGTCTTCTGCTGCTTCTGGCCCATGTACCCGGATTGGGCCAGTCCGACTTAGCAGCTCTCTCAGCCCGACCGTCGCTTGCTGCCCGTGTACTTGAGTCACACGCGGCCCATGAAATAGCAGATCTCCTTTCTTCTCAGTCCTCTTTGACTATCGTTGACAATGACTCATAACATCTGGAGCCATGAAGCCCACACTATTCAGCATGGCTCCTCATATCCATGGTCGAGACTAGTCACCATGCTTACGGCTAGACTAGCATCACCTACTATGCATCACCTCCACCTACGCCTGCGCCAACTCTTCCCGCGCTGCCCGCGCCACATGCACAAGCGCATAGGCCCGAACACGTCGTATATCCCGAACTAGCGCATGAGGACCCCAACGGCCGACACGCCAACATACCACCATGTGTTACGCCCCCACATGAGAGATGCGCGCAGGTAGTAGGCTAGGATGACATTGAGGAGCGAATCCGCGCACTATTTAGGGAGTGCACCGGTTTCGTCCATAGGGGGTCGAGCTAGGATTTACCGAAAGTCGTACCCTGACCATTTTGACACGATACCTTATCATCGCGGCTATAGAGTCCCTGAATTCACCAAGTTTGATGGTGAGGGTAATGGGTTAAAGTGCAGAAAAGTACATTTTTATCTTGCATCCTTTAATGTGAGTCAGGTTTATTCATACAAAATATTTAAATCATGGATGATGCAACATCTTTTAACTCGAGGAGTACAAGTCAGCCCTCCTCGCTCAACAGTCCTTACATGCCCAATCAATCATGCAATACTTCTCAAACATAGACGAACTGTGGGATGTCACTCCACTCGCCCTTGACCGTGGGCTCGGCTTTTCGAAAAGATTTAACTCTGATCAGAAGTGTACCACTGTACCCACAAGGCACTCATTCCTGCACACCGCAGTGTGTCAAATGACCCAAGTCATAGGAACTTATGCCGAAACCATTAGTATGACCAGCTCCAACTCAATGACACACACTATTGGTTTCGCTGGCGTGCCGGCGCACCGGACCAACGTCGCGCCCCTTTTGTGCCGCATGGCCTAAGCCACCCACAGGTGCTGCTTGCCCCTCTCCACATAGTGCTTTGGGTTGGAATGACCCATACCTCTAGTTAAGACTTACCCACTAGACTTATGGTTGGTACGGAAGTGCTTTGCGATGAATCCCATAGACTGGTCCTTATAGTGCCTTGGGTGCGACTAACCAATGTCCTCACTTGCTCCCGGAACCCACCATGCTAACTTATCAAACCAATTCCAAGACCAACAGAATACCAGGGGTGAGAGACATAGGGGATCATATATCAGAATCCGAAGACCTACGACTCGTTTTAATCCTATAGAAGTTGTGTCGATACATTGGACACTTCTAATATTAATAAGTATACTTGTGACAAGGAATACAGGGTCGATAGCATGTCTTGGTTTTGCACATCATGGTCGAGGATTCGATAATTGTAATGTAGGGTTATCCATTTGACTAATGCAAATATAACCTATGAGTTTTAGCGATATTTAATTGAAAACTAGGCTCAATATGCTCAAAATGGGGGTGTTGACTTGCCTTGTTCAGTGAAAGGAGAAGAGTGAGCTTCGGGAAAGTATCTTGGCTCTTCGACGGCGTCGTAATCTTCTCGGTACGCAAATCAAGAAATAACAATCAATTAAAACAATATAAAATCAAAACACAAGCATATAAATTATATTGAGTCAAATTGAAGGGGATAAAAATATAAAGCTTTTGAAATTAAAATTGGGATTTTTAGAGTTAAATTAAAGGAGTTAGGGATTTTCGAAGTTATAAAATGATTTCTTAAATTCTATTTTAATCCTCGATAAATAATGTAAAATGTTTAGTATAAACATATAACTTTTATTGGATAAACCTGAAGATAACAAAAGACAAATTTTCTAAAGTCGGAATGGTAACTTTTAGAGTTAATCCCAATGAGTTATGAATTTTTGAAGTTAGCAATTCATTTCTTCAATTTTATTTTCATACCAATTAAATAATATAAAATATCCAGTGTAAACATATAAAGTTTTTGGACGAACAAGAAGATAATAAAAAGATAATCTTTCTTAAATTTGAATGGTCAAATTTGGAGTTAATTTGAGAAAGTTATGAATTTCTAAAGTTTAAATTAATTGCTGGAATTTAATTTAAATCCTAATTTGGCCTGCGGTCTATGGTGGACTGGGTTTCCGGTACTGTGCTGTGAACCTGCGGACTTTAAGTGAAAACAGGCGGCTGAGATCTCTTGGTACCCCTTCATTCAGATCAAGCGGCTAGGATTAAACCGCAGATACGATTTAATCCTTACCGTTCGATCACGATCGGGCGGCCAAGATCGGATCCGACATGGCACAATATAACTACTATGCCGGTCATCTTCTTCGGCGATGGCCGAGTACAGCGAGATCCCTAGCGATAGCGACAGTGGCCTAGGGTCCAATCTAATTATGGAAATGCAATGAGAATAAGGAGGGGATTCCGATGGTACCGTCGGTGAGGCTCAGGGTCGACTAGACGGGGCCGGCGACGTGCGGGGTGGCGGTGAACGTTCGAGACCTCGTCAGCGGCAATGTTCCATCGGCAATGAGCTCGAGTGAAGTGGTGGCCGAGGTCGAGGGGGCGATGGGGTTCACCCTGGTGGCATCGGCTGGGTGAGGGGAGTACTCCAGCGACGGCGAGCAGTGGCTGTAGGCATGTTAGAGGGGCGGTGCTAAAATGGACTGATAGCGCTCGAGTTTGGCGAGAGAGAGCAATTGAGACGTGTGGTGAATGCGGTGTGGCTAGGGGCCTTTTTATAGTGCTCTGGCGAGGTTAACAGCGGTGAGAAAGGGGGCAACCGGGGGATTAAACCTCATCACTCCGGCGAGGTTTAATTTGGACAATTACAACGCTCCAAGTCTTAACAGTGCCTCTAGAGCGTTGTAACCTTCCTTTTGAGCCGATTAAAGTCAAGCTCGTTGGAAGTCGCCGCCGCTCTAGGAAGAACAAATTGCTGCAAAAAGCAAAGTAAGTATGGTGTAATTACAATGAATTAAATGTACACTATGTCCCAAGCATACCTAGAGGTTGGCCCTTTCGAGGGCGATGTCTAGCTCCAATCCACTAGCTTCGCTCAATGCGGAGACCAGCTCGGAGTTGCCAACCTCTTGGCTCTTTTCAGCCAAGGGCTGTAGGAGAGACCGGAGCTCTGTCCACTGCTCCAAGAACAGAGCTAACAGCGGGAGCGAGGATAGGGCTCTCCGATCATCTTTGGTAGCATCCTCCTTGAAGCATCCACCGAAGGATCGTTCGTCGATGGCATCATCACCAAGGAAGGGAGAGGCCCAGGCCAAAATTTGCATTTGCCTCTCCCTATTGCAGGAGTCGTTGGAGCCACCTCTTCCGTTGAAGTGGACCCCTCCGCGGGAGTGACCCCTTCGACTAGAGTAGCTCCAACGAAGGTAGCCTCCACTGCCGAAGCCACCTCTTCTACCATAGCCTCGTCCCCAGATAGAGCCAAGTCCTCCGCCAAAGCTCCATCTCGGGTTGGAGCCATGTTGCTCCCCAAAGCATTTACAAGCATGAGGTATTTGTCAATTATCTAAAAGATATTGCCAATACAATGAAATTATTTCACTGAAGGCTTACCTCCATCTAGATTTTGAGGGAGGATTACGGGATCCCCCAGATACTCATACATCCTGAGGTACTCCTCGATGTCCTCCCCCGAAGTTTGGGCTAGAGTAGTAGACGTAGAGGCTCTTACCTCCATCACCACTACTCCGGTCACTAGTGAATCGGAGCCCTCCGGCTCCATTCCCTGAACCCCTGCGGGCTTAGTTCGGACCGCCGCCTCCTCTTCGGCCACCAACATCGCTCCGACATCGGCCTGAGGTGGATCCTCAGTTTTGTTCTGAGAATCCCCCTCGCCACCCTCCATGAGTAGAGCTTCGAGCTCCCTCCCAATTTGGGCCTCCAAAGTCTCCTGCTCTTCAGACTTCTCCGAAGAAGAGCTCTGAATGTTCAATGAAGGTGGAGACACCAGAGGTGAAGGGAGCTTAGCCTTCTGTGCCGCCTTTTTCACCGGAGTTTTCATGGCCTTGGAGGTCCCAGTAGCAGCTTTCCTCTTTCGAGAGACTGGGCCCGCTGCGTCGAAGCTTGGAAGAGGAGGGGCTTCGATTCAAAGTGCGCTCCACACTCGGTTGGAGCATTCCCAGCTCCCAACTATCTCCACCCTTCGCTTCTTATCCACTGCAGTAGGGGCCCCGAGCACCCTCTCCGCTTCCCGAGCTATTTCCTCCGGAGCCAGCGCCAATGGAGCCGCTGAAATCCGCTGAAATAAGGTAACAATCTGTTAAGAAAACTATAGATATTCTATGTGACTAATTTGAGTGAAGGAAATATCAAAGTGTTACCTAAAGAGTTCGAGGCGATCTCTCGAAGCTCCCCCTCCGAAGCGTTGTGGAAAACAACGAGCCAATTGGCCCCGAGAGGAGGTATCCGGAGGGCGATGAACTCCTCCATCAAGTCTCGCATACTCATGCGCTTGGCCACCGAAGACAACAACCCAAGTCGTGTTGAAAGAAGACTTGAGTCTGAAGTCACCTCCACCTCCCTCCTATACCAGATATCTTGCAGAGGCCTCGCAAGACCAGAATCTTCACCGACCTCAGCATAAAACCACCGGAGTATCCAGTCAGAGTACCACCGGTCGTTGATCACCTTTTTCGAGAAATTCTTGAAGTGCCCCTTCTGGAGATGGAAGTTGACACTCTCGAAGGCCACTAGTAGCTTTGAGTCTCCGGGCCCGTCATGTGGCTTGGGCTGGCACGAAGCTTTGTGGGTCACCGCGAATACTTCAGACCTTCGTTCGCACCCTTCGGCTCAGAGGTCCCATTCAAAGACCGCCAGCCTAGCTATGGCATTTGGAGATACCTGTGGTAGGGTGACGTGGAACATCTCCAATACTTCTGTTAAGAAGTTTATGGAAGGGAGCCTGAGTCCGGCTTCGAAGAAGACTTCGAAGACAATGACTTCTCCAATCCTTGGCGCCAGAATCACTTCTTCTCTAGGGATTCGAGTCCTCATCCTTGGTCCCAGCCTTCCGCTCACTTCTTCCTCGACATACTCCATCGTGTTATTCGATCGCCTGAGGATGAATGTCTGCTTCAGCAGCTTCTTTGATGGTGGGCGGAGTTCTTGTGGATCCTTGGCCAGGAGCCCTCTGGAGCTCCCGCCATTGTAGTCGCCGCAGATGCAGCCCAAGCTTGCCGCTGTGCCAAGGTCGCCGCCGCCGGTGGCACTCTTGCACTTGTTCTCACCATTGGTGGAGCCCTCGAAAGTTCCGGAGAGTAAGGATGAAAGATGAAAGCGTGGAAATGTCAAAGCACAAAAGCTTTGTAAAAAACTTTTCACTATTGATCGCTTTCCTCTTTTATAACTACTTCGTTCTCATTCGACACAATTTGCGCATGTTTTCACACTTGTAGATCCAACCCACGTCAATGACAGATGGGGCCAAAGGATGAAAGAATGTGAACCCACAGTAAACTTTTGCAGTTGTTGCTTTCTCAAAAGGTCTAACGACTACTTGAGAGGTAACGGTACAAAAGTAACGGCTCTTTGCGATTCACCGTCCTCATAACAGTTCATTTTCCTTTGGAGCAATCATACGGAGGTCTGAGTTCGAAGCCCGGATCTTATGCACCTCCGACACTAAGGATGCTTTGAATGGTTATAATACCTTGCATTCTTTCTATGGTCCTGAGAATGAAAATATTTCTTGCGTATACTACTCTCCTTGCTGTACAGGCTATCCGGAGAAGAGTATTCGAGGGGCTATTGTTGGGGGAAAATACTTCATCCTCATGATCCTCCAAGATTCCAAGAGTACATTATGCAACAAAGATAAAGACAAGTCTTAATCTCAAAGCCCAAGACCCCCTCTGGATTGAAGGGCTCGAAGCCGAAGGGTCCGTCCAGACTCCGGTCCGAAGAGACCCTCGAAAGGCTTCCCCTCTGGAGTAGAAAACAACTAGAAGGATGGGACGTCTACCTTATCAACATCCTTCAAGCATGTTTTGTCATATTAACCCTATAAGGGATACCGAAATAGTATCCACTATGTCAGTTAAATTAAGGGGTAAAAAGGTCTTTTCTTTAGTGTTTTTACCTATAAATACCCCCCCTTCTCGCCCTGTAAGAGGCATCGAATATTCAGATATTCAATACACACTTTGAACTATTCCAAGCTATTATCCTTTTTGGAGGCTTGAGATAGTCCACATTCAAAAACACTTCATTTGTCAGTTCTTTGTCTTATAGAACCTGTTAGTGTAATCTGTTGCGCCAACAACATGGTTTTCGGCACTCCCGCTGAACTCCATCCAAACATGGCACAATTAGAACAAATGGTCCATGACTATTTTTATACGAGTGAGACAAAACTTAGGCTTTCACACCTGACATCAGTCAAACAGAAATCTAGCGAGAGTGTCTCTAAGTACGTCAAGCACTTTAGAGATACTAGAAACTGATCTTTTAGTCTCAATATTTCAGGAAGGGATTTGGCAGATCTAGCTTTTAACGGGTTGCGTTCTGAGATTAAAGAAAGACTAGACAACCAAAACTTTTTAGAGGTCAGTCAAGTCGTACAGCAGGCTCTGGTCCTAAGAAGGCCGATCCAAGGATAAAAAATTCATTAAAACATTCAACAAGCCTAGGGCTGAAGTTCACATCATGGAACACTCCGACGAGGAAGAGTCGGAGGAAGAGGAAGATTTGGCTGACATGTATGCGGCCGAATGGGTTTGGAACACTAAGAGAAAACATGTCACTTGTTCTGAACAACGACCGTCTCCCACTAAGAGTCCGCCTAGCAAAGTTAAATACTCTTTTGATGTGACTAAATGTGATAAAATATTTGATTTCCTCTTGAAGAGCCAGCTTCTCAGGTTGCCTAAGGGCCAAGTCATCCCGACCGCCGATGAACTAAAGAAACGCCCCTACTGTAAGTGGCATGATTCACATTCTCATTATACTAATGAGTGCAATGTCTTTCGTCAGCAAATTCAATCGTCCATGGAAGAAGGACGATTGAAAATATATTCTAGTCCAAAGATGAAGCTGGACAAAGACCCCTTTCCCGTGAACACCATCGACCTCGACGAGAAGAAGGCGTTAATTTGGCCATAATAGGCTGACTCATCTAAGGGGAAAGCAGTCGTTATTGGAGAATCACGCACACTCATACCAAAGAACCCTGAAGTAGAAGTGTAGAAAAAGAACATCAACACGTCTCCTTCGGCTAGAGCTCGCAAGAAGTCAAAGGTATCATACCGGATGTTGTTGAGCAAACACTAGAAGAAAGCCGAGGAAACAGGCCCCCAGCCAAAAATGCTAAGACAGCCGAACGGGCCAAGACAACCAGGCCCTTCGGAGGGTGAGTTCGGACCCCAACAGTCGAACCCCCCGAAGGGTGAGTTCAGACACCAGTGGCCGAACCCTCCCCATAACAAGTTCGGGCCCCAATGGCCGAACCCTGCGCATACGAGTTCGGACCATAATGGTCGAACCCTCCGCATAACGAGTTCGGACCCCAATGGCTGAACCCTCTGCACAGTGAGTTCGGACCCCAATGGTGGAACCCTCTGCTAGGTGATTCCGGACGCTAGTGGCTGAACCCACCTCCACTATGGGCAAATCCCCCGGTGGGAGAGTTTGGTCGCAATGGCTGAACATACATGCGTCCTAGCAGGACCTTTCGCTGATATGGTCCGTAATACCTTCGACGTGGCGGAACCCCCCTCCGGGAAATGGGTTCGCCTCGCAGTGGGTGAAGCCGCTAGAGCCACTGATGACTCTTCCATACTACTAGGCAGGATCCCCGTGGGCTCCGAACCACACCTCGCCACCATAGTACCCTTCACAGTATAACGCTGCCTCCTGTTTTCCTTCGGAGTGTTATGATTGGAAGGGACAAGTAGACACGGCGAAGGGGAATGTTTTCCACGGGCTGTATGGGATACCTCTGAATCGACTCATGCAGGACGAAGCCTAAGGAGATGGGCGCGAAGAGGCAAGGGAGAGGGAGTCCGAAGCCATCAGAGTCAAGGTAGGGTCTTAGGAAGTCCCAATCTCAAAGGCCCCCTTGCCGAGGCTCGATGGAGGTAAGTCCCCTAGTCCGGCCGAGGCCATTGCCGAAGCCCAATCCGATCGGCCTGACGAGGCCGGTCTGACCGATATGGCGCATAGAGAGGTTCTCACCAAGCGCAAAGAATACGAGGCTGACCCAAATAATACCCATTCGGCCAAAAATCACATGAACAAATTAGTGGCACCTGGTACTAAGCCATAGCCATCTTGGGCACCTCCGGGCATGTCCAAATCACAGAAGAGGTGCCTGCAATGCCTACGGTCACAGGAGATGCGCGAGAAGAAGGCCGAGGATGAGCGAGATGCCATATTCGAGGAAATCAGTCCTCGTCCAGTCATGAAGCAAGTATGGAAACCCAAGCCAGTTGAGACGAACAACTCGGCTCCCGTTCTGAGCGATGACAACGGTGACATGCTCGACGATGACTACACGCCTATCTCTGAGGGGCCCGCACCTCAAGAAATGGACATAAACGTCGTCATGCTTACCACCGAGTTCGCTCTACCATGAGACAAGGTCGAGGTCGCTCAGTTGAATCTCATCACAAGGAGCACGCGCAAGCTGCAGCAGCTAACTGCGCATGACAGAAGCTATCGTGTCAGGCTAAGCTTTGTGTAGGCTACAGCCTAAAGCCTAACTTCACTGGTTGCAAGTAGCAGGCCAACTCTTGACAGATAGCTTTCTAGGCATAGGGCTATAAGTTTCTCTTGCGCACGGCAGTTTTCCTCAAGATTGTTTGCTGGCTTTTACTTTTGGTGTTTATAGGTGTTTGGCGCAAATCGATGCTAGCAGTCGTAGACTTGCAGAACATTTATTTTCAGCACCATTTTCCTTGCATGGGCAGTCTCTATATGTGGTTCCATGTGGCAAGATAGCCATCACATAGCTGAAGATCTTTGGGTGTTGTGCAGCAGGCAAGATATTTTTTAGAGTATTTATCTTGGCTGTCTTGCTATTCGATCATATCTCACAGTACCATATAGGTAGCTATTACCTACACTCTGGTTTGTAGCTAGCTTGGGTGTTTCTGCGTTTTGTTGCAGGCATGGCAGCAAGCTTTGTTTATTCTTGAACAGAGTCGAAGTCTGCACAGGCACTTCGCGCAAGGCTCTTTTTGTCCAAGAAAGCGGGCTTCGGTCAGACCTCGGTCAGGCTTCGGACAGGGTTCGCAGGAGTTTCGTTCAGCCCGAAGGACTTCGAATTTCGAAGTGTTTACATCTCTGGCCGTGCGGAGTCTCAAGTGAAGGCAGGCTTCGCTGCTGTTTTCGAAGCAGACTTCGGTAGTCTGTCAAGCAGACTTCGACACGATCACAACAGGATTCGGTACTACGTTTTCTTAACAGGCTTTATCGAGTATCGAACAGGAGACAAATCTGAACAGTAAACCTTCGTCTCATTGTGCTGTGTACTTAAAATACCTGTGATGATCTAATTTCATGAAGCTTGAAATGTTCATGTTTTAAATGCTTTGCTAATCTGCCTTAGAACACTGGTTTGGTGTCCTCTCGTTTAGGATATCGGTTGTTTTTAGGATAGATTATTTTTCTTGGTTTAGATCTGTTAGCCTCAACTGGTTGTTAGTCGAGGTGCATTGGGTGTTGGGAGAAGGCCATTGATTCGCAAGAATTTTTAAGGCACCCATTCACCCCCCCTTTGGTCGCTACTTTCAATCCTAAAAGTGGTATCAGAGCATGGTTAGGGTTTTTCCATACCTTAACCGGTTCTAAACCCAGGTAGTGATCATGACTTCTTCTGGAAAGGTTCCGTACCTGGAAGCTTATGGCTATACTTATTGGAAGACTCGCATGCGAGCCTATCTCATGAGCCAGAGCGTGGACATTTGGAACATTTGTGTTCACCCGACTTTCACCATAGTGCCTGTTGTTGAGGATACATCTGCAGATATTATTGCCCAGCTTCAGAACAATAACAAAGCGGTGAACATTTTGTTTTCTGGTTTAGGTCCCACTGAGTTTGAGCGTGTGAGCCATCTCTACACTGCTAGAGAGATCTGGGCTACCCTCCAGGCACACCATGAGGGGACAGCCCAGGTCAAGGCTAGGCTCTATCAGACCTACCTGCGGGAATATGAGAATTTCACACAGAAGCCGAATGAATCTGTTGAAGCTTTGTTTGGTCGTTTTCAATCGATCATCAACAAGCTTCAGGCCAACAAGGCCGAGGGAGTTCATCTGGTCTCAGATCATGAGCAGGCGCTCAAGGTTCTCCATACCTTGGACCCTAAGATCTGGGAGATCAAGGTATCCTCTATCATTGAGAGCACTACTTATGATACCTTGACAATTTCTGATTTGTTCAGCAAGCTCAAGGCTACTGAGGTTGATATCCAGTTGAGATCAAATCTCACTGGCTCTGGATCAAAAACCTTGGCCCTTGCTGCACCTTCTGCTGACCCATCCTCTGTGAGCTGTGCTGGGTTCTCCATGATGTCTATCACTGAGGACCAGCTTGAGTCGCTAGGAGATGATGACCTGTGTCTGTTTAACAACCAGGTGCGTCGTGTGTATGATAAGCAATGTTCAAAAGACACAGCACAAAATCCAAATGCTTTGAGTGTGGTGATCCAGGTCACTTCATGGCCGACTGCCCCAAACGCAATGGTCACAAGAAGGGTACCGGTGGTGGCTTCTACGACTCCGGCAAGCACGACAGCTCCTCCTTCGCAAAGGGCAAGCCAAAGACCAGATTCTTCAGAAAGGCCCTGAAGGACTACCGGCATGAGAACAAGAAGCGAGACAAGGCCTTCTTCGCCGAGATGGAGAGAAGCTACTCCAAGCGGTCCGCGTCTTCTTCCTCTTCATCAAGCTCAAGCGATGAGGAGACCGTGATTAGGAAGGGGAAGGACAAGGATGATCCGGCAGGCCTCTGCTTCATGGCCTTTGGGGACAGGCCGAAGAGCCACTCACATCACCGCCGAAGATCCCGCAAGAGCTTCTGCTTAATGGCTCTTGGGGTTAAGGAAGAGAAGGGCTCCCCCGACAACTCCGACAACAACGACGATGAAAAGGTATCCTCCTATGAACAAGAAGTCATTGATTTACTTGAAGAGAACCGTCAGGAGTTGAGGTATCAAGAAAACTGCTTAGAGGGGCTAAGAAGAGGATAGATTAGCTTGAGAGTGAGCTTGCCGTGGCCAACGGTAGGATTGAGAGCCACTATCATCATGCCTTGTGTTGATTGCCCATCCCATCTAGCTAGTTTAGCTAAGTTGAAAGCCAAGGATGATGAGCAGTTGGGTGAGTTGGAGAGAGTCAGAGCTGAGCTGGAGCAGACTAGGCTAGAGCTTGAGACATTGTCAGTTCCACCCACTGTTTGTGAGAACTGCTTGTCTCTTAGATTGGAGTTGATCAATATGAAAGCTGAGAAGTCTGTCCAAGTCGATAGAGAGTGTGAGACCTGCTTGTCTCAGGTGGAGGTACTAGCTTCCTTGAGAGAGGAGCTAGCTGATGTTCAGAATGAGAACATTTACCTCCGTCAGATCCTGAGTTGGGCGAGTGCCAGAGAGCCACAACTCGGCATGATGATCCAGCAGTTCGAGAGGTAGGATGGGTTTGGTTTTGGTTACACCTATACGAAGGCTGATTTTGAGAGTGCCATTAGTCGAGCAGTGTAGTGGAGTAAGATGACTCCTGAACAGAGATATCCCAAGACTCACTCCACCGAGTCATTCTAGGCTAGTCAGCCCAAGGATGGAGTGTTTCAAGAACAGCCTAAAGCTCCACCCAAGAAGCTCATCTGGGTCCCAAAGCCCAAACATCTCCACACTTCTCTAGACTCTCTACCTAGACCCTCTCACTCCAAAGAGTCTACACACAACACCACCAAGCCCAAGAACCCCAAGCCTCAACCACATCCCAAGAAGCCCACCTACCACTATGAATACTGTCAGAGAGACGGGCATCTTGAGGAGTTTTTCTTCAGGAGGAAGAGGGTTGAGAGAGCAAAGAGAGCTTGTGGTGGCCTAGAGCAGTTCTACCAGCAGGGTGGTAGACTGAGAGTTCCTCGACACGGGGAGAGGGTAGAGGCCAGAGCACGTCGTGTAGGTGGTGGTAGAGGAGATGACTTTCATGCCCGTGCTCCGGAGGGTGGTGTTCGCTCCAGCAGAGCTCCAGGCCATTCTAGATAAGGTTTTGGACCTCGTGGCCAAGACTTTAGGCAGAACCAAGGACCCCGCTTTGAGCCGCGCTTTGGTCCAAACTCTTATGATGCTTTCTGCTTTCCTTCCTTTGAGCAGATGGCTTGACACTGGTTTATCTCTTTTACTAAACCTAGTGCCGGACCATTTGCTCCCACCTACGACCACTGACTGTGCAGGATTGAGGACTGGAGGACGTGTGGATCATGGATTTAGGATGTTCTCACCACATGATGGGATATCGCAAATGGTTCTCCAGTCTCTCTCCCCTGAGCTCTAAGGAATACATCACCTTCGGGAACAATGGTCAAGGGAAGGTACACGGCATTGCCTCGATTCGCATCTCTGATCATTTCTCTTTGAAGAATGTTGCTTTGGTTGGAAACTTGAACTTCAATTTGATTTCTGTTTCGCAACTTCTTGAGGATGGTTTGGAGGTTCGTTTTAAGAAGGGCATGTCATTCTATGGTTGATTCTAGAGGGTCTTAGGTTTGCCAGATCTTACCCTTCGATAAGGTTTTTTGGATTGACATCTCTAGTTCTTTTGCCCCTTCTCGCTGTTTGATTGTTGGATCCTCCTCTGAGCTCTAGAAGTGGCATAGGAGGTTAGGCCATTTGAGTTTTGATTTGCTAGTCGGATTGAGCTCTATGGACCTCATCCGAGGATTGCCCAAGCTGAAGATGGAGAAGGATCTAGTTTGCCATCCCTGTCATCATGGGAAAATGGTTGCCGCTTCTCACGCACCTATGACTCTGGTGATGACTTTTTACCCGGGAGAGCTGTTACACATGGATACTATTAGTCCAGCTCGGGTACGCTCAGTCGGTGGGAAGTGGTGCGCGCTTGTGATAGTTGATGATTTTTCTCGATTCTCGTGGGTTTTCTTCTTGGAGTCTAAGGATGAGACTTTTCAGTTTTTTCATGACCTGATTTTGAAGCTGAAGAATGAGAACAATGGTCGGATACTGAGCAATTCGCTGTGATAATGGCTCTGAGTTCAAGAACTCTCAGTTCGTCAGCTTCTGTACTGATCAGGGTCTTGATCATCAGTTTTCTGCTCCTTACACTCCCCCACAGAATGGTGTTGTGGAACGAAAGAACCGCACGCTAGTCGAGATGGCTAGGACGATGCTCTATGAGCATAGGACTCCTAGGCACTTTTGAGCTGAAGCCAGTGAACACGGCTTGCTATCTGGCCAACCGCATTTTTCTTAGAGCTTACCTAGGTAAGACTTCATATGAGTTGCAGTTTGGCTGACAGCCCAAGGTGAGCCACTTGCGAGCGTTTGGCTGCAAGTGCTTTGTGCTCAAGAAAGGAGGGCATTTGAACAAGTTTGAGTCTCGTTGCTGGGATGGAGTTTTTCTTGGTTATGCTTTGCATCCTCGAGGCTTCCGTGTTTGGAACCTTGACTCCCAGCAGCTTGTCGAGACTTGCAAGGTTTCTTTTGATGAGTCCTTGCCTTCTTTGACTCCTTCTTTTGAGCTTTCTGGAGATGATGAGCTTGGAGAGTCCATCTTCGAGGAAGATGATGATGCTCCAGTTGTTGATGAGGCTAGGCCTTCTGCACAGCCTGCAGACCCCACACATTCTGAGACTTCGACTGAGGACAAGGGAGGACCTCTGATCACTTCTTCCACTTCGATCGAGCCCCCTCAGTCGAGTCCAGAGGTGCCAGCTGCTGACTCTGGTGAGGTGACTTCAGATCACCTGTGATCCCGAGCAGTTCAGCGTGATCACCCCTAGAGCTCATCATCGGTGATCTTTTTGAGAGAACTTTGCGCTCTTATGTTGACTCGCTTGCTATGTTTGTTGAGTCTGCGTTTGTCATGTCTTTTGAGCCTAGAGACGTTTCTCATGCTCTTTCTGATTCGAATTGGATTAACGCTATGCAAGAAGAGCTTGAGAATTTTGTCCATAATCGGGTTTGGACACTAGTTGAGCTGCCACCTAGATGCAACCCCATAGGCACCAAGTGGGTGTTCAAGAACAAGCAAGGTGAAGATGGGGTTGTGGTGCGCAACAAAGCTCGACTAGTTGCCTAGGGTTTTTGCCAGAAAGAGGGTATTGACTTTGAGGAGACTTTCGCCCCTCTTGCCCGTCTTGAGTCCATTCGCATTCTTTCGGCATTTCGCTGCTTCTAAGGGCTTTAAGCTTTTTCAAATGGATGTCAAGAGTGCTTTTCTGAATGGGTACATAGAGGAGGAGGTCTATGTTAGGCGGCCTCCCAGTTTTGAGAACCCTAAGTTTCCTCAACATGTTTTTAAGCTACAGAAAGCTTTATACGGTCTGAAGCATGCCCCCAGGGCTTGGTATGACCGGTTGAAGCAGTTTTTGTTGGGGAAGGGCTTTGTGATGGGTTCTGTGGACAAAACACTTTTCTTGCTCAGAGATGGCTTAGACTTCTTGATTGCTCAGATTTACGTGGATGATATTATTTTTGGTGGTTCTACTGATGCGCTTGTGTCTAAGTTTTCTGAGCAGATGCACAGTGAGTTTGAGATGAGCCTCATTGGTGAGCTCAAGTATTTTCTAGGGCTCCATATCAAGCAGACCAAGGATAGCATTTTCATCCACCAGAGTAAGTACACGCGGGACATGCTGAAGAAGTTCGACTTTGGTGGAGAGCTGAAGCCTCAGATGACCCCAATGGGTACATCTGGGGGCCTGGACAAGGACAAGAGTGGTGTCAAGGTAAACGAGAGAGTATCGAGGGATGATGGGTTCGCTTCTGTACTTGACGGTGACGAGGCCAGACATACAATTTGTCATGGGACTGTGCGCGCGCTTCCAGTCTTCACCACGCGCGTCTCATCGGCATGCTGTCAAGCGCATTTTCAGGTACCTTACCTATGCGCCCAATCTAGGTCTTTATTATTCAGCATCATCCTTTTTGGACGCTGACTTTGGTGGGTGCTGGTTGGATCGCAAGTCAACTTCCGGTACTTGCCAGTTTCTTGTTTCTTCTCTTGTCTCTTGGTCTTCTCGAAAGCAGTCTGGAGTTGTGCTTTCTACCACTAAGGTTGAGTATGTAGCTGCTGCTAGCTGCTGCTCATAGTTGGTTTGGATGATTTCCACATTGCGAGACTTTGGGTTGTTCTTTCCTAACAGAGTTCCTCTGTTTTGTGACAGCACCAGTGCGATTAGTGTAGGGAAAATCCCTTGTCTCCATTCAAAAACCAAACATATTGATGTGCGCTTTCACTTTCTGAGGGATCAATATGAGAAAGGTGTCATTGACCTTGTTCATGTTGATACCCATCATTAGTTGGCTAACATTTTCACCAAACCCCTAGATCAGTCTACTTTTGAGCGTTTGTGAGGGGATTTGGGTGTTGTGTATCCTTTTTAGGATATTTTGAGTCAGTTTTTTTCTTTCCTCTTTACTCTTTTCTTGAGTCTTTTAATGTGTGTTTATATCATGCATATTCACATATCACACTTTGAGCTTGCTTCTGTTATATGATTGATCTTCTTTACTTATTCTAGCTGGTACATGCTTTTGATTACTTGTCGATGATCATTCTTTGCTTTAGTTCACATGATATGTCTGATATCTGTCATATGCATGGCTTTTATGCTTTAAAATTGAAAAATGATCACCATTGCTTCTGGTAACTAGCATGTGTAGGCTGAGTGCTTTTGCTATCTTTTACATGCCTGGTAGCTAGTTCCTCACTTAGATGCAGATATGCAACTTAGACATCTTTATGCTTTAACATGGAAATGTGCTATAAAAATGATAAAAATCAGAAAAAATGAAAAATCCATGTCCTTTTTGTGCATAATTTGAAAAGATCCAGGTGGGTTTGCCGTGTCGCATTGCATTGTTCCGGACTGCTTACCATAGTACTTTGGTATGAACTAGGACAGTGTAATGTATGCCAAGACCAATGTCTTAAGCTTTTGATGGTCCAGTTCTGGCCTAGGCTTGACTTGGTTGGTTAGCATAAGGTTTTACATGCAAATAACCCCTAGCAACCATGAAAAAGGAAAAGAAAAAGCCTGAAATTAAAAAATAACAAGTTTGCTGAAGCACTTTGTTCTGGACAATGCTTATCTTGGTAGATATCAGTTAGCTTTTGCATCTCATGCTTTACCTTGCTTGTCGACTAGAAAATGTGGTGATGCTTTTGTTTGCAAAAATTGAAAATGCGTGCCAATGACTTTCTTTAGATATCATCTGCTGCACTCATCATGCCATGTGTCTTAGACAGTATGTCTTTTGCTATACCTTCTAGATGTTGTAATTGCAGTCAATCATATCTGAGAAGCATACTTTTTACACTCCACCTGCACCCCAGTTGCATTCATTGCATATTTTGAGGGGGAGCTGCATTTTAGGGGGAGTTCGAGTCTGTGGCTCTTTAGAGTGCATTTAGTCTCGCTTGATGAATCCAATTGTCAACAAGAGGGAGAAATTTTGGGTTACTCGATTTTTTAGAAGAGTTTAGGGGAAGTTTTGGCTTTCTCTGGGATTTGTTTCTGGGGGAGTTTTAGTCTCTTTTACCTTTACTCTTTGCATATTCTTGTTGATAATTCTGAGATTGCAGTCGTTTTGAGTCTTTATTTTTGGTTAACCATAATGACCAATTTCTTGCCTTTGTTCGACTTTTGGTCATTAGGGTTAAACTTTTATTTTATTTCCTTCTTTCTGTCTTCTTGTTCTTTGCTTTTGTGTTTCCACATGTGCTTGCAGATACTGAAGAGCTGATGAAGATAAGTGTTGACAATGCACTCATCAAGGGGGAGATTGAGGAGCCATGCTGAAGAGCACGGGCCTCATGGCTACCAGATGTGATTAGTGATTGTCAACGGAAGTCAAAGAGGACGTGAAGAGAAGAGAAGACCTATTGTGTCTGGGCCACATGTGACTCAGGTACATGGGCAGTGAGCGACTATCAGGCAGAGGGGCCGCAAAGTCGGGCTGGCCCAATCCGGGTACATGGGCTAGGAGCAGTAGAGGATCCATTGGGCTGTTGACCGGGATTGACTCAGGTACACGGGCGGCAAGCGATTGCCGGGCTGAGGGAGCTGCGGAATCAGGCCAGCCCAATCCGGGTACCGGGTGCGAAGATGGTGGACGCTTTGTCAGTTTCGGCGCAAAACTGACCTCTGATCTCGGATCTGACCGTTCTGAGGCGAAGCCGTAGCTGCTACGAAAGCTCCGCATTAGGACAAATTATCTTTATTTAGGTTTTTACTATTTTGCCTTTAGGCCCACAGTCTGTCAGTCGAGTCTGTAAAAAATCCTAAGGACATTTCGGTCTTTTCTATTTTTTATTCAGCGTCTGTAAAAACCCTAGGGGTATTTTTGCATTTTCCCATTTATTGGGCTGCCTATAAAAAGGCCCAATACCCTAGGGTTAGGGTTACCCTTTTTAGAAATCACTTTACTAATTCCAATTATTGGGTCATCTTTTTCCTGCGTGTCTATCTTCTCTGTCGCCGGTATTTTTCCAAGCCGCCACCGCCATTGTTTTTTCTGCGCTTTGCACTATTCTTCGTCGTGGTTTGCATCGGCCAGCGCAGAGCCAAGCTGTCGTGCGCATTGTGCCAAGCTATCTAGCACGACTAGCACAAGCTAGCATGGCAGCTAGTCTGCAGGCCTAGTGCAATAGCAGCTAGCCTGCCATTCATTTGCATCACGCAAAGCACAGCGAGGAAACTAGAGAAAGGCTTCAGCTGGTTTTGCACGAGCACGGGTTCCAAGACACGCTACAGCCGACCGGATGGATTGATCAAGGCACACGCAAATCAGAGTTCATCTACACTGTAGCAACAGGATTAGTACGTGTAAGCATCCTGTTCTTTCTCAAAAATGTGCCTAATCATCTGTTTAAATTAGCATTTATCCTCTCTATTTATTTCCGTGCACTTGTAGTTTATCTTTGGATACATTTATTTACTACGATTAGTTCATTTCAGATCGCAGTATGTTTGGTCATTGATATGTTTCTCTATAGGTAGTGCACTTTATTTTATCTGCAAGAGAACTTTTATATCAGCAGTTATTTTGTTTAAATGCCTATGATGATTATCTCTATGATGATAGAAACGCTCATGTTTTGATTTCACTGTTGATCTGCCTTTAAGCACTGTGTTGGTGTCTTTTCATCTAGGACACCGGTCGTTTTTAGGCTAGATTATTTTAAGCACCTGTGAACTGTTTTTGCTTATGTTGATTGTTTGTTGAGGTGTGTTGGGTGCTGGGATAAGGCCATTGATTCGCAAGAATTTTTAAGGCGTCCATTCACCCCCCTCTGGTCGCTACTTTCGGTCCTACAAGTTCAGAATCGAGCTTGTCCCTAGGACCACCCCAATCTCCAAGCGCCCCTACCGGATGGCCGCCAATGAACTAGCCGAAGTAAAGAGCAATATTGAGGATTTGGAACAGAAAGGGTACATCCGACCGAATACCTCACCTTAGGGTGCACCGGTCATCTTCGCCATGAAGAAAGACAAGACCAAGAGAATGTGCGTAGACTATAGAGCCTTGAACGATGTGACCATCAAGAATAAGTATTCGCTGCCTCGAATCGACGACCTATTCGACCAGCTAAAGGGATCCTCAGTGTTCTCCAAGATCGACCTCAGGTCAGGCTACCACCAGCTGAGAATTAGGGAAGAAGACATCCCCAAGACGGCCTTCACATTCCATTACGGATTATACGAGTATACTGTGATGTCGGTCGGACTCACGAATGCCCCGGCCTTCTTCATGAACATGATGAACAATGTATTCATGGAGTTCTTGGACAAGTTCATTGTGGTATTCATCGACGATATCCTCGTCTACTCCAAGACCAATGAAGAGCATGAAGCCCATCTCCGTCTGACCCTAGGGAAGTTAAGGGAGCAGCAATTGTACGCAAAATACAGCAAGTGCGAGTTTTGGTCATCCGAGGTGAAGTTTCTCGGCCATGTCATATCTGCCGGAGGAATAGCTGCGGACCCTACCACCGTGGAAGCAGTGACCAATTGGTTACAACCGATGAACATAACCGAGATCCGGAGTTTTCTAGGATTGGTCAGATATTACCACCGGTTCATCGAGAACTTCTCAAAGATAGCCAAGCCCATGACCAGATTACTGCAGAAGGAAGTGAAGTTCGAATGGACTCCACATTGTGAAGAATGCTTTCAGACCCTCAAGAAGAAGCCCGTGTCAGCCCCAATTCTAACCCTGCCAGACATCCGGAAGGACTTCCACGTCTACTATGATGCCTCTCGCCAAGGGTTGGGGTGTGTCTTGATTCAAGACGGGAAGGTGATATCTTATGCCTCTCGTCAGCTGAGGCTGCATGAGTTATATTACCCGACCCATGACCTGGAATTGGCAGTCGTGGTTCACGCCTTGAAGATATGGAGACATTATCTCGTGGGTAATCGGTGTGAGGTCTTCACCGACCACAAAAGCCTTAAGTACATATTCACCCAACTAGACCTGAACCTCAGACAAAGAAGGTGGTTGGAGCTGATCAAGGATTATGACTTGAGCATCCACTATCATCTAGGCAAGGCAAATGTAGTGGCAGACGCCCTAAGCCAAAAATGGTACTCTAATGCCATCATGATGCAAGACCAGGCCCCGTTTTATACAAGGAGATGGAAAGGTTGAATTTAGGGATCACCACCAGGACGTATCTCGTTGCCTTAGAGGCCAGACCTGTCTTAATGGACCAGATCTGTGAGACATAGAAGGAAGACCCCGATATCTTAGAGATCCAGAAGAATATGAGGAAGGGTAAACCCCAGGGTTCTCCGAAGATGAGAATGGTACCGTCTGGTTCAGAAACTGGATATGCATGCTCGACAAGCCAGAGCTGAAGGCCCTCATCCTTCAAGAAGCCCATGAGACCTTATACTCCATACACCCTGGGAGTACCAAGATGTACCAAGACCTGAAAGAGAAATATTAGTGGGTCAGCATGAAGAGGGAAATAGCTGAGTATGTGGCCAAGTGCGACACATGTCGGCGAGTCAAGGCAGAGCACCAGAGACCTGTCGGACTATTGCAACCCCTCAAGGTCTCCGAATGGAAGTGGGAAGAAGTAGGGATGGACTTCATCACAGGATTGCCAAGGACCCAAACCGGTCATGACTCTATCTGGGTGATCATTGATCGACTACCCAAGGTGGCTCATTTCATCCCCGTCAAGATAACCTACAATGTCGCTAAATTGGTTGAGTTGTACATGACCCAGATCGTATGTCTACACGGAGTTCCTAAGATCGTATCCGACCGATGGAGTCAGTTCACCTCCAAGTTTTGGAAGAATCTTCAAGAAGAGCTCGGCACCCAGCTGAACTTCATTACCGCCTATCATCCATAGACTGATGGACAGACCGAAAGGGTGAACCAAGTGTTGGAAGATATGCTTAGAGCATGCGCTCTAGACTTTGGTGGAATGTGGGGTAAGAACTTGCCTTACGCAGATGTCCCCGTTTGAGGCACTTTATGGGTGTAAGTGCAGAACGTCGTTACTCTGGGATCAGACTGGAGAGTCGCAGCTATTCGGGACAGATATTTTACGAGAAGCGGAAGAGAAGGTTAAGGTCATCAGGGACAGGTAAAGATAGCTCAGTCCAGGCAAAAGAGCTATGCCGATAACCGACGTAGAGATTTGACCTTTGAGGAAGGCGACTATGTCTACCTCCGAGTCACTCCCCTCCGTGGCACCTAAAGGTTCAACATGAGAGGAAAGTTAGCCCCCCGTTATGTCAGACCCTTTCAGATCCTCCACCAGCAAAGAGAGGTTGCATTTCAGTTGGAGCTACCACCATCTTTAGCAGGAGTCCATGATGTGTTCCACATCTCTCAGCTGAAGAAATGTCTTCGTGTACCCACCGAGCAGGCCGACCTCCAATAGCTCAACGTACAAGAGGGCTTAACCTACATCGAGAAACCTGTCCGGATTCTGGAAGTCAAGGAAAGAGTAACCAGGAGCCGTGTGGTCCGCTTCTATAAGGTTCAGTGGGACAACCAGTACCCCGAGCTATTCGAGGAGCTTTCCGAATCTCGAGGACGAGATTCTTTGTAAGGGGGGTAGGTTTGTAACACCCAAAATTTCCAAAGAAATAAAAATACAACTTATTTATATTTTTCTGAAAAATATTATTCTTGAATTTCCTTTAAGGCTATTTATACCCAAATAAACTAAAACCTAGAGGAGTTATCCAAACTAGAGCCTGAGAAAATTAAAATGTGATCCCAAGGCCAAGACCTATTTTGAGAATTTTTGCAAATTTTTATCACCCTTGGAAGCAACCCAAAAATTTTAAATCAATTTCAGCAATTATTTTTATTCAGAAATGAATTTTAAATAGTAATGGGCCCCTTTCCCCTTTTCTCCCTTAACCGGTCGGCCTAGCCCGCTCCCTCCCCGTGCCCCTCACGGATAAATAGGCCCACTAGTCAGTGACCCCCTCCCTCTATGTGCGCGCCTGACGCCTCAGCCCCACCTGTCGGCGTCGTCTGCCTCTCTCTTAGCCCTGCACGCACCCACTGGCTGTCATGGCCCACGCGTCTGATTCGTCTTCCCCACGGAAATCGCCCCCAAATCCCTCCCCCCCCCCCTCACCGGCCGAAACCCTACCCCCTCCAATCCACTGCCATGAGGAGCCATGCTGAATAGCGTGGGCCTCATGGCTCCAGATGTGATGAGTTATTGCCAACGATAGTCAAAGAGGACTGAGAAGAGTGGAGATCTGCTGTTTTATGGGCCGCGTGTGACTCAGGTACACGGGCAGCAAGCGACGGTCGGGCTGAGAGAGCTGCGAAGTCGGGCTGGCCCAATCCGGGTACATGGGCCAGAAGCAGCAGCAGACCCACTGGGCTGTTGACCAGGATTGACTCAGGTACACGGGCGGTGAGTGATTGCCGGGCTGAGAGAGCTGCGGAATCAGGCCGGCCCAATCCGGGTACCTGGTGCAAAGTCGGTGGAGGCTTTGTCAGTTTCGGCACAAAACTGACAACCGTTGATCTTGTATCGGACTGTCCAAAAGAGAAGCCGAAGTCGCCACGAAATCTTAGCTTCCGGATAAGTCATCTGTAACTCTAGGCCCACAGTCAGTCAGTCAAGTCTGTAAAAAATCCTAAGGGAAGTTGAGTCTTTTCCTTTATTTCAGCGTCTGTAAAAAACACTAAGGGGCTGGTGGAATATTCCTAGTGTTGGGCAGCCTATAAATAGGGCCCCAATCCCTAGGGTTGGACTACCCTTTTGGCTGAAATCAATACTTACTCCTTTGGGTCATTTTGTCTCTTGCACCTTCTCTCTCCTTTCCTGTTCATGCGTGCGCCGCCAGAGTTTTTGTGTTGTTCGTTGTGCAAGTTTATCACTTTTTTGCTCTGGTTTTGATGAGTTTATTCCTTGCTGATTGTGTGTGCAGCAGTTCATTTATAGCTCTGCAATTTTCCTTGCGCGTGTGATTGATTTATTCCTGGCAGAAGCTTTGGTTGCTTCATTCTGTTCTTCACACAAGTAGTACTAGTTCTTGCTGTTGCAAGTAGTACTACTACACTGTAGCAACAGTACACTTGTACTCTACCCTTGCTTTTACTGCACAGCTTTTTGATCGAGTTGACAGGACTAAAGTCCCTTTTCTGGCTGTTCTCTGGAGAAGCCCCCTCTCTGTTTGAAGCCCTTCAGCTCCGTGAGGCAGGCTTCGATCTGACATCCTCGAGGGCTTCGTTTGAACCTCGAACTTTATTTCGTGTTCTGAGTTGCTAGCTTCGAAGTACTGTTTAAACTGTTAGCGTATCATACTTCGAACGTCTGTGCGAAGGTACTCCGACTTGAGCTCTTCGAAGTCCATACTTGACAGGATTCGAAGTTGGTTTCGAAGCTTGTCTTTCTGTTAAACCTCGCTCGACATGAGTTCCTTCTTGCTGTCATTTTCAAAGGTCTTGATGTGTTTTGTTCGAAGGTAGAGTGTAGGCTTCGATTTTAGATTCTTTGTTGCGTGTCAGGCCTCGCTATCCTTTCGAAGGTTGTTTGCTGTGTGTGTGTTCGAAGCAGGCTCCGACTTTGTCATACTTCGCTCTCTTTACACTCGACTTAGGATAGACAACACACCTTCGATAGACTTCAACTACTACCTCCGAACCAGACTTCGACCAGCAAAGCAGGCCTCGACCTCCGAAGCAGGCTTCGACCCAGCGAAGCAGGCTTCGACCAGCGAAGCAGGCTTCGCCAAGTTTCGAACAGGAGACAGATTTCGAATGGTAACTTCTCATTTCACTCTTTGTGCATTTATACTGAGAAGTTTATCTTGCCTTGTCTTTTGTATACTGTTTATCTGTTTATTAGCACTGTATTGGTATTTCTCTGTTTTACACATCAGTTGCTTCTAGATTGATACCTTTAGACTTAGGCAATCTGTTCGTTCTTTGCTGCTTAGTCTTTGAGGTGCGTTGGGTATTGGGAGCAGGCCATTGATTCGAAAGAATTTTTAAGGCGCCCATTCACCCCCCCCCCCCTCTGGTCGCTACTTTCGGTCCTACAAGTGGTATCAGAGCAAGGGTAGGGTTTTTCCATACCTTAACCGGTTCTAAACCCCAGTAGTGATCATGATGTCTCCTAGCAAGGTCCCGTCCTTGGAAGCCTATGGCTATAACTATTGGAAGACTCGCATGCGAGCCTATCTCATGAGCCAGGGTTCGGACATTTGGGACATTTGCGTTCACACCACGTTTGTCATATTGCCAGTCACTGAGCATGGTACTGCTGGTATCATTGCTCAGCATCTGAGCAACAGTAAGGCTGTGAACATTCTTTTCTCTGGTTTAGGTCCCACTGAGTTTGAGCGTGTGAGCCATCTCTCCACAGCGAGAGAGATCTGGGCTACCCTCAAGGCACACCATGAGGGAACAGCACAGGTCAAGGCTCGGCTCTATCAGACCTACCGGTGTTAATATGAGAATTTCACACAGAAGCCGGGTGAATCTGTTGAGGCTTTGTTTGGTCATTTTCAGTCGATCATAAACAAGCTTCGGGACAACAAGGCTGAGGGTGCTCAGTTAGTCTCAGATCATGAGCAGGCGCTCAAGGTTCTCCATACCTTGGACCCAAAGATCTAGGAGATCAAGGTATCTTCTATCATTGAGAGTACTTCTTATGATACCTTGACCATTTCTGAGTTGTTTAGCAAGCTGAAGGCTATTGAGGTTGATCTCCAGCTGAGATCAAATCTCACTGGTTCTGGATTAAAATCTCTGGCCCTTGCTACACCTTCTGTTGATCCTTCTTCTGTGAGCTATGCTGGGTTCTCTTTGATGTCTATCACTGAGGACCAGCTTGAGTTGTTGGGAGATGATGATTTGTGTCTTTTTAACAACCGGGCGCGTCGTGTCTATGACAAAAGAATGTTTAAGAGACACGGCACAAAATCCGGGTGCTTTGAGTGTGGTGATCCAGGACACTTCATCGTTGACTGCCCCAAGCGCAATGGACACAAGAAGGGCACCAGTGGTGGCTTCCACGACTCCAGCAAGCACGACAGCTCTTCCTTCAACAAGGGCAAGCCGAAGACCAGATTCTTCAAGAAGGCCCTGAAGGACTACCGGCGAGAGAACAAGAAGCGCGAAAAGGCCTTCTTCGCCGAAATGGAGAAGAGCTACTCCAAGCGGTCCACGTCTTCTTCCTCTTCATCGAGCTCAAGCGATGAGGAGATCGCCATCAGGAAGGGGAAGGACAAGGATGATCCGGCGGGCCTCTACTTCATGGCTTTCGGAGACAAGCCGAAGAGCCGCTCACACCAGCGCCGAAGATCCCGCAAGAGCTTCTGTTCAATGGCTCTTGGGGATAAGGAAGAAAAGAGGTCCTCCGACGACTCCGACGACGACGACAACGAAAAGGTATCATCCTATGAGCGTGAAATCGTTGATTTACTTGAGAGCAATCGTCAGGAGTTGAAATATTGGGAAAAACTGCTTAGGGGGCTAAGAAGAGGATAGATGAGTTAGAAAGTGAGCTTGCCGTGGCCAACGGTAGAATTGAGAGTCTATCTTCTTCCCCTTGCTTGGGTGATAGTAGTGAGTGCTCGAAGTGTGAGGTGCTTCTGTGTGACTTGTCGACTCTGAAGTCCAAGTACACAGAAAGGGTTGATGAGAGGGACGCTTTGGCCACTGAGCTTGAAAGCGCTCAGCTGGAGCTGAATGATGCTCAAGCCACTGTCGTCGCACCCTGTGCTGATTGCCCATCTCATCTAGCTGTCTTAGCTGAGCTGAAAGCCAAGGGCGATGAGCATTTAGGGGATTTGGAGAGAGTGAGAGCTGAGCTAGCACAGACTAGGCTAGAGCTTGAGACACTGTCAGTTCCACCCACTGTCTGTGAGAACTGCCTGCCTCTTAGAATGGAATTGATTAAGCTGAAAGCCGAAAAGTCTGTTCAAGTAGAGAGTGAGTGTGAGACCTGCTTGTCTCAGGTGGAGGTTCTAGCTTCCTTGAGAGAGGAGCTAGCTGATTCTCAGAATGAGAACTTTTACCTCCGGTCTATCCTGAGTTGGATCAGTGCCAAAGAGCCACAGCTTGGCATGATGATCCAGCAGTTCAAGAGGCAGGATGGGTTTGGAGTAGGTTATACCTACACCAAGGCTGATTTTGAGAGTGCCATTAGCCGGGCAGTGGAGTGGAGTAAAATGACTCCAGAGCAGAGGTATCCCAAGACTCACTCCACTGAGTCTTCCCAGGCTTGTTAGCCCAAGGATGGAGTGATCCATGAACCACCCAAAGCTCCACCCAAAAACCCATCTGGGTTCCAAAGCCCAAACTACTCCACACTTCTCTAGACTCTCTTCCTGGACCCTCTCAGCCCAAGAAGACCACACCAAACACTACCAAGCCCAAGAATCCTAAACCTCAACCACATCCCAAGAAGCCCACCTATCATTGTGAGTATTGTCAGAGAGACGGGCATCTTGCGGAGTTTTGCTTCAGGAGGAAGCGGGTTGAGAGAGCAGAGAAAGCTCGTGGTGGTCAGGAGCAGTTCTACCAGCAGGGTGGTAGACTGCGTGTTCCTCGATGCGGGGAGAGGCTGGAGGCCAGGCCGTGTCGTGTAGGTGGCGGTAGAGGAGATGGCTTTCTTGCCCGTGCTCCAGTTGGTGGTGTTCGTTCCGGCAGAGCTCCAGGCCGTTTTGGCTACGGTCCTGGACCTCGTAGCCGAGGCTTTAGGCAGAACCGAGGACCGCACCTTGAGCCGCGTTTTGGTCCGAACTTTCATGATGATTTCTGCTTTCCGTCTTTTGAGCAGATGGCTCGACACTGGTTTAGCTTGCTAAACCTGGTGCCGGACCATTTGCTCCCACTTACAGCCACTGATTGTGCAGGATCGGGGACTGGAGGATGTTTGGATCATGGACTCAGGATGCTCCCGCCACATGACGGGACATCGCAGATGGTTCTCCAGTTTCACTCCCCCGAGCTCCAAAGAATACATCACCTTCGGGAACAATGGTCAAGGGAAAGTAAGTGGCATTGGCTCAATTTGCATTTCAGATCATTTCTCTTTGAAGAATGTTGCTTTGGTTAAAAATTTGAACTTCAATTTGATTTTTGTTTCGCAACTTCTTGAGGATGGTTTGGAAGTGCGTTTTAAGAAGGGCAACTCTTCTGTGGTTGATTCTAGAGGGTCTTTGATTTGTCAGATTTTACCATTCGGTAAAGTTTTTGAATTAACTTCTCTAGTTCTTTTGGCCCTTCTCGCTGTTTGATTGTTGGATCCTCCTCTGAGCTCTGGAAGTGGCATAGGAGGTTAGGTCATTTGAGTTTTGATCTGCTAGTCAGGTTGAGCTCTATGGACCTCATCCGAGGATTGCCCAAGCTTAAAATGGAGAAAGATCTAGTTTGTCATCCCTGTCGTCATGGGAAAATGGTTGCCGCTTCTCACTCACCTGCGACTCAGGTGATGACTTTGTATCCGGACGAGCTTTTACACTTGCACACTGTTGGTCCAGCTCGGGTGCGCTCAGTCGGTGGGAAGTGGTACGTGCTTGTGATTGTTGACGAATTTTCTCGATTCTCGTGGGTTTTCTTCTTGGAGTCTAAGGATGAAACTTTTCAGTTTGTTCATGACCTGATTTTGAAGCTGAAGAATGAGAAAAATGGTCGGATGCGAGCAATTCGCTCCGACAACGGCTCTGAGTTCAAGAACTCTCAGTTCGTCAGCTTCTGTAGTGATCAGGGTCTAGACCATCAGTTTTCCTTTCCTTATACTCCCCCATAGAACGGCGTTGTAGAACGAAAGAACCGCACGCTAGTCGAGATGGCTAGGAGGATGCTCGATGAGCACAGGACTCCTAGGCGTTTTTGGGCTGAAGCCATGAACACGGCGTGCTATCTGGCCAACCGCATCTTTCTTAGAGCTTACCTTGGTAAGACATCATATGAACTGCGGTTTGGCAGACAGCCCAAGGTGAGCCACTTGCGAGCGTTTGGCTGCAAGTTTCGAACAGGAGACAGATTTCGAACGGTAACTTCTCATTTCACTCTTTGTGCATTTATACTGAGAAGTTTATCTTGCCTTGTCTTTTGTATACTGTTTATCTGTTTATTAGCACTGTATTGGTATTTCTCTGTTTTACACATCAGTTGCTTCTAGATTAATACCTTTAGACTTAGGCAATCTGTTCGTTCTTTGCTGCTTAGTCTTTGAGGTGCGTTGGGTATTGGGAGCAGGCCATTGATTGGAAAGAATTTTTAAGGCGCCCATTCACCCCCCTCTGGTCGCTACTTTCAGTCCTACATGCCACCGAAACCCTCCCCTCAAATTGAGCCCGGAGTTATGATTCCCAATCCCCGGCGACCGTTTCCCCCATTAAAACCCGCCCGAAAGCGTCCCAGTTCATTGAACCTACATGCATCCCGAGCTCGCCGGCATTAAGACAATATTACTCTCGGTTTCCCCTAATTGTGCCCCCTCTGACCCCACCGGCATCCCTATTTAAACCCCTGGCACTCCCTCTTTCACCCCAAGCCTCATCAACGGTACCCTCTTGACCCCCGCATTGTACTGGTCCCACTTTAGCCCGTAGAACCGACCGTCGTCGCTCGCCGTGGCCGCTAGCCCATCGTCGTCGCCAAAGAAGATGACCGGCACGGGTAGAGTACCCGTGTCGTGTCAGATTCAATCGCGATCGTATGATCGTGATCGAACGGTGTAGATTATATCGCACGTTTGGTTTAATCTAGCCCATCGGATCGCAGCAGAGCGGTACATTTTAATCTGGATCGTCCATTAATATTTAAAACCCGTGTTGAATCTGAGCCATCCATCACGTACCAGTGCAGCGTTTTAATCGTGGCTGTCCACGTCCACTTAACGTCCCCGCCTCACCCGCAGCTGCCCGATCACGATCAACAGCGATGCGCAATCCGGCGCACGCACACAATGCGCGGGTTCACGGTGGATTCGGTTCACCGTGGACCGACGACTGTTTTTAATTCAAATTAAATTCCAGATATGGTTTTAAACTTCAAAAATTCATATCTTGCTCATTTTAACTCCAAATTTAACCATTTCAATTCCAAAAAAATTTTATTTTTATTCTCTACATGTTTATGCAATAAAAATAGTAGGTTTTCCTTGAGCATTTTATTTTTATTTAATAAAGTATTTAAAAACACTTTAGGGTAAATTCATAATTCTTTTAGAAAAATGCAGAACTCCATAAAATTGTCTTGACAATTTAAATAATGATTTCAGAATGTTTAAAAACTTTATTTCACTTATTTTAGTCCAACCAAAGTCTATATACTTGAAATGTGATTTTGGATTGTTTAATTGAATGTAGTGTTTATTCCGCGTATCGAGAAGATTATGACGCCGCCAAGGATCCGGAATATTACCTGGAAGTTCCCCCATCACCTTTCGCTGAACAAGGCAAGTCACCAAACTAAACTTTTGAGTATATTGAACGTAGTTTTCTTAAACTATCGCTAAAACACATAGGTTATTCATGCATTAGTCAAATTAAAGCCTTACATTATATTTATTTAGATCTCCGACATTGAAGTGCAAACCCAAGTCATGCTGTTGAGCCTAAACTCCTTGTCACCATATTATTAGTACTATTAGATAGTGTCCAATGTATTGGCACAATTGCTATAGGTTAAAAATGAGTCATAGAGATTTGGGTTCCATTATATGATCCCTGTTATTCTCATCCCTGGAATTCTGTTGGTGATAGAGTTTGGTTAACTGTGTAAGCATGGTGTGTTCCGGGTGCAAGCTAGGGCATTGGTTGGTAGTACCCGGGGCACTATAAGGACCGGTCTGCAGGATCCATTGCAATACATTTCCGTACTAACCACAAGTCTAGTGGGTAAGTCCTAACTAAAGTATGGAGTGTTCCAACTCGAGGCACCACTTGGAGATGGGTCAAGCAGCACCTACGTGTGGCTTGTACCGATGTGGCACAAAAGGGGGTGTCATGTTAGCCCGGAGTGGCCGAGCGCGCCGGCGAAACCTAGAGCAGGTGTTATCGGCTTGGAGCATTTCATGCAGAGGTTTTGGCATGAGTTCCCGTGGTATGGGTTATCTTGTTACACTTTGGTGTGTGGGATGAGTGCGTGCCTTGTGGGTACAGTAGTACACCTCTAATCAGAGTTTAAATCTTTTCGAAAAGCCGAGCCCACGGTCAAGGACGGGTTGCGTGACAACTCACAATTAGTTTACATTTATGAATGTTGCATGATAACTTGGCATGTAAGGAATGTTGAGCGAGGAGGGAAAACGTGCTCCTCGAGTTAGGTGATATTACATTGTTCATGTTTATTATTCCGCATAATTAAATTTGACTACACTAAATTCTACAAGTGAAAAATGTGCTTTTCCACACTTTAAGCCACTGTCATTCCCTTGTTATTATCCTGCATTATTATTGCATTCTCGGTGGCTTGTTGATTTCTTTTGTACGCATACCCGTTGGACAAAGACTTCAGAGGGTGCCTACTATGAGGAAGATGGTATGGAGTAGCGACCCAGTCAAGAAGACGATCCTGAAGAAGACGTTCGTCATGCAGTATATTTTCATAGTTTCTTTTAATTTTACACTTGTGTAATAATGTGATCTGTGAACCACGGATGTTTGACCGTATGTACGTTGTCGTATAATGGACATCTTGTTATTATTGGTTTTCTATGGAAATTCAATAATGTTCTGATTTGGTAAAATCGGGGCATCACAAGGACCCTTCATGTCGGGCTCCTCACACCGAAGCCTCCTGAGCGTCGTAGGCCTTCGCGCGCCGGACCCCTCCATCGGTGGGCTTCGGTCCGATCGGCTCCGCACAGCCGATCCGACTAGCCTCCGGCAGAAATAGGAAAGGCCTGGGGGCACATTGAAATTGACAAATTAGACGCCACTTCACGTAAAGAATTGGCAAACCCTCCTGAAATCCATAAGGATGATTGGAGAATTTCAATCGTCCAGTATTTAAAAGACCCCAGTCAAAGGGTTGATCATAAATTTCGGCGACAAGCATTTAAATTTGTACCGCCGAACTATTGATGGAGTACTTCTAAAGTGCTTGGATGCCAATCAATCTAAGGTGGCTATGGGAGAAGTTCATGAGGTACTTTGTGGCACTCATCAGTCGGCCCAGAAAATGAGTTGGATGCTCAAAAGACCGGTTTTTATTAGCCGACTATGACTGAGGATTGATTTAAGTATTATAGAGAGTGTGAAGCATGTCAAAAGTTTGGTAATATTCAGTTGGCTCCTGCGTCGCTACTTAGCCCTATTATCAAACCATGGTCGTTCCGAAGTTGGGGTTTAGACTTCATCGGCTAAATTCATCCTTCCTCTTCAAAAGGGCATTGGTTCGTGCTGATGGCGACGGATTACTTCACCAAATTGACCGAGGTCGTGCCTCTCAAGAACATGACTCACAATAAGCTAACTGATTTCATCTTGAAGCACAATATACATAGATTCGGTATTCCTAAACTCTCACTACAGATCAAGGTACTTCATTTATTGCTAAAGAAGTGAGACACTTTGCTGAATTTTATGGTATTAAGTTGATAAACTCTTGACCATACTATGCTCAGGCCAATGGTCAGGCCGAGTCTAGTAATAAAACTGTAATTAAGCTCATTAAGAAGAAAATTGAAGAGTTCCCTAAAAGATGGCGTGAAGTGCTTTTTGAGGCGCTATGGGCTTGTAAAGTTGCAAAGCATGTTGCTACCAAAGTTAGTCCATATGAGTTAGTGTATCGACAAGAAGTCGTTCGACCAGTGGAGGTAGATCTTGGCTCTTTAAGATCTCTCAAGAAAGATGGCTTATCGGTCGATGAATATGAAACTCTTTTGAAGAATAATTTGGAAGAAGTGACCGATAGGAGGTTAAGGGCTCTAGACGCTATAAAGAAAGATAAAAGGAGAGTAGCTAGAGCCTACAACAAAAGAGTCAAACCAAAATCGTTTCAAGTTAGTTACTTGGTTTGGAAGACGATTTTTCCCTTAGGCAATAAAAGACCCAAATTTGGTAAATGGTCGCCTAGTTGGGAAGGTCCCTTTAAGGTAGCTGAAATCACTCGAGGTAATGCATACTTGTTATAATCTCTACAAGGAGAGTGGTTTCGAAGAGTTTTAAATGGTAGGTATTTGAAGAAGTACTTCCCAAGTGTGTGGCAAAGCGCTTAAAAGTGTCAAAAGGCCGATATGGAGTATATCGTCATTAGCCCGTTGTGCTTTTAGCTCACTTAGTTTGCTAAAAGGAAGGGGGCATGTGTTGATAGCAAAAAATGGCATTAATGGTCAAGATTGTCAAAACATCAATTTTGGTAATTTGGGCCGAAAATATACAAGTCCTTGTACAGGCTGAAGCCCTGAAGTGCTAGAGGCCCAACTGCATGGGGCCTCGAGAGCCTTTTAGCGGCCTGCTTTGCCCTTGTACAGGCTGAAGCCCTGAAGTGCTAGAGGCCCAACTGCATGGGGCCTCGAGAGCCTTTTAGCGGCCTGCTTTGCCAGCAGGCTTCGGCCCGGAGGCCTTTCGGCGGCTTGCTGCACCGAAGCTTCAGCCCGAAGAGCACCCTTCGGTGGGCCTACCGAAGGCTCACTTCGGGCAGGCTTCGGATAAGGAGTCTGATATAGATTCTTGTTGTTTTTATCTCAAATCTTGATTAGGCTGAATCTTATCAGATTAGAGTTAGAGATAAGAAGACTAGCCCATATAAATACAGGGGTGAGGCCGGTTCATAGGCTCCCCAACACAGATCAATCATAGAGCCCTAGCTTTGAACCGTACTTTTATTCTTTACTTTCCGCATTAGTATCAGTACACCTTCGTGGGTTTGTGCTGGAAGCCCTCCGTCGGCCACGCCGTAACAATGGTAAGCCTTGTTAGTTCGTCTATGAATCATCCGTTAATCTATGTAACAGATTGCTATCACCTTGATGGCTCGCTTGTGAACCATACGTTAATCTACGTAACAGATTGCTACCCTTCGTTTTGTATACCGCAACACTTGGTAATTCGGTCTCCAGGCCGAATTGGCACTTGATCTTCACTTTGCTGCAGGTTTTACGTTCGGAGCCCCCTTCGCCGAAGGTTTCCGGAGCTAGGAAGCTGGTTTCGGAGGCTACCAGAGCACCCTTCATCAAATCTTCGCTTCGTCCATCCGTGTCGGATCCGTCACGCTGTTGTCGGTCTAGTTAAGTCCCACGTACCGGAGCTACTTCGCATCGGAGTTGCTTCACGCCGGAGTCACGCCAGAACGCTCCGCAACGGACTTCATCACTCCAGAACGCTTCGCAACGGACTTCGTCACACTAGAACGCTCCGCAACAAACTTTGTCGCGTGAGCGCTCCGTATCGGATTTTGTTACACCAGCGCTCCGCGTTGGATTATGTCGTGTCAGAGGCTTCGCACCGAACCCTGTTGTTCGGAGGCGATTTCGCGTCGCGATCTGCTCAGAGCCCATCTTCGACCAGATCAATCCGAACGCCGAAGGCTACCTTCGGCGCACCCTTCGCACCAGACGCTGAAGGCTACCTTTGACGCACCCTTCGCACGATATACCCCGAACCAATCTAGCTCCGTTCGGCCGATTGGATTATATCTATATATTTCAGCTAATTGGATTATTTCTGTGTGATCTGATTACCTGGCGACTCTACCCCCCCTTGCCACTATTAAGGATTGTCAGAACACGACGTCAATGTTGTGTTACGCTTAGGCTCATCCCTAAGTATCCACACACTTTTAGATTGTCAAACTGACCAAAGTGTGGGGGCACGTTTTTATGTCAACAACATGTATATGTTAATATATTAATTACGTGACCAATTAATTCAGTTAATCATCCGATTAACCGATTAAACCTACTCAGTAGTTAGTTGATTAGCTATCGATCAATGATTTGTCTAACACCACCGTTCCTTTTAGTTTTCAACCAAACATTACACTAAATTTGTGGGGTTTATGCTACATAATTTTTTTGCAATGGTTTTTTTAATAAATTCATTATAACAGTAACAACATTTCACAATACCCATAATTTTTAGTTCTAATAAACATTCATAGTGCACATGTGATTGCACAATTCCTTTTGGAAGTGAACATATTCTACTGTATTCTAAATTTATGCATTTTCAAACTAAAATGGGTGCAAATGCTACCTTAGACAAAACCCAGATTTTGGAAATCCTAATCCACCTAATTCAAATTTATAAGTACTTTGTATAAACTTCTCAGCTCCAATGAGGAAAGTTATTTTTGTAAACATTGGTTCTAGATCTTGGTAATTAACTGAGGAAACAGAGCAGCATACTTTTGATGATATGTAATTGACTATTCTTTGAGATAATATATATAGTTCTACAAGGAGAACTCATGTTCAACAAAAGTAAATTTAGCATTTATACTAGGTAAAAAGAACGTCAAGGTGACTTTCTTTTTTACATTCGCATGGCAACAAGTAACCAATATTGAGTATGTACGGGAGCCAAGATTGAGTTTGTACAGTTATACCCTTCAGAGTGAAGTAACACTTTTACAGGACCCTGGGCCAAGTTTTAAAGATGATTCCTCACAAAAGCAATCAAATTGCCATTTTCTGACACTCCTTGTAAACAGCAAGTCTGGGGATGATCACTGAGGATTTAGTGTTCGGTTTAACCAGAATCAAGTATTTTACTCCTCAAACACCATCAAGGTTTGTGGTTCCTTCCCACTGATTAGCTTGCTCTGCTTCGAGCTTCCTTAAAGAAGATGAACTCAATTTCTCGCCCTGTGCTCCTCCAGAAAGAAGATCAACAACCTCAACCTACAATTGAGCTCATCAATGTTTGGATCAGTATGAAGCCTACTCTGTACCAGATTTGTATTTTTTAAAAGGAATTCTAGGGAGCAGGAACATCACACCTTCAACAGCGGGAGTCTTTTCTCTTCTCTTTTCCTATTTACAGCAAGTCCACCATTTAATGTCTCCTTACTAAACATAAGCAGTATCTCTATGTCAAATGAGGAAGGACAAGCAAAGGAGTTTTATGCACGAACAATTCTACATTATTTGAGCATGGCACATTTCAGGCATTTTAAATAATTTTGAAGCTGGTTGAAGAATGAATTTAACCTTTTGGTCAGATTGCATGCATGAAGTCGGTTGAAGAACAAATGGAGAAAGTTACAGAGAGCTAAATTGTCCATACCTGACAATAATGGCATCTAACTTATCGTCAATAATGGATGGGCCATAAGGATCCTCAATAGGCTCCACTTGTACTATCAGTTCTGGTTTAACAGACTGCATTTTATAAGAAACCAATCACAAGCTTTCAACAAACATCATAAACATCCCAGAAGAAACAAAAATACCCCAGCAGTTTCCCTTTTGGTAGCACCTCCTTGTTTGAGCATGCAGAATTGGATATGTGATTATGTAAAACTTGACAATCCTTACAACTTCAGAAGGATGCAATTCCAAAATTTAGCACAAGATAATCTCCCCTTATAAACTATTTTATTCAAAAAATAGACTACTAGGAACAGGTCTATGATACAAGGAACTTATCGGATATAGTTCGCTGCAAGTTGGTCCTAAATTGCCACAAAACTCCAGTCAAACTAAGTCCCTGTGTAATTTCTCACTATTCACCTAACGTAACATGCCACATAAGATCAGCTAATACTCACGTAGTCATGTACGAAATCTAATGTTTACATAAATGTCTTCTTCAGAATAAGTAAAAAACTAACAATGATCCACAATTATAGCACCTCTGGTATCAACTCAAAATAATAGCTTTGATTTTTGTTTTTCGGAGAGCAAAGAATCACAATTTCACAGCATCTCACAAGCTGCAATTTGCAATGGACGGCGGCGCAGTGACCTAACTCATGTAAAATGCTTCCACTAGTCATCACCCAATGCTTCTAAATGTTCACTCCCAGAAGCCATACAGAACAAAGGAGGCAAGATAGCCCGCACCTTAATGTATTCCTCGACGGCCTTGATGCGCTTCTCGACCGGCTCGATCAACTCAGCATACTGCACATACAGAGAGAGGGCGGCATCCAGAACTCAAGCAGGAAGCATCACAACTACAGTAACCGGTGAAAAATGGTGGAGATAAATGCGAGATTTCTACCTCCTTCTTGGCGAGCATGGGGCCCGTGCAGACGCCCACCACGATCCGATCCCTCGCCAAATCCGTCGAGGCCTACATACCCAACCAAATCCAAACGCGTCGAGGATGGAGAAGACACAAAGCACGGTTTGTTAGTAATGGAAAGGAGAAAAAAATCCTCTTTTTCGCTCGCGGAACCGCAACCTTGAGGAGGCGACGGTGACCGTCGTGGAGACGGTCGAAGGTGCCGCCGAGGACCGCCGACCCATACGGAGGAGCATCCTCCTCCTCCTGGTTCTGGAGAGCCAGCGGCGGCGGCGGCGGCTCTCCGGACAAGGTGTCGCCGGCGACGGGAGGCGCGATCATTTTCAGTTTTTCTCGTGCTACTTCTCTCTAGCTTCTCTTTTCATTTATTTTTCTTGTGAATCGAAGAGAACGTAGGGCTTACCTTTCCAGTGTTCACCTTCCAAAAGGGTAATCCATATTAAAAGCATCCTCGACCTTTAGTTTCCACATTTAATTTTTAGATGAAAGAAAGTGCAATTAATTTAGTTTTAGACTTAAGCATCTTAATACATAGTTTATGTAGCACCGAAATGGATGACTAAAGGATAGTAAATAGACGTTTCAATAAATTCATTCGAATTGATAACCTTTTATAAACACCAAACACTCCTCTAAAAAAACAAGCACAACCAAATGAACTTTCACAACAAAATCTCACATAAAGCAAAGTTGTATCGTTCTTCTATTAGGTATAATATGATGTGACAATCTGAGAAATCGTAAGCACTGAAAATAATCTAGCCTAAAAACGACAAGTATCCTAAAAGAAAAGACACTACTATAGTGTTTAAAAGGCAGACTAACATTACTCACAGATCAAATGAGAGCTCCATAAAAGTTTCGCCAAATCACAGACATTTAATCACGATATATTAATCAGACCAAAAAAGAGACTAACAGATGAATATTAGTGAACATCAACCAAATACATGCAAAATCTTCATCACATGCATTTAATTGAACAAGTGAAGGACAATAGAAAATATTCTTACCTATTTTACCTGTGTTTGTAGAGAACTGTGCGTAGTATAAACTTTGGGCCGATCAAAGTCATAGGTGAAATAGAACGTACGGCTTTCCTTTCTAGTTTTCACCTTCCAAAAGGATAATCCATATTAAAGGCATCCTCAACCCATAGTTTCCATATTTGATTTTTAGATGAAAGAAAGTGCAATTAATTTAGTTTTAGACTTAAGCATTTTAATACATAGTTTCTGTAGCACCGAAACAGACGACTACAGGGCGGTGAATAGACATCTCAACAAATTCATTCGAATTGATAGCCTTTTGTAAACACCCAACGCTCCTCTAAAAAAACAAGCACAAGCAAATAAACTTTCACAACAAAATCTCAGATAAAGCAAAGTTCTATCATTCTTCTATCAGGTATAATATGATGCGACAGTCTGAGAGATCGTAAGCACTAAAAATAATCTAGCCTAAAAACGACAAGTACCCTAAAAGAAAAGACACTACTATAGTGTTTAAAAAGCAGACTAACATTACTCACAGATCAAAGGACAACTCCATAAAAGTTTCGCCAAATCACAGACATTTAATCGCGATATATTAATCAGATCAAAAGGAGATTAACAGATGAATATTACTGAATATCAACCATTCACATGCAAAATCTTCATCACGAGCATTTAATTGAACAAGTGAAGGACAATAGAAAATATTCTTACCTATTTTACTTGTTGTTGGGGGAAATTACTTCATTTCCAGGACTTAAAGGTTAACCCTCCGAAGGCTCTAAGAAGGTCCCGAAGATGGTTGACTAATGCTCGATGATACGTCAGCACGGTCGAAGGGTGTCACGATGCGAAGTCTCGGAGGATCCTCCGAAGGGAGAGAGGAGGCTTCGAAGCAGGAAGACGTGACTGATTGGATGCCCTGCTTATCCATCTACCCTGCAGCACTTTACCGTGTATAACCTTGTTTATAATACTGAAGGTCATTTGTAATATAAGGGTAAATAGGTCTATTCCTTAAGCCTTTCTCCCTATAAATACCCCCCATTGTACCTTGTAAGAAGGATCCAGAACCAGTGGTTCAAACACACATATTCGGACCTCTTGAGTTGTTATCCTTTACGGAGGCTCAAGTTTGTCCTAAAAGCACAAACCTCTTGTTTGTTTGTTCTTAACTACTAAGAACCTGTTGGTGTAACTTTTACGCCAACAGTTGGCGCCGTCCGTGGGGATCCAAGTTCTAAAAGCTTGTTCTCTACTGCTGACTGCACTCTGAAGAAAACTTACGGGGGGAGCCTCGGAATCCTGAGATTCCGCGCACCCTTCAGTTAAGGGCTTCTTAGTGCAGCCCGAAGGCCTTCTGTCGACCCCCTCGAGTCGTTCGAAGCCTTCCATTTCCAAGACACCTCATCGACTAACCATGCCTCCGAAGCGTGGTCAAGCTGCAGGTCCCCTTCGAAGGTCCCCTCGGACCAACGGAGCCGGACCCTCAGCTAATCCGACGGTTCCTGCCGGAACCGATGGGCGTCGAGCGCCCCGGGGCCCTCTACCCCCCCTACAATGCTTTAGACCGACTACGCAGCAAGCCAAGACCCTGAAGTTC
This sequence comes from Zizania palustris, assembly GCA_019279435.1. Taxonomy (NCBI): domain Eukaryota; kingdom Viridiplantae; phylum Streptophyta; class Magnoliopsida; order Poales; family Poaceae; genus Zizania; species Zizania palustris. The sequence continues at coordinate 6,677,767 of JAAALK010000084.1, read as the reverse complement.
CCTCCGACGAAGACGAAGGCCCTCCCGAAACCGAGGCTATGCAGCTAGCCAGGCTTCAGGAGGAGGTGTCCGGATGGAGGCAGGAAGCCGCCGACAGACTCCGCACTCAAGCTTCCACTGAAACTCCAAGGGGGCCTCCAGACGATGGAGGCCGCAACCCCCCAGAAGTTATACAAGTCCAAGAAGAGGCCGAGAATGCGTCCTTCGACAATGAGTCTCCATTGCACCCTGATCTGCAGAGAGTGCCTTTCGACCCCAAGTTCAAGGCCTCGAAGCTGCACAAGTACTCCGGGGGGTCGGACCCCGGAGAGTTCGCCCGCTCGTACGCCCTAGCTATAGAAGCAAGCGGAGGGGTACGAAGCACCATGGCAAAATGCTTCCCACTTGCTCTCGAAGGTGTGGCGCTCCGGTGGTTCTAGTCCCTAAAACCAGGATCGATCAAGTCATGGGAACTACTCAAAAAGAAGTTTGTGAGCAACTTCCAAGGCACTTTCGTGGCCCCAATGTCCACGGGAAGTTTGTTCCAAGTAAAGCAGCGGGAGGGAGAAACCCTCCGAGAATACTTCACACGCTTCGCCCACACCAAGTCACAGATCAAGGGCCTTACTACCTCTTCGGTAGTTGATGCTGCCCGAGAAGGGGTGCTGAACCCCGACCTCCTCAGCAAACTCCATCGGAAGCCGGTAACATCAGTAGCACAGCTCATGGCATACTTCGAGCAATATGCCAAGGCAGAGGAAGGATGCCTTCGGCGAGCTGAGGCAGCACTACCCACCCTCCGAGAAGTCAAAAGGGAGCCAGAGGCCACCGCTCCACCACAACCTCCACAAGACAGCCGCCCTAGCGAGTATAGGCGAGGAAAAAAGCATTTCTGTTCGTAAGTTCTAAACATAGCACCTTCAGCTTCGAAGGCACCGGCCAGTTTCCAGCAGGTAAAAATTTTAAGGCTGGGCCGTCAGTACCTCAAGAAAGGGTGCCTGGAAGGCGCCAGAGTCATTTTTGCTGCGTGCATGGCGATAATAGAAGCCATGACACGAAGGACTGCAAGACGATATTGACCCTTCGGGGTGAATACATTGACCGAAATACCAGGAGGGGTACTTCGGAACGGGCTCCACCTGCGGCACGATCGGAGCCTGTTCAAGCTGTGGCCCGAGCCGGTGCCCTCGAAGCCCCCATACGGCTACCGGTGGCCAGTATTATGCCACCACCAAGGCACGAAGATCCGCAAGACCGCGGCAAGAGAGTGGTCCTACCCATCTCCGGAGGAGGGACCCTCGGCAGCATGTCCAAGAGACAGCGCCGTGAGTACGTCCGTGAAGTTGGGCACATTGGGACTTCAAGTTCCGCTGAAGGGATGCCAGAATGGTCCCGTGTACCCATCTCATTCACAGCCAGCGATGCAGTAGGGGTGAAGTTTCCCCATGCTGACCCATTAGTCATCTCTGCCGATATAGCAGGGGCTGATGTTCGGAGGATCCTGGTGGACGGTGGAAGCTCCGCAGACATACTCTTCGTTCAAGCCTTCGACCAGATGTGTATACCCCGGAAGCATCTACTCCCTGCAGCCCGGCCACTTCAAGGGTTCTCAGGACCGCCTCTCGATGCCCTCGGCCAAATAGGCCTCGAGGTTGCCTTCGGAGAGGGGCCGCTGGCCCGAGTAGAGGAGGTGATTTTCGACGTGGTGGATGCCCCCTACGCCTACAATGCTATCTTCGGACGAGGGATGTTAAACCAATTCGGGGCTATAGCGCATCACAACTACCTTTGTCTCAAAATGCCCACACAAGGTGGAGTGCTCACTATTTCAGGAGACCAAGCTGTAGCCAGAAGGACAGAATATGGCCACGGGCAGCCATTGGACCCTCGACAAGTGCACAATGTGGCGGTGAGCGCCAAAGAAGTACCAGAAGCCTTGAGCCCCCCGAAGGGATCCTCGCTCAAACCAAGCCCGGAGGGTGATGTCGAGACAAGAATAATCTCAGAAGACGGCAAAGAGTACCCAATAAAATTCGGCAAGGGGCTATCTCCGGAGATAACCGCCTCATTAGAAGAAGTCGTCAAGAAGAATCTAGACATGTTTGCTTGGACCGACGAAGATATCACGGGGGTCGACCGAAGCATCATCGAGCACAGTCTACTCGTCAACCCGAAGGCCAAGCCAGTGCGCCAGGGGCTCCGAAAGCTATCAACAGAAAGAGCAAATTTAGCCAAGGCTGAAGTGGAAAAATTGTTAAAAGCTGGCATTATCAGGGAAGTGGCCCATACCGAGTGGTTGGCCAACCCTGTTTTTGTAAGAAAGAAGGATTCCAGCAAATGGCGCATGTGTATTGACTTCACATCACTAAATAAAGCATGCCCGCGAGACCCCTACCCAATGCCCCGAATAGATCAATTAATAGATTCCACAGCCGGCTCCGAACTATTAAGCTTCCTCGATGCATACTCCGGGTACCATCAAGTATGGCTGAAGCAAGAAGACGAGGCCAAGACAAGTTTCATAACTCCTTCAGGAGTATTTTGCTATGTAAGAATGCCTTTTGGTTTACGGAATGCCGGAGCCACATTTTCTCGCTTAATAGCTAAAGCTTTAGGCCATCAGATAGGCCGCAACGTCGAGGCCTACATGGACGATATTGTAATAAAAAGTGCTCAAAATCATCAGCATAGCATAGATTTAGATGAAACTTTTGAGAGCCTCCGGACATGTGGAGTACGCCTCAATCCCGAAAAATGTATATTCGGGGCACAAGCAGGGAAGCTGCTAGGGTACTTAGTTTCGAGCAGGGGGATCGAAGCCAGTCCAACGCAAATAAGTTCACTGCAAAGAATGGCTCCACCCGAAAATTTGAAGCAAGTACAGAAGCTAGCAGGAAGGCTAGCAGCACTCAGCAGATTCCTGTCCAGATCGGCAGAGCGAAGCCTCCCAATTTTCAAGGCACTCAAAGGCTCCGAAAGCTTCAGCTGGACGACGGAGTGCCAAAAGAGCTTCGAAGAGATAAAAGCCTACCTTGGAACATTATCAACCTTAACTGTTCCTCTTCCAGGGGAAACATTGCTTTTATACCTTGCAGCGACAGGGTCAGCAGTAAGCGCAGTACTGGTCCGAGAAGTCGAGCTCAAAGACAAGCTGGTACAAAACCCAGTTTATTTTGTCTCGGAGGCATTATCAGGAGCCAAGATCAGATACTCCGAGCTTGAAAAGTTTGCTTATGCTTTAGTAATGGCCTCGCGAAAGCTAAGGCATTATTTCTTGGCGCATAACCTTATTGTCCCTACATCGTATCCTCTTGGAGATATGCTCCGAAACAAAGATTCCACAGGCAGGGTTGGAAAGTGGGCAGTCGAGTTAGCACCCTTCGAAATCTCCTTCACAACAAGGACGGCCGTTAAATCTCAAATTATAGCAGATTTCGTAGCAGAGTGGACTCCATCTGCAGTATGGACTCCGGAAGAACCCTCCGACGGTTTCTGGACAATATTCTCCGACGGGGCCTATCAAGCATCAGGTGCCGGAGCAGGGGCAGTAATCTTGTCACCATCAGGACAAAAGGCAATGTACTCTACAAGGCTTAACTTTCGAACCACTAATAACGTCGCCGAGTATGAAGGAATCTTGCTAGGCCTCCGAAAGGCTAAAGCACTCGGAGCTACAAGGATAATGATCAAGACAGATTCCCAAGTCGTCGCGGGACATATTGATAAAAGCTTCCAAGCAAAAAACCCACATCTCGCGCAATACCTTCAAGAAATCCGCAAGGCAGAAGCAGCATTCAAAGGGTTTACAGTTCGAAGCATACCGCGAGCAGAAAATCAACTTGCAGATATTCTTGCAAAGGCCGCAGCAGGAGCAGTAGACCTCCCGGAGGGCGCTTTCTATGAAGAATTAGAGCAGCCAGCAGCTGACCAAATACCCTCATCAGAAGTAATGTGTATTGAAGCTACGGATTGGCGAACTCCAATAATAACCATGTTGCAAGGTAGCAATGACCCTCCGGAAGGCCCAGAAGCTCGAAGAGTGCAAACGAGAGCTCGAAATTACAAACTTATTGGGGAAGTACTATATAAAGCCGGAGTATGCTCACCACTGCTTCGATGCATCTCTCAACCTGAAGGACAAGACATACTTCGAGGCATCCACGAGGGGCTGTGCGGAGGTCATCTAGCTCCTAGAGCACTAGCAGGCAAGACGCTCCGGCAAGGTTTTTATTGGCCGACGATCGTCAGAGACGCCGAAGACCTAGTTCGGACATGCCAAGGCTGCCAATGGATGGGCCAAAGGAGCCATCGCCCACCAGCTCAACTTCAAGTTATTGCCCCGGTATGGCCGATGGCTAGATGGGGCATGGACCTCATAGGCCCTTTCCCACCAGCAAAAGGCGGATTGAAATTTGCGGTCGTAGCGATAGAATACTTCTCAAAATGGGTGGAAGCAGAGCCGCTAACAGCCATCACATCAAAGAATGTGCAAAGGTTCTTCTGGCAGAATATTATATGCAGGTTCGGAGTCCCCAGAGAATTAACGGTGGATAATGGAACCCAGTTCGAAGCTGATACCTTCCAAACATTCTGTGAAGAACTGGGCATTAAGCTATGCTTCGCAGCAGTGCGACATCCGCAATCCAACGGAGCCGTCGAACGAGCCAACGGGAATATCCTATCCGGGTTAAATCGCCGAATCGTCGGATTGGCCAAGGGCCTATGGGTCGAAGAGCTACCCAAAATTTTATGGTCTATCCGAACCACGCAAATTAGATCAACCGGCTTCACGCCATTCAGGTTGCTCTTCGGAGACGAAGCCATGACCCCTACGGAGCTCAAAGGGGAGTCACTTCGCGTAATTCAACACGAAGACGAAGATGATCGGAGTGCTTCAATAGACTTGTCGGAAGAAACAAGGCTTCGAGCTGTCGCCAACCTGACGAAGTACCAAGAGCACACAAAGACATGGTATGACCCGAAAGTCAAATTAACTGAGTTAAAACCAGGTCATCTAGTATTACGAAATGTAATAGCTCCGGGGAAGCTAGGAAACAAATGGGAAGGACCATATGTTATCTTACGCTCAGGACGCCCCGGCTCGTTTAAATTAGCTAATTTAGAAGGAGAAGAGTTCAAACATGCGTGGCATGCGGAGCACCTTAAGAGATATTATGCTTAAGGCTTCCTTGTAATCACTTGTAACACTCCTTTTATAAATAAAGCTAAAGGGTTGAGATTTGTTTTGCCCTTCGAACATCCCACCCTCCGGATGGACGCATTCAAGGTCGGTGATGCTAGCAGAGCCAAGCATTTTTCGGAAAAACCCAAGGGGCTTGCTACGAACCATTGGTTCAGTGGCTCCGCCAACCTACGGATTCCAGGCTCTGGCTTGTTAGGATCCGTAGAAGAGTCTAAGGACTTTAAACAAGACAGAATTTCAAGCCTCCGGGTGCGAAGTATCTGTAAAAGAGCCGTAGGTGGCCAACCTACGGATCCCAGGCTCCGGCTTGTTAGGATCCGTAGAAGAGTCTAAGGACTTTAAACAAGACAGAATTTCAAGCCTCCGGGTGCGAAGTATCTGTAAAAGAGCCGTAGGTGGCCAACCTACGGATCCCAGGCTCCGGCTTGTTAGGATCCGTAGAAGAGTCTAAGGACTTTAAACAAGACAGAATTTCAAGCCTCCGGGTGCGAAGTATCTGTAAAAGAGCCGTAGGTGGCCAACCTACGGATTCCAGGCTCCAGCTTGTTAGGATCCGTAGAAGAGTCTAAGGACTTTAAACAAGACAGAATTTCAAGCCTCCGGGTGCGAAGTATCTGTAAAAGAGCCGTAGGTGGCCAACCTACGGATTCCAGGCTCCGGCTTGTTAGAATCCGTAGAAGAGTCTAAGGACTTTAAATTTTTTGTCTACTTATCGATGGGGACATGTGCAAAAATTCGAAGCATGCAGGTGCTCGGGCAATCATTGTGCCTAGCGAACCCTTATATAAGATAAAAGCTCCGCCACCCACAAGGGGGGTAGGAGGATAGGAGTCACACAGCATGCTGTCGAAGCATTCCACATTAAAATATTATATTCATACATCAGGAAAAATTGTTATCTAAACCCAAATAAAACGGAGACCCTTTCGACCCATAGAGCTACCCCTGCGGCTACTTTGCCCTTCGGAGCTTGAAGTCTTTTTAGGTCGGGAACTTCTCTTTTTCTTCAAGGCTCGCAGTTTCTTCTGCTCCTCCTGAAGTTCGGCCCACGTCAAGAGCCTTTCGGAGCCGGCCTCGGCAAGGTTTTCGGCTTGATACTCCGAGTCAGACCAGTCGACGGGCTCGGAAGACGAAGACCCCTCTTCCTTTTCTTCCCCTTTAATATAAGACAAAACATCCCTTCGTACTTCAAGGGTAACTTCCCCCCCGTCTCCGCGAGGAACAGAAAAGCGGGAGCGGCGATAAGGCCTCAAACTCTCAAGAACTGCCCACTCCTTTCGAAGCTCGGCAGTAGTTTCCAAAAGTACGAAGTCAAGGCTCGAAGGGCATGACAGAACCTAAAAAAGAGCAGAACACCCAAGACAAGTACTGTTTATAACTTTCTCATTAATTAAACAAAGCTTACAAGACCACAGGTACACAACAACCCTAAGCGGCTAGACCTGCGGGTCGGTTGGCGGAGCTGGGACCGAAGGCGCTGGCGAAGTCGGGAGCGGTGGCTTCGCTTGAGCTTGCTTTTGCCGGCGGGCCTCGTCGATCCAAGCCTTAGCAGCAACCTTATGATCGGCCTTCCATACTGATCGGAAAGCTTCCCAAGCCGAAGCCACCCCCGAAGACGGCCGCAGCAGGTCATCATCCGCGAAGCCTCCAGGAGACGAACCACTAACCGAATCGAAGGGAACCCGAAGAGATTCGAGGTGGCGAAGGACCCCGATGCCAGCGCACTGTCCGGAGATCTCTCCGTACCGTACTCCGGAATTCTTCATCAGCGATGAAGCCACCTGGATCCTCGTCAGCTTCCGATCGAGCGGCTCGGAGGTTGCAGCAGAGGTCGAAGGGCACATGGTGCCAAAGTACTCTAACGTACCCTGAAGAGCATCCAAGGTACGGTCGGCAGTACTGGAATTCTTTTTCTCTGCTGCCTCCAGGTTTGCTACAGTTGCATCCAACGCGGCCACCCGAAGCATCATGGAACTCTTCTGAGCCATTACCTGGCTGAGAGCCCCTTGAAGTTCCACCAGGCGACCGTTCGAAGTAGCCGCATCCTGGCAAAGCTTTTCGACCTCCGCGCGGAGGACCACTCGTTCAGCCTCGGCTTCTTCGGAGTAAGAGCGAAGGGCTTCGTCGGACGCTGCCTTAGCCTTCCATTCTTCCAAAAGCTCTTCATTCAGCCTGAGGGATCTCCCGGTAAAGTCGTCAAGAGCTGTTTGAAGAGCTGTAACCTTCCGGTTAAGTCGGTTAATTTCGACCTCGCTAGAAGTCGCTGCCGCTCTAGCAAGGGCGAATTGCTGCAAGAAAAACAAGGTAAGTGCTAAAGAAATTTTGACCATTAAAATACAGCAACTATGGTATCTTTTTCATACCTGAAGGGCAGCCCTTTCGAGGGCCGTGTTGAGGCTCGAAGCCCTAACTTCGCTCAAAGCGGAGATCAACTCCGAATTGGCAATGTCCTGGCTTTTCTCAGCCAGGGGCTCCAGGAGCCTTCGAAGGCCGCTCCGATGCTCCAGGAAAGGAGCCAGAAGAGGGAGCCAAGACAAGGCCCGGGCGTCGTCCTCTGCAGCCTCGTCTTCTGAGTTGCCAACGGAAGGTGCTGCTTGGTCAACCCGAAGGCCCAGGCTGGAAATACTCTTACCCCTCCTCGGCACGAAAGGGGGAGAAGCAAGAACATTCCGATCCTCAGCCGCCACATCTCCGGCCGGAGCCACGTTGTCGGAGGCGCCTTCAGTAGTCGAAGTCGCCACGGCCGGAGCCAACTCCGTCCCAGGGAGCACATCGTCCGCCCCGAAGGATACGTTCTCCACCACCGGGCTCGAAGCCCTCAGGGGAGCCGGAGAGTCCGCTCGGGTGACCGTCTCCGAAGAAGCAGGGACGTCGGGCGCCACCAAGGCTTCAGTACCTGAAGAGGTACCTATGTCAAATACTAAGATTAATTAACATATTCTACAGATAGCAAGCGAATGCCGACGAAAAAAGAAAGAGCTCCGGGAAAATACCTCCAAAAGCCGCTTGAGGAAGGATCGCCGGATCCTCCAGGACTTCGTACATCCGGAGGATGTTGTCGAAGTCATCCCCCGAAGCCCTACCCTCGGTTTCGTCCGCCGGGGCCACGACCTCCGCAGGAACCCCTTCGGGTGCAGGCAAGTCGGAGGTAGGGTTTGGCTCCACTTGCACGTTGGCAGGTGCAGGAGGAGTCAGTGGAGTTACACTAACACCCTCCCTATCGGGGAGGTTTGTAGGGACCTCCCCCATATCTTCGTCAATCAGAAGATAGTCTTCAAAAGCCTTCGCTGTGGCGCCTCCGGAGTCTTCTGTCTCTTCGGGAGTTGGGCTCCGCTCGTCCGGCGACGAAGAAGACGAAGCGGGCGTCAAGTGAGAAGGCTGCTTCACCGCCCTCTTCTGAGCAGGTTGCTTGCCAGCTTTTTTAGAGGGCTCAGCCGCTGCTTTCCTCTTGCGAGCCGCCGCTCCAGCTGGGGCGAAGTCGGGAAGCTGCGGGGGCTCCATGCCGAGGGCTCTCCACACCCTGTTCGAGCGCTCCCAACTCCCCACCAGTTCCAGCCTCCTCTGCCTCTCGGCTACCGAAGGGGCTCTGAGAATTCGCTCGGTAGCCCGGACTATGTCGTCCGGAGCTAAGGCCAGAGGCGCCGCTGAAAAGAAAAAAGTATAAGAAGCATAAGTATAATTAATGTGTTCATATAAACTAATGCCGCAGGAAAAAGGCGTACCTATGTTTCGGAGGTCCCCCTCCGAGGCTTGCGGGATGGAGATTGGCCAACTGGCTCCGAGGGGAGAGATCCGAAGGCCGACGAACTCTTCGGCCAGGTCGCGCATACTCATGCGACGAGCCACTGAAGCCAGCAACCCTAGTCTCGTCGTGAGCAGGCTAGGGTTCGGAGAAATATCCGCTTCCTTCCGGAACCAGATTTCTTGAAGAGGGCCCGAAAGGGGGGAGTTTTCTCCTACTTCGGCGTAAAACCACCGAAGTATCCAATTTGTATACCATCGATCGTTTATGGCCTTCGCAGGGAAATGAAGAGCGTGCTCTCGCCGAAGCTGGAAATTAACACTGCCAAAGGCCACTATCACCTTCGAGTCTCCAGGCCCGTCTTGAGGCTTCGGCTGGCAGATGGCCTCATGGGTCGCTGCGAAGATCTCGGAGCGCCCTTCACACCCCTCCGCTCGAAGAGCCCACTCAAAGACGGCCAGGCGGACGATTGCGTTGGGGGACAATTGAGGCAGGGTAATGTGGAACAGGTCCAGCACCTCTGCCAGAAAATCCACCGCTGGTAGCCCCAGACCTGCTTCGAAGAAAGCCTCGAAGACTACCACCTCTCCACTTCGAGGCCGGGGAGTCGATTCTGTCCCGGGGACCCGAGTCCTCATTCCGGCTCCCAGCTTCCCGTTTACTGCTTCTTCAATAGACTCCGCGGTGCTCATAGACTGACCGATGACAAAGCTTTGGGCCATCTTCTTCTTGGAGGGCGGACGGAGCGCCCGAGGGTTCTTGGGCCAACCACCGCCCGGACCCCCGGCCATTGCCGTAGCTGCTGATGCAGCCCACGCCTGCCGCTGCGCCAGAGTGCTGGCCGCCAAAGGGGTTGTGTGGCTGGTTCTTGCCATCGCGCTCAAATACTCGAAGGTGCGGGAGGTTGAAGAGAAAGGTGAATTGCAGAGACGGTGAATGCGGTAAAAAACTTCCAGTAATCCCTATTTCCCCCTTTTATAACCGCACAACCTATACTGCTCTTCGAGAAGTTTCACACTGCAGGTTCGGCTTCCGTTGCCGACAGGTGGGGTTGGTAATTGGAACGGCGTGCAACCGCTGAAGAAATCGACCGTTACTTCTTTTTTACAGAGGGTAACGGCTATTTGCGCCGTAACGGTCATATTGACGGTACCCCACGGCGTTCACACTCCGTAACCGACGCCACGACGAAAGACACTTCGTAACCGCTTGCACGACGTTCACACTCCATAACCGCTTTCGTAACACTCATGCTCCGAAGCCATGCTGCTCCAGGGAGTTTTCCCACTATGCCAAAATTCGGAGACGAACGTTTTAAAATATTAGGCTTAATATTCTGGGCTAAATCATAGTATCTTCGCATTCCCTTTAAGTCTCAGAAACTAAAAATGTTCCTTTCGTATACTGCCTTCTTTCTAAAAAATAGGTTATCTACAGAAAGGCGTATTCGAGGGGCTACTGTTGGGGGAAATTACTTCATTTCCAGGACTTAAAGGTTAACCCTCCGAAGGCTCTAAGAAGGTCCCGAAGATGGTTGACTAATGCTCGATGATACGTCAGCACGGTCGAAGGGTGTCACGATGCGAAGTCTCGGAGGATCCTCCGAAGGGAGAGAGGAGGCTTCGAAGCAGGAAGACGTGACTGATTGGATGCCCTGCTTATCCATCTACCCTGCAGCACTTTACCGTGTATAACCTTGTTTATAATACTGAAGGTCATTTGTAATATAAGGGTAAATAGGTCTATTCCTTAAGCCTTTCTCCCTATAAATACCCCCCATTGTACCTTGTAAGAAGGATCCAGAACCAGTGGTTCAAACACACATATTCGGACCTCTTGAGTTGTTATCCTTTACGGAGGCTCAAGTTTGTCCTAAAAGCACAAACCTCTTGTTTGTTTGTTTGTTCTTAACTACTAAGAACCTGTTGGTGTAACTTTTACGCCAACACTTGTGTTGGTAGAGAACTGTGCGTAGTATAAACTTTTGACCGATGGAAATTATAGGCGAAATAGAAACAGTGGATGATAGTAAAGAAATCCAGCACAAGCCTGCTAGTCATGCACAGTTCCTGAGTAGGAACAAAAGCACAGTAGAGTGTCATACGACTCTCGCGCACACTCGGAACTCACTATTGCTGCCACATGCCACAACCTTGTGGCTCTACGTGCCGAACGATGTGCAGTCTCACGCCCACGAGCACGGCTCCACATGCCTCGCTCACTTTGCCCAAACACCGAGCGCCTTCTCAACGAAAACCATTGTTGTGCAAAAACCAGCCAACCGTATGGCTCGGATGAAGCAGAAAAATCGGAGACACTAACTTGGTGCCGATTCTCCCTTGCCCACGCTGTAGGACTAGGAGAAAACCAACACAGCATACTGTAGCCAGCGGTGAAGTCTACCATAGGAAAATTGCGATGAACATTGGAAGAAGGAAGGAAAATAAAGTTTGAAACTCTAGGACTATAATGCCCTTTATAGGCAGTTCAAAAACTAGAAAAGACCTAAATACCCCTAGAGTATTTTACCCACTGAAATACAGACGTAGGCCCAACGAACAAAATAGTAAAATCCTATCTAAAGGTAGTTTGTCCTCATTCGAAGCTTTCGTAGTGACTATGGCTTCGCTTCAAGACCCTTTGATCTCGATCTAACGGTTTTGAGCCGAAACTGACAAAGCCCTCCAGATTTTCGACATGTGTCACCAATCTGCAAACTCGACCACCAGCAAGTCTCTCCCGCTCTTGATCCCTCGATCCGCCTTATTACTTGCTAATACGGGGTGGCCCTATCTTCTCGCTGAGCTCGATGTAGATGGGGAATAACTTGTGAGACGCTGATGATTATTCGGTTGTTCCCCTAGTGCCAATGCAACAGATCTCAACCCTATAGATATTCGCAACACCACACACTTGCGCACGTAGCTGCTGGCACAAAGCGGTGCTGCTATCTTCTAATTCCTAATGGAATAGCAGATAACACTTGAATTTTCCAATAGCAAACACACCAGATCGAAACAAAGTGGTGGAGGTAAAATTCCTGATCGAAACAAAGAGGAATTTGTGATAAACAATAGAAGGCAGAATAGCACTTCAATCTGAATTAATCTAATTTCGAAAATAAACAACCAAGTTTGCTAGGGCCAGCCACATCTATATATATAGGGGTACTTAAGAGGCTAGGGACATGTGGGGGTCGTCCAAATAGAATCCTAGATGAATACAACTCGGTTACAAGCCCATGGGCTTCGGACTGAATAAGTAACATGCATTGTTTTACTGATTGCGGTCTGCTCGAACTGAATGTGAAGGTGTAGCTTGATCCGTTGGAAATAAGACTTCTCAAGCTTTCCAAAATTCCAAGATCATACAAATTTGTCCCTCCATGTAAAAGTTTTGCACGTTTTAATCTAGTGTTATCTCTACAGTCCGAGTCTGAGTCCAAGATATGTAAAACTTTATCTCCACCTTCTCTTGGCACAAAAGTAACGTCCTAAACTTGTATATTATTTTTCCTTCCAATCTGATCATACAAAAATGCATAGACTTAGATAGTATAAAGTTCTCATCAATAATTATATCAGATTCGACTAGGAGTGAATTCACCTGTTTATCAATTAACTTTGCATGTGCCCTTGTGATTGGTCCAATCCTAACTTCTGTAGATTGATCATGGGCGGCAATATTATTAGGAGAGAATGGTAAATGATGGAGGAGGGGGGTGCCCGATCTTCCGTCAGGTGGGGGGTAAACAATAATTTGTGGAGAACTCGACGTTGACGATCCGGCTTCCGACCCATGAGATCGGTACTTGCAATCGCTACACCACTGCTCCATTGGTTATCAACCAAGCACAGCCTGATTGACCTCGCCAAGAAGGCTAATCCTTGCCTGTGAATCGAAGAACACAAGCAAGAACGCAGAAAACACAATCGAACTGAAAATTCTATTGGAATCTGCAAATTGGGGTTCACTTACAAATCCGACAAAGCGGTGGCTATAGAAACAACGTGTAAACTAAACCTAAAAACCCTATATGGCTGTAGAAACACCTTATATAGTAGTTTGGGACACGCCCCTAATGGGCTCAACTGGATACACAGCCCAAATGATGGGGAATCGGGTGGCCCGATCTTTCGATGAGAGGATAGGTCGATTGGTAGAAGGAGAAGACGTTCACGATCCGACTACAACCATCCAGGGACGTTGCGCCTTAGCAATCGCTACACCAACTCCAAGGCTGTTCGTGATCTTTACAGAGCACGATCAACCAAACCACGAGGGTTCTTGTTCCTGCAAGCAATCGAGAACTAGCAAGAACAAGATGAACAAGTGTGCACTCACATTAATTTCGTAGGGATACAAGGGGTGAGTTCTGGAACAGCAAAACGGCGATCTAACTAAGCACGGCTTCAATTGGCAAAGTAGCGTAGCTAAACTTTGTATTCAACCAAAACTGGTTCACAACTGAAGTCTCTAGGGTATTTATAGCCCTATGAACGTTCCCAATGTTTGGAAACTTATTACATATGGAAACTACTAAATTATTACCTAAACAGATTATCTAGAAAAAGGAAACGGATTGACTAGAAGAAGGAAAACAGTGATTCTCCTTCCTTCGCTGGGATATCTCGGTTGAGTAAATATATTATCTGCCAAGGAGACTTTCTCAGCTTTCCAAAGAGTACTCAAACATTCCATTTGATGAAGGGATTCCAAAGTTATGATGCTTTTAATGCAGTCTATCTACATGTTGACGTGGCAGATTTTCCCAACACGAAGTAGCTCAGTTTTCTTCTTCTTTTCCTTCATTCCTAAGCAAAATAATAGCATCCCACGAATTTAGTAGTTCTTCATTCAATTGTGTATGTGTATACAATACAAGAAACGATTTCACCTGATAGTTTCATTGTCGCGCACGGGCTCGAGTGATTGGACCTTGTATTTCTATTGGAGATGGTTCTAATATATGAGTCTGGGGTTTAACCATGTCGGAGATGCCCTCATCATCCTCCCCTTCTTGCATTTGAGTTGTCCTCAACTCATGCTCGTTCTCTTCACCCAAGTATGGTCGCAAATTTGCAATGTTAAAAGTGGGACTAACCCCAAAATCTGCAGGTAACTCAAGTTTATATGCATTGTCATTAATACGTTCTAATATCTTAAAGGGACCATCAGCTCTTGGCATCAATTTAGACTTACGTAATGCAGGAAATCGTTCTTTACGTAAATGCAACCAAACAAGATCACCAGGTTCAAAAGTTACATGCTTGCGCCCTTTGCTACCAGCAAGTTGATATTTCACATTCATAGATTCAATGTTTGCTTTTGTTGTCTCATGGAGTTACAGAATCATTTCAGCACGCTTTGCCGCATCAAAATTCAATTTCTCCGTAGGTGGAATGGGTAATAAATCAATTGGGGCACGAGGAGTAAAACCATACACAATCTCAAAGGGGCAGAACTTAGTAGTAGAATGCATCGAACGATTATATGCAAACTCAATATGAGGCAAGCATTCTTCCCACATCTTAATATTTTGTTTCAAGATGGACCTAAGCATGGTAGACAATGTTCTATTCACAACTTCTGTTTGCCCATCAGTTTGAGGATGACAAGTAGTACAAAATAACAATTTAGTTCCCAATTTAGCCCACAAAGTTTTCCAAAAGTGACTTTGGAATTTAACATCACGATCTGAAACAATAGTGTTTGGTACACCATGCAATCGAACAACCTCCCGGAAAAACAAATCAGCAACATGGGTAGCATCATCACTTTTATGACATGGAATGAAATGTGCCATCTTAGAAAATCTATCCACAACAACAAAAATGCTATCCCTCCCCTTCTTTGTTCTAGGCAATCCTAAAACAAAATCCATGGATATATCCTCCCAAGGTACGCTAGGAACAGGAAGAGGCATGTAAAGACCATGTGGATGCAATCGTGACTTAGCTTTTTGACATGTCATGCAGCGAGAGACGAAGCGTTAAACATCTCGCCTCATCTTGGGCCAAAAGAAGTGATCAGCAAGTATGTCCTCTGTCTTCTTCACACCAAAGTGTCCCATCAATCCGCCACCATGTGCCTCTTGTAACAGCAATAGACGAACAGAACAAGATGGAATACATAATTTGTTAGCCCTAAATATAAACCCATTAGTAAGGACGAATTTGTTCAAGTTCTTCCCTCTTTGCAATTCAGCAACAAATCTTTGAAATCGTTGTCATTAGCATATTGTTCCTTAATTGTTTCTAAACAAAAAATTTTGAAGTCAAGTTGTGAAAGCAAGGTGTAACATCTAGAAAGAGCATCAGCAATAATATTTTCCTTTCCTCTCTTATGTTTGATGACATAGGGAAAAGACTCAATGAATTCAACCCACTTGGCATGTCTACGGTTCAATTTTGCTTGGCTTCGTATGTGTTTCAATGACTCATGATCAGAGTGTATGACAAATTCTTTGGGCCATAAATAATGTTGCCATGTTTCTAACGACCTTACCAGAGCATAGAGTTCTTTATCATATGTTGAGTAGCTTAAACAAGGTCCAAAGAGTTTCTCACTAAAATAGGCAACAGACTTACCTTCTTGAATAAGTACCCCTCCAATCCCAATACCACTAGCATCGCACTCAAGTTCAAACGTCTTACCAAAATCTGGGAGCTGAAGTAGTGGGGCATTAGTCAGTCTATGTTTCAAGATGTTGAATGCATCTTCTTGTGGTTGTCCCCATTGGAACTGGACACCCTTCTTCGTCAATTCATTCAAGGTTGCGGCAATGGTGCTGAAATCTTTCACAAAACGTCGATAAAATCCAGCAAGTCCCAAGAAACTCCGCCCCTGCGTGACCGTTTTAGGAGTTGGCCAACTCTGAATTGCTTCAATCTTAGCTTGATCAACCTCAATGCCCTGTGGAGTAACAACATAGCCAAGGAAAGCAACTCGATCAGTGCAAAATGTGCACTTCTCAAGGTTACCAAACAATCGTGCAGTGCGTAAGGCATCAAAAACAACACGTAAATGGGTAAGGTGTTCTGCTATTGATTTGCTATAAATGAGAATATCATCAAAATAGACTACAACAAATCGTCCAATAAATGTTCTTAAAATTTCATTCATCAATCTCATAAATGTTCTTGAAATACCGTCTTAAAGTCTCTCCGAGAAGCTGCTTCACCTGGAAAAGGCTTCCTGTTGACATTGGGGGTACGAAGGTACCTTGAAAGTTACTCACGAACTTCTTCCTCAACTGCCCCCATGAACTGATTGATCCTGGCTTCAGAGACCAGAACCACCGCAAAGCCACTCCCTAGAGGGCTAGGGGAAAACATTTGGCCAGAGTATCTCGCACCCCCCCACTGGCTTCAATTGCTAATGCATAAGAACAGGAAAACTCTCCAGGATCTTCATCTCCGGAATATTTGCAAAGCTTCGATGTTTTAAACTTAGGATCGAAGCGCACTTTCTACAACTCATGATGCAGCGGAGATTCGGTGTCGAAGGACGCGTTCTCCGGGGCTTCGGTATAAATAAGTTCGTCGTCTTCGGGCACTTCAAGGATGACCGGGGTGGGCTGAGAACGAAGCCTATCTGCGGCTTCTTGCCGCCACCTTGCTACTTTAGCTTGGAGACTGGCCATTTGAGCGGCCATATCACCAAGACCATCTTCATCTCCTCCGGAAGGATCTTCTGGGTCTTGAGAACTATAGGGATCGGTTCGAAGTGGAACTTGAGGTGGAAGAGGGACTTCGGCTGGCCGAAGTATAGATGGAGTTGGCGGAGGAACTCCGGATGCTCGAGGAAGGGGAATCCCTTCCGGAGTTTGAGGTGGAGGAAACGTCGAAGGTCCTCCGACCTCAACTGTGTCTGAAGATCTTGTTCCGGAGGTCCGAGGAGACCTCCGAACAGGATTACCACCTGCACTCCGCTTAGGAGGCATGGTTTGAGAACTTGGTAGAGAACGGAGTTTTTTGGACTAGTTTCCCCACGGACGGCGCCAACTGTTGGAGAAATCCCCAACGCGATGATCCTCATGATCTCTTCCCGGCGTCGACAAAGTACACGGATCAGTCCTATTAGTTGGGGCCCTCAACCTGCAAGAGGGAATCGCTAGCGGCCGCAATAGAAGGCAAAATCAGTTCTGGGATCATGATTCGCAGACATGGGACATAAGTTATTCCATCACCAAGGCCCGGAGAAGTGGTTGTCTTCGAAGCCTTCTTCGAAGCTGGATTAGGGCTTCCAGCTGTTAACTTCTTGGCCGAGGTACTGGATTTATTCCACGTTACTCTCCCCTGGCTTTCTCCAAACGCGATAGCACACCTTTTTATCTTTGAGTGGGCGTTGCGAGCCGAAGGATGCGAAGGCAGAGCGGAAATCTTCGCAGCTTTACACCGAGCTTCGTGCCAGCCCAAGACCTTCGTAGGCCCTGGAGGTGAGAAGATAGTGGTGGCCTTCAGAAGTATTAACTTCCGACTTCGAGACGAATATGCCCTTCGGTTTCCAACCAAAGCTATCAACGCCAGATGGTACACGGATTAGATCCTTCGCTGGTTTTACGCCGAAGTTGGAGCAGGAAGCCAACTAGCGGGACCTCATTGGGACATAAACTTCCGGAAGGAAGCCCTTGTCCACCCGGACCCAGGCCAGCTTGAAGCCCGACTCAGCATTCCCCAACGCATCAGCCATCGCCTGAGTATGAGGGATCTGGTAGAGGAGTTCATCAGACTCCAAATCCCTCCTCTGATGGCCAACTGGCCAATCACCTTCGAGGAAGATCCAGAGGGCGGCCTTCGCAAGATTTCTTCGAACTTGAGCCCTGCAGGTAACTTCGAAAACAACATATGTCATGTATATTCATTCGAAGAAATAACCAACTTAACTCATTTTTCAGCCTCTTCAGCCCCTATAACTTCGGAGCAAATTGTACGAGCTTCAGAGAAGCTCTTGGGAGTTCCAACTCCAGCCGAGAAGGAATGGAGGATTAAATTGGTTGGTACTTGGGAGCGGTCCAACCGAGTATGGGGGCTACTCGAAGTTGTTCCGCCCCCTCTTTTGGATTGGGTGCCTTCGGAGAAAGGGCC
>JAAALK010000084.1:6616347-6659654 GCA_019279435.1 Zizania palustris | reverse complement strand
TTATTGTTTTGAACAATAATATATTACTTTGTTTCTTATCATCGCAATATTACTAAACAAATGTGTTCGACAAATATATCATGTTCTAAATATATTGCCATTAAAATTATGAATCCGTTGCAACGCACGTGCACCTTACTAGTCCAAACCAAGTGACTAGAAGAAGAAAAATACTTCTAAGCTAAAAAATCATGTTCTTCATCCACATCTACTCATTTCTTCTCAATTAAATACATCATATCATGGTTATAGGCTCAACCTTTTGGTACAAGCCTAAAAATGCATATCATAAAAAAGTGCATATCATAGTCCTAGGCTCGGCCTTTTGGTACAAGCATAGGGATGTATAACATAAATCATAATCCTAGGCTCGACCTTTTAGTACAAGTCTAGGAATACACATCATACTCTTAGGCTTGATATTTTTATACAAGTCTAGGAATGCATAACATAAATCATAATCCTAAGCTCAGTCTTTCGATACAAGCCTAGGAATGTACATCATAATCTTAAACTCAGCCTTTTAGTACAAGTTTAGGAATGCATGTTGTTGACATGAAAATGTGCCGCCGTACTTGGGCTGGTTCGATGATCCAAAAGCATGTGGATATTTAGGGATAAGCCTAAGCGTGACACAACACTGACGTCGCGTTCCGACTACCCTTAATAGTGGCAAGGGGGTGGAGTCGCCAGGTAATTAGATTGTAATGAAATAATCCAATTAGCCGAAATATATAGATAAAATAACCCAATCGGTCGAACGAAGCCGAATTGGTTCTGAGTGTATTGTGCGAAGGGTCATCGAAGGGGGCCTTCAGCGTCTGGTACGAAGTATGCGCTGAAGGTAACCTTCGGCGTTCAGATCAATCTGACCGAAGACAGGCTCTGAATAGATCGCGGCGCGAAATCGCCTCCGAACGATAGGGTTTGGCGCGAAGCCTCTAGTGTAACAAAACCACTACGGAGCGTTCTGGCATGATAAAGTCCAATGCGGAGTGTTCTAGCATGACTCTGGCACGAAGCAACTCCGATGCAAAGTAGCTCCAGTGCACAGGACATGATCAAACCGACAACAGCATGACAGATCCGGCACGGACGAAGCGAAGACTTGCCGAAGGGTGTTCCGACAGCCTCCGAAACCAGCTTCATAGCTCTAGAAAAACCTTCGGTGAAGGGGGCTCCGAACGTGAATCCTGCAGCAAAACAAAGATCAAGTGCTAATTCGGCCTGGAGACTGAATTACCAAGTGAAGTCGTAGGAAACAGATAAAACGAAGGGTAGCAATATGTAATGTAGATTAATGGATGGTTCACAAGCGAGCCAACAAGGTGATAGCAATCTGTTACGTAGATTAACGGATGATTCACAGGCGAACCAACAAAGCTTACCACAATTACGGTGTGGTCGACGGAGGGCTTCCAGCGCAAACCCACGAAGATCTACTAAGCTAATGCAGAAAGTAATGAAAATAAAGGTACGGTTCAAACTAGGGTTTGAAAATTTGATATGTGTTTTTGGGGGGCTCCTATGAACCGGCCTCACCCCTGTATTTATAGGGATTAGTCGTCCTAATCAAGATAAGACTTCATTAGAGATAAAAACAACCTGAATCCTTATCAAATTCACATCCGAAGCCTACATGAAGTGGGCCTTTGGCAGGCCTGCCGAAGTAGGCTCCTTGGGCCAAAGCTTCGACGAAGCAAGGCACCGAAGGGGCCTTCGGGTCGAAGCCAGCCTGCGAAGAAGGCCACTAAAAGGTGAGGAACCATGTTGAAGAGCATGGGTCTTATGGCTCCAGATGTGATGAGTGATTGTCAACGGAAGTCAAAGAGGAGACGTGAAGAGAAGATGAGACCTGCCGTGTCTGGGGCATGTGTTACTCAGGTACACGGGCAGCGAGCGACAGCTGGGAAGAGGAGCCGCGGATTAGGGCTAGCCCAATCCGAGTACATTGGCTAGGAGCGGCAGAGGATCCACTGGTCTGTTGACCGGGATTGACTCAGTTACACGGGGCGGCGAGCGATTGCCAGGCTGAGGAAGCTGTGGAATCAGGTCGGCCCAATCCGTGTACACGGTGCGAAGACGGTGGACGCTTTGTCAGTTTCGGCGCAAAATTGACAACCGATGATTATCTTTATTTAGGATTTTAATATTTAGCCTTTAGGTCCACCGTGTTTGTTATTCGAGTCAGTTAAATATTCTAAGGGCATTTTAGTAATTTCCAATTTTATTTTTAGAGTCAGTGTAATTTACCCTAGGGGTAAATTAGTCTTTTCCCTTTGTTAGTGGTCTGCCTATAAATAGGCCCCAACCCCCTAAGGTTAGGGTTGACTGTTATTCATAATCAATATACAGTCCACCATCGCCTGTGATTTTGATCTGCGAATTTCATCGCCGCCGTTGTTCCTTCTCTCCTCCGAGAGTTCTTTTTCCAGCGTTTTTTCATCTGCGCTTGCACGCGTCGACGTGCTCTCTGTTCGGTGGAATCACGTGGAGCAGCGGAGATGGCGTACAAGCGGATCGACACAAGCAAGAGCCTAGGCGCACCTAGTAGCATGGCCCGGCAGATTCAGCGCGCGTGCTTCCCTAGCGCGGCGGCCAAGACTCGTGCCCCTATAGTGCGGGGCGCAAGCTACAAAGCGGCAGGCACGCGGGTCGATAGCAACAACTCCGTCAGATCCTGGATTATTTTTCTTCACGGCATGCAGCTCGAGCTCTGCATGCGGTAGTGCAGCACAGCAGTCCCCTAGACACCTAGCGCGCAACGATAGCTGCTGCAGGTAGCACACGTAGTGTCAGACTTTCCTTGGCGCGGCGATCGGCGTGAATCAATTAGCCTGCAGTTTTTGTTTACCACGCATGGCAGCTGAGGAGAAGTGAAGCAGCAATGTGGGACAGCACACACAGCAGTCGTGCGTGGATCGGCGGAACTTTTCGATGCGTTGCGCAGCGGCCGGCGGATTGGCGGTGTTTGTTGTTGCGTGTGGCGCACATTTTTCGGCAGCAAAAATCCGGCATGAAACGCACGTAACTTTTCATCTAATCTCCTATTTTTCAGCTAAGTTGATTAATTAGCATGCGAATCTGGTTAGTAATTTCGTAATTAATTTTTGTCTGCTAAAACCTTATTAGTACTCGCATATTATTTATTTAAGTATTTTTAGTCTGTTCGTATAAAAAGAAAAAAATTAGCCACAATAATATTTTTTATTCTAGATTTACGTGTAATATATTAGTTTTATTTCTGAATTTATTTCTGGATAATTCTTGTTTTATTCACTTGATTAGTACTTTATTCTTAGATTGCAATATAAATATTTATTGATATATCTAGGTGTTTTCTTGTGCACATCAAGTATTTATTAAATCATTTGAGAGCATTTTTTATTTACTGCAGTTATTTTTGTTTAGTTTAATTTATTTTTAATATCATAGTTAATATCATTTTAATTAAGACACCAATCATTTTTAGGCTAGACAACTTTAGTACCTGTGATCTGCTTTGCTACTGCTGTCTGTCTGTCGAGGTGCGTTGGGTGTCGAGATTAGGCCTTTGATTCGTAAGAAAGTTTTTAGGCGCCCATTCACCCCCTCTGGTCGCTACTTTCGGTCCTACAAAAGGCCCCCAAGGCACTTCAGGGCTTTGGCCTATACCAGGAGTTGTATATTTTCAGCCCAAATTACCAGCAATTAATATATTGATAATTTTGACCATTAATACCATTTTTTGCTATAAATAAAAGTCATAAAAATGCATATCATAGTACTAGGCTCGACCTTTTGGTACAAGCCTAGGAATGCACACCATACTCCTAAACTCGGTATTTTGGTACAAGATTAGGAATGCATATTCATATCATAGTCCTAGGCTTGGCCTTTTTGTACAAGCTTAGGAATGCACATCATACTGTTAAACTCGGTCTTTTGATACAAGTTTAGGAATGTATATTCATATCATATTCCTAGGCTTGGCCTTTTGGTACAAGCCTAGGAATGCATACCATAATCCTAAACTCGGCCTTTTGGTACAAGTTTAGGAATGCATATCATAAATCATAATCTTAGGCTCGACCTTTTGGTACAAGTCTAGGAATGCATAAACTCATAATCTTAGGCTTGACCTTTTGGTACAAGCCTAAGAATACATAACACACATCATAGTCCTAGGCTCGGCCTTTTGGTACAAGCCTAGGAATGCACATCATAATCATAAACTCGACCTTTTGGTACAAGTTTAGGAATGCATATCACAAATCATAATCCTAGGCTCAGCCTTTTGGTATAAGTCTAGGAATGCATCATCTCATAATCTTAGGCTTGACATTTTGGTACAAGCCTAAGAATACATAACACACATCATAGTCTTAGTCTCGACCTTTTGGTACAAGCCTAGGAATGCACATCATAAAAAATACATATCATAGTCCCAGGCTCAGGCTTTTGTTACAAGCCTAGGAATTTACATCATAATTTTAGGCTCGATCTTTTTATTACGAGTTTATGAATATCATATAAAAGAAACATCAGAGCTCCATATCGGCCTCTTGATAGTTCAAGCACTTTGTGACACGCTTGGGAAATAACTTTTCAAATACCTACTATTCAGAGCTCTTCGAAACCGCTCTCCTTGTAGAGACTCTAATAAATATGCATTGCCTGGAGCGATTTCAGCTATTTTAAAGGACCTTGCCAACGGGGAGACCATTTACAAAATTTGGGGCTTTTAGTGCCTAAGGGCAAAATCGTCTTCTAAACCAAGTCACCAACATGAAACGGTTTCACTTTGACTCTTTTGTTGTAGGCTCTAGCTAATCTCCTTTTATCTCTTTCTATAGCTTCTAGAGCACTTAACCTCTTATCGGTCACTTCTTCCAAATTATCCTTCAAAATAGTTTCATATTCGTCTACCGATAAGCCATCTTTCTTAAGAAATCTTAATGAGCCAAGATCCACCTTTACTAGTAGAACGACTTATTGTCCATATACTAACTCATATGTACTAACTTTGGTAGCACCATGTTTTGCAACTCTACAAGCCCATAATGCCTTAGAAAGCACTTCATGCCACCTTTTAGGGAATTCTTCAATTTTTTTCTTAATGAGCATAATTATAGTTTTATTAATAGACTCGGCCTCACCATTGGCCTGAGCATAGTATGGTGAAGAGTTTATCAACTTAATACCATAAAATTTGGCAAAGTATCTCACTTCTTTAGCAATAAATGAAGTACCTTGATCTGTAGTGAGAGTTTGGGAAATACCGAATCTATGTATAATGTGCTTCGAGATGATATCAGTTACCTCATTGTGAGTCATGTTCTTGAGAGGCATGGCCTTGGTCCACTTGGTGGAATAATCTGTTGCCATCAACACGAACCGATGCCCTTTTGAAGAGGGAGGATGAATCTGGCCGATGAAGTCCAAACCCCAACCTCAGAACGACCATGGTTTGATAATAGGGTTAAGTAGTCACGCAGGAGCCAACTAAATATTACCAAACTTTTTACATGCTTCACACCATCTATAATACTTAAAACAATACTCAGTCATGGTCGGCCAATGAAAACCTGCTCTTTTGAGCATCCAACTCATTTTTAGGCCGACTGATGAGTACCACAAAGTCCCTCATAAACTTCTCCCATAGCCACTATAGATTGATCGGTATCTAAGCACTTTAGAAGTACTCCATCAATAGTTCAGCAATATAACACATCGTCAAGCAACACAAATTTAAATGCTTGTTGCCGAACTTTCCAATCAACCCTTTGACTGGGCTCTTTTAGATACTGGACGATTGGAATTATCCAATCATCCTTATGGAATCCTTAAGGGTTTGCCAATTCCTTTTCTGAAGTGGTGTATGATTTATTCATCTCCATGTGCCCCCCGAGCCCTTCCTGTTCCTGCTGAAGGTCAGTCAGATCGGCTGTGTGGAGCCAATTAGCCTAAAGCCCTTCGACGGAGGGGTCCAGCGCGCAAAGGCCCCCAATGCTTGCAGGGCTTCGACACGAGGGATCCGACGCACAGAGTCCTTTAGTGGATGGAGGTCTCTCGCATAGGGGCTCCAACTCACAACACCCTTCGGCTGGCGAAGGGTTCTGGCCCAGACGGTCCGGCGCGCAGAGCGTCAGTTCGAAGCTCTTGGCTTCGGGTGTCACAGAGGCTTCAAGGATCAGCCTCCCTTGTATAGAAAATCTTCCTTTCCTGACATGATAGCCAGATGCTTTCTCAGCCAAATCATTTGCAATTGAATTGGCTTTTATAGACACGTGAGAAATTTTGAAGTCATCGTAAGTAGAAATTATGTCTAAACATTTATCCAAGTAGTTATCTAGCAAACCGTTAAAACATTGAGCAATTTTAGCTACTTGTTGTACAACTAATAGAGAATCACCATATGCATGAACATGTTTAACACCCATGTAGCCTAGCAATTCAAGTCCTAGCAATAAAGCTTCATATTCAACTTGATTATTAGTGGAAGGAAATTCTAAATGGGCCGAGGTCTCAAAGATCATACCATTAAGTGATATGAGCAACACTCCAATACCTTGGCCACTTTTGCAAGCCGAACCATCAAAATAAAGTTTCCATGGAACTACTTCAATTAGAGTAACATCGCCATCCCAATCAACAACCACGTGGTGATCAACTATAAAGTTAGCGACGATTTGGCCTTTCATATCTCTCAAAGGTTCATAACCCAAATCGTATTCAATCAAAGCATAAGACCAGTTACCGATTCTACCACTTAGAATCTGCTTCTGTAACATGTATTTTATGAAATCGGTTTGACAAGCAACAATACATGTGCTAGGGAGAAGATAGTGACGTAATTTGGTACATGCATAATAAAGTGATAAACACAAACGTTCCACAAACACGTACCTTGTCTTGGCGTCCAGCAAGCGACGGCTCAAAAATGTGATGATGTACTCTTTTCCCACCACCTCTTGAGTTAGCACGACTCCTATCACACTATCTTCTGCAGTAATGTATAGTCAAAATGGAATCCCGACTTTTGGTGCTCTTACCACGGGCGGTGATGACAAACACTCTTTAATCTTCTCAAAGGTGCTTTGCTGACTTGCCCCCCAAATGAACTCGGCCTCATTCTTTAGCCGAAGTATGAGGACAAAAGCATCGATCATGCCAGATAAGTTAGATATAAAGCGATGCAAATAATTCATCTTGCCTAGCAACTTTTGCACATCTTTCTTGCATGTCGGTGCTTCAAAGTTCATAATCTTTTCAAGCCTCTTAGGATCAATCTCAATACCTCATTTATGAATCATTAATCCTAAGAACTTTCCCACCGACACGTCGGACACACACTTGAGTGGGTTCATTTTTAATCGATACTAGCACATCCTATTAAAAGCAACTCTCAAATCGGCTAGATGGTTCCCCATAGCATCCGATTTGACTACAACATCGTCTATGTAGACCTCAAGCATAACCCCTAGCAAGTCATGAAAGATCAGGTTCATAGCACATTGGTATGTAGCGCCAACATTCTTTAAACCAAAAGTCATAATGACCCACTCAAGCAAGCCAACAAAACCAGGGCATCGAAAGACTGTCTTGTAGACGTCCTCTTCGGTCATAAAAATTTGATTATAATGAGCGTTGCCAACAAGAAAAATTTATACCTTGTGTCCTGAAGCATCGTTGATCAACATGTCGGCTATTGGCATGGGATACTCGTACTTCGGAGTGGCCTTGTTCAGATCCCTGAAATCAATACAAACTCGTATTTTGCCACTCCCTTTCTTCTCTACAGGCACAATGTTAGCAACCCATTCAGCATACCTGCATGGCCTAATCAATTCAGCCTTGAGTAATCATTCAACCTCCTCTTTAACTCGGTCATACACGGCCGAATTAAAGTGACGAGGGGGCTGTTTATAAGGCCTAAACCTAGGTTTGATAGGCAGTCGATGGTCTACGAGCTCATGACTTAGTCTGGGCATCTCACTATATTCCCATGCGAAACAATCAACATATGACCGAAGCAACTTTATTACTTCGACCTTTCACTGTCTTATAGATTTTTGTTTACAAAAGTAGGCCTTGGAATGCTACCATTGTCTATATCAACCTCTTCTAAAGGATCGGCCAACGCGAAACCTTGACCTAACTTTTCTACTTCGCTAAAATCTTTAATGGTTTCGACAATACTGTCTTTAGAAGACCGATATTTCTCCACACAAGACTTCAGCCAATCAAGATTACTCTTACTAGACATGACTACTAGTTTAGAAATAGCCGTGATACACCAGCCGACTTCATAGACACGGGTACAAAATGTCCCCCGGACATGCTAACGAAGTCGTAATCCGAGAGGTCTCTACCTGATAGACATTCTACCTTATCATGGACGGCGTCGATAGACACATCGACAAATGCTACTATTGACACCCAAATTTGACATTAATGATCGAAATTGTCGAAATATGAAGTTTTGGTAATTTGGGCCGAAAATATGTCTTCCCTCGCACAGGCTAGTCCGACCGGCCATGTAGGCCTGGTTAGACCGACCCAATGGGTCCAGTCAGACTAGCCCAAGTCTAGAATTAGAGATAGTGTTTGATTCCGGGCTGTTTTTATCTATAAAAAATCCTAACCACTTTTGGTCGAATCCTACTCAGTTTAGGAGTTAGGGAACATGAGACCAACCCCTATAAATAGAGGGGCGTGGTCGATTCAAAGGGTATCTCCACAGATCAACTCAAAACCCTAGTTTTGAATCGTACCTTTACTTTTCAATCTACTTTTTGCCCTAGCATTACTTTACTCCTAGCAGTATATCTTTGTCAATTTGATCAGCAAATTGTTCATACTTCACCACACTACAGCGAGTTCTTTGTGGGTTTGAACCGAAAACCTTCCGTTTCACCCTCGTACGGGTTTTTATCAGTTTTTACCGGTGATTCGGAAACTAGGCCGAATTTCCATTGGTTTCTTGTGTTTTGCAGGAGTCAAGGTGTTCATATACGTCGCCAAGAACCCCCTGCACCAAGCCCCCTCCATCGGAGCACCCGCCAGCAAACTGAGGTGTTCACTGCATCACCGGCCGGTCTGACCGGTGGATCTAGGCCGGTCTGACCGATGATACCCGATCGACCTATTTCCTCTCTTGGTTGGTCTGATTCAGACGCTTCTTCGTCTTACTTTGCATTCGAAGGACTCGTCGTGCTGAAGTCCTACACGCCGAAGCCTCAGACCTCGCACCGGAGCTCTTCGCGGAGTACTCTTGGAACCCTTCGCACCGAACCCCGCAACGCCGTAGCCCTCGGTTCGACCGAGGCCCACCGTTAGTCCGACCGGACATCCTCCGCTAGTCTGACCACCTGGAGCCAACTTTGCAACAGAACGCCGAGAACACCTTCGGTGACCACCCTCGTAGTCGTCGGTCTGATCGGGAGTCCTACTCTGGTCCGACGGGCCAACAGGCTGAAGCTCCCTTTGGGATGCTTCAGACCCCTTCAGTATTTCTCGATAGAATTACCCATACGGCACGGTCCGACCGACTTGACTTGGATGGTTTGACTGCCCCTTTTATTTTTCTGCCCAATCGGCTTAAATTGGCCAATTAGATCTAACATTATTTATTTTGGTTAATTAGGTTATATTTCAGAGATATAATTGAATTGCCTGGTGACTCCGTTTCCTCCTTACCACAGATTAAGGATTGTTGGAACGCGACGTCAATGTCCCACGACGTTTTTGGATCGTCTAACCGGCCTAAGTACGGGGGCACGTTTTCGTCTCAACACAATTTTTGGCGACTTCGCTGAGGAATACACGTCTAGTACGACTACGTCGACAGCAAATATGACTACATCGACAGTACCTTCTACGCCTACAAGCGTGGCGGGGAACATGGAGGATGATGATGACTCTAAAACCATTTCCCTAGAGGATCTCCCGGAGGAGGATCGTGCAGAACTTGAAGCCAAGGTGAAGGAACTTCAAGATCACATGCTTGCAAGATACGTCAAGATAGGTGACACGTTCGTCAAGCACGACGAAAGATCCGTCACCATCACCACGCCGACTAAGATAAACTCCAATCCTCCCCTCTTTCCCCCAGACCTTGAACAAGAGATAGTTTCCAAGGTGAACCAAGCGGTTAAAGCTGCATTCGACAAACACATGAAACACGTGGCTCCCAAAGTAGACTCTAAGATAGATGCGATGTATAGGAGATTCGGTTTTCCCGAAGCCGATTTCCCTACTATGATTACTAGTGCTTCCCCTGTTCATCGCATACATAGTAGGATGGATGGGAGCACGGGGAGAGAGACCACGTCAGCAACCTCGGTTTTCATGGCCGAAGCCCCTCTGATCCCGGCCGATCAGACCAGACCTAGTTGGCTGGTCCGATCGGCTGAGCATGGTCGGTCCGACCGACTGTACCAAGTTGGTCTGACCAGTACGTTCCAGTCAACAACATTTAAACCTACTGTCACCGCGCCATGAACACATTTGGCCAGTCCAACCAACTCACCCCCGCCGGCGATAGTCGGTCTGACTGGCCATCAGACCGATCCGACCGACCATTATACCATCGGCCAGACCGGCCTTATGGATGGTCAGACCACCCATACCACCTACTATGCACCGCCTCCACCTGCGCCTATGCCACCCTCTCCCGCACACCCGCATAGGCCCGATCACGTCCCATATCATGAGCCACCTCGAGAGGAGGTGTCGCATGGCCGACACCATGATATACCACCACGTGTCACGCCCCCACACGAGAGATGTGCACAGGAAGGAGGCTTGGATGACCCTAACGAGCATATTCGTGCACTATTTAGAGGGGTCGTGGGTTGGACACCTAGAGGATGGGGTAGGGTTTATCAAAAGTCGTACCCTGATTACTTCGATACAATCCCGTACCCGCGGGGCTTTAGGGTGCCTAAGTTTACAAAATTTGACGGTGAAGGTAGTAAAACCACCCTAGATCACATAGGTCAGTTTTTAGCACAATGTGGCAAAGCTAGTGGGTCAGATGCTTTGAAGATTACATTGTTTTCTCTATCGCTTTCCGACAACACTTTCGCTTGGTTTTCGGCGCTGCCGCCGAACTCCGTGCATACTTGGGCCTAATTAGAATAGAGGTTTCATACGTGTTTCCATCCTAAAAATGTAGAGTGTCATCTAGCTATCTTGAGGTCGGTTAAACAACAAACTAGTGAGACCATTAATTCTTACATTCAAAGGTTTCTAGATACCAAAAGCCGATACTCTGACTTGACTATTAGTGATAAAGACTTGGCTGATCTTGCACTTGACGGTTTGCTTGACCACATTAGAGAAGCCATGCATGGTCAGGCATTCATGGATATTGGTCAGGTATTATGAAGCACTCTAGCTATTGAAAGTCGAGTCGTGGACAAGGGAAAATCTAAGGATGACTCAAAAAAGAATGTCGATGAGCGATAATCTGGCAAGAGTAAAAAGTTTGATGTCTATACAGCTGAATGGACTTGGACTGATGAAGGAGATCCGTTCGTGTGCCATAGTTTGAAGAAAACACCTCGAAAGAGTCTAGGAGGTAAGTATACCTTTGATCTAACCAAGTGTGATAAAATATTTGACTATCTTTTTGAGAAGGGACAGATCAAGGTGCGTGAAGGCCAAGTCATCCCATCAGCGGAAGAACTAGGAGGCCGTACGTACTGTAAGTGGCATGGCTCTTTTACTCATACTATCTATAAGTGTTATGTTTTCCGTCAACAAATTTAGTTGGCCATCAACGAAGGACGATTGAAGTTTGAGAATGAACCTTCTCTACTTAGTATTGATTGCAATGCTAAAGTGTTGATACGGCCTGATCAAGTCGAATCATATAAAGGAAAGAATATTGCAGTTGAAGAGCTTTTGTCTGATACACATGATTCTATGGACAAAGAGAGGCCGCTTGGTGACAAGATGCCTAGGCGACCATGAGTTATGTTTGATGCACTATTAAAGAAGTATGAGCATGTGGCCGAACAAAGAGCAACTAATTAGTCTAATAACATAGTGTTAACACGAAAACACGCCCCCACACTTGGGTCAGTTCGACGATCCAAAAGCGCGCGGATACTTAGGGATAAACCTAAGCATTGATGTGGCGTCGACATAGCATTCCAACAAATCCTTAACGGTTGTAAGGGTAACAGAGTCGCAAGGTAATCAAACAAATACTAAGAAATAAAGTCCGATTAGCCAATGTGAGTAAAAAATAATAAAGCAAACCGGCCAGTCTAAGGCCGATTATATCTATAGCGAAGGGAGTCCGAAGTGTCCCACAGGGGCTTCGGTGAGTTGATCAGTCAGACCAAAGGTATACTCCCGGTCAGTCCAGTGATGTGAAGTATCGCCGAAGGGGGGCCTCGACGTTCTGTTGCGAAGGGGTCACCGAAGGTGGCTTCAGCGTTCTGGTGCGAAGCGGTCTCCGGGCGGTCAAACCAACGAGAGACGTCTGGTCAAACCGATGGTAGGCCTTGGTCGCACCGAGGGCTCCGGCGTCACGGAGTCTGGTGCGGAGTGGTCCACTACGGAGGGGTTTTCACCGAAGAGGGCTTCGACGTGATGGCGAAGGGTGCTCTGATGTGGAGTGGTTCACTGCGAAGAGGTTCTCGCCGAAGGGGCTTCAGCGCGATGGAAAAGAGTGCTCCGACAACCTTATAGATGAGTATCAATCACCCCCAAACTCCTTGGCGATTACTTTGAAGGTGGTTCCCCTGCAAAATAGTAAAAGATCAAGTGCAATCTAGCCTAGAGGCCAAACTCCCAAGAGTAGTAGAAGAAAATCGATAAAATGATAAAAATCCTTTTCGTGGATTAAACGGGAGATTCACGGGCGAATCAACAAGGGTTACCTATGATTTCGACGCGGCGGACGGAGGGCTTTCAGCGCAAACCCACGAAGATGTACATTACTTGGCTAATCCTAGGGCAAGGAAACTAGATTGGAAGATAAAAGAACGATTCAAAGCGAGGGCTTTGTGTTGATATGAAAACTGGGGTCCTCTTGAATCAGCCTCACCCCTATATTTATAGGGGCTGGTCTCACCTAATTTGAGTAGGATTCGGGTAGGTGGATAAGATTTGGATAAGAGATCTCACCTAATCTGAGTAGGATTCAGCCAGGTGGTTAAGATTTGGATAAGAGATCAAAAAAAGCCGAATTATACTAATCTAAATAGAACTCTACCGGCCAGAGTGGGCCTCCACAGGCCTCGCCGAAGCCAGCCCGCCGGGCCGAAGCCTACATGCCGCCGAAGGGACCACTTGGTTGAAGCCTACCTGCGAAGCAGTCCTCCGATGGTGCTGTCGAAGCCCAATGTAGGACGGGCCTTCAGCACTTCAGGGCTTTGGCCTGTGCCAGAGATGACATATTTTCGGCCCAAATTACCAAAATCGATATTTCGACTATTTCGACCATTAATGCCAAATTCGAGTGTCAACACATGCCCCCCTGCCTTTTAGCAAACTTAGTGAGCTAAAAGCACATCGAGCCATGGGCGGTATTCTCTCTTTGTTTACCTACCAAATAGTCCATTTCATAACCCAATACATTTGAATTTGATGAGGACGATTTGTACGACTCACTAATATGACCAGGGACTTATGCGCCGGATTTTTCACCAAATTGGCCTTTAGTTATTTTACTAGTTCTGCCCCCCGAGTCCCTCGCGAGGACATGGTTCCTAAGCTGGCTTGCTAGCTAACTTCGGTCTCCAGACCCGGTGTGTCCTAGCTACAGCTGTGGAGTCGCCGGGTGGGCTACCTTTGCATTCTTCGACCTCTTTTTCTCTAAGATACTCGGCACGAAGACGTTGCAATCGCCTCTTTTGGGACTTAATCATCCCGGTAGGCACCCATGAACCTTGCGGCTTGGTTCCGGGCGTCACAAATTTGCTCCCAAGACCTTCGGCCGAACGGGGTGTATCCGGAACGGCCTTAGCTACCTGCGGGCCGAAACTCATGCTCCTATTGAGAGTTTGAGCTCTTTAGCGGGGGTGGCCAAGGGTGTTTGTCCTCGGCCCTTCTCCCATGCCTCTAGAGAAGCATCCCAAAAGTCACCTCCGGCTTTTTAGCGGGATTTAGCCGAAGATGGCTTCTCTAGATTTACTCCTACCTTAGGGTTCTTCGGTATGAGCATGTGTGTGTGAGGCTTCCCAATGACGACTGCCTTTCCTTTAGATGACTCAGCCTATTCGGGCCGAATCAGTACCTTCTTCCCGTCAAGACCAATGTTGTTTTCGGGAAAGGGATCATGATCTAGCTTCATTCTAGGGCCAGAATCTATCATCAATCGTCCTTCATTTATGGCCGATTGAACATGCCGACGAAAAACATTGCATTCATTAGTAGAATGGGAAAGTGTATCATGCCACTTATAGTATGCATGTTTCTTCAAGTCGTCGGCAGATGGAATGATGTGACCTTTGGGCAACCTAAGGAGCTTGCTTTTCAACAGAAAATCAAATATTTTATCGCACTTGGTCACATCAAACGAGTACTTAACTTCATTGGGCCGACTCTTAGTGGGAGACAACTGTAATTCGGAGCACGTGATTGTTTTATATCCATTGGGCCAGGTCCATTCGGTTGTGTACATGTCAGCCCAATCTTCATCTCCTGATGATTCTTCTTTGGAGTGCTCCACGATGTGTAGCTCGGCCTTAGGCTCACTAAACACTTTGATAGACCTTTTGCCCCTGGCTCAACCTTCCTGGTCTAGAGCCTACTGTAAAACCTGACTAACCTCGAGGAAGTTTTGGTCGTCTAGCTTTTCTTTAATTTCAGAATGCAAACCATTGAAAGCTAAGTTGTCCAAATCCCTCTCGGAGATGTTTAAACTAAAACATCGGTTCCTAGTGTCTCGGAAGAACCTGATATAGTCGGAGACACTCTCTGAGAAACCAAGGGTTGGTTTTGGAGTTTGTGATGAGTGATTGATAGATTTTACCCTCTGATTCGAAGGGGTCCCTCCGAAGGGGTTCGGAGGTTGGTTCTCCGAAGGTGTTCGGAGGGTGGTTCTCGAAGGTGTTCGGAGGCTGTTTCACCGAAGGCTTCGGTGTGCTCTGGTTGCTGCAGCTGTTGCAGTGGAGTGTGCCTGTCGGAGGGGTACGATAGTACACGATGATTGGCTTGTACAAAAGGTCTCAGTACTTTGGGCAGTACACCGGAGTGTGTATCGGAGGCCTTGGATGAAGGAGGGACTTCGAAGGGTGGTACTCCGAAGGTGGGGCTTCGGAGGGAAGCAGGCTTCGGAGTGAGGCTGGCTCCAGAGTGAGGTTGACTTGAGGTACTTCGGCCTTGCATGGCTTCGGTACACGGACTGACGGAGTTCGAGCTGGGAGAAGCTGCGAAGCCGTGGTGGTCCACTCCAAAGGTGTTGGTGCGAGGGCCCAAGGGCTTTGACGGCTTCGGCTCAAAAACGTCACTGTATCGAAGGCTGACTTCGGTGAAGCGAAGGCCGTCAGGCTCAAGGCTTCTCACCGAAGCTACCACACCCCTCGCGTGCGAAGGGGGGCTTCAGAAGAATCCAAGACTGTAAAGGCTGACCGTGTCTGCTCTGCAAAAAGCTGACGCTGTCCCCTCTCCAAAGCTGACAAAAGAAGCCTCCAAATAAAGAAGACTACCTTTTGTACCCCCTTGTTCTGATGAGACAAAACTAGTGTAAACCCTAGGGGTAAAGTAGTCAATTCACATGGCTGAATAGTGCCTATAAATAGTGGAGGCTGGGTAGGTCACATTAACACTTTGAGCATTCATTGTAGAACTCCTGTGCTAGCCACCACACTCTCTGTATTCATCCTGTGAGTTCATTTTGTGTTCCCTGTTCAAGCATTGAAGCTTTGACTCTGTGTTCATTTACTGCTTGAGCTTGTATGCATACTTCTCTGCATGCTTCGGTTTCTCTGTACTCCACTTTCTTGTGAGCTTTTCTGGAGAGGTGTGTGAGAATCCTGTTCGAGCGAAGTGTGTTCGAGCAAAGTGTGTGTTTCAGTGTTTGTTCGCTCTGTGTAAGATGGAGGCTAGACCTCTCTGATTACTAGCGAAGCACTGTTTGACTTAGATCGAAGCCCGTTTTTCTTCCCGTGTCGAAGTCCTTAGCTGGGGTGCGTTTTGACCTTCGAAGTAAGAAGCCCAGCACCAGTTGCTGTTGCTAAGTATTTGGTCGAAGTCTGCTCTTGCGAAGTCTGTAGTGCGAAGCCTGCACGAAGGCACCTTGTGTGCGAAGGCTGCACTGACTTAGCAGAAGCTGAATTTTTGGGGTTGTAGGTGGAGCGAAGTCTTCTTGGCTCCGAACTTTTGCTCCTTGCGAAGCCTGTGTTCGGAGCAGTCAAATACGTCCGAACCAGAACTTCGAAGGGTGTGTTCGAAGCCTGTTCCACAGAAGACAAAATTAAAACAGAAGGCTATTTTATTCTGAAATTTTAAAAGCTCCCATTCACCCCCCTTCTGGTCGCCATTTCCGGTCCAACAATTGGTATTAGAGCGGGTTAAGATCACCAGTTGACCTTAACCGGTTTTGTGATCTGTTGGCGACATGGACAAAGTTAGTAAAATTCCTCTCTTCGATGGGACTGATTTTGCATACTGGAAGGTGCGCATGGAGGCTTACTTACTAAGCCAAGGAAATGCAATTTGGGAGATTGTGGACTCACAATACTCCATTCCTGAAACTCGCACATCTCAAACAGAAAAGGATCAGTATAATGCCAACTCCAAGGCAAGAAACATACTGTTCATTGGTTTGAGCCGGAGTGAGTTTGATAGGGTGCAGCACCTTAGGACAGCTAGGGAAATTTGGACCACTCTCACTATTTTTCATGAGGGCTCTACACAGATTAAGGCCAGGTGCCAAAGCACATACAATCAACAGTATCAACTGTTTGTGCATGCACCTGGTGAATCTATAGATGCCATGTTTTCTCATTTTCATGTGATAGTGAGTAACTTGCGGTCCAACGGGACGCTTGCTTACAATGATCATGATAGGGCTATCAAGCTTCTCTATGCTCTTGATCGTAGCATATGGGAAGTGAAGATATCCAGCATTGAGGAGTCCGCAGGTTATGACACATTGACCTGTGATGAGCTCTTCAGCAAGCTGAAGTCCACAGAGATTGCCAAGGCATGTCTTGCAGTGCATAGAAACTCTTGCAGAACCAAGCACATCTGGCACTTGTGTTCTTGCAGATGGTTTTGCTTTGTCCTCCCTGGTCTCCATTACTAAGGAGCAGGTGGATACTCTGGATGATGATGAGATTGCTCTCATTGCCAGAAGGTTCACCCGTTTTCACCATGAGAGACGGGATCAGAGGAGAAGTGGTTTTAGTGGTTGCTTTGAGTGTGGTGACACTTCTCATATCAAGGCCAATTGCCCTAAACTCAAGAAGAGAGATGAGAGTGAGCGCCCCAAATACCACAAGAAGGAGAGGAAACCCTTTGTGAAGGGCAAGCGCGGCAAGGTGGCTAAGAGAGTAGCCAAAGCCGCTTCCAGAGCATTCGTTGTTGCACTCAGTGACATTGACACTTCCTCAACTAAGGAGTCGAGCTCTGAGGAGGAATCCCCAAGGAAGGAGGAGAAGAAGGACAAGAAGGGACGAGATTTCACCGGCCTTTGCTTCATGGCCGACAGCGATCACAGCGGCGTTGAGCTTGACTCATCTGAGGTACCACTATCCTATGACCATCTTTCAATTAAACTAGATGAACTGAATGAAGTAGTTCTTGGTCAGGATAGCTTACTTGTGCAAGCCGCTAGAGATAGAAAAGACCTTAGACTTATGCTAGAAACTGTTTCTACTGATTATGCCTTGCTTAAGTCTAGGGTTAATGATGCTGAATGTGGTTCTTGTACTGTTGTCATGGGTGAGCTTGCTCAGTTGCGTTCTGTGCATGCTCAAACTCTTTCTGAGCTTGAGACTGCACATAAGCAGCTTTTGATGGTGGATTCTAGTCATGATATAACTGAATGTATGAACTGCCCTTTATTACGTGAGAGCATTGATTTACGTGATAAGCATGTTCATGATTTAGAGGCTAGATTGGAGAGGGCCGGTAGTTCTAAGGATGTGCAGCCTGTGTGTGACACCTGCATAACCCTTAAGTTCCAACTAGGCACTGTTAGAGAGCGAGCTGAGAACCTCATGACTGAAAATGAATACATTCTTTCTGTAGTTAACAAATGCACTGAGGGAAATGGTAGGATGGATTTGCTCTTGGCCAAGACTGACAGAGCAGGGTTAGCTCTAGGTTTGGATTTTGAGAGGATTCCTTCAGATAGTGAAAACAAAACTGTGTTTACCTCACCCACTACCCGAGAGAAAGAGAGAGCTCTGTTAGACACTCCATCAGCCAAAAAGCCTACCCGAACTCCAAAGAAAACCACTCCTCCCACAAAAAGAGTTCCTCCCAAGAAAACCACTCAGCAGAAGCCCAAGGAGCCTGTGAGAATTGCTCCTATGACCCATGAGAGTGCCCCAAGGAGAATTTTTCATTGTTCCTATTGTCAGCGGGTGGGTCATCTGTTTGGGTTCTGTTTTTGTCGCATCAAGGATGAGCGACGCTCTCAGGAGATGAGGTTCCAGAACATGCATTACCCATCTTTAGGTATGCATTGAGTCTGAGTTTTACTCTCGTCCTGTTTTTGAGGCTCCTCGTGCTTCTCGGAGAGGTTTTGCTCCTCGAGGTGTTCACCATGTTCCATATGGTGATAGACCCCAGGTGAGTAGCTTTGTACCTCATCAGAGTAGGAGACCTCGTCATGTCGTTAGATCACAGCATGTAGGTAGACCTCACACTTTGCATCATTCTGATTATCCTGTGCGTAGACAGTCTACTTGTATGGTGCCTACTACTCGTATCACTCAGTGTTGGATGCCTCGTCATATCTTCACTCACCCCAACACTAAGCGATCGAGATTTTCTTATCATGTGTAGGCGGCAGATCGAGGCTTGGAGGGCACGTGGATCATGGACTCCGGTTGTTCGCGCCATATGACCGGAGATGCAGCATGGTTCTCCAGCCTCACCACAACCAAGCAAAGGGAAGATATCACCTTCGGGAACAATCGAAGGAGTAGAGTGAAAGGTAAAGGTGTGGTAAGAATTAACTCGAATTTCACTCTCAAAGATGTTGCTTTGGTTGAGAATTTGGGATACAATTTGCTTTCTGTATCTCAATTGCTTGATGAGGGCTTCGAAGTGCGATTCCATCGCGATACTTCCCAAGTACTCAATTCTGATGGCGTTGTGGTTTGTAAGATCTTTAGAGTTGGGAGAGTTTTTGGAGCTGATTTTTCTGAGTCATCTGGTTCTTCTCATTGTCTTGTTGCACATTCTACTTCTGAGCTTTGGAAGTGGCATAGGAGACTAGGGCATATGAGCTTTGAGTTGCTCACTCGTCTTAGTGCTCTAGGTCTGATCCGAGGATTGCCCAAGCTCAAGTTTGAGAAGAATTTAGTTTGCGCTCCTTGTCGACATGGAAAAATGATTGCCGCTTCGCACTCGCCAGTCACCACAAGTGATGACTGAATAACCCGAAGAACTTCTCCACATGGACACTGTAGGTCCTTCTCGGGTTAGTTCTTTAGGCGGCAAGTGGTATGTGTTAGTCATTGTCGACGATTTCTCTCGCTACTCTTGGGTTTTCTTTCTTGCCAGCAAGGATGAAGTATTTTAACACTTTTAGAGCTTGGCTTTGAGACTTTTCACTGAACTCCCTGGTGCATTAAAATTCATTCGAAGTGATAATGGCACTGAGTTCAAGAACAGTCTCTTTGTTGACTTTTGCATGGAGCATGACATAGAACATCAATTCTCTGCTTCGCGGGTTCCTCAACAAAACAGTGTTGTTGAGAGAAAGAACCACACTTTCTTTGGTTGAGATGGCTAGGACGATGCTCGATGAGCATAGGACTCCTAGAAAATTCCGGGCTGAGGCCATGAACACTGCATGTTACATATCAAACCGAATATTCTTGCGCTCAATTTTGAACTTGACATCTTATGAGCTACGTTTTGGGAGACGGCCCAAGGTTACTCATCTTCGAGTTTTTGGCTGTCGTTGCTTTATCCTAAAACGTGGTAATTTGGATAAATTTGAGTCGCGTTCTTCCGACGGGATCTTTTTGGGTTACACTACACATGGTCATTCTTGTCATGTTTATAATTTGGAGACTAACACTGTCATCGAGTCATGTGATGTGAATTTTGATGAATCAACCCCCTCTGTTAGTTCTGCTCTTGAACAGGCAAATGAACACGATATGGAACAGACTATCTTCGAAGAAGAAGATCCCGGAGATTTCAAGGATGAACCCCTACTACCCTCGACATCAACCCGCGAAGCCGACCCCGCTTCGACCACTTCGGCACAAGGTCCCGAAGCAACTACCTCGACATCGATCATCTTGGACCACTCCAACGCACAAGTTGAGGGGGAGACTGCATCCCGCCATGAGGCTCCACACCATGTTCAAAGGATGCATCCTCCCGAGCAGATCATTGGTGAGCTTGATCAAAGGGTAACACGTTCCCATGCTCATTTCATTGATTCCTCTTTTGTTGCTTCTTTTGAGCCCTTAGATGTTAGTCATGCACTTTCTGATTCTAGTTGGATCAATGCCATGCATGAAGAACTTGAAAATTTTGAGAGAAACCAAGTCTGGACATTAGTTTATCCTCCACCAAATGTTCTTTTCATTGGAACAAAATGGATTTTCAAAAACAAACAAGGGGAGAATGGGACTATAGTTAGAAACAAGGCTAGACTTGTAGCTCAGGGTTATTCTCAATTAGAAGGGATTGATTTTACTGAAACTTTTGCACCTGTTGCTCGTCTTGAGGCCATTAGGATTTTGCTTGCCTTTGCGACATCCCGGGGTTTCAAACTCTATCAAATGGATGTCAAAAGTGCTTTTCTTAATGGTTTCATAGACGAAGATGTTTATGTAAAACAACCCCCTGGTTTTGAAAACCCCAAATACCCACATAAAGTCCTTAAACTTCATAAGGCTCTTTATGGACTCAAGCAGGCCCCTCGGGCATGATATGACAGACTTAAGTCTTTTCTGCTTGAGTGGGGGTATTTGATGGGCTCTGTTGATAAAACCCTGTTCACTCTCAAGCATGGCAAAGATTTCCTCCTAGTTCAGATTTATGTGGATGATATCATCTTTGGTGGCTCTTCTCATGCTTTGGTTGCCGAGTTTGCAGATGCCATGAGCAGGGAGTTTGAGATGTCCATGATGGGCGAACTCACTTTTTTCCTTGGTTTGCAAATCAAGCAAAACAAACAAGGTACTTTCGTCCACCAGACAAAGTACACCAAGGACCTGCTCAAGAAGTTCGACATGGCTGATGCGATGCCACTTGCCACTCCAATGGCTACATCTGTAGCATTGGATCCTGACGAAGATGGAGAAGCCGTAGATCAGAAGGAGTTCTGAAGCATGATCGGCTCCCTCCTCTACTTGACTGCTACGAGGCCGGACATACAATTCGCAGTGTGTCTGTGTGCTCGTTTTCAGGCTTCACCATGAGCTTCGCACCGCCAAGCGGTAAAGCGCATTCTTAGGTATCTAAAACATACCCTTGAATTTGGCATTTGGTATTCGGCGTCTTCCTCTTTGTGTCTTCGAGGTTATTCCGATGCGGATTTTGCTGGGTGTAGGATTGATAGGAAAAGTACCTCTGGTACTTGTCATTTTCTGGGTACTTCTCTGGTTTGCTGGTATTCCCGCAAATAGTCTAGTGTTGCACAATCGACGGCTGAGGCCGAATATGTTGCTGCAGCTAGCTGTTGCTCTCAGATTTTGTGGATGGTTTCCACTTTGCAGGATTTCGGGTTAGATTATAAGAGTGTTCCACTTTTCTGTGACAACACTAGTGCTATTTGCATTGCAAACAACCTGGTTCAGCACTATAGAACCAAACACATTGATGTGCGATATCATTTTCTCGGAGATCATAATGAGAAGGGTGATATTGAACTTCAATATGTTGATACCCAACACCAGCTAGCCGATATTTTCACAAAACCCCTCGATGCTTCTCGATTTGCCTACTTGCATGGGGAACTTGGTATTTGTCACCCTTACGGCGTTTTGTGAGGGGGTGCAGATTTTGACTGTCTTGCATATGCTCATTGTGTGTGAAATTGCATTTACATCTCTTGCACTTATATGCCTGATTCTAATTCATGTAATCATGACAGCTCAGCTCTATTTAATATATCTGAAACATTATGTGCATGATTTTTCTTTC
Organism: Zizania palustris; assembly: GCA_019279435.1. Taxonomy (NCBI): domain Eukaryota; kingdom Viridiplantae; phylum Streptophyta; class Magnoliopsida; order Poales; family Poaceae; genus Zizania; species Zizania palustris. The sequence continues at coordinate 6,637,367 of JAAALK010000084.1, read as the reverse complement.
CAAAATCAAATCATGCTCACTGCTTAGTCTTGAATCTAGCATGTTTAGGCCGGACTGCTTTAGCTATCTTTTATCTGCTTGATAGCAAGACACTTTTTCTCTGGATGCTAAACATTGCAACTTGAAAAAAAATTGTTCTACATACTCATGGATATTCATCAAGTGCTAAACAATTTGTTCACTTAATCAAAATTCCAAAAAATCCATGATTTGCATGCTTCCAAGCGAAAAGATCCAGGTGGGTTTGTTTGTCACACTGCTCTATTCTAGACTGCTTACCATTGTACTTTGGTCTGAACTGGGATAGTGTAGTGTATGCCAAAATCACCGCCTTAAACTTCTGATGGCTTTTGTGCCTAGGCTTGGCCTGATTGGAAAGTATAAGGTAGACAAACAAATAACCTCTGGCATTATGAAAAGAACAGCAAATTCATTGATCATCAAGTTTGCTGTTATTGCTCCACTTGAACTGGACTTGTCTGTCTAGAGTAGAAATTGACTAGCTTTGCGTAGTCCCTGCTTTTACTTGTCTAGTTACCTTGATTGAGTGGTGATGCTTTTATTTCAAAATGATAAAATCACATTATGTCATCATGTTTTTAGAGCATGTTAAATTGAGATGAGCACATGATAATTGGTATTAATATTGGCATATTTTTGCTTTATATATCTTTGCAATTCTACCCATTTCGAAGCTATGCATCTTTTACATGCTCCTTGATGCTTGCATTGCCAAAGGGGGAGAAATTGTTGAGTTCTCTGCCGCAAAGGGGGAACATTAACTCAGGGGGAGTTTTTATCTTGCAAAGGAAGTTTTGCCGAAGCGGCTTTTTACTCTATTGAAAAAGGGGGAGGAAAATTCTTTTGTCAAGTGACATGACTTGGCTCGTTTCTGAGTTTTTATGGTCACTTGTGTGCTGAAATTCCTCAAATTTTCTTGAACTTGAATTTGGTTGTCAATGCACTCATTAAGGGGGAGATTGAGAAACCAGGGGTTGGTTTTGGAGTCTGTGATGAGTGATTGACAGATTTTACCCTCTGATTCGAAGGGGTCCCTCCGAAGGGGTTCGGAGGTTGGTTCTCCGAAGGTGTTCGGAGGCTGGTTCTCCGAAGGTGTTCGGAGGCTGTTTCACCGAAGGGTTCGGTGGGCTCTAGTTGCTGTAGCTCTTGCAGCGGAGTGTGCCTGTCGGAGGGGTCCGACAGTACACGATGATTGGCTGTACCGAAGGTCTCGGTACTTTGGGCGGTACACCAGAGTGTGTATCGGAGGGTGTTCACTCGGAGAGGTCTCCGGGGTACTAGGATACACTTGTTTGTTTGTCTGTGGTGCGCAGGGGACTTCGGAGGTGACAAACGGTTCGTAGCAAGTGAACATGGGTCAAGCGGGAGGCTTGATGCCAGGGGAGCAGGGAGCTCCATCACGAAGGCTGCGAAGGGGTCGAGGTCGGACCTCGGGTCGAGGTGCGCCAGGAGAAGGCAGTAAGTGCGGAGTGTGACTCCAGGTGAAGGTACTCTGAGACGAAGTCCTCAGAGGCGAGGCACTTCGAAGGGTACTCCGAATGGAGTGACTTCGGAGTATGGTGGATCAAGTCCTCAACAATAAGGCAAGGTGTTCGAAGTGTGCTCTGGAGGGAGACACTCGAAGGTACTTCGGCCTTGCATGGCTTCGTTACACGGACTGACGGAGTTCGAGCTGGGAGAAGCTGCGAAGCCGTGGTGGTCGACTCTGAAGGTGTTGGTGCGAGGGCCCAAGGGCTTTGACGGCTTCGGCTCAAAACCGTCACTGTATCGAAGGCTGACTTCGGTGAAGCAAAGGCCGTCAGGCTCAAGGCTTCTCATCGAAGCTACCGCACCCCTCGCGTGCGAAGGGGGGCTTCAGAAGAATCCAAGACTGTAAAGGCTGACCGTGTCTGCTCTGCAAAAAGCTAACGCTGTCCCCTCTGCAAAGCTGACAAAAGATGCCTCCAAATAAAGTAGACTAACTTTTGTACCCCCTGTTTTGATGAGACAAAACTAGTGTAAACCCTAGGGGTAAAGTAGTCAATTCACATGGCTGAATAGTGCCTATAAATAGTGGAGGCTGGGTAGGTCACATTAACACTTTGAGCATTCATTGTAGAACTCCTGTGCTAGCCACCACACTCTCTGTATTCATCCTGTGAGTTCATTTTGTGTTCCCTGTTCAAGCATTGAAGCTTTGACACTGTGTTCATTTACTGTTTGAGCTTGTATGCATACTTCTCTGCATGCCTCGGTTTCTCTGTACTCCATTTTCTTGTGAGCTTTTCTGGAGAGGTGTGTGAGAATCCTGTTCGAGCGAAGTGTGTTCGAGCGAAGTGTGTGTTTCAGTGTTTGTTCGCTCTGTGTAAGCTGGAGGCTAGACCTCTCTGAATACTAGGGAGCACTGTTTGACTTAGATCGAAGCCTGTTTTTCTTTCCGTGTCGAAGTCCTTAGCTGGGGTGCGTTTTGACCTTCGAAGTACGAAGCCTAGCACCAGTTGCTGTTGCTAAGTATTTGGTCGAAGTATGCTCTTGCGAAGTCTATAGTGCGAAGCCTGCACGAAGGAACCTTGTGTGCGAAGGCTGCACTGACTTAGCAGAAGCTGAATTTTTGGGGTTGTAGGTGGAGCGAAGTCTTCTTGGCTCCGAACTTTTGCTCCTTGCGAAGCCTGTGTTCGGAGCAGTCAAATACCTCCGAACCAGAACTTCGAAGGGTGTGTTTGAAGCCTGTTCCGCAGAAGACAGAATTAAAACATAAGGCTATTTTAGTCTGAAAGTTTAAAAGCTCCCATTCACCCCCCCTCTGGTCGCCGTTTCCGGTCCAACACTCTCATTGGTCTTCTGTTTAACCAATGTCAAATGTGAGAGCCTATGTTCGGTTTCCCCAGTGTAAAAATAATCGTGGAATTTCTGTTCTAATTGGGCCCAAGTTTGGACGGAGTTCGGTGGTAGCAGTGCCGGACAATGATAAGGAAAATAATCTGAGCTTAAGCGCATCCGACCCACTTGCTTCACCACACTATGTTATAAATTGGCCTATGTGCTCTATGGTGTTCTTACTACTCTCGCCATCAAACTTGGTGAACTCAGGATCCCGAAAGCCATGAGGATATGGGATGACATCGAAATGGTCTGGGTATAGCTTACGGTAAACCCTAATTCGATCCCGAGGCATGTAACTAGTGCATTCCCTAACAAGCATGCGAATTCGCTCGTCAATATCCTCTATGCTTCCGGCCTGCGCACGTCTCTCGTGCGGGGCACGACACATGGCGGTATGCTGGGGTGTTGGTTGTGCGGCTCCTCCTCTCGTACTGCCTCATGGTAAATAGGATGCTTAGGCCTACGAGGGTATGCGTGAGTAGGAGGTGCAGACAACGCGTGAAAGGGTAGCATGGGCACAGGCAGCGTGTAATAAAATGGGGCGGTCTGACTAGCCATAGGGCCGGTTTGACCATGGCACACTGGCCGGTCGGATCGGCCTGATAGCCAGTCAGACCGACTGTCATCGGTGACGGTGCCTGGTACATGCTGTTTTGGCCAGCTCAAGGGCCGACCTGACTGACGGTGGTGTGCACAGCCCCGGCCTCGGAAATTGGAGATGTTATATGTAATGGCCTTTCTGGTGCTCCTGTCGGTTCTACTATGTGGTGCGTGGGGGGTAGGCTAGAAATCGGGGTGTGAGAAACGGCCTCGAAAAAGCCAAATCTCCTAAACATCGCTTCCATTTTAGGCCCTAGTCGATTTGAAAATGTAGTACTAACGTCCTGATCCACTCTAGCGGCTATCTCCTGTCTAATCTCTAAGGGGGATAAGGATGGGAGAGATGGTGGTGGTACCTTGTTTCTGAAGGGGTTCGGGATGACGATGTCATGCTTGACGAAGCCTGTGCGAGTGTTTGTGTAGCGCCCGAGCATGAGGGCATGGAATTCCTTCGTTTTGGCTTCAATATCGGCCCGATCCTATTCAGGGATGTCCGCGAGACTGGGGAGGATGATGTTGCGGTTGTCGATTTCTGTGTTCACGCCCCCTAGGGCCATCGACGATTGAGGTACTCTTGCCGTAGTCGTAGTAGTCATGGCCGATGTACCCTCAGCTGATGTAGACGTGCTCATCATGATGATGTCTTCCCCTGCGGAGTCACCAAAAAGTGTGTTGACACGAAAACGCACCCCCACACTTGGGTCAGTTCGACGATCCAAAGCGCACGAATACTTATGGATAAACCTAATCGTGACTGCGACACTGACGTCGCATTCCGACAAATACTTAACGGTTGTAAGGGTAATGGAGTCGCCAGGTAATCATACAAATATTAAGAAATAAAGTCCGATTAGCCAATGTGAGTAAAAAATAATAAAGCAAACCGACCAACCTAAGGCTGATTTATATCTATAGCGAAGGGAGTCTGAAGCGTCCCGAAGGAGGCTTCGGCCTGTTGATCAGTCACACCGAAGGTATACTCCTAGTCAGCCCGTGATGTGAAGTATCACCGAAGGGGGGGCCTCATTGTTCTGTTGCGATGGGGTCACGAAAGGTGGCTTCGGCGTTCTGGTGCGAAGCGGTCTCCGGGCGGTCGGACCAATGAGAGACGTCCGGTCAGACCGACGGTAGGCCTTGGTCGCACCGAGGGCTCTGGCGTCACGGAGTCCAGTGGGGAGTGGTCCACTGTGGAGGTGTTCTCACCGAAGAGGGCTTCGGTGTGATAGCAAAGGGTGCTCCGGCGTGGAGTGGTTCACTACGAAGAGGTTCTCACCAAAGGTGCTTCGGCGCGATGGTGAAGAGTGCTCCGGCAGCCTTGTAGATGAGTATCAATCACCCCCAAACTCCTTGGCGATGACTTTGAAGGTAGTTCCTCTACAAAACAGTAAAAGATCAAGTGCAATCTGGCCTAGAGGCCAAACTCCCAATAGTAGCAAAATAAAACCGATAAAACGATAAAAATCCGTTTCGTGGATTAAACAGGAGATTCACGAGCGAATCATCAAGGGTTACCGTGATTTCGTCACGGTGGATGGAGGGCTTTCAGCGCAAACCCACGAAGATGGACATTACTTGGCTAATCCTAGGGCAAGGAAAGTAGATTGGAAGATAAAAGAACGATTCGAAGCGAAGGCTTTGTGTTGATATGAAAGCGGGGGTCCTCTTGAATCAGGTCCTCACCCCTATATTTATAGGGGCTAGTCTCACCTAATTTGAGTAGGATTCGGCCAGGTGGTTAAGATTTAGATAAGAGATCTCACCTAATCTGAGTAGGATTCAGCCAGGTGGTTAAGATTTGGATAAAAGATCGAAAATAGCCAAATTATACTAATCTGAATAGAACTCTACCGGCCGGAGTGGGCCTCTGTGGGCCTCACCGAAGCCAGCCTACCGGGCCGAAGCCTATAGGCCGCCGAAGGGCCCACTGGGCTGAAGCTTGCCTGTGAAGCAGGCCTCCGAAGGTGCTGCCGAGGCCCAACGCAGGATGGGCCTTCGGCACATCAGGGCTTCGGCCAGTGCCGAAGATGGCATATTTTTGACCCAAATTACCAAAATTGATATTTCAACAACTTTGACCATTAATGCCAAATTCGAGTGTCAACACATAGAAAGACCAAATCCGGCTCCTAAGAAAGGAATTGGTTATAGTCATCAGTCATTGGAAGCTTTCATGCATTTCTATTCATACGGTTTTCTGATGATGTCATGGGGGGCATGACCAATGCCCCAATACGGTGGCCCTCCTCAGTACTTTGCCCCATGGATGCCGTTCTCACCACTGCAAGTGCCGTTCCACCAAGAACTAACAAGGCCAAAGCGGTCAGCAAGGAGGCAAAGGTGTAACCATAGTAATGACACCCAAATTTGACATTAAGGGTCGAAATTGTCGAAATATTAATTTTTGGTAATTTGGGCCGAAAATATGTCTTCCTTGGCACAAGCCGGTCCAACAGGCCATGGTAGGCCGGTCCGACTGGCCATGTAGACCAGGTCTGGGGTCCAGTCAGACTGGCCCAAGTCTAGAATTAGAGATAGAGTTTGATTCCAGGCTATTTTATCTATAAACAAATTCTAACCACTTTTGACCGAATCCTACTCAGTTTAGGAGTCGGGGAACATGAGACCAACCCCTATAAATAAAGGGGTGAGGCCAATTCAAAGGGTATCTCCACAGATCAACTCAAAACCCTACTTTTGAATCATACCTTTACTTTTCAATCTACTTTTTCCCTAGCATTACTTTACTCCTAGCAGTAGATCTTTGTCAATTTGATCAACAAATTGTTTGTACTTCGCCACGCTACAGCGAGTTCTTTTTGGGTTTGATCCGAAAACCTTCTGTTTCACCCTCGTATGGGTTTTTATCATTTTTATTGGTTTTTACTGGTGATTCGGTCCCTAAGCCGAATTGCCATTGGTTTCTTATGTTTTACAGGAGTCAAGGTGTTCATCTACGTCGCCAAGAACCCCCTGCACCAAGACTCCTCCGTCGGAGCACCCACCGGCAAACCAAGGTGTTCACTGCTTCGGCCTATACGAGGAGTTTTATATTTTCAGCCCAAATTACCAGTAATTAATATCTTGATAATTTTGACCATTAATGCCATTTTGGCTATCAACGAATGTCATAAAAAGTGCATATCATAGTACTAGGCTCGGCCTTTTGGTACAAGCCTAGGAATGCATAACATAAATCATAATCCTAGGCTCGACCTTTCGGTACAAGCCTAGGAATGCACACCATACTCCTAAACTCGGTATTTTGGTACAAGTTTAGGAATGCATAATCATATGTGAGAAACCAAGTTGAGATGTTCCTTGGTTTCAAGTCTGTTATGAGTGATTGACAAGTTACCTTCTGGACGAAGGGGTCCCTCCGAAGGGGTTCGAAGGTGTTTTACCGAAGGGTTCAGTTTTGTTGGCTACAGCTGTTGGACCGGAAACGGCGACCAGAGGGGGGTGAATGGGAACTTTTAAAATTTCAGACTAAAAATAGCCTCCTGTTTTAATTCTGTCTTCTACAGAACAGGCTTCGAACACACCCTTCGAAGTTCTGGTTCGGAGGTATTTCACAGCTCCGAAATCATGCTTCGCAAGGAGCAAAAGTTTGAAGCCAAGAAGACTTCGCTCCACCCACAACACCCAAAAACTCAACTCTACTAAGTCAGTGTAGGCTCCGCACACTAGGTGCCTTCGAGCAGACTTCGCACTTCACCCTTCGTAAGAGCAGACTTCCCTCTGAGAACTTCGACCAAACACTCAGCGCTAGCAACTGGTACTAGGCTTCGCACTTTGGAGGTCGAGACGCACGCTGAGCACACTGCGAAGAGGACTTTTATAAGGGAAGAAAACGGGCTTCGATCTAACTCAAGGACAGTGCTTCGCTAGTAATCAGAGAGGTCTAGCCTCTAGTTTACACAGAGCGAACAGACACTGAAAAACACACTTCACAGAGACAGACTTCTCACACACCTCTCTAGAGGAGATCCAGTGCACAAACTCAACTGAGAAAAAGATGGTGCACAGAGAAATCAAAAACCTATAGTGCAAAGTAGGCATACAAGTTCAAACAATAAATGAAAATAGAATCAAAGTTTCATTGCTTGAACAGGGAACACAAAATGAACTCACAGACTGAATACACGAGTGTGGACGGCTAGCACAGGAGCTCAAAAATGGCTGCTCAAAGTGTTGTTGTGGCCTAGGCTAGCCTCCACTATTTATAGGCACTATTCAGCCCTGTGAATAGACTACTTTACCCCTAAGATTTACACTGTTTTTGTCTCATCAGAACAGGGGGGTACAGTTGGTAGTCTACTTTATTTGGAGGCTTCTTTTGTCAGCTTCACAGAGGAGACAACATCAGCTTTTGCAGAGCAGACATGGTCAGCCTTTGCAGTTTTGGATTCTGTTGGGGGAAAATATCTCATCTTCGGGGTTATTGCCGAAGCAGCATAAAGACAGCCAACCAATTCGAAGATTGTCCGAAGACCATCTTCGAAGATGCCCAGAACCTCGTTCGAAGTCTGAAGACTGGCATTGGTTCGAAGTATGTCTTCGAACCAAAGCTCTTCAGGATCTTTTCTGCCAGCTAAGATGAAAGACTTATCTTCTATCCTATTAGATTAGTCTTTTACCATTTTAGCCCTATTAAGGAAACCGAATAGTTTCCTTAATGTCGGTTGTAATAGAGGGGTAAATAGGTCTTTTCCTTAATGTTTAGGCCTATAAATACCCCCCATTTCACCCTGTAATAAAGACCGATTACAAGTGAATCAATACACACTTTCGAACTATTCTAAGTTATTATCCTTTCGGAGGCTTAGAACAGTTTGCTTCGCAAACACTTCGTTTGTTAGTTTCTTTTCTACAGAAACCTGTTAGCGTAATCTTTTACGCCAACAGTTGGCGCCGACCGTGGGGAACCTAGTCCAAAAAAACTTCGTTCTCTACCAACCTTTTGCATCATGCCTCCTAAGCGGAGCGCACCTCGCAATCCTACTCGGAGGTCCTCTCGGATCTCCGGAGAGATACCCTTCGACACAGTCGAAGTCGGAGGGTCTTCGACTATCCCTCCACCTCAAACTCCGCAAGGGGCTTCTATCCCTCGAGGATACGAAACCTCTCCACCAACCCCTTCTACACTCCGACCGCCCGGAGCCACTCTGCCACCCTCCATTCCGATTCGAACTGATCATACCAGTTCTCAAGACCCGGAAGGTCCTTCCGGAGGAGATGAAGATAGCCTTGGAGATATGGCCACTCAAATGGCCAATCTTCAAGCCGAGGTAGCGAGGTGGCGGCAAGAGGCTGCGAACAGGCTTCGTCCTCAAGTCACCCCAGTTATCCCCGAAGTGCACGAAGACGACGATCTTGACTATCCCGAAGCCCCGGAGAACGCCTCTTACGACAATGAATCTCCGTTGCATCCCGAGCTTAAGAAGGTTCGCTTCGATCCGAGGTTCAAAGCTTCGAAGCTTAGCAAGTATGCCGGAGACGAAGATCCCAGTGAGTTTGCGCGTTCTTATGCCCTAGCAATCGAGGCTAGTGGCGGAGACAGAGAAACTATGGCGAAGTGCTTCCCGTTAGCCCTTCAAGGAGTGGCGTTGAGATGGTTCTGGTCTTTAAAACCAGGATCAATCACTTCATGGTCACAGTTGAAGAAGAAGTTCATAAGTAACTTTCAGGGCACTTTTGTGCCCCCCATGTCGACAGGAAGCCTTTTCCAAGTGAAACAGCTCCCCGGAGAAACATTGAGGCAGTACTTCAAGCGCTTCGCTCACACGAAGTCACAAATTCGGGGGCTGTCCACATCTTCGGTGGTTGATGCGGCTCGGGAAGGCGTCAGTCATAAAGGCCTTCTGGATAAATTGCATCGGAAGAGCATCACCACAGTATCACAGTTGATGTCGTACTTCGAGGAGTACTCGAAGTCGGAAGAAGGTTGGCTTCGGAGGACTACTGCTACTTCGACAGTGTTGACAGAAGTTAAAGCAGAGGTGAAGACTTCGGCTCAGCCGCAAGAACCAGTCTCCGAAGTGCAACATGATAGAAGAAGAGGGCAAAAGCACCCTCGCTCTGAGGTCTTAAACATTGCACCCCCGCAGAAGTTTACACCAAGAGCTCAACAGTCTGCGGGGAACAAGTCCAGCGGCTGGAGGCCGCCAGGGAAAACGGCTGGCAAGGGCCAGACCCTTTTTTGCTGTATTCATGGAGAGAATCGAAGCCATGCAACTGACACTTGCAAGACTATTCTTACCCTTCGGGGAGAATACTTGGAGAGAACTTCGGGTCGAGGTAGTACCGACCGAAGTCCAGCAGCAGCAGTGCGCTCGGAGCCGGTCCAGGCTGTGGCGCGGATAGAAAATTTTGATGCTGCAAGGCATCCTCCGGTGGCCAATGTTATGCCACCTCCGAAGCAAGAAGAAGGGCAAGATAGAGGGAAGAGAGTAGTTCTCCCTATCTCCGGAGGAGGTACCCTCGGAAGCATGTCCAAGAGACAGCGAAGAGAGTACGTTCGAGAAGTAGGCCACATTGGGACTTCGTCATCTGCAGCTGCAATGCCGGAGTGGTCTCATGTTCCAATATCTTTCTCTGCGGAGGATGCAGCTGGTATCAAGTTCCCGCATGCAGATCCATTGGTTATTACTGCTGATATTGCAGGGACAGAAGTTCGAAGGGTGCTAATTGACGGAGGTAGCTCGGCAGATATCATATTTGTACAAGCCTTCGATCAGTTATGCATTTCCCGGAAGCATCTCCTCCCAGCGGCTCGTCCTCTGCAAGGCTTTGCAGGACCTCCGTTAGATGCACTTGGCCAAATAGGCCTGGAAGTAACCTTCGGAGAAGGTTTACTAGCCCGAACTGAAGAAGTTATCTTTGATGTGGTGGACGCCCCGTATGCTTATAATGTCATCTTTGGGCGAGGCATGTTGAATCAGTTCGGAGCTGTGGCGCGTCACAACTACTTGTGCATGAAGATGCCCACACAATCAGGAGTTCTGACAATCTTCGGAGATCAAGCCACAGCTCGGAGGGCAGAATATGGTCATGGTCCTCCTCTTGATCCGAGGCAAGTAAACAGTGTCCAAGATAATGGAGAAATTTTTTCAGCCTCCTCCGAAGCTTCGAAGAAGTCATTTCCAAGACCAAGTCCCGAAGGAGAGATTGCAACGAAGGTCATTGTCAAAGATGGTAAAGAATACACTTTTCAATTTGGTAAAGATTTACCTCCCGAAGTTGCAACTTCCTTGGAAAAGGTCGTAGAAGAAAATCTAGATGTCTTCGCTTGGACTGACGAAGATATCACCGGAGTCGATAGGGATATTATTGAGCACAGCTTGCTTGTAAACCCGAAGGCCCGGCCTGTTCGACAAGGGCTCCGGAAGATGTCCGCAGAGAGAGCTGCTCTAGCTAAGGACGAAGTTGAAAAACTGCTGAAGGCTGGGATTATCAGAGAAGTGGCCCATACAGAATGGTTAGCCAACCCAGTCTTCGTCAGGAAGAAGTCCTCCGGGAAGTGGCGCATGTGCATTGATTTCACATCTTTGAATAAAGCGTGCCCACGTGACCCCTACCCCATGCCCCGAATTGATCAACTAGTTGACTCCACTGCAGGTTCGGAGTTACTAAGCTTCCTCGACGCGTATTCCGGTTATCATCAAATATGGTTGAAGCGCGAAGATGAAATCAAGACGAGCTTTGTAACTCCTTCGGGAGTCTTCTGCTATGTAAGAATGCCCTTCGGCCTAAGAAATGCTGGGGCTACTTTTTCAAGATTAGTTGCTAAGGCTCTAGGTCATCAACTAGGTCGCAATGTGGAGGCCTATATGGATGATATTGTAATAAAGAGTGCTTTAAAGCACCAACATAGCCTAGACTTAGCAGAAACATTCAATAGCCTTCGGGCATGTGGGATCCGCCTTAACCCCGAAAAATGTATATTCGGAGCTAAGGCTGGAAAGTTGTTAGGGTACTTAGTTTCAAGCAGGGGAATTGAAGCTAGCCCTACTCAAATAACTGCGCTACAGAAGATGGCTCCTCCGGAGAATTTAAAACAAGTGCAAAAGCTGACTGGACGTCTGGCCGCACTTAGCAGGTTTTTATCAAGGTCTGCGGAGAGGAGTTTGCCAATCTTTAAAGCTTTGAAAGGGTCCGAAGATTTTGCATGGACACCGGAGTGTCAGAAAAGCTTCGAAGATATTAAAGATTATCTCAGCAATCTTGCTACACTTACGGTGCCTATTGAGGACGAAACCCTACTTCTGTATCTTGCAGCTACAGGCTCAGCTGTCAGCGCAGTCCTTGTCAGAGAAGTTGACATCAATGGGAAGTTGGTCCAAAATCCTGTCTATTTTGTATCCGAAGCATTGTCAGGAGCAAAGACAAGATACTCCGAACTTGAAAAGTTTGTTTATGCTCTGATAATGGCTTCGAGGAAGCTAAGGCATTATTTTTGGCTCATAATGTAATTGTACCAACTTCATATCCTTTAGGAGATATGCTCCGAAGCAAAGATTCCACTGGAAGGATTGGAAAGTGGGCAGTAGAACTAGCACCCTTCGGCATATCTTTCCTGGCAAGGACAGCTATCAAATCTCAAGTCCTAGCAGACTTCGTAGCAGAGTGGACTCCACCTGCGAAGTTGACTCCGGAAAAATCAGATGACGGAGTTTGGATTATTTACTCCGACGGGGCTTTCCAAGCATCCGGAGCAGGCATTGGGGCAGTATTAATTTCACCATCAGGACAAAGAGCAATGTACTCCGCAAGACTCAACTTTAAGTCTACCAATAATATAGTGGAGTACGAAGGAATATTATTGGGACTCCGGAAAGCACGTGCTCTAGGGGCTACAAGAATAATTATAAAAACAGATTCTCAGATAGTAGCAGGGCACGTAGACAAAAGTTTTCAAGTCCGACATCCACAGCTTGCAAAGTACTTGGAAGAAATTCGCAAGATCGAAGCACATTTCAAGGGTATTTCCATTCGGAGTATACCAAGAACTGAAAATGTGCAAGCGGACATTTTAGCGAAGGTTGCTGCCGGAGCTGTGGATGTGCCTGACGAAGCTTTCTATGAGGAGCTCAATATACCTTCGGTGCCACAAGTTGCTTCTGCAGAGATTCTCTGCATTCCTAGTGCAGATTGGAAAGATTCAATCATAGAACTCTTGCAAGGAGGAACAATTTGCCCGAAGAGCCCCAATTGTCAAGATTAAAGCTCAGAGCAAGAAACTATCAGTTAATCAACGGTATATTATACAAGGCCGGAGTATGTTCCCCTCTACTCCGATGTATATCTCAAGCCGAAGGCCAAGAAATTCTCCGAGAAATTCACGAAGGCCTTTGTGGAAGTCAGTTAGCCCCTAGAGCTCTGGCAGGAAAAACACTTCGCCAGGGGCTTTATTGGCCCACAATAACAGCTGATGCGGAGAGCTTGGTCCGCACTTGTCAAGGATGCCAGTGGATGGGTCGACGGAGTCATCGCCCACCAACAGCTCTTCAAGTCATTGCTCCGGTATGGCCTATGGCCAGATGGGGTATGGATCTAATTGGTCCCTTTCCGTTAGCAAAGGGAAATCTGAAGTTCGCAGTGGTAGCTATTGAATATTTTTCTAAGTGGGTGGAAGCAGAGCCCTTAACAGCTATCACTTCGAATAATGTACAGAAATTCTTCTGGAAGAACATTATTTGCCGGTTCGGAGTGCCTAAATATCTCACAGTTGATAATGGAACACAGTTCGACGCAGAACCCTTCAGGAAGTTTTGCGAAGACCTAGGCATTCAACTATGTTTTGCTGCAGTGAGACATCCTCAGTCGAATGGAGCCGTTGAGCGAGCCAATGGAAATATCTTATCAGGGCTAAATCGAAGAATAGTAGGGTTGTCAAAGGGACTGTGGACCGAAGAGCTTCCGAAAATTCTGTGGTCCATTCGGACTACACAACAAGGTCCACAGGTTTTACTCCGTTCAGACTATTATTCGGAGATGAAGCTATGACTCCAACGGAGCTCAAAGGGGGATCATTTCGCAGCACCGAACCAGACATCGAAGAAGAAAGACAAGCTTCGTTAGATTTGTCAGAAGAGACAAGGCTTCGAGCTGTAGCCAATTTATCAAAGTATCATCAGCAGACGAAGACTTGGTATGACCCGAAGGTTAAGCTCAGCGAGTTAAGGCCGGGTCATCTTGTTCTACGAAGCATTATAGCACCAGGGAAGTTAGGTAATAAATGGGAAGGTCCATATCTAATCGTCCGCTCCGGGCGCCCTGGTTCATTTAAATTAGCTAATTTAGAAGGTGAAGAGTTAGCACATACTTGGCATGCGGAGCACCTAAAGCGATACTTCGCATAAGGGCTCCTTGTAATTCGTTGTAATCACCTATAAATTAATAAAGCATACACCCTGATAGTTGCCTTCCCCTTGACACTCCTAGTTCCCGAGCGGACGCGCTGGGACGGAAGTCGATTGAGAGGGAAGTGTCATTAAGCTGGGCTGTATTTCCGGACTTCGTACCCATAAAGTCGAAGCCTCCGATGTGGTGGCTGAAAATCCATCCGGAGCCCAAGCTGATACCTTGTAGGCATCCGTAAAAGAGCCAATACCACATTCTACGGAGTCCAAGCTTCGGCTGGTAGACTTCCGTAAAAAGAGCCGAAGGTGGCCAAAATCTGCGGAGTCCAAGCTGCAGCTTGCAGACATCCGTAAAAAGAGCCGAAGGTGGCCAAATTGTGCGAAGTCCAAGCTCCGGCTGGTAGACTTCTGCAAAAAGAGCCCAAGCTGGCCAAATTCTGCGAAGTCCAAGCTCCGGCTGGTAGACTTTCTGCAAAAAAGAGCCCAAGCTGGCCAAATTCTGCGAAGTCCAAGCTCCGGCTGGTAGACTTCTGCAAAAAAGAGCCCAAGCTGGCCAAATTCTGCGAAGTCCAAGCTCCGGCTGGTAGACTTCTGCAAAAATAGCCGAAGGTGGCTACAAATTCTGCGAAGTCCAAGCTCCGGCTGGTAGACTTCTGCAAAAATAGCCGAAGGTGGCTACAATTTCTGCGGAATCCAAGCTCCGGCTGGTAGATTTCTGCACAGCCGAAGGTGGCTAAACAAAACAGCATTTAAGCCATGAGCTTCGAATGTCTGTTCATATGCGTCCAAAGTGACAAATTTTTTAAGACACTAAAGTGTCCTGGAAGTTATCTTAATTGATTTCTTTCATGAAATAAACAAAGGTCGAAGACATTTTATAACATTTCAAAAGATCTTTAAATGACAGAGGGGCTCCGAACCCCCAAAAAATTGTACTCCGAAGTTTTTTCTTTGCGCATAACCATCTTGAATACAGTTCGAAGTTGCTTATACCCAAAGAGGGCTAGTAAATATGGAGACAATTTTAAATCGACATTCATTATTGAAATAAATGTGTTTACAGATTACATTATGAAAAATTGGTATCTATACCAAGAAGGAATCGGAGACCTCTTCGGTCCCGAGAGCTAGGGGTGGAACGACTAGTTCCAACATCGGAAGTTCTAAGAACTTTGCGTTTAACTCTCTTCCTCCCCTTCGAAGCTCTAAAATCCTTCTGTTCTTGTTGAAGCTCGGCCCAAGTTCGAAGCCGCTCAGGGCTTCTCTCCCAGCTTCTAAGATCTTCAGATCTTTTATTTTGGGCTTCACCTTCGTCTTCGGACCAATTAGTGTCTTCAGAAGACGAGGTGTTTGCGTCATTTTCTTTATCTTCCTCTTTAATATAAGACAATACGTCTTTGATTACTTCGGGCGAAATAATGCCGGAGTCATCTCGAGGGATAAGGAATCGAGGACGCTTATAACTCTTTAGAAGTTCGAAGGTGTTCCACAGTGAGCGAAGTTCGCTGTTAAGCTCTAACACTTCGATATCTTCCATAAGAGGCAAAGCCTAAAAATATGACAAACAAGATTTTCATTGATAAATATTTACAAGCATCAGCTTTACATAATCAAAAAATCCTAAAAAATCCTAAACCTGCGGGTTCGACGGAGGTTGACTGCTCGAAGCTTGGCTCCGAACTTGCTTCTGGCGTTGGCCTTCATCAATCCAAGCCTTGATCGCAGATCGACCTTCGGCTCTCCACGAAGTTTGAAAGGCTCGCCAAGCAGTAGCTACGCCTTCGGAAGGGGTCAGAAGTCTTGCGTCGTCGAAGATGATGGAGCCCTCTGCGCTCGGAGTGATTGTTCGGCCCAAAATCCTCGTAGTAGCGAAGTATTCCAAGGGCAGACACTTGTCCGGAGAGTTCTCCATAACGTATGCCCGCCGTCTTCATTTGCTTCGCTGCTCCTTGGATCCTCTTTAGCCGGCGCAGCAGAGTTACATTGTCATCCGTAGGTAGTGATCCAGTAGTACCGAAGTACTCCAAGACACCTAACATTTGTTCGATGACCTCCGAAGCCACCTTCTCGGACTTAAGCTTTTCTTCAATAAGCACATCCTTGGCCGAAGTCGTTTCAGCTAAAACTCAGGAGACTCTAGCGTTCTCCGTAGTCAAAGCATTCTTTTGAGTCCGGAGTTTGCCAGCTTCTTCTTGTAGCCTTACAAGTGCGGAGCCTTTCGCAGCATCCTCCGTCCGCAGTCTTTCAATCTCCGCTCGAAGCACAATTCTTTCTGCTTCGAGCTCTTTCTTTGCAGCCTCCAAGCTTTGCCTAGCCCTCCGCTCTGCTATTATTACATTGTCCATCTGAGCTACTCGACCTTCGGAGAAGTTAAAATTTCTTTGAAGAGTCTCGTTCTCTTCCTGAAGTTGAGCAATTTCGTTTTCGCTCGATAAAGCTGCAGCGCGGGCTAAGACTGCTTGCTAAGAAAAAAGAAAAACTGGAATAAGAAATTATTCATATATAATTCATTATTTGGTTCGAAGATGCTTTATACCTGATAAGCTGCTCTTTCCACAGCAACATTAAGCTCCGAACCCTTTGCTCTGCTTAAAAGGGCTACTAGCTCTGTTTCCCCGACTTTGCGACTGGCTTCACCCAAAGGTTTAACCAAAGTCCCAAGTCCGGTTTTCTCCTCCAAAAATGGAGTTATGAGAGGAAGCAGTGCTAAAGCCTTCTGATCAGCTCTGCTTAGCGAGGGTCCAGAGGGTTCTTCCGAGGCCCTTGGAACTTCTGAAGATGCCCCCCCCTCAGTTGATTCGCTTTCATCTGTTGACCCAGATGAAGTCGATCCTTGAGCTGGGAGAGGCTCTATGTGTCTTTTTCCTCTTCCAGGTCCCGGTAAAATAACCCCCGGTTGTGGCTCCGAAGTTGTCGAAGGTCTTTGAATTGTATCTTCGAGGGATACTTCGACAACAGGAGGCTCTGAAAAAACAAAAATATTACACATTGTATAATTTTGCAAAAATTGATAAAGAATTAAGCAAAATTTACCTTCGACATTCTCTGGAATATCGAGCACCGGACTGATCGGAGGATCAAAAGTGTAGTCCTCATCCGAATCAGCCGTTAAATCTGGACTGCAGGAGCATCGTCCTGAAGAGTCCTCGTTACTTCTTCGAGAATCGAAGCCATAGTGACTTCGACTCCACTTTCATCCACAGGAACTCCAGCCTGAGTGGTATCTTCTTGAACTACCGAAGTCATTGGTTGATCAGCATTATCTCCAGACTCCGGTATGTTCGCAGGCACTTCGGCCTCATCTACACCCATAGGGGCTTCGAATTGTTCTCCCTGGGTATCCGGAGCTCTTACTTCTTCGATGTTGGCTTGAGGCTCCGGAATACCTGCAGTATCTTCAATGTGAATACTTCGTTGAGTTGCATCTTCATCAATTAATTTTACTAATAAAATACCTTCGTCCTCTTTAGAACCAGAAAGTGAGGTTCTTGAGCTTGAAGGAGCAGGATCCAAAGGTGCGAGATTCTTAGGTTTTCGAGCCACCTTCTTCACCGGAGTCTTTGCTGAGCCTGAAGCTCCGGCTTCAGCTACTCTTTTCTTGGGGCCTTTCTCCTGAGGCACCCAGTCCGTCAGAGGGGGTGGAGTCAACTCCAGCATTCCCCATACTCTGTTAAAACGCTCCCAACTTCCGACTAATTTGATTCGCCATTCTTTTTCTGACGGAGTTGGAGCACCCAAAATCTTCTCCGAAGCCCTTACAATTTGCTCTGAAGTAATAGGGGCTGAAGAAGCTAAAAAATAATTCAAGTTAATCTTTCTTCGAAGTAAATATGTACTATGCGTATTGGTTTCGAAGTTACCTGCAGGGCTCGAAGTATAGCTTATCTTGCGAAGACCGCCTTCCGAGTCATCCTCGAAGGCAATAGGCCAGTTGGCCATCAGCGGAGGAATTTGAAGTCCGAGGAACTCTTCGGCTAAGTCCCGCATGCTCAACCTTCGGCTGATTTTCTGAAGCAAGTTGAGGCGAGCTTCGAGTTGGCCTTCGTCGGGTTGCACTAAGGCTTCTTTCCGAAACTGAATTTCCTTGAGGGGACCGGCCAGAGGGCTATTCACTCCAACTTCAGCATAAAACCACCTCAGAACCCAATCGGTGTACCATCTGGCATTGATGGCCTTAGCAGGGAATTGCAGGGCATATTCATCACGAAGCCTAAAATTGATGCTTCCGAAGGAAACTACCACCTTCTCACCTCCGGAGCCTACGAAGGTCTTTGGTTGACAGTCGCTCTATGCAGCGCAGCGAAGATTTCAGCCCTCCCCTCACAACCTTCGGCTCTCAGTGCCCATTCGAAGATAGCCAGTCTAGCTACAGCCATTCGGAGACAACTGGGGGAGGGTTACGTGAAACAAGTCAAGTACTTCGGCTAAAAAATCCACAGCCGGGAGGCCAAGCCCGCTTCGAAAAAAGCTTCGAACACTACAACTTCTCCGGGTCTCGGTGATGGAATTGATTCTTTGCCCGGCTTCCGAATCATAACCCCATTACTAATATTTCCCCCCGCTGTGATTGCCAAAGACTCTTTCTTGCAGGTAGACGGCCCCAACTCAAAGGATTGATCCAAGTACTTGGTTGAGGGTGGGCACAGACCTTGGACATCGGGGATTTGGGGATTTTTTCCCCTTGCCGCCATGGAAGTTGTCGCCTGCATCGGAGGCGTCGCCGCCACTGTTGCCGCTGCCGCCGCCGCAGCCGCTTGTTGACGAGCCAAGGTCGAAGGAGGTGCAGAGCCTTTGGTCTTCGCCATCGCAATTGCTGGATCGATCTGAGAGAGTGGAGACTAGGGCTCAAGAACTTGAAAGCTAGGGCTCAAGAACTCAAAGGGCTAAAAAGCTTTTAACTAAGAAGAAGCAGTGAAAAGGTAATCGGGTAAGTTTTGAGGCTCTTTATTTATAGCCTAATCTTTCCGTTTGTTACCGTTTGGGCTCTGCCCTTTCGCATTCCCGCCTGTTATTTTCCTCCGAAAATAACGCCTCCTATAGCTGCCGTTAGGAACAGAAACTAACGGCTATTTCTTCTAAGTCTGAAAAGACTTTTGAACTTCCTGAGTCAGTTCTAAGATAGTTCGAAAGGTAATTACCTTATGACTGATTCGAAGTTCTTATCTCCATGCATTTCGGAGATAAAACGAAAATCATAACCCCTATGATTGGTTATCTTTTCTTTCCGTATACTGCTCTCCTAACGTTACAGGTCGAACGGAAGAAGCGTATTCGAGGGGCTACTGTTGGGGGAAAATATCTCATCTTCGGGGTTATTGCCGAAGCAGCATAAAGACAGCCAACCAATTCGAAGATTGTCCAAAGACCATCTTCGAAGATGCCCAGAACCTCGTTCGAAGTCTGAAGACTGGCATTGGTTCGATGTATGTCTTCGAACCAAAGCTCTTCAGGATCTTTTCTGCCAGCTAAGATGAAAGACTTATCTTCTATCCTATTAGATTAGTCTTTTACCATTTTAGCCCTATTAAGGAAACCGAATAGTTTCCTTAATGTCGGTTGTAATAGAGGGGTAAATAGGTCTTTTCCTTAATGTTTAGGCCTATAAATACCCCCCATTTCACCCTGTAATAAAGACCGATTACAAGTGAATCAATACACACTTTCGAACTATTCTAAGTTATTATCCTTTCGGAGGCTTAGAACAGTTTGCTTCGCAAACACTTCGTTTGTTAGTTTCTTTTCTACAGAAACCTGTTAGCGTAATCTTTTACGCCAACAGATTCTTTTGAAGCCCCCCTTCACACATGAGGGGTGCGGTAGCTTCGGTGAGAAGTCTTGAGCCTGACGGACTTCGCTTCACCGAAGTTAGCCTTCGATACAGTGACGGTTTTGAGCCAAAGCCTTCAAAGCCATTGGGCCTTCGCGCCATCACCTCATGTGGGTATTTGGGGTTTAGGCTTGAGTCCATAAAGAGCCTTATGAAGTTTAAGGACTTTATGTGGGTATTTGGGGTTTTCAAAGCCAGGGGTTGTTTTACATAAACATCTTCGCCGATGAAGCCATTAAGAAATGCACTTTTGACATCCATTTGATAGAGTTTGAATCCCCGGGATGTCGCAAAGGCAAGTAAAATCCTAATGGCCTCAAGACGAGCAACAGGTGCAAAAGTTTTAGTAAAATCAATCCCTTCTAATTGAGAATAACCCTGAGCTACAAGTCTAGCCTTGTTTCTAACTACAGTCCCATCCTCCCCTTGTTTGTTTTTGAAAATCCATTTTGTTCCAATGAAATGAACATTTGGTGGAGGATCAACTAAAGTCCAGACTTGGTTTCTCTCAAAATTTTCAAGTTCTTCATGCATGGCATTGATCCAACTAGAATCAGAAAGGGCATGACTAACATCTAAGGGCTCGAAAGAAGCAACAAAAGCAGAATCAATGAAATGAGCATGATAACATGTTACCCTTTGATCAAGCTCACCAATGATCTGCTCGGGAGGATGCATCCTTTGAACATGATGTGGAGCCTCATGGCGGGATGCAGTCTCCCCCTCAACTTGTGCGTTGGAGTGGTCCAAGATGACCGATGTCAAGGTAGTTGCTTCGGGACCTTGTGCCGAAGTAGTCGAAGCGGGGTCGGCTTCGGGGGTCGATGTCGAGGGTAGTAGGGGTTCATCCTCGAATCTCCAGGATATTCTTCTTCGAAGATGGTCTGCACCATGTCGTGTTCATTCGGTTGTTCAAAGGTAGAACTAACAGAGGGGGTTGATTCATCAAAAGTCCCATCACATGACTCTATGACAGTGTTAGTTTCCAAATTATAAACACGATAAGAATGACCATGTGTAGTGTAACCCAAAAAGATCCTGTCAGAAGAACGCGACTCAATTTGTCCAAATTTCCATGTTTTAGGATAAAGCAACGACAGCCAAAAACTCGAAGATGAGTAACTTTGGGCTGTCTCCCAAACATAGCTCATAAGATGTCAAGTTCAAAACTGAGCGCAAGAAGATTCGGTTTGAGATGTAATGAGCAGTGTTAATGGCCTCAGCCCAGAATTTCCTAGGAGTCCTATGCTCATCGAGCATTGTCCTAGCCATCTCAACCAAAGTGTGGTTCTTTCTCTCAACAACACTGTTATGTTGAGGAACCCGCGGAGTAGAGAATTGATGTTATG
>JAAALK010000084.1:6576806-6615347 GCA_019279435.1 Zizania palustris | reverse complement strand
TTTCTAGAATTTTTAGTTCATTATTTCATGCACTTGTAGTTCAAATTTGATAAATTTCAATATAAATCAAAGAAACATACATAATGAATTAAAATAGCAAACTTATGTATAAAATGTGAATTTTTTTTATAAGATTAGATATGTTGTATTTTAATCATAGAAAAAAAATCAAGTTTAAACAAAGATTTAACTATTGATTTGCTTTTAAACCTATCACATTCTTCTTAACATTCTAACTCATTACTCTCAAATCTCCATCTTTCTTAACATCGTAGATGCAAACTTTGTCAAAATAATTTTAAATTTTTATCACAGCATCTTTGTATCGTATGATGATACCATGAGACGTATCATATTTTTCTGACTTGATTTGAATTTTTTAGAATTAAAATTCATTAAGCTCTACGTTGTCCCATCGAGTGTCGTAACATTTTTTAAAAAACTATCTTTCAATTTAGTGAATACTGACTTAAAATAGACTCACATGCATGAATATGATTTTTCTAGAATTTTTAGTTCATTATTTCATGCACTTGTAGTTCAAATTTGATAAATTTCAATATAAATCAAAGAAACATACATAATGAATTAAAAATAGCAAACTTATGTATAAAAATGTGAAATTTTTTTATAAGATTAGATATGATATATTTTGATCATAGAAAAAAAATCAAGTTTAAACGAAGATTTAACTATTGATTTGCTTTTAAACCTAACACATTTCTTCTTAACATTCTAATTCATTACTCTCAAATCTACATCTTTCTTAACATCGTACATGAAAACTTTGTCAAAATAATTTTAAATTTTTATCACAGCATCTATGTATCGTATGATGATACCATGAGACGTATCGTATTTTTCAGAATTTATTTGAATTTTTTTAAAATTAAAATTTCATTAAGCTCTATGTTGTCCATCGAGTGTCGTACAATTTTTTTAAAAACTATATTTCAATTTAGTGGATACTGACTTAAAATAGACTCAAATTCATGAATATGATTTTTTTACAATTTTTGGTTCATTATTTCATGCACTTGTAGTTCAAATTTGACAAATTTCAATATAAATCAAAGAAACATACATAATGAATTAAAATAGCAAACTTCTGCATAAAAATGTGAAATTTTTTTATGATATTATATATGTTGTATTTTGATATTAGAAAAAAAAATCAACTTTAAACGATCATTTATATTTCAAATTTACAATTTTAAACTTTATCTCTCTCACTCCAAAAATAAGTAAATAGTCAACTTTGACTAAAACTCAATCAACCCTAATTTTTCTTTCTCTCTCCCGGTCTCTCCTACTCCTGTCACCTCTCTCTCCCGTTCGTGATGATTTATATGATGTTAACTATTATTTGTCATTTGTTTATTGTGATCGTGAATAAATAAATACATTATTGATATTCGGTAAGTATTCGTAACCGTATTCGTATTCGATTCGTATCCGCTCCGTATTCGTATTCGATGATATCCGACTCCGTATCCGTATCCGGATTATCCGAATCCGAATTCGAATCCGAAAAAATATATGAAAAAGGATATGATATTAGTGATATCCGTCCGTATCCGATCCGTTTTCACCCCTACCGGCAATCACTTGCCACCCGTGTACCTGAGTCAAACCCAGTCAATAGACCAGTGGATCCTCTGCCGCTCCTAGCCCATGTACCCGGATTGGGCCAGCCCGACTCCACGGCTCCTCTGCTCGGCTGTTGCTCGCTGCCCGTGTACCTGAGTCACACGTGCCCCAGACAACGGCACGTCTTTATGTCTATTTCTTTGACTTCCGTTGACAATCACTCATCACATCTGGAGTATAAAACCCATGTTCCTTAACATGGTTTCTCTGCCTGGCATCAAGCCTCCTGCTTGACCAAGGTTCACTCGCTGTGAACCGTCCGTCGCCTCCGAAGCCACTTGAGACCACCGACATGCAGACAAGTGTTTCTAGTACCCCGAAGACCTCTCCGATAAACAACGTTCGGTATACCGCCCAAAGTACCAAACCCTTCGGTACACATGTCATCGTGCTCTGCCGAACCCCTCCGATAGACACACTCCGCTGCATAGCTGCTGTCAGCAATCACTGAACCCTTCGGTAAACACCTCCGAACCTCTTCGGAGGGACCCCTTCACCCAGAAGAGAACTTATCAATCACTCATCATAGACTTTAAACCAAGGCACATTTCAACTTGGTTTCTCAATAATAGAGGTCCACTAGACTAGACGCACTAGAAACAACACTCACCTCAGAAACAAATATTCTGATCCAAACAGCCTCCTTCGTAGCTTCCAAAGCTACAATATAGTTAGCTACTACTGTAGAATCGACCACCACCTATTGCTTGGAACCTTTCCAACTCACTACGCCTCTGCTGTATCATCGGTGTAACTCATTACATCAAGCACATGAGGATCCCTTTTATGACTGCCCAGTGACTCTCAACTGGGTTTGACTGGTACCTGCACGTTTATGCATATACATGTGTGGGATCGGAATGTCGACTAGAGGGGGGGTGAATAGGTGCCTCGACAAATTCTTGAGAATATGATGGCCTTTTCAAATCACCCAATGCACTTCTAAATGAACAAGCAGAAGCAAATGTAGTAAAGACTCCGATAAAAATAGATGCTATCACCCTCCTATATGATATTATGTCAAATGATAGATTGAGGGATCACGAGCACTGAATTTGCACACACAAAGACTGCACTTTAAAAATAGCTCTCAAACTTTTTCTATTCTATAAAAAAGACTCGCATAAAAAAAAATTTAAGAATGGGCTTGGTGGAACATGTGCTCGGCGGTACATGCATTTGTTAATGGAAAAAAATCATCACTGCATATGGCAGCACATGATCGGCAAGCTGGGAAAGAAAAAGAAGGGAGAAAAATATTTCAAGATTCAACTTTCAGCCTTCAAGATTTTCAGCAAATGACCACCGTCCAGAATTTTATAGCATATAGATGAGACAAAAACTATATGTATATGTGTTCAGAACCTTTTGCAAACTTCAAACATGGAACCCTTGTAACTTGGACAACAAGAGTTATGTAGAACTCAGGTCCAAAAACAGAACCAAAACATATCAAAAATCGACTCAAAGATTGAATCTAGACTGAATACAGAAAACTTGGCAGAAATCAGCAGTTTTCAGAACATTTTAGGCACTTTGTTGGACAAGAAAATATATGCAGCAGTGGTCAAAACCTTTTGTAAATTTCAAACATGAAACCCTTGAAACTTGGACAACAAAAGTTATGTAGAAATCAGGTCCAAGAACAGTACCAAAACAGATCAAAACAAGACTCAAATATTGAATCCAGACTAAAAACATAACACAACTTGGTAGAAATCAGCAGTTTTCATAACATTTTAGGCACTTTGTTGGACAAGAAATTATATGCAGCAGTGGACAAAAACTTTTTCAAACTTCAAAAATGGAACGCTGGAAACTTGTACAACAAAATTCATGAAGAACTCAGGTCCAAAAACAGCATTGTTGACATGAAAGATTACGCTAACAGGTTCTCTAAGATTAAGAACTAACAAAAAAGGAGTTTGTGAAATGAACTATCTCAAGCCTCTGAATAGGATAATAGCTCTAAATAGTTCTAAGTTATGTATTGAATATCTGAGTATTCGATGCCTATTACAGGGTGAGAAGGGGGTATTTATAGGTAAAAAAGACCTTTTTACCCCTAAATTACAACCGACATAGTGGAAACTATTTCGGTATACCCTAATAGGGCTGAAATGGTAAAAGACTAAACTAATTAGAAAGAAGATCAGTCTTCTGTCCTTTCTGGCAATTATCCACTATGGAGATTGGACCTTCAAAGTGTATCTCCGAACGGGAGTCTGGATAGATCTTCCGTACTTGATCACACACCAACCCAAAGATTGGTCTTGGACTTCAGTCTAGTAAATTGCCTTTGTCTTACGACCTGGAAGATCCTAGGGATGAAGTATTTTCCCCCAACAATAGCTCCTCAAATACGCTTCTCCGATAACCTGTAAGGTAAGGGAAGCAGTATACGCAAGGAATATTTTCATGCCCAGGGACTTAGAAAAATTTACTGTCCTTGGAAACATCTAGAGATTCACAATCTTCGAATCGAGTTCTATGAGAAGACATCATCGAAACGACTTCGAAGACAATCTTTGTGAAGCTGAGATGACTGTTAGACACAAAAATAGTTGTTACCCCTTTCCTCAGAAAGAGTTATAGCGTCGCTTCGCTTCTAGAAACGAGTTCTCACGAAGAGTCGCGATAAATCATAACGATACGGAAGACAGAAAGGCATGTATGAACGGTAAAAAGTCTGTGAGCACAAGCTATAAATAGAGGGGTAAAGGTATGTGTGAGATACTTTACCAACTGCTCACATATTCTTCCCTTTCGGCTTCCCGAGCTCAAACTTTGAAACTCCAACCTCTCTCATGGTGAAAACCAGCCACAAGGCTCCCGTCCCTACTTCAACCCTGGCTAGGCAGCAGGCGATGGTGGCAGCGGCCGTAGCGGCGCCTTCGGGCAACCCTCATCTAGCAGGTCCCCATGACCTTCTCCCGGCATCATCCAAGTACTCCTATCAGTCATACAGCCTAGGGTCGTCGACATGCATGAAGAAATATATTGCGGCGGTGATCGTGGGGAAGACAAGCCTGGGGATTATGATCCTTCAACCCGGCACATTTCTTGAAGTGATAGCAGTTAGGGGTTCAGCTTCGACCCATTTAGAAAAATATTCGATTGCTACGAACGCAAACATCAAGCTGCCTTTTGCCATTGGAAAAGGGCTGATGAGATCAATTCCCCATCGCGCCATTGTCCATACCGGAGCAATAACTTGAAGAGGTGTCAATGGACGATGGCTCCGCCTACCCATCCACTGGCACCCTTGGCAGGTTCGAACCAACTCTTCTGCATCTCTTACAATTGTTGGCCAATAGAGCCCCTATCGAAGTGTCTTTCCTGCTAGAGCACGGGGGTCTAGATGACTGCCGCATAAGCCTTCAAGATTCTCCCGAAGTATATCTTGTCCTTCAGGTTGTGAGATGCACCGAAGTAGGGGAGAACAAACTCTGGCTTTGTACAATATTCCATTGACAAGCTCATAATTTCGAGCCCTTGCTTGGAGCCTTCAGAAATCCGGACCTTCTCACAAGACTGCGTTGTTTTGCAAAACATCCATTATCAGAGTCCGCCAATTGGTGACTAGGATGCAAAGGACTTCTATAGAGGGTAGTTGATGCACCGTAGGCTTGAGGAGTTCTTCGTAGAAAGCGCCCTCTGGGACGTCCAGTGCTCCGGCTGCAGCCTTCGCTAGAATATCTATGAGTTGATTATCTGCTCGGGGGATGCTTCGAACAGAAAATCCTTTAAACATTACTTCGGTCTTGCGGATTTCTTCTAAATACTTTGCAAGATGCGGATTTCTGGCTTGGATGCTCTTGTCAACATGCCCTGCGACGACTTGGGAGTCTGTTTTTATTATAATCCTTGCTGCTCCAAGTGCCTTTGCCTTTCGGAGGCCTAGCAGGATCCCTTCATACCCTGCGATATTGTTGGTGGTCTTAAAGTTGAGCCTCACAGAATACATAGCCTTCTGCCCTGTTGGCGATATTATCAGAGCTCCAGCTTTGGCACTAGATGCCTAATAGGCTCCATCAGAAATAATTGTCCACAGACCTTCAGAGGATTCTTCCGGAGCCCAAACTGCGGATGGAGTCCACTCGGCCATGAAATCAGCTATGACTTGGGACTTGATAGTTGTTCTTGCCGTGAAGGAAATGCCAAAGGGGGCTAGCTCAACAGCCCATTTTCCGATCCTACCCGTGGAATCTTTGCTTCGAAGCATATCACCAAGGGGATACGAGGTAGGGACGATGAGATTATGTGCTAAGAAGTAATGCCTTAGCTTTCGCGAGGCCATTACCAAAGCATAAGCAAATTTTTTGAGCTCGGAGTATCTTGTCTTTGCTCTAGACAAAGCTTCTGAGACGAAGTAGACTGTGTTCTGCACCAGTTTTCCTTTAAGTTCAACTTCCCTGACCAGCACTACACTTACTGCGGAGCCTATTGCTGCAAGATAAAGAAGGAGAGTTTCTTCTGGGAGAGGCACAGTAAGTGTTGATAGATTTCCGAGATAATCTTTAATGTCATCGAAGCTCTTCTTGCACTCCGATGTCCACTTGAAACTTTCGGACCCCTTTAGAGCTTTAAAAATTGGGAGGCTTCATTCGGCTGATCTGGCCAGAAATCTGCTGAGGGCTGCAAGCCTTCCTATCAGCTTCTAGACCTGCTTTAGATTTTTTGGTGGAGGCATTCTTTGCAGTGCACTTATCTGCATCGGGCTAGCTTCGATTCCTCTACTCGAAACTAAGTACCCTAGCAGTTTACCTGCTTGCACCCCGAATATACATTTTTCAGGGTTGAGGCGAACTCCACATGCTCGGAGGCTCTAAAACGTTTCAGCTAAGTCTAGGCTATGATGGTGCTTTACAACACTCTTTATTACAATGTCATCCATGTAGTCTTTGACATTTCGGCCTATCTGGTGACCTAGAGCCTTAGCTATAAGACATGAGAAGGTGGCTCTGGCATTCTGCAAGCCAAAAGGCATTCGAACATAATAAAATACTCCGGAGGGAGTTATAAAACTCGTCTTGGCTTCGTCTTTGCGCTTTAGCCAGACCTGATGATAACCGGAGTATGCGTCCAGGAAGCTTAACAATTCGGAGCCAGCCGTAAAGTCCACAAGTTGATCTATTCGGGGCATAGGGTAGGGGTCTTGCGGGCATGCTTTATTCAGTGACGTAAAATCGATGCACATGCGCCACTTGCCGGAGCCCTTTTTCTTGACAAAAATAGGGTTAGCCAACCACTCCGTTTGGGCTACTTCCCTAATAATTCCTGCCCTCAGCAACTTCTCCACCTCCACCTTGGCGAGGTCTTCCCTTTCTATTGATAACTTATGGAGCCCATGGCGCACTGGCCTAGCCTTCGGGTTGACAAGCAAATTGTGCTCAATGATGCTCCGGTCAACTCCGGGGATACCTTCGTCTGTCCAGGTGAAGATATCTAAGTTTTCTTTAACTAATTCCTTCAGCGAAGTAGATATTTCCGAAGGTAGCCCCTTGCCGAATTGTATTGGATATTCCTTGCCATCTTTTAGGATCATCTTCATGATCACATCACCTTCCAGGCTTGGCTTTAGGAAAGGGCCCTTCGAGGGGTCTGAGGACCCTGAAGCTTCCTCCGTGTGCTCCAACACACTATTCACCTGCCGAGGGTCCAGAGGTGGACCATAGCCGTACTCCGCTCTTCGGGCCGCAGCTTGGTCTCCTGAAATAGTGAGGACTCCACCTTGCGTGGGCATTTTGAGACACAAATAGTTATAATGTGCTATAGCTCCGAACTGGTTTCGCATTCCTCTTCTGAAGATTGCATTATAGGCATATGGGGCATCGACGACATCGAAGATAACCTCCTCAACCCTTGCCAGGGGCCCCTCTCCAAAGGCAACCTAAAGACCTATCTAGCCGAGGGCATCGAGAGGAGGACGTGTGAAACCTTGGAGTGGGCGAGCTACCGGAAGTAGGTGTTTGTGGGGAATGCACATCTGGTCGAAGGCCTAGACGAAGAGTATATCTGTGGAGCTTCCACTGTCCACCAATATCCTTCGAACTTCAACTCCCGCTATATCGGTTGAAATAACAAGGGGGTCAGCATGGGGGAATTTCACCCCCGCAGCATCATTGGCAGTAAAATAAATAGGTACATGACACCACTCGGGCATTTCTACCACTGAACTCGAGGTCCCTATGTGCCCTACTTCACGGACATAGTCTCTTCACTGCCGTTTCGACATGTTACTGAGGTTTCCCCCTCCAGAGATGGGCAAGACCACTCGCTTGCCGTGATCTTGGGGATCCTCCTGCTTCGGTGGTGGCATAATGTTGGCCACTAGGAGTTGCATCAGTGCTTCGGGGTTGCTGGCCCGAGCCACGGCTTGCACAGGCTCCGAATGCACTGCTGGAGGGGCTCGGTTCGAAGTACCTCGCCCGGAGCTTCGTCCTAAGTACTCGCCCCGAAGGATGAATACGAACTTGCAATCTTTCATGTCATGGCTTCTATTTTCCCCATGCACACAATAGAAGAAGTTTTGGTGCCTGCCAGCCGTTCTCTCTTGATGCTTTGAGGTACTAGCCTTCTTAGCTTGCGCCTGTTGAAAGTTGAAGGACATCTTCGGGGCGGAGGGTGCAATATTTAATACCTCGGAGCAGAAGTGCTTCTTTCCCCGTCTATGATCATTGAAGTGATTATCAAGGGGGCTTGCGGAGGAGTCGGAACTTCTGGCTCTGTCTTCACTTCTCGAAGGGATGGTGCAGGTGTCACAATTCTTTAGAGGCAGTCGTCCTCTGCCTTGGCATACTGTTCGAAGTATGCCATTAGTTGTGCTATAGACGACACCGGCTTTCGGTGAAGTTTGATGAGGAGGTCTGGGTTCAACACCCCTTCGTGTGCCGCATCCACTACCGAGGAGGTAGAAAAGCCTTTAATCTGAGACTTGGTGTGGGCGAAGCGTGTAAAATACTCCTGAAGGGTCTCCCCTGCTTGCTGCTTCACCTGGAACAAACTTCCGGTTGACATTGGGGCTACGAACATACCCTGGAAGTTACTCACAAACTTCCTCTTCAGCTGCTCCCATGACTTGATCGATCCTGGCTTTAGAGACCAGAACCATTGGAGAGCCACGCCTTCCAGCGCGAGGGGGAAGCACTTCGCCATTGTGTTCCACACCCCTCCACTGGCTTCTATTGCCAAGGCATACGAACGAGAGAACTCTTTGGGATCGGACCCAACGGAGTATTTGTGCAACTTCGAGGCCTTGAACCTAGGGTCAAAGGGCACTTTCTGGAAGTCCGGATGCAATGGAGACTTGTCGTCGAAGGATGCATTCTCGGCTTCCTCCAGGACTCGAAGAGCTTTGGAATAATTACCAGGACCATTGTCTTGAGGCACCTCCGGAACAGGAGTGAAGGCTTGAGGGCGAAGTGTATCTGCAGCCTCTTGCCTCCACCTTGCTACTTCCTCCTGAAGTCGCGCTACATGGGTAGCCGCGTCCTCAGGAATGTCTTCATCTCCTCCGGAGGGGATCTCTGGGTATTAGGAACTGGGGTAATCAGTTTGAATTACGAGGGACTGCTTGGGGACCTCTAGGTGCTCGAGGTCTGATGAGCCCTTCGGGAGTTGGTCGAATGACTGAGGGTCCTACACTATTGGTCCCAGGGGACATTCGGGGAGGATCAGTGGCTAGGCTCCGCTTGGGAGGCATGGTTAACAAAGTTAAGGTCCGAAGACTGAAGACTTCAAATGATTTGGGAAGGCGAGAAAAGGCCTTCGAGCTACACTAGGAAGCCCCTTACCGAAGGGTTAGACTCCGAAGCTCCCTCCGCAAGTGCTCTTCGAAGTGCAGTCAGCGGCGGAGAACTAGCTTTTAGAACTAAGTTACCCACGGATGACGCCAACTGTTGGCGTAAAAGATTACGCTAACAGGTTCTCTAAGATTAAGAACTAACAAACAAGTGGTTTGTGAAACAAACTATCTCAAGCCTCCGAATAGGATAATAGCTCGAAGTAGTTCAAAGTTGTGTATTGAATATATGAGTATTTGATGCCTATTATAGGGTGAGAAGGGGGTATTTATAGGTAAAAATCTTAAGGAAAGACCTTTTTACCCCTCAGTTACAACCGACATAGTGAAAATATTTCGGTACCCCTAATAGGGCTAAAATGGTAAAAGACTAAACTAATTAGAAAGAAGATAAGTCTTCTGTCCTTGCTGGCAGTTATCCACTGTGGAGATTGGACCTTCGAAGTGTATCTCCAAATGGGAGTCTGGATAGATCTTCCGGACTTGATCACACACCAACCCGAGATAGGTCTTGGACTTTGGTCTAGTAAATTTCCTTTGTCTTACGACCTTGAAGATCCTAGGGATGAAGTATTTTCCCCCAACAAGCATCAAAACAGTTCAAAACTCAGCTCCAAAAGTGAATCTGAAAAGGATGAATAGTACCTACGCTGGAAGCTCCTGGATGTTTTTTTTGCTTATCCGAATGATGAACACTAAGTACGAAATTAAGAACAGCCAAAAGGCTAGAATAAAATATAAATTGTGGTTGGTAGCCCCAAAATGTTAAGCTGAAAGAGTCTAATGACAGCCACAAAAGTCACACCAACCCTAGGCCTTTGGGTCCTTTATATAGGCAAGCCCACAAAGGAAAACCCCAAAATGCCCCTAAGATTTAATTACAAATTAATACTTAAAACTAATTAAACCTGAAATACCCTCTGGTATTTTTCAGAATTAAAATCCAGAAAAATACACAAAGAATATATCTAATTTATTACAACACTTAAACCTATACTTTTAATATATTTTTAGAATTTTGAAAATTCCGAAAAATACTAAAAGTCTAGACTTAATATAAATTACTAAACGAAAATAAACTCCTAATTATTGGAATTTAAAAACATTTAGAAATGAGACGATTTTCAGCAAAAACCGGCAAAGCCTCCTCGATTGCCGACAAGTGACGCCAATCCGCGAACTCGACCGCCAGCAAGTCTCTCCCGCTCTCGATCCCCTCGAGCCGCCTGATCACTTGCACTGGCCTCTCTTTTGCTAACTTGATCGTCACCATGTCTCGACCGTCTGTCTGTCCATGTCTTTCTCTATCTCCTCGTGCACTCCTGAGATCATCTCTAACTTCACTCGGCATCCTTGATCCTCTATCATCGAGCTCCCCGCTTGACCCTTGATCACCCGCTGCTGACAGTTGGTTAATATCTCCACCCTGCACACATGAGACAAGCCAAAACACGAAACACGATGCACACCGATCCCCTCGACATCCACTCTCCATAAACACATCGATCCCATCGACGCAATCAAACCTTCACACACTGATCTCACCAGATCGCTCAACCTTGTCAATCACTCATCATAAAGACAGAAACCACAATGCGACCTCACTAGATTTCACAACATGGCACATATGATTGACCCGATCACGGAGGCATATGGGATCACACTCATATTCAGCATTTTGAAATAGTTTCAAAACCTTGTCAATGTAGTTCATCCTGGCCTAATCCAATTAGCCATTTCGATCTATCTCCATAGATCTTTATGGCCAAAGTGCATGTTGTGTCTCCAAGGTCCTTCATTGAGAAACCATTTTTCAATAAGCTCTTGACAGCATTCTACAAAGGAATGTCATTTCCGATCACCTATATGTCATCCACATATAGAACCAGAAATACAAGTGTCCTCCCACTAGCCCTTTTGCAAACAAACGACTCTTCCTTATTCTTGACAAAGTCAAACATTTCGACTACCTCATCAAAACAAAGATTCCAACTCTAAGAAGCTTGCCATATCTCATAAACATAAAATGTGGCAATTGCTACAACAATCCGAATCGACATAAGCATAACGATGAGCGAAGACCGTAATACAAGTGTCCTCCCACTAGCCCTTTTGCAAACAAAAGACTCTTCCTTATTCTTGACGGAGTCAAACATTTCGACTACCTCATCAAAACAAAGATTCCAACTCTAAGAAGCTTGCCATATCTCATAAACATAAAATGTGGCAATTGCTACAACAATCCGAATCGACGTAAGCATAACGATGAGCGAAGACCGTTCCATCATAATCAACACTTTGAATATTTTGAAACCTTTCGCCTCCAATCGTGCCTAATAGATGTGAACATTTTCATCAATGTATTTCTCCTTAAAGTCCATCTTCACTCAATAGTTTTTACGCCATCGGGTGGATCCACCAAGTTCCAAACTTGGTTTCCTTATATGGACTCCAATCTGTCTGGATCGGAACATCCAATCTAGCATCGGAAATTCTGATCTGACTCCTATGTCGCAAACTCTGTTCGTCATGAGAACTTCCGACGTGGCAAATATCAGAACTTCCGATATCTATCGTAATTTCTGAAGTTCTGCAAATAGAAACATATCCAATCTATTTTAATTCGGATCTTAATGGTTCCAAACCATTTTTCAGAGTTTGGTCCCATCACTCTCTTAGATGGAACTCTATTTAAAGTGAGAGCATTGGTTTCTAGAGTGTTACCTTAAAAGGAAGACGAAAGATTAGCACGTCAACTCATGTCTCCAATATTCATTTCCACGATCTGATCGTAGAAATTTAATTGTCTTTCCCGTATGATTTTGTACTTATGAGCTCCTTTGAACTTTTTGAAGGACTCCCACTTACTCCTCATCAAGTAGACACATCTACTAAAGTCGTTGGAAAAAGTGATAAAGTACTAGAACCATTCCTAGTCGTGCGCCTCTGTGGATCATACACATCAGAATGTGCTATGACCAATAGCTCCCTCGCCTTCTCACTAAGACCTAGTGAAAAGTATTTTTGTCATCTTGCCAAATAAACAAGATTCACACTTGTCATATGATTCAAAATCAAATGACTCCAAAAGTCCATCACTATGAGCTTCTGCGTGCGCCTCTCAATTATATGACCTAAGCGACAATGCTAGACGTAGGTAGGATTCAAATCATTGAGTCGTCATTTCTTTATACTAACGTTATAAACATGTGCATTTTCAAGACTCAAAATGTACAGTCCATTGACTTATGGACAAACGGCATAAAGCAAATCATTCGAGAATATCTAACAACTCTTGTTCTTTATAACAAATTCAAAATATCTTCTCCTAAACATGAAGAAGAGATTATGTCTTTGCCTAAGGCAGGAATGAAATAACAATTATTTAATTCATAAACAAGTCTTGATAGTAGTGGCAGTGAATAAACACCGACGGCCAACGCTGCAACACTTGCACCATTTCCGACACAGACATCCATCTTGCCACTAGCACACTTCCTTGACCTACTTAGCCCCTGCAATAATTTGTAAGTATGAATCATCCAACTGGTATCATATACCCATGAATCATTTGGACGAGTAGCAATTTTATGATTATGAGATATGGCAAATGGATGTCAAGACGGCTTTCCTAAATGGAAACCTAAGTGAGGATGTGTACATGACACAACTTGAAGGTCTTGACGGTCCGAGGAATGCTGGGAAAGTTTGTAAGTGGCTAAAGTCCATTTATGGATTAAATCAAGCTTCTCAGAGTTGGAATCTTTGTTTTGATGAGGTAGTCAAAGGGTTTGGCTTCATCAAGAATGAAGAAGAGTCTTGTGTTTACAAAAAGGCTAGTGGGAGCTCACTTGTATTTTTGTCCTATATGTGGATAACATATTGTTGATCGGAAATGGCATTCCTTTGTTGAATGTTGTCAAGACTTCACTGAAAAATAGTTTTTTGATGAAAGATCTTGGAGATGCAGCATACATTTTGGGCATAAAGATCTATAGAGATAGACCAAAACGGCTAATTGGATTAAGCCAAAGTATGTACATTGACAAGGTTTTGAAACGGTTCAAAATGCAGAATTCTAAGAAGGGATTTCTGCCAATGTCACATGGTATTTCTCTTAGTAAGACTCAGTGTGCTACGACACCTGATGAGCTAGAGAAGATGAGAGCAATTCTGTATGCCTCCGCAATTGGATCCATCATGTATGCCATGCTATGTACATGCCCAGATGTGTCATATGCTCTAAGTGTTACGAACAAGTACCAATCAAACCCTGGTGAAAGTCACTGGGTTGTAATAAAGAGTATCCTCAAGTACTTGAGAAAGATTGAGGAAATGTTCCTAGTTTACGGTGGTGAAGAGGAGCTCGTTGTAAGTGGTTACACAGATTCTAGCTTTCAGACCGATAAAGATGATTCTCGATCGCAATCTGGTTTTGTGTTCTGCCTCAATGGAGGCAAAGTGAGTTGGAAAAGTTCCAAGCAAGAGACGATGGCCGATTCTATAACGGAAGCTAAGTATATCGCTGCTTCAGAAGCGGTGAAGGAGGCTATTTGGATCAAGAAGTTTGTTTTTGAGCTGGGTGTTGTTTATAGTGCGTCCAATCCAGTGGACCTCTATTGTGATAATAGTGGTGCCATTTCGCAAGCCAAGGAGCCTAGATCGCACAAGAAATCCAAACATATACTTCGGCGATATCACCTGATCCGTGAGATCATTGAGAGAGGTGATGTGAAGCTTTGCAAGGTGCACATGGATTTGAGCGTGGTGGATCCGTTGACGAAGCCCCTTCCACAGCCCAAGCATGAGGCACATATGAGCTCCATGGGTATTAGATACTTGCGTGAGTGAGTCATGTGTTTGTGGAAGATGCTAGTTGAGTCTATGTTAATGTATG
The DNA here is from genome assembly GCA_019279435.1 of Zizania palustris. Lineage (NCBI taxonomy): Eukaryota > Viridiplantae > Streptophyta > Magnoliopsida > Poales > Poaceae > Zizania > Zizania palustris. Next base: position 6,600,996 of record JAAALK010000084.1, on the reverse strand, counting down.
AGGATAATTGTTATCTTGTTCCTTAAATAAATATCTTTTGCATTTAATTAATAAGTACGACTTGTTATGTGAAACTTTTTTTCTTTATGACGATATTGTTCAAATGGGTCCCTAATCTTGTCATCATGTGGGACAATGATGATACAAGGATTAGCACATCCGACTGATTGATGATTGTGTTTCACAGATCATAGGCATAGAGATGTCAAATTAGTGATGTGGACACATGTTAGTGAACATGGTGTTTGACAGACTCACTTGAGATACTACTGATATTGTAATGTGCCAACAGTTGTCATCTCAAATGGTGTACCTACAGATTCCTTGGACCTAAGATCATCATTTGATTCTAGAATGCGTAGTGACACACTTAGATGCTTCCTAACGCTATTCCATAACAGGGTAGTAATAAGGGTTGTTTTCAGTTGTGTTGTGAAATATGTCTTGGGATGTGAGCGGTCAAGATGGAATCTACCCCTCCTAATAACGGGAGAGTCGTCTCTGGGCCCCTCGAGGTATTGGATTGGAAAAGTGCATGGCCATGCCACTATAACTAAGCAGTTAGTCATGTTTTGAATCCAATGCTTGATCGAGTGAAAATGTCAAGTTAACCAACAACGGTGGCATGTATCTCGCCTTGAGCTTGACTCACGGTGCGTGTTAAAGGGACTAGTGCATGCATATATGAAGGTTCATGAAAATTTGATTTTGTACGCTTTCAGGGGTCAATATGTGCTGCTAGGTACTGCTATTGATTAGTGAGTTAGAAACAGTTTTCGGTGAACAACCGTTAGTGTATGAAACTATCGGGTCACACACTTAAGGGGATGGATTAGAACATGTAAATAATTGGTTCTTGTCCATGTGGGAGATTGAAGGATATGCCCAAGAAAATTCAGTGGATCGGAAGTTCTGATAGTGAGTATCGGAAGTTCTGGTTAATTTTTGGTCTCTATACAGAGAGAAATTGTTGCTTCGGATGTTCCGATATGGTATCAGAAGTTCTGATGAGCCGAAAGTTCCGATTCAGAATCGGGGAATTTTTGTACTGATCGGAAGTTCTGATATGGTATCGGAAGTTCTGAGGTGGGCAAAAATAGATAGGATCTGTTGCGTGTCGTGCTAAATGTGGAGACCCGAAAAATACCATGTCGGAAGTTCCAATCCAGGATCGGATGTTTAGATGTGGGGTATCAGATTGGATCTGTTATGAATACAGATTAGTTGTAACTAATTTGCGGGTTCCAAGATGTGCATGACCCATGGGGTTTTCAGCCCTATATAAGGAGAGGAGGTCTTGGAACAAGGAATAAGTCTAGAGTAGACCTAGCCACCCAAGAGTCCTCTCCTCCCTTTCTTCATCTCAACCATTGAGATCGAGAATTTCCCGTCTCTCACGTGCGGTGCTAGCACGCTGCCGTGGGAAGAACTCCATCCCTATATGTGTGGACTTCGTGGAGGCATTGCTCCATAAGAGACGCTCATGGCCGTCACCATGAGGAAGGCGACTTCTTCATCAATCGGATCAGCGACGAACGGCCGGGACAAAGCGAGGATAGTCTTGATGTGCTTCATCAACCTCTTCTTCCGCTGCACCTAGCGCGTCAAGTCCTAGAAGGTACCGATCTATGGTCTCACACGCGCATGAGCCTAGGACCATATGGCAGAAATTTTGAATTTGCCGGCTAGCGTAGCTTCCCTATTCCCCAACACTTAGAACCCACAAATTAGTTACAATTAATTTGTATTTGTAATAGATCCAATCTGATACCCCACATCGGAACTTCCGATCCTGGATCAGAACATCCGACAAGGTATTTTTCTGGTCTCCCAATTCAGCACGACATGCAACAGATCCAATCTATTTTTTCTACCTTGAAACTTCTGATACCATATCGGAACTTCTAATCAGTACAAAAATTCCCCAATTCTGAATTAGAACTTCTGGCTCCTCAGAACTTCTAATACCTTATCGGAACTGCCGAAGCAACATTTGCTCTCTGTATCGAGACCAGATAATAATCGAAACTTTCAATACTACCTATCGGAACTTCCGATCCACAGAATTTTCTTGGGCATATCCTTCAGAAATAGGCAAAGGCTCATTATCTTGATTTGGTAAAGTAACATGTGCTGATGTTCTAGCTCTATTTTTGGCTAGAACAAATTTGCGCAATTTATTTCGCACATGTCTTAGTTTTTTTTGTATCAGAGAAGGTAGGGGCATTGTTAATTCTATACCTTTACTAGGGTATGGCTCATTCACCACCAGAAATATTGGTTCTCCCTCCTTTTCCAGATTAGTTGGTATATATTGATATATTTTTTGAGTTGCTGAGGTTTCACTTGTTTCCATTTTGCGAACCTTTGCTCCAATATTGCTTTTGTCTTTGGCTTTTCTATCTTATCCATGGGCTCAATGTAAAATTTAGCATCAGCATAGAAAGATTCGGCTACTGTAAAAGGCCTTTTATCAGCAAAAATTCTTGTTGTTTCTCCTTCAACATTTTTGTATTTGATGCATTGATAAAGTGTAGATGGCACCACTTGATTTTCATGCAGCCATGGACGACAAAGTAAGGCGTTGTATGAGGTAGCAGCATCAATCACATGGAAAGTCACATAAGTAGACAATGCTTCTATTTTAGACACCAAAACTATAGTGCCCATAGCCTCTTGGCCTGATTGGTTGAACACATGAATAATTACATTAGATTGACTGAGATCTTTCTTAGAATACACAATCATTTTTAGTGTGCGTAGAAGCAATAAATTTATAGCAGATCCTCCATCTATCATAATTCTATTTATCGACAAATCATCAATTTTACCATACATAAGGAGAGGACGATTATGCTTCTTATATCCCAATAGTAGGTCTTCATTTGTGAATGTCATGTTTAGAACCTCAACTAATTTTTCTTCGGTGGGAGACACTTCTAACCTATAATCCTCGAGAAATGAAATTGTTGTAATAAAAGCCTTTTGCGGATCAGAAGATAGACACAGAGCATCATACATTGAAAGCATGGATGGTATTTTCTTGAAATGAGCAATTACATCATACTTGACTAACACATTAGAAGTGGGGTCAGTCGTTTCATCTGAAGCTACATCCTTGCTTCTAGGATTTTTAGGAGGAGGGTGACATCAGCCAACTGACGGCCTGATCTATGTTAAACCTGGTCTACTTCTAGGGGTTCTTCCTTAGGGAAGTATAATGGTTCATCATCTTCTTAGAAGACTCCTACTATAAGAACATTGAAGTCTTCATGTGTGTCATCCTAACGCCGTGCAAATTTTTTAGAACTTGTCGCCACAAAGTGAGGGACTTCACCATTGACTGTTAGTCTTCCGAGCACGCTTCGCCATTTTTGGGGCTATCCATGCTCCTCTGATTTTCCACAATTTGATGAGTTGGACTTGTTGGCATGTGTCCCTTTGAAGTGTGCTCGCTACTCATCGAGATATGGTGCATCGCCTGAGACAACCATGGGAGCAAACACAGCCTTTGACATCATCATTTGTTGATCATAATTTGGAATCATATTTGAATATGCACAACTCACCAGATCATTTTGAATGTTGGCGATGTTAGCTGTCATTTTCTTTCCTTTCTTGAAACTCTTAAAAAGATCTGTATTGATTGTCCCATCATCTATCAATATTTGGTTCATTGAACTTAGAGGCCTCTTTTAGTCTTTTTTACCTTGGAAGATCTATAAGGTCCAACTCTTGCAAACCAACAAAAAGATCTAGCACCTCTTCTGCAGGGAAGGAGTATTCTTTACTCTAGTGCTCACTAAGAGTTGGCCTACTGACAGCTTGAGGTCCTTTTAGTTCTTTGTTCCTTGTAGCTGCTCTATCTATTTGCAACGATGGGATCACCGACGTTGCTTCCATAGCCTAAACTTGGTTTGGCTTGAATGGAACTTTGTCTCTTGGAACATTCTTATCGATTGCTTTATGACAGTCTTTGAACGACGAGCCACATATTGATCATAATTTTCAATATCAGTTGCCTTGGATTCCAACTCTTCAAAAGTTATGGGGCGTACTCCATGCAAATAAATGGCATTATCAGGTTGTAGGTTGTTCATCCACATCCATACGACCTCATGTTCTATAATGGGCTGAGGACAGTGAATAATAAGGTTCTTTTTGGTTCGGGATCAAAAGCAGGAATCTGAACTAAACAACTCTTTTGGTCACCCAGCTTTTCCAAAATCTACAGAGTCTCGTAGTACAAATTTGAAAGCTGGTATAACCCGAATTTCACAGATTCTCAATTCAACTTTGAATGAATATTACCTACTATGCTATTAAAACATATCAGTTCATGTAAAATTTGAAAAAGTAAATTTTTAGTAAAATATATAATTTTAGCGTAATTTAAAAATATATAATTTTAATATAAACATTATAAAATTTCATGATTACAATGATTTACATGTAAAATTACGCATTAATAATATAGTTAAACATCATGAACTACCAAAATATAAATCCACAATTATTCCAACCAAACAACTTCTCATCTTTTCTACAGCTCACAGCTCACAGCAGCTTTTCCATACCTCATAGCTCATAGCAGCTTTTTCAGAATCTGCAACTCAGCCAAACACACCGTAAGGTTCCTCCATCTATTTATGAAGTCAGCAGCCTTTTCATTTGCCCCCTGCTCTATTTGTGTTAGCTCTATGATGCCAACAGTTCTTTGTGTGCTATAAAAACGCTCGATAAAAGAATCTTGTATCTATTTCCAAGTTTTCATAGATCTTGGTGGCAACTTGCTATACCAAGTGAAGGCAAGCCCCGACAGTGTTTGTACAAACTATCGAAGGAGGAGAGCTCCATTGTGAGTTGTATCTTGGCAAGATGCTAGAAAATGAGATATGTGCTCATGCAGCGACCCAGTTCCATTAAACATAATAAATTGTGGCTGCCGATAGTTGCTCGGAAAAGGCACCATATCAACATCCGGAGGCTATGTTTTAATATACCTTGGATGCATAGAGTAGTGTGCTTGCATATATTGTGCCCCCGCACTTGGGTCAGTTCGATGATCCAAAAGTGTGCGGATACTTAGAGACAAGCCTAAGCGTAACACAACACTGACATCATGTTCCGACTTCCCTTATCAGTGGCAAGGGGGGTGGAGTTGCCAGGTAATCAGATCACACAGAAATAATCTAATTAGCCAAAAAGAAATATATTAGATAAAATAAACAAGCAAGCTGAACGAAGGCTAACTAATTCGAAGTGTGATGTGCGAAGGGGTTCACCGAAGGGCCACACTGAAGGTAGTCTTCAGCATTCGTACTGATTTGGCTAAGGGCAGGCTCCGAAAAGATCTTGATGGGAAATCACCTACGAACAGCGGGGTTCGGTGCAAAGTCTCTAACACGGCAAAATATCCCAAACGCAACGCACTGGCGTGGCTTCATCTAGAACGAGGTGCAAATGTGGCGAAGTCTTCTATGGAGCGTGCTGGCGCACGGGACTCAGTCAAACCGACAATAGCGTGATGGCCCGGCACGGGTAGTCGAAGCAGTATTTCCGCCAAAGGGAGTTTTGATGGCCTCCTAAACTAGCTTCCTAGCTCCGGACACCTCCAGCGGAAGGGCTCCGAGGGTGAAAACCTATAAACAGAATAGGGATCATGTGAAAAATTAGCTTGGGGACCGAATTTGCTAAATGTTGCAGTAGAGGAATGAAGGTAGCAATCTATTACGTAGATTAATGGATACTTCATAGGCGAAGTAACAAGGTGATAGCAATATTTTACGTAGATTAACGAGTACTTCACAGGCAAAGTAACAAGGATTACCACTGTTTCAACGTGGCCGGCGGAGGGCTTCCAGGAAAACACACGAAAGTTGTAGAATAGTAAATACAAGTAAAGGTATGGTTCAAAGCTAGGGCTTTGTGATTGATTTTGTGTTGGGGAATTAATGAACCGGCCTCACCCCTATATTTATAGGGGCTAGTATTCTTATCTCTAAGATTTAATCTGGTAGGATTCGGCCTAATCAAGCTTAGGGATAAAATTACCTAGAATAATACTTAAACTCTATCTCCAAACAGCCCAAAGTGGGCTTTCGGCAGGTCCTGTCGAAGCCTGCTCCTTGGTCCGAAGCTTCGGCGAGGCAGGCCTCCGAAGGCCTTTAGGCCGAAGGTAGCAGGCCGCTGGAAGGCTTCCAAAGCCGAGGGCTTAATGGGCCTTCGGGCCTGTAGGGCTTCGGCCTGATCCAGAACATGTGTATTTTCTGCCCAAATTACCAAAATTGATATTTTGACAATCTTGACCATTAATGCCATTTTTTACTATCAACATGCCCCCACACCATTTGCTATTTGGTGCTGAAAAGTACCCAACTCTTCTTCTTTTTGTTGCAATGATGTTGTGAGCTAAGCTATTCGTTCTTCTACTGATAGGGTCTCATTCGTTGCTAGTACGTGTTCAACACCGGTTGTTGACGTCTACGAGAATTTGGCTCGATCGACTCTACAACCTCCAGTGCATCATCTTTAGGATAAGTTGCATCATCATACAAGGGATTATGAGACTCTGAATAACTTGAGTCATGAGAATTTGTAAGACTCCGACTTATAGGACGATGACATATTACACCATTTTTCTAGCTTTCTTTCTTTTGAAATGTACCGAGGAAGAGGATGATTAACTTGTGATGTGCCTTGTTTCTCTTACGCCAACCAGCATTGATGAAAACACCTCAAATGATTTGTTCAAAGCCTCTTTTCTAGTCGGCCATGGAGATAATGTTCTTGTTGTCTTCTTGGATGTTCTAGGCACCCTCTTCTTTATTGTCACCCTCTGGTCATGACTAGGCAGCAGAGAAGCTAGTCCCTGAATTGCACTTCATGCTGATTTTGTTCGCATGGATAATTCTCTTCGCTTGTAGTCTGCTCGCTTGGCCCAAACATTTGCGGCTTGCTTGATGTAGGCTTACCGCCAAGGGTCTTGCTCCACAAACTCATGCTATTCTGGCCAACTGGCCAATGCCTCAGCTCGTCTCATGATGTCGCCACCCACACTATTTTCAGATGTGGAAGCACCTGGCAGCAATTCTCTCAACGTTTGGTAGAGATACTTCTTTGTAGGAATGCATTATAAGCATCAATCGTTCCTACTTGAATTTTTGGGCGATTCCCCCTTGTTCTATTGTAGATGGCATGGTCCACCTTCTTACGTTGGTGAGTTGTCTCTCTGGTTTCAATTTCCATAGGGAAATTAATCCAAGCTTGGTGAGTGTTGTGCTATCGTTGACGGTGTCGAGACAGTGAGAATGACCCTTCAAAGGAAGGACATTGTATTGGTGATAGTGATGACTACGGATCAGATGGCACCACCGTTGGATCTATATAGCCCAATTTAGCCTCTTCGGGCGTGAGATAAACCCCTTGCCATTGGAGTGTGTGCTTCTTTTTTGATTTGCATCTTGCCTCGCTAGATTTATTGACCAGCGTGGGGATGAACTCCGGTGCATCAGCTTGGAGTTGGCTTGTTGTCTTGTTTGTTATGTCATGCGATGGTGAAGCTTCTTGCACCATTGTGTTACTTTTGACTTTATTCAAGGGTTGTTGGTGGTGAGTTTCATCCACCATCACAGCCTCGTCCTCATCAAGTGGATGCAAGCACTGAGTTTGATTCAACGTAACATTTTGTAGATGACGATGTTGTCATTGTGGGCTTCGATGGTGCAACCACTATTGGAGCTTCATTATGCTTTGTCATTGTAGCCTCTTTTCGAGGTACATGAACCAATGTAGAACTTATCATTGGGTTAGTTGGCTTCACCTTTGACGGACATGTCTTATTTTCATGAATGGGCCACTCGACAAGTGTTGTGTAACGCAACCTTGATGAGGGCTTGTGGCTCACCGCCTTCCCACGCGTGCTCCTAGTAAACCCAGGAGGTAGCACGTCTGAGGAAGCCGCTTCATGAACAGTGATGACCAACTCTTGTGAGGAGGCCTCACGTGCCTTTGTAGTTGCCCATTGCCTTCTCTTAGTAGACTTGGACATGAGAGGGACAAAATCATCATGTTTCTTGGAGTCCACTTCTTGGTCCTAGCCTACTGGGGTTGGTGATGCAGCAGTTGTCTCAAGTGAACTTCCACTGTTTGCGGCTTGGAAGGAACCTGTTGGGGGAGATAATCCCGATGGTACCCGGGAAGCATAAAGGCTACGACACAGAGCCTAAGGCACAACTCCGGGAGCCTAGGAGTAGCGCGGCCACAGGCATCGAAGGTCCCAACGAGGCTTTGGCCGAACTCTGCTCCTGGGAGCGCGGAGCCCCGGAGTCAGAATGAGGCATGAGATGATGTCCGCCCAGAGCCGGGACTAGGAGTCCTAAGTTCTCAGCCTCTAAACTAGATATCAGAAGGAAGGCCTCCAGACTCCGAGGGTCGTCCAAAGGTGACCCCGACGATGGTTGCATCGAAGACCCGAAGCGGGGGTTGCGGAGCTTACCACGAGGAGGCGACATCCGTCGAAATCGGAGCGTGTCATCCGCGACGCGCTACAGTCCCAAAGGCCGAGACGAGCGGACAATACCTGTCTAGATTTTACATTACGTGGAGTTTCATGCTACAGATGTTCATAGCCACAAGCAATTTTAATAATAAAAACATGTTCTTCCATGTGCAAAGAGATGTCATTCTTTTCAACATGAATTATTTGGAGCTTCAAAGCATAAACTTTAATGCCAGACAGGCATTGCCCCACGTCATTTGCCATGACCAAGTTTATTGCCATTTGGTTTTTGTTGGCGTAAAAGATTACGCTAACAGGTTTCTGTAGAAAAGAAACTAACAAACGAAGTGTTTGCGAAGCAAACTGTTCTAAGCCTCCAGAAGGATAATAACTTAGAATAGTTCGAAAGTGTGTATTGATTCACTTGTAATCGGTCCTCATTACAGGGTAAAATGGGGGGTATTTATAGGCTTAAACATTAAGGAAAAGACCTATTTACCCCTCTATTACAACCGACATTAAGGAAACTATTCGGTTTCCTTAATAGGGCTAAAATGGTAAAAAACTAATCTAATAGGATAGAAGATAAGTCTTCCATCTTAGGTGGCAGAAAAGATCCTGAAGGACTTTGGTTCGAAGACATACTTCGAACCAATGTCTGCCTTCGGGCTTCGAACCAGGTTCCATGCACCTTCGAAGATGGCCTTCGGACAATCTTCGAACTGGTTGGCTGTCTTCATGCTGCTTTGGCAATAACCCCGAAGATGAGATATTTTCCCCCAACAGTAGCCCCTCGAATACGCTTCTCCGTTGGACCTGTAACATTAGGAGAGCAGTATACGGAAAGAAAAGATAACCAATCATAGGGGTTATTGATTTTTGTTTTATCTCCGAAATACATGAAGATATGAACTTCGAATCAGTCATAAGATAATTACTTTTCGAACTATCTTAGAACTGACTCAGGAAGTTCGAAAGTCTTTTTAGACTTAGAAAATATAACCGTTAGTTTCTGTTTCTAACGGAGTTATACGAGGCGTTATTTTCGGAGGAAAATAACAGGCGGGAATGCGAAAGGGCAGAGCCCAAACGGTAACAAACGGAAAGTTTAGGCTATAAATAAAGGACTCCAGAACTTACTCGATTACCTTTTCACCGCTTGTTCTCAGTCAAAAGTCTTCTGAGCCCTTTGAATTCTTGAACCCTAGCTTTCGAGTTCTTGAACCCTAGTTTTCACTCTCTCAAGTCGATCCAGCAATTGCGATGGCGAAAACCAAAGGCTCTGCACCTCCTTCGACCTTGGCTCGTCAGCAAGCGGCTGCGGCAGCGGCAGCGGCAACAATGGCGGCGACGCCTTCGATGCAGGCGACAACTTCCATGGCGGCAAAGGGAAAAAATCCTCAAATCCCCGATGTCCAAGGTCTGTGCCCACCCTCAACCAAGTACTTGGATCAATCTTTTGAGTTGGGACGGTCTACCTGCAAGAAAGAATCTTTGGCAATCGCGGCTGGGGGGAATATTAGTAATGGGGTTATGATTCGGAAGCCGGGCAAAGAATTAATTCCATCACCGAGACCCGGAGAAGTCGTAGTGTTCGAAGCTTTTTTCGAAGCAGGCTTGGGCCTCCCTGCTATAGATTTCTTGGCTGAAGTCCTTGACTTGTTTCATGTAACCCTCCCCCAGCTATCTCCGAATGCTGTAGCCAGACTAGCTATCTTCGAGTGGGCACTGAGAGCCGAAGGTTGTGAGGGGAGGGCTGAAATCTTTGCTGCGCTGCATAGAGCGACTTGTCAGCCAAAGACCTTCGTAGGCTCCGGAGGTGAAAAAGTGGTAGTTTCCTTCGGAAGCATCAATTTTAGGCTTCGTGATGAATATGCCCTGCAATTCCCTGCCAAGGCCATCAATGCTAGATGGTACACCGACTGGGTTCTGAGGTGGTTTTATGCTGAAGTTGGAGTGGGTAGTCCTCTGGCTGGTCCCCTCAAGGAAATCCAGTTCCGGAAGGAAGCCTTAGTGCAACCCGACGAAGGCCAACTCGAAGCTCGCCTCAACTTGCTTCAGAAAATCAGCAAAAGGTTGAGCATGCGGGACTTAGCCGAAGAGTTCATCGGACTTCAAATTCCTCCGTTGATGGCCAACTGGCCTATCGCCTTCGAAGATGACTCGGAAGGCGGTCTTCGCAAGATAAACTATACTTCGAGCCCTGCAGGTAACTTCGAAACCAACATGCATAATACATATTTACTTCGAAGAAAGATTAACTTGAATTATTTTTTAGCTTCTTCAGCCCCTATTACTTCAGAGCAAATTGTAAGGGCTTCGGAGAAGATTTTGGGTGCTCCAACTCCGTCAGAAAAAGAATGGCGAATCAAATTAGTCGGAAGTTGGGAGCGTTTTAACAGAGTATGGGGAATGCTGGAGTTAACTCCACCCCCTCTGACGGACTGGGTGCCTCAGGAGAAAGGCCCCAAGAAAAGAGTAGCCGAAGCCGGAGCTTCAGGTTCAGCAAAGACTCCGGTGAAGAAAGTGGCTCGGAAGCCAAAAAATCTCGCACCTTCGGATCCTGCTCCTTCAAGCTCAAGAACCTCACTTTCTGGTTCTAAAGAGGATGAAGGTATTTTATTAGTAAAATTAATTGATGAAGATGCAACTCAACGAAGTATTCTCATTGAAGATACTGCAGGTATTCCGGAGCCTCAAGCCAACATCGAAGAAGTAAGAGCTCTGGATACCCAGGAAGGACAATTCGAAGCCCCTATGGGTGTAAATGAGGCCGAAGTGCCTGCAAACATGCCGGAGTCTGAAGACAATGCTGATCAACCAATGACTTCGGTAGTTCAGGAAGACATAACTCAGCCCGGAGTTCCTGTGGATGAAGGTGGAGTCGAAGTCACTATGGCTTCGATTCTCGAAGAAGTAACAAGGACTCTTCAGGACGATGTTCCTGTAGTCCAAGATTTAACGGCTGATTCGGATGAGGACTACACTTTTGATCCTCCGATCAGTCCGGTACTCGATATTCCAGGGAATGTCGAAGGTAAATTTTGCTTAATTCTTATCAAATTTTGCAAAATTATACAATGTGTAATATTTTTGTTTTTTCAGAGCCTCCTGTTGTCGAAGTATCCCTCGAAGATACAATTCAAAGACCTTCGACAACTTCAGGGCCACAACCGGGAATTGCTCTACCGGGGCCTGGAAGAGGAAAAAGACACATCGAGCCTCTCCCTGCTCAAGGATCGACTTCATCTGAGTCAACAGATGAAAGTGAATCGACTGAGGGGAGGCCATCTTCAGAAGTTCCAAGGGCCTCGGAAGAGCCCTCTGGATCTTCGCTAAGCAGAGCTGATCAGAAGGCTTTAGCACTGCTTCCTCTCATAACTCCATTTTTGGAGGAGAAAACCGGACTTGGGACTTTGGTTAAACCTTTGGGTGAAGCCAGTCGCAAAGTCGGGGAAACAGAGCTGGTAGCCCTTTTAAGCAGAGCGAAGGGTTCGGAGCTTAATATCGCTGTGGAAAGAGCAGCTTATCAGGTATGAAGCATCTTCGAACCGAATAATAAATTATATATGAATAATTTCTTATTCCAGTTTTTCTCGCTTTTTTTTTAGCAAGCAGTCTTAGCACGCGCTGCAGCTTTGTCAAATGAAAACGAAATTGCTCAACTTCGGGAAGAGAACGAAACTCTTCAAAGAAATTTTAACTTCTCCGAAGGTCGAGTAGCTCAAATGGACAATGTAATTTTAGCAGAGCGAAGGGCTAGGCAAAGCTTGGAGGCTGCAAAGAAAGAGCTCGAAGCAGAAAGAATTGTGCTTCGAGCGGAGATTGAAAGATTGCGGACGGAGGATGCCGCGAAGGACTCCGCACTTGTAAGGCTACAAGAAGAGGCTGGCCAACTCCGAACTCAAAAGAATGCTTTGACTACAGAGAACGCTAGAATCTCCGGAGTTTTAGCTGAAACAACTTCGGCCAAGGATATGCTTATTGAAGAAAAGGTTAAGTCCGAGAAGGTGGCTTCGGAGGTCATCGAACAAATGTTAGGTGTCTTGGAGTACTTCGGTACTACTGGATCACTACCTTCAGATGACAATGTAACTCTGCTGCGCCGGCTAAAGAGGATCCAAGGAGCAGCGAAGCAAATGAAGACGGCAGGCATACGTTATGGAGAACTCTCCGGACAAGTGTCTGCCCTTGGAATACTTCGCTACTACGAGGATTTAGGGCGAACAATCACTCCGAGCGCAGAGAACTCTATCATCTTCGACGACGACCGACTTCTAAAACCTTCCGAAGGTGTAGCTGCTGCTTGGCGAGCCTTCCAAACTTCGTGGAGAGCCGAAGGTCGATCTGCGATCAAGGCTTGGATTGATGAAGGTCAACGCCAGAAGCAAGTTCGGAGCCAAGCTTCGAGCAGTCAGCCTCCTCCGAACCCGCAGGTTTAGGATTATTTAGGATTTTTTGATTATGTAAAGCTGATGCTTGTAAATATTTATCAATGAAAATCTTGTTTGTCATATTTTTAGGCTTTGCCTCTTATGGAAGATATCGAAGTGTTAGAACTTGACAGCGAACTTCGCTCACTGTGGAACACCTTCGAACTTCTAAAGAGTTATAAACGTCCTCGATTCCTTATCCCTCGAGATGACTCCGGCGTTATTGCGCCCGAAGTAATCAAAGACGTATTGTCTTATATTAAAGAGGAAGATAAAGAGAGCGACGCAAACACCTCGTCTTCTGAAGACACTAATTGGTCCGAAGACGAAGGTGAAGCCCAAAATAAAAGATCTGAAGATCTTAGAAGCTGGGAGAGAAGCCCCGAGCGGCTTCGAACTTGGGCCGAACTTCAACAAGAACAGAAGGATTTTAGAGCTTCGAAGGGGAGAAAGAGAGTTAAACGTAAAGTTCTTAGAACTTCCGATGTTGGAACTAGTCGTTCCACCCCTAGCTCTCGGGACCGAAGAGGTCTCCGATTCCTTCTTGGTATAGATACCAATTTTTCATAATGTAATCTGTAAATACATTTGTTTTGATAATGAATGCCGATTTAAAATTGTCTCCATATTTACTAGCCCCTCTTTGGGTATAAGCAACTTCGAACTGTATTCAAAGATGGTTATGCGCAAAGAAAAAACTTCGGAGTACAATTTTTTTGGGGGTTCGGAGCCCCTCTGTCATTTTAAAGATCTTTTGAATATGAAATCAATTAAGATAACTTCGAGGACACTTTAGTGTCTTAAGAAATTTGCCACTTTGGACGCATATGAACAGACATTCGAAGCTCATGGTTTAAATGCTGTTTTGCAGAAATCTACCAGCCGGAGCTTGGATTTCGCAGAAATTGTAGCCACCTTCGGCTATTTTTTGCAGAAGTCTACCAGCCGGAGCTTGGACTTCGCAGAATTTGGCCACTTGGGCTCTTTTTTGCAGAAGTCTACCAGCCGGAGCTTGGACTTCGCAGAATTTGGCCACTTGGGCTCTTTTTTGCAGAAGTCTACCAGCCGGAGCTTGGACTTCGCAGAATTTGGCCACCTTCGGCTCTTTTTACGGAAGTCTGACAAGCTGCAGCTTGGACTCCGCAGATTTTGGCCACCTTCGGCTCTTTTTACGGAAGTCTACCAGCCGAAGCTTGGACTCCGTAGAATGTGGTATTGGCTCTTTTACGGATGCCTACAAGGTATCAGCTTGGGCTCCGGATGGATTTCAGCCACCACACCGGAGGCTTCGACTTTAAGGGTTCGAAGTCCGGAAATACAGCCCTGCTTAATACACTTCCCTCTCGAACGACTTCCGTCCCAGCGCGTCCGCTCGGGAGACTAGGAGCGTCAAGGGGAAGGCAAGCCACAGGGTGTATGCTTTATTAATTTAGAGGTGATTACAAGCGAATTACAAGGAGCCCTTATGCGAAGTATCGCTTTAGGTGCTCCGCATGCCAAGTATGTGCTAACTCTTCACCTTCTAAATTAGCTAATTTAAATGAACCAGGGCGCCCCGAGCGGACTATTAGATATGGACCTTCCCATTTATTGCCTAACTTCCCTGGTGCTATAATGCTTCCTAGAACAAGATGACCCGGTCTTAACTCGCTGAGCTTAACCTTCGGGTCATACCAAGTCTTCGTCTGCTGATGATACTTTGATAAATTGGCTACAGCTCGAAGCCTTGTTTCTTCTGACAAATCTAACGAAGCTTGTCTTTCTTCTTCGATGTCTGGTTCGGTGCTGCGAAGTGATCCTCCTTTGAGCTCCGTTGGAGTCATAGCTTCATCTCCGAATAGTAGTCTGAACGGAGTAAAACCTGTGGACCTTGTTTGCGTAGTCCGAATGGACCACAGAATCTTCGGAAGCTCTTCGGTCCACAGTCCCTTTAATAATCCTACTATTCTTCGATTTAGCCCTGATAAGATATTTCCATTGGCTCGCTCAACTGCTCCATTCGACTGAGGATGTCTCACTGCAGCAAAACATAGTTGAATGCCTAGGCCTTCGCAAAACTTCCTGAAGGGTTCTGCGTCGAACTGTGTTCCATTATCAACTGTGAGATATCTAGGCACTCCGAACCGGCAAATAATGTTTTTCTAGAAGAATTTCTGTACATTATTCGAAGTGATAGCTGTTAAGGGCTCTGCTTCCACCCATTTAGAGAAATATTCAATAGCTACCACTGCGAACTTCAGATTTCCCTTTGCTAACGGAAAGGGACCAATTAGATCCATACCCTATCTGGCCATAGGCCATACCGGAGCAATGACTTGAAGAGCTGTTGGTGGGCGATGACTCCGTCGACCCATCCACTGGCATCCTTGACAAGTGCGGACCAAGCTCTCCGCATCAGCTGTTATTGTGGGCCAATAAAGCCCCTGGCGAAGCGTTTTTCCTGCCAGAGCTCTAGGGGCTAAATGACTTCCACAAAGGCCTTCGTGAATTTCTCGGAGAATTTCTTGGCCTTCGGCTTGAGATATACATCGGAGTAGAGGGGAACATACTCCGGCCTTGTATAATATACCGTTGATTAACTGATAGTTTCTTGCTCTGAGCTTTAATCTTGATAATTGGGGTTCTTCGGGCAAATTTGTTCCTCCTTGCAAGAGTTCTATGATTGAATCTTTCCAATCTGCACTAGGAATGCAGAGAATCTCTGCAGAAGCAACTTGTGGCACCGAAGGTATATTGAGTTCCTCATAGAAAGCTTCGTCAGGCACATCCACAGCTCCGGCAGCAGCCTTCGCTAAAATGTCCGCTTGCACGTTTTCAGCTCTTGGTATACTCCGAATGGAAATACCCTTGAAATGTGCTTCGATCTTGCGAATTTCTTCCAAGTACTTTGCAAGCTGTGGATGTCGGACTTGAAAACTTTTGTCTACGTGCCCTGCTACTATCTGAGAATCTGTTTTTATAATTATTCTTGTAGCCCCTAGAGCACGTGCTTTCCGGAGTCCCAATAATATTCCTTCGTACTCCGCTATATTATTGGTAGACTTAAAGTTGAGTCTTGCGGAGTACATTGCTCTTTGTCCTGACGGTGAAATTAATACTGCCCCAATGCCTGCTCCGGATGCTTGAAAAGCTCCATCGGAGTAAATAGTCCAAACTCCGTCATCTGATTTCTCCGGAGTCAACTTCGTAGGTGGAGTCCACTCTGCTACGAAGTCTGCTAGAACTTGAGATTTGATAGCTGTCCTTGCCAGGAAAGATATGCCGAAGGGTGCTAGTTCTACTGCCCACTTTCCAATCCTTCCAGTGGAATCTTTGCTTCTGAGCATATCTCCTAAAGGATATGAAGTTGGTACAATTACATTATGAGCCAAAAAATAATGCCTTAGCTTCCTCGAAGCCATTATCAGAGCATAAACGAACTTTTCAAGTTCGGAGTATCTTGTCTTTGCTCCTGACAATGCTTCGGATACAAAATAGACAGATTTTGGACCAACTTCCCATTGATATCAGCTTCTCTGACAAGGACTGCGCTGACAGCTGAGCCTGTGGCTGCAAGATACAGAAGTAGGGTTTCGTCCGCAACAGGGCACCGTAAGTGTAGCAAGATTGCTGAGATAATCTTTAATATCTTCGAAGCTTTTCTGACACTCCGGTGTCCATGCAAAATCTTCGGACCCTTTCAAAGCTTTAAAGATTGGCAAACTCCTCTCCGCAGACCTTGATAAAAACCTGCTAAGTGCGGCCAGACGTCCAGTCAGCTTTTGCACTTGTTTTAAATTTTCCGGAGGAGCCATCTTCTGCAGCGCAGTTATTTGAGTAGGGCTAGCTTCAATTCCCCTGCTTGAAACTAAGTACCCTAACAACTTTCCAGCCTTAGCTCCGAATATACATTTTTCGGGGTTGAGGCGGATCCCACATGCCCGAAGGCTATTGAATGTTTCTGCTAAGTCTAGGCTATGCTGGTGCTTTAAAGCACTCTTTATTACAATATCATCCATATAGGCCTCCACATTGCGACCTAATTGATGACCTAGAGCCTTAGCAATTAATCTTGAAAAAGTAGCCCCGGCATTTCTTAGGCCGAAGGGCATTCTTACATAGCAGAAGACTCCCGAAGGAGTTACAAAGCTCGTCTTGATTTCATCTTCGCGCTTCAACCATATTTGATGATAACCGGAATACGCGTCAAGGAAGCTTAGTAACTCCGATCCTGCAGTGGAGTCAACTAGTTGATCAATTCGGGGCATGGGGTAGGGGTCACGTGGGCACGCTTTATTCAGAGATGTGAAATCAATGCACATGCGCCACTTTCCGGAGGACTTCTTCCTGACGAAGACTGGGTTGGCTAACCATTCTGTATGGGCCACTTCTCTGATAATCCCAGCCTTCAGCAGTTTTTCAACTTCGTCCTTAGCTAGAGTGGCTCTCTCTGCGGACATCTTCCGGAGCCCTTGTCGAACAGGCCGGGCCTTCGGGTTTACAAGCAAGCTGTGCTCAATAATATCCCTATCGACTCCGGTGATATCTTCGTCAGCCCAAGCGAAGACATCCAGATTTTCTTCTACGACCTTCTCCAAGGAAGTTGCAACTTCGGGAGGTAAATCTTTACCAAATTGAAAAGTGTATTCTTTACCATCTTTGACAATGACCTTCGTTGCAATCTCTCCTTCGGGACTTGGTCTTGGAAATGACTTCTTCGAAGCTTCGGAGGAGGCTGAAAAAATTTCTCCATTATCTTGGACACTGTTTACTTGCCTCGGATCAAGAGGAGGACCATGACCATATTCTGCCCTCCTAGCTATGGCTTGATCTCCGAAGATTGTCAGAACTCCTGATTGTGTGGGCATCTTCATGCACAAGTAGTTGTGATGCGCCACAGCTCCGAACTGATTCAACATGCCTCGGCCGAAGATAACATTATAAGCATACGGGGCATCTACCACATCAAAGATAACTTCCTCAGTTCGGGCTAGTAAACCTTCTCCGAAGGTTACTTCCAGGCCTATCTGGCCAAGTGCATCTAACGGAGGTCCTGCAAAGCCTTGCAGAGGACGAGCCGCTGGGAGGAGATGCTTCCGGGAAATGCATAACTGATCGAAGGCTTGTACAAATATGATATCTGCCGAGCTACCTCCGTCAATTAGCACCCTTCGAACTTCTGTCCCTGCAATATCAGCAGTAATAACCAATGGATCTGCATGCGGGAACTTGATACCAGCTGCATCCTCGGCAGAGAAAGATATTGGAACATGAGACCACTCCGGCATTGCAGCTGCAGATGACGAAGTCCCAATGTGGCCTACTTCTCGAACGTACTCTCTTCGCTGTCTCTTGGACATGCTTCCGAGGGTACCTCCTCCGGAGATAGGAAGAACTACTCTCTTCCCTCTATCTTGTCCTTCTTCTTGCTTCGGAGGTGGCATAACATTGGCCACCGGAGGATGCCTTGCAGCATCAAGATTTTCTATCCGCGCCACAGCCTGGACCGGCTCCGAGCGCACTGCTGCTGCCGGACTTCGGTCGGTACTACCTCGACCCGAAGTTCTCTCCAAGTATTCTCCCCGAAGGGTAAGAATAGCCTTGCAAGTGTCAGTTGCATGGCTTCGGTTCTCTCCATGAATACAGCAAAAAAGGGTCTGGCCCTTGCCAGCCGTTTTCCCTGGCGGCCTCCAGCCGCTGGACTTGTTCCCTGCAGACTGTGGAGCTCTTGGTGCAAACTTCTGCGGGGGTGCAATGTTTAAGACCTCAGAACGAGGGTGCTTTTGCCCTCTTCTTCTATCATGTTGCACTTCGGAGACTGGTTCTTGCGGCGGAGCCGAAGTCTTCACCTCTGCTTTAACTTCTGTCAACACTGTCGAAGTAGCAGTAGTCCTCCGAAGCCAACCTTCTTCCGACTTCGAGTACTCCTCGAAGTACGACATCAGCTGTGATACTGTGGTGATGCTTTTCCGATGCAATTTATCCAAAAGGCCTTTATGACTGACGCCTTCCCGAGCTGCATCAACCACCGAGGATGTGGACAACCCCCGAATTTGCGACTTCGTGTGAGCGAAGCGCTTGAAGTACTGCCTCAATGTTTCTCCGGGGAGCTGTTTCACTTGGAAAAGGCTTCCTGTCGACATAGGGGGCACGAAGGTGCCCTGAAAGTTACTTATGAACTTCTTCTTCAACTGTAACCATGACGTGATTGATCCTGGTTTTAAAGACCAGAACCATCTCAACGCCACTCCTTCAAGGGCTAACGGGAAGCACTTCGCCATAGTTTCTCTGTCTCCGCCACTAGCCTCGATTGCTAGGGCATAAGAACGCGCAAACTCACTAGGATCTTCGTCTCCGGCATACTTGCAAAGCTTTGAAGCTTTGAACCTCGGATCGAAGCGAACCTTCTGAAGCTCGGGATGCAACGGAGATTCATTGTCGTAAGAGGCGTTCTCCGGGGCTTCGGGATAACCAAGATCGTCGTCTTCGGGCACTTCGGGGATAACTGGGGTGGCTTGAGGGCGGAGCCTGTTTGCGGCCTCCTGCCGCCACCTCGCTACCTCGGCTTGAAGATTGGCCATTTGAGTGGCCATATCTCCAAGGCTGTCTTCATCTCCTCCGGAAGGACCTTCCGGGTCTTGAGAACTGGTATGATCAGTTTGAATCGGAATGGAGGGTGGCAGAGTGGCTCCGGGCGGTCGGAGTGTAGAAGGGGTTGGCGGAGAGGTTTCGTATCCTCGAGGGATAAAAGCCCCTTGCGGAGTTTGAGGTGGAGGGATAGTCGAAGACCCTCCGACTTCGACTGTGTCGAAGGGTATCTCTCCGGAGATCCGAGAGGACCTCCGAGTGGGATTGCGAGGTGCGCTCCGCTTAGGAGGCATGATGCAAGAGGTTGGTAGAGAACGAAGTTTTTTGGACTAGGTTCCCCACGGACGGCGCCAACTGTTGGCGTAAAAGATTACGCTAACAGGTTTCTGTAGAAAAGAAACTAACAAACGAAGTGTTTGCGAAGCAAACTGTTCTAAGCCTCCAGAAGGATAATAACTTAGAATAGTTCGAAAGTGTGTATTGATTCACTTGTAATCGGTCCTCATTACAGGGTAAAATGGGGGGTATTTATAGGCTTAAACATTAAGGAAAAGACCTATTTACCCCTCTATTACAACCGACATTAAGGAAACTATTCGGTTTCCTTAATAGGGCTAAAATGGTAAAAAACTAATCTAATAGGATAGAAGATAAGTCTTCCATCTTAGGTGGCAGAAAAGATCCTGAAGGACTTTGGTTCGAAGACATACTTCGAACCAATGTCTGCCTTCGGGCTTCGAACCAGGTTCCATGCACCTTCGAAGATGGCCTTCGGACAATCTTCGAACTGGTTGGCTGTCTTCATGCTGCTTTGGCAATAACCCCGAAGATGAGATATTTTCCCCCAACAGTTTTATTACTAGAATGAGATCAAAAAAGAAATTGAAACTTTTGCATTTATTTTTTTATTTTCCTCACTAGTATGTTGCGTCAGTTTTCTCATAGACAATAGTTTTGCCATTTTTTTAAAAAAATACATGGTGAATATCAATTGAATACTGATATTTCTTTTTATATGATATTCATAAATTCGTACTAAAAAGATCGAGCCTAAAATTATGATGTGAATTCCTAGGCTTGTAACAAAAGGCCGAACCTAGGACTGTGATATGTATTTTTTTATGATGTGCATTCCTAGGCTTGTACCAAAAGGCCAAGCCTAAGACCATGATGTGTGTTATGTATTTTTAGGCTTGTAACAAAAGGCCGGGCCTAAGATTATGAGATGATGCATTCCTAGACTTAGACCAAAAGGCCAAGCCTAGGATTCTGATTTATGATATGCATTCCTAAACTTGTACCAAAACGCCGAGTTTAGGATTATGATGTGCATTATATTACTAGGCTTGTACCAAAAGGCCGAGCCTAGGACTATGATGTGTGTTATGTATTCTTAGGCTTGTACCAAAAGGTCGAGCCTAAGATTATGAGATGATGCATTCCTAGACTTGTACCAAAAGGCCGAGCCTAGGATTATGATTTATGATATGCATTCCTTAACCTGTACCAAAAGGTCGAGTTTAGGATTATGATGTGCATTCCTAGTCTTGTACCAAAAGGCCAAGCCTAGGAATATGATATGAATATGCATTCCTAAACTTGTATCAAAAGACCGAGTTTAAGAGTAAGATGTGCAATCGTGATCTTGTACCAAAAGGTCGAGCCTAGGACTATGATATTGTTGGACCGAAATGGGCAACTAGAGGGGGGTGAATTGGAGATTTTAAAATTTCAGGCTAAAACTAGCCTTTTGTTTTAAATACTGTCTCCTGCGGAACAGGCTTCGAACACACCCTTCAGAAGTCTGTTTTGGAGGTATTTTACATATCCGAACACAGGCTCCGCAAAGGGTAAAAGGTCAAAGAAAATAAGACTTCGCTCACACCAGCAAAACCAAAAACACAACTCTACAAAGATAGTGCAGGCTCTGCATGCGAGGTGCCTTTGAGCAGACTTCACACCAAAACACTTCGCATGAGTATGTTTCCCTCCAAGGACTTCAAATAGACGCTCCGCACCAGCAACTAGTACTAGGCTTCGCACTTCGGATGGCAGAAAAACAAACACTAAGCAGACTGCGCCGAGGACAACTAAGAGAAGAAAACAGGCTTCAAACCCAACTTCACACAGTGCTTCTCTAGTAATCAGAGAGGACTTGCCTCTAGTTTACATAGAGCGAACACACACTGAAAAACTCACATAAATCGCATGAACCGGACTCAAACACACTTCGTTAGAAAAGAAACAGAGCAAAAACTCTGACTGGCATAAAATGAAGTGTAGCACTGAGATCTCAACGCCTGCAATGCAAAATAGGAATACAAGTTCAAGCAATAGATAGAGAACAAAATGGAAAATTCATTGCTAGAACAGAGAATACAAAAGACTCACAGAACTGAGTACATGAGAATGGTGGCTAGCTCTAGGAGTTCTGAAAATGATTTCTCAAAGTGTTAGCCTAGACCTAGCCAGCCTTACTATTTATAGGCACAACTCAGCCATGAGAATAGACTACGTTACCCCTAGTGTTTACACTATTTTGTCTCAGTCAGACACGAGGGTACAGATAGTAGTCTACTTTATTGGAAGCTCCTTTTGTTACCTTCACAGAAGAGACAACATCGCCTTTTGCAGAGCAGACACGATCATCTTTTGTAATATAGAATCTTCTAGAGCTCCCTTCGCACACGAGGTGTGCAGAGGCTTTAGTGTCAAGATTCGAACCCGAAGGCCTTCGCTTCACCGAAGAGAGTCTTCGATACACTGATAGTTTTGAGCCAAATCCATCAAAGCTCTTGAGTATTCGCACCATCACCTCTGAAGTGGACCACCACAACTTCTTAGCTACTCCTAGCTTCGAACTCCGATAGTCTGTGTACCGAAGCCATGCATGGCAAAAGTACCTCAAGTCAGCCACACTCCGAAGCCCCACCTTTGGAGTACCTTCGCCACATTCTGAAGTCCCTCCGTCAAAGGCCTCCGCATGAAGCATATCCATAAGTACCCCTTCGCAGTGTCTCAGCACCGAGCACACTCCACGAAGACCCTTGTCCGGACCACGCCTTAGATGCACCTTGACTTCTAAGACCTTCGTCAAGTGTCCCTTCGAGTGCCTCCCTCCGGACCTCACATCAAAAGCCTTGCCTCAATCCTGAGGACTTTGTCCACCAAACTCTGAAGTCAATCCTTCTGGAGCACCCTTCGAAGTACTTCACCTCAGAGGACATTGCTTCTGGGTAACTTCAGCCAGAGCCACCCTCCGCACTTTCTGCTTTCGCCTATCGCACTTTGACCCAAGGACTGACCTTGAACCCACATAGACTTCGTGACCGAGCTCCCTGCTCGCTTAACATCAAGCCTCCCACTTGACCCAAGTTCACTTGCTACGAACCGCCTGTCACCTCCAAAGTCACCTACACACCACCGACAAGCAGACAAGCATTTCTAGTACCCTAGAGACCTCTCCGGTAAACAACCTCCAATACACATTCCGGTGTACCACCCAAGGTATCGAACCCTCGGTTCAGCCTTTTCATTGTATTCTGCTGGACCCCTCTGACAGACATACTCCGCATCACAGCTGCTGAGAAACCAAGGGTTGGTTTCTGAGTCTGTGATGAGTGATTGATAGATTTTATCCTCTGATTCGAAGGGGTCCCTCTGAAGGGGTTCGGAGGCTGTTTCACCGAAGGGTTTGGTGGGTCTGTTTGCTGCAGCTGTTGCAGCGGAGTATGCCTGTCGGAGGGGTCCGATAGTACATAATGACTTGGATGTACCGAAGGTTTCGGTACTTTGGGCGGTACACCGGAGTGTGTGCCAAAGGTTGTTTACCCGAAGAGGTCTCCAGGGAACTGGATACACTTGCATGTCTATCTGTGGTGCGCAGGTGACTTTGGAGGCGACGGACGGTTCGTAGCAGGTGAACCTGGGTCAAGCGGGAGGCTTGATGCCAGGCGAGCAGGGAGCTCTGTCACGAAGGATGCGTGGGGTCGAGGTCGGTCCTCGGGTCAAGGTGCGCCAGGCGAAGGCAGAGAGTGCGGAGTGTGGCTCCGGCTAAAGGTACTCCGAGACAAAGTCCTCAAAGGCGAGGCACTTCGAAGGGTACTCCAAATGGAGTGACTTCAGAGTATGGTGGACAAAATCCTCAGCAATGAGGCAAGGTGTTCGAAGTGTGCTCCGGAGGGAGGCACTCAAAGGTATACTCGACGAAGGTCTCAGAAGTCGAGGTGCATCGAAGGCATGGTCCGGGTGAGGCTTGTCAAGGAGTGTGCTCGGGGAGAGACACTGCGACGAAGTGCTAATGGAATGCTTCATGCGGAGGCCTTGGACGAAAAAGGGACTTTGAAGGATGGTACTCCGAAGGTGGGGCTTCGGAGTATGGCTGACTTGAGGTACTTTTGCCGTGCATGGCTTCGGTACACGGACTGATGGAGTTTGAGCTAGGAGTAGCTGTGAAGCCATGGTGGTCCTCTCCAGAGGTGATGGCGCGAAGGCCCAATGGCTTTGACGGCTTCGGCTCAAAACCGTCACTGTATCGAAGGCTGACTTCGGTGAAGCGAAGGCCGTCAGGCTCAAGACTTCTCACCGAAGCTACCGCACCCCTCACGTGCGAAGAGGGGCTTCAGAAGAATCCAAGACTGCAAAGGCTGACCGTGTCTTCTCTACAAAAGCTGATGCTGTCTCCTCTGCG
>JAAALK010000084.1:6546793-6576706 GCA_019279435.1 Zizania palustris | reverse complement strand
AATGGGGGGATTGGTCCCGATCTTCCGCTAGGTAAGGATAACTTGGATTGGTGGAGAATCTCGACGTGACGATCCAAGGCTCCGGTCCGGCGGATCAAAACCTTGCAATCGCTACACCACTATCTCCATCGGTTATCAACCACGCAGGGCGCGATTGACCTCGCCATGAAGGCTAGTTCCTGCAAGCGAACCCGAACACAAGCAAGAACAGGAAGAACACAAGTCGAATGCCAAATCATAGATGAACTATGATGAGGAGAGGTTCACAAACGCTGATGCAGCAACCAATCGATCCAGTGCAGGAGCGGGATCGAAACACACAAGTGTAGATGCAAACAAAGCAAAACCTAACCCTAAAGGCGGCTGGCGTGAGATATATAGGGCGTGGGCAGCCTGTAGGAGGCGCACACGACTCGGACTATGGGCCAACACGGCCTCCAACTCAGTACAAGGTCCAACTCGGCCCAGTTCTATCACACAGGACTGTTTCAGTCACACAGGACGACTCGAGACTCCAAAAGCGGAGAAAACCAACGCCAAAGAGCCGTCTTCACCTCATCTTTCCAAAAGTCCAAGAACCGCCATCGGACTTTGTATGAGGAAGTTACGCCATTTTAGTGCATGGTGGTTGATGTAGTCCGAACCAGCGAAATCTTGACTCCAAATCATCGTGCGACTCCGTCTCAACTCCAACTCTCATATTCCATCTCCCATGTTCCTAAGCAACAAAATATCACTAGTATCAGTAGCATCCCATCCAAACAAATATTAACATAGTTGCTAAGGCAAGAATTAACCTCATGGTGTAAGCGACGGGCCGGGCGCATGGTGATTGGTCCCTGTAATTGAATTGTAGGTTGATGGTGCATGTGTGTATCATGCTGGTGCATGTGTGTATCGTGCTGGTGCATCTGTGTATCATGCTGGTGCATCTGTGTATCATGCTGGGCGTGTGTGTATCATGCTGGTGCATGTGTGTATCATGCTGATGCATCTGTGATCATGCTGGTGCATGTGTGTATCAGTGTGAAGTGATGTCCTCCTCATCCTCCCCTCTTGAATTGGAGTCATCTCGACTCAAGCTCATCGTCATCTCCCAAATAGGGCTTTAAATCTGAAATGTTAATGTGGGACTAACCCCCAAAGCTGCAAGCAACTCAAGTTTATATGCATTATCATTTATCTTCTCAAGCACACGGAAAGGACCATCAGCACGGGCATCAATTTAGACTTTCTCAAATCAGAAAAATGATCCTTGCGCAAGTGCAACCAAACAGATCACCCGGTTCAAAGTTATCTCTTTTCTACCTTACTACCATAGCACCGATTATTTCTCATTCATTGCTCTATGTTTGCTTAGTAGTTTCATGCCTCTTAAGTAATAATTCAGCACGTGTAGTAGCATCAAAATTCAATTTTTCAGATGGTGGCAATGGTAGCAAAATCAATAGGAGCACGTGGATTAAAGCCATTAGACCACTGGAACGGACTACCTTAGTAGTGGAGTGTACTGACCTATTATATGCAAACTCAATATGAGGTAGACACTCTTCCAGAGCTTCAAGTTGGTCTTCAAAACAGCCCTCAACATGGTGGACAACGTACGGTGATGACCCCAGTTTGCCCTCATTTGGGTGTGACAAGTAGTAGAAAACAGCAGCTTCGTCCCCACTTATGCCACAACGTCCTCCAAAAAGACTTAAGAATTTCGCATCACGATCTAAACGATGGTATTGGGAACTCCATGCAAGCGTACGACCTCTCTGAAAAACAAATCAGCAACATTGGTAGCGTCGTCGCTCTTGTGACAAGGTATAAAATGGCCCATTTTAGGAGACACCGATCTACCACCACAACAATACTATCCTCCCCCTCTAGTTCTAGGTATCCTAACACAAAATCCATAGAAATATCCTCCAAGTACACTAGGAACGGCAGAGGCATATAAAGACCATGTGGGTTTAGACGAGACTTAGCGTTATTGCAAGTAGTGCATCGTGCCACATACGCGCTCAACATTTCGTCTCATCCTAGGCCAATAGAAGTGTGTGGATAGCACATCTTCGGTTTTCCTTTGATCCAAAATGACCCATCAAACCACCACCATGGCTTCCTGCAATAACAACAAGCGAAGAGAGCTAGCAGCCACACATAACTGTGTAGCACGAAAAAGATATCCATTATTCAGCACATATTTGTTCCAAGCACGGTCATCTGTACAATTTGCAAAGCATCCTTAAGTCCAAATCATAGCCTACATGTATTCAATGTTTCTATACCAAAATCTATAATCAAGTTGAGAAGCAATGTATAACGTCTATGATAAACATCAGCAATCACATTATCTTTCCCTTTCTTAGGCTTAATGATATATGGAAAAGTCTCAATAAATTTTACCCATTTAGCATGTCGTTTATTCAGATTTTGCTTGACTACGTATATGCTTCAATGCCTCATGATCCGAATGAATACTAAACTCCTTAGGAAAAAGGTAATGTTGCCAAGTTTCAAGCACACGCACTAAGGCATATATTCCTTATCATAGGTAGAATAATTCAACTGTGGACCATGTAATTTCTCACTAAAATAGGTCACGGGTTTACCTCCTTGTAGCAGCACACCTCCTATTCCCAAAACCACTAGCCTCACATTCTAACTCAAAGGCTTACTGAAGTCGGGTAGCTGAAGTAGAGGGTGCATGTGTAAGGTGATCCTTGAGTGTGGACAAAAGCTTGTTCTTGTGCTGGTTCCCAAGTAAAAGTAACTCCCTTCTTGGTCAACTCATGCAAAGGACCGGCTATGGTGCTGAAATCTTTCACAAACGCCGGTAGAAACCTGCAAGACCAAGAAAACTACGTACCTGTGTGATAGTTTGGGGTTGCGGCAGCTGTTGATTGCTTCTACCTTTGCCGCGTCAACCTCAATGCCCTGTGAAGTGACAACATATCCAAGAAACACAACTCGATCCGTGCAAAACGTGCACTTCTCAAGGTTACCAAACATTCTAGCCTCACAGAGGACAGAAAAAACAGCACGTAGGTGTTCAACATGTTCAGTGAGAGACTTGCTATAAACCAAGATATCATCAAAGTATACAACCACAAAGCGTCCTATAAAGTGCCGTAGGACTTCATTCATCAAGCGCATGAAGGTACTAGGTGCATTAGTAAGTCCAAAAGGCATGACAAGCCACTCATATAATCCAAACTTTGTTTTAAAAGCAGTTTTCCATTCATCACCTAGTTTCATGCGGAATTTGGTGGTAGCCACTACGGAGATCGATCTTAGTAAAGATAATGGCACCACTAAGCTCATCAAGCATGTCATCCAATTAGGAATCGGGTGTCGATATCGAATGGTGATATTATTAATAGCACGACAATCAACACACATGCGCCAACTACCATCTTTCTTAGGTACCAAAAGAACGGGTACTGCACAAGGACTAAGGCTTTCTACGGACGTACCCACGATCAAGAAGGTCCTGTACTTGGCGCTGAATTTCTTTTGTCTCCTCTGGATTGGTACGGTACGCTGCACGATTAGGAAGAGACGCTCCCGGGATCAAATCAATTTGGTCTCAATGTCGCGTATCGGTGGCAGCCCGGGTGGTATCTCAGCAGGGAAACATCGTTAAACTCCTGCAAAAGGTCAGTGACTGCAACAGGAACAGAGCTAGGAATGTTCGCAAGTGAAACAGCACGTTCGTGCAAATCAAGCCATATATCATGGGAGTATCATCACAAATTTCAGCAAGGTCAGTTTTAGTTGCAAGCATGACACGTCCTTTCAGATTAATAACTTGTGATGAAGAAGGAGAAGCAACTTTATTTTTCTGTACCTCGAAAGCGTTTTAGCTACTTGCTGATTTTCAGAAGGTTGTTTGCTCTTTTGTGTGTACTTGGCAATTTTTCTTGTTCAAATTTCACAATTTCAGCAGGAGTCATAGGAAGCAATGTAACTTTCTTTCATTTATACATAATGTATACTTATTGCTCCTACCATGGTGTGTAGCATCAGTCTCATACTCCAAGGTCTACCAAGTAACAGAGAACATGCTTGCATTGGTACTACATCAAAATCAGCAACTCCGAAGTATGTACCAATGGAAATCTGATGTGAGCAGTTTGTGTTACCTTGACCTTACCGCTATTGTTGAACCATTGCACGTGGTAGGGGTGTGGATGGCACGTGTGGGAAGTTGAAGCTTAGTTACCATGTCGTGGCTCACCAAATTGTTGCAACTACCACTGTCGATGATGACACGTACACGGCGGTCATTGACGATGAAGAAGGTCTGAAACAGATTGTTCTGTTGTGCCCGATCATCCTGCTCCATGTGTGTGCTCAAAACACGTTGTACAATAAGTGCTTCATAGTCAGCAGAGGTATCCGGTGCAAAAACAACATCATCGTCGAAAGCATCGTAATCTCCTGCAATGTTAGCAACAAGTGCATATTCATCTTCAACATCACTAGCACTTACATAGCCACCGTCTTCCGTAGCAATATAAGCCCGCTGACTAGGGCAGTCCTTCATAACGTGGCCGAATCCTTTGCATCGGTGACACTGGATCGCTGCAGAACGTGCAGTAGAGGCCGCTGAGGAGGTGGGCTTGGCTGGCGCCTTGGATGCTGCAGCCTTGGAACTATCAGCCTGGGTTGTAGATGTAGAAGGTGCTGATGTAGCCGCCGGTCGAGAAGGTGGTGGTGGTCGCTGCTGCTGCCCACTTGAGCTTGAAGTGGCACCACCAATGTTGGTCCTCATGTTGCGTTGTGGTTGTTGGCGACCCTGCAATTATTTTTCTGCAAGTATAGCAAGGTGGAAAAGACGAGTGATAGTATTGTATTCTTTATAATCAATGATATCCTGAATTTCACGTCTTAAATCACCATAAAAGTGGGCCATTTTATCCTCATTGTCCTCCTCAATTTCCGCACGCATGCAACCTATTTGCAACTCCTGATAATACTCCTCTACCGATTTATTTCCTTGGTTTAGGCGCTGCAATTTTTTTCTCAAATCACGTTTATATGAAGGAGGAACCCATCTACCACGCATTTGCCGTTTTAACATATCCCAATTTTGTGGTTCATTGTCAACCTGAACTATTTCAGTCCACCAAAGAAGAGCATATCCAGTGAAGTCACTAGTAGCTAAGCGCACGCGGTGGATAGCAAGAACCATGTGAGCATTAAATTTTTGTTCGACTGACATCTCCCAATCTAAATATGCATCTGGATCATAGGTGCCAGCAAAATGAGGTACTGAAAATTTTACCTTAGAGTAGGGATCATTGTTCCTACGGTTGTCATTGTTACCTCGTGGATGGTGGTTGCGGTGGCCGCCCATACCTTGATGATGAACTGAAAGCGATGACGTGCAGCCTCGTCAGGATCAATAGCATTGTTTCCGGCATAGGATAGGTCGTCTTCCTCCTCAACATGGTCGTCGCCGGCTTGTGCAGCAGGCAATCGTGTCTCCAGGGCAGTCATCCGGTCCACTAGGTCAGCCACAGTACGCGTGAGACGTTCGATGGAATGTTGGGTCTGTCGCTGAGACTCTAGTAGAGCACGTCGTGAGACACAGTCATTAAAATCAGATGGAGGGGTACCGTTGTTATCTGCCTTGTTAGTGAAAAGACAAAACAACAAAGAATAATCCTTATGGAAAGCAACTAGGTGGGGTGGTGGGTGTGTGGTGGAAGCAATCTGTCAAGCGCCTTACCCACGCTTGCAAGTGTTCTTACCACGCCGCAGTGAGGTCACCGGCCTACAGGTGATGAACCAAGTGGAGGGTGGTGGGCGATTGCAAGATATGAACCTGTCCTGACCAAGAGAAGGTGTAGCTTGGAAGGCAAAGTAAGTAGCAAGGAATAGCGATAGTAATAACAGTTAAACCAAGTTCAATAAGTGTTCCCAAGTACTCGTCAAAGTTGCTGGCCTTAGTGCTCCCAAGGTGAAAATTCAAGCAATAGAGGGAAACTATGTGCCCAAAACTCAAGTGGAGGCAGAACAAGGTAGCAAACAACAGGACCGGTTCTCTTTTGCTTCACACAACCTCGTTTCTTTTCTTTTCTCTTTTTTTTCTTTTTTTTCACTATATGTTTTTTTTTGAACAAGGATGACAAGAGATGCAACCACAAAAATTGGCACCTGCAACTGAGGTGGGATGTGGTTCACAGAAATTCAACAAGTTCGCTGAACGGCGAGCAAAAACTTTGACCAATTATTTTCTTTATCTTCCTGATTTTTTTGGCAATTCTAATGAAGGCTAACAGGGTTGGCTCCAAATTGGGTCAAGAAGGTGCTCAAAAAATTTCAGATTTTTCTGCCAAACGAGCGAAAAGTTATGCCTGTTTTACCGAAGGGGGGTCACAAGGACTCGATGTGGAAACCGACTAGGGTTGTGGAGAGGGGGTTTCGGGTGGGGAATTTTTTTTGAGACACAAGATCTACTACTACTCAAACAACACAAAGGGGGGATTAAACCAACAACAAGACTCGACCAAGAACACAAACTCAACAAAGTTAAAAACTGAAATTAAAATCGCAAGGCACAAAGGGGTTCTCGGTGGGGATTTTTTTGTGAGGGTTTTCTGGACTCTAGGTAAAAATAAAAGCAGATCGAGATTACCTAACGGGAAATCTGTGCTCTGATACCAACTAATGGGGCGATTGGTCCCGATCTTCCGCTAGGTAAGGATAACTTGGATTGGTGGAGAATCTCGACGTTGACGATCCAAGGCTCTGGTCCGGCGGATCAAAACCTTGCAATCGCTACACCACTATCTCCATCGGTTATCAACCACGCAGGGCGCGATTGACCTCGCCACGAAGGCTAGTTCTTGCAAGAGAACCCAAGAACACAAGCAAGAACAGAAAGAACACAAGTCGAATGCCAAATCACAGATGAACTATGATGAGGAGAGGTTTCACAAACGCTGATGCAGCAGCCAATCGGTCCGGTGCAGGAGCGGGATCTAAACACACAAGTGTATATGCAAACAAAGCAAAACCTAACCCTAAAGGCGGCTGACGTGAGTTATATAGGGCGTGGGCAGCCTGTAGGAGGCGCACACGACTCGGACTATGGGCCACACGGCCTCCAACTCAGTACAAGGTCCAACTCAGCCCAGTTCTTTCATCGCAGGACTGTTTCAGTCACACAGGACGACTCGAGACTCCAAACGAGGCGAAACCAACGCTAAAAGATCCGTCTTCACCTGAGCTTTCCAAAAAGTCCAAGAACGCGCCAATCGGACTTCGTATGAGGAAGTTACGCCCATTTTGGTGTCATGGTGGTTGATGTAGTCCGAACCAGCGAAATCTTGACTCCAAATCATCCGTGCGACTCCGTCTTCAACTCCAACTCTCCTATTCCATCTCCCATGTTCCTAAGCAACAAAATATCACTAGTATTCAGTAGCATCCCGTCCAAACAAATATTAACATAGTTGCTAAGGAAAGAATTAATCCTCATGGTTTAAGCGACGGGCACGGGCGCGTGTGATTGGTCCCTGTAATTGAATTGTAGGTTGATGGTGCATGTGTGTATCATGCCGGTGCATGTGTGTATCATGCTGGTGCATCTGTGTATCATGCTGGTGCGTCTGTGTATCATGCTGGTGCGTGTGTGTATCATGCTGGTGCTTGTGTGTATCATGCTGGTGCATCTGTGTATCATGCTGGTGCATGTGTGTATCGTGTGAAGTGATGTCCTCATCACAAATACACAAACTGAAACTTCCTTGACGACAAACAGTAACTACCCAGAAACTAATTCAAAATTTAGAAACCAGTAGTTTCAAACTCAAATCTTAGCTGCTGCAAAATCAGAATGTGATCAAACTGAAACTCTAATTAAACTGAATATTGAATACCAGAATATAAAAGCTAATTCAAGTTTCTGATGAAACAACAATACTTTAGCAACTACCTAGATGATGAATAGTGACTTCTTTCTCAAAAAAGATCACACATTCAGATATTCAATTTTCCTTCTATACTGTAAACTTCAAACAGTAAATGATGACAAGAATACACAGGTTTCAGTATGCACCAGAACTCAGTTGCATCTATGTGTTGAAACAGAGAATAAATATCTGAAAACAAACTAACACCACTCTTGCTGAAAACTAGATGGAGAACAGTGTCAATCTGAAACCTGAATACTCCTGCTGATCCACATATTTTTGACTGAAAATGATTTACAGAAGTTCAATGTCAAATCTTAAAAATAGATGACTAAGTGCTGATTCAACTTAAGATCATGAACAAAAACTGAAACACTGTATCAGATCACTTACTCACTGATTTCAGAAAACTTTGCAACCACAAAAGTAATTTCAGCAATCAGTTTCAATTCAGAACAAAAACAACCAGAGAAATCACTTTTTCAGAATAAATGATTACAACAGAATCCTGTAGCAACTCAATTTGTCATTCTGCACAAGATCTTTAAATCAGAGCAAGTTAATAATAGAAATGCTACTTAAACAAGCTAGGTATGACCTGAATTCAGTCAGATAAAAACTGCTGATCAAAAATATTCTCAAATGAACCTCTGTAATTACTCAAAAATTCAATCAGAAATAACTCCTGAGAATTTCAGGAACTTTCTACCTACTACTTAGTTGCTTATCTTCTATATCTTAGCAATGACATCACTTGAAAAGTGGTTGGCAGACAGCATATGACACAACTAACAGAGTTGGTATTTGATTCCCCGTTTTGGTCGGCAGAAACTTCAACCAGATCACAATCAACACAGAAAATCCAAACTGGTTGAACTCAAACAGGTTCTCAGCAATATTTAGCCAACAGATCAGAATTCAAGATTGGTTTAAAGTCAATCAACCATAAGATAAGAGCATTATAAATCAAGAACTTCATTCACATACCTTCACTCATTTCTTCAATCAAGATTTCAGATATCAAAACATGACAGATATACACACTTTCTCTCTAAGAATTAACAAATGAAGAACCTAGCATATTTACTTAGAGAGAAAACAAGTCAGTTCAGATAAAACATACCTAGATGAAGTCTTTGTTTCTTGTAGAATCTTAGAACCTTTGGCTTGAAAGTGCAGCAACTTACCTGACATAGAACAGTCGGCTTGAAGAAGAACAACTGATTCAACACTATTCATAGACCGACAAACAAACAGTGCATCACAAGAAACACATATGGCTCAACAAAAAAGGATTCTGGATTTTTCCTTCAAAAGAGATGATGTACCAATTTTGAACAACAAAAGAATCAAGAAGAAATTTCAGAAACCAGTTGCAAACTTCAAACATGGAACATTCAAAACATCCCCAACAAAAGTTGAATAAACTTCAACCTTATGTTCTACAGTGAAATCACCAGAAAAGGCCTCATGAAATCGAATTCAGATCAGAAACTCACCTGCGCCAGTGCTTCAGAGATCCATCGCTAGCTCCTGTTTGATTTTCGGATCTGGAACAGTGGCTCTCTCAAGAAAAAAATAGCTGAATAAAATTCATGTAGTGGTTGTATTGTTCAGCCAAAAAAGAGCAGCCACAGCCCATGGCTATGGTCCTCTATTTATAGGCCAGCCATACGGGGAAAATTCTGAAAAGAACACTCTAGAACCTCTATTTTACATCAAGGTCCTATTCCTTGTAATATATTTTTAGAATTAAGAAATCTTGAAAAATATACTAAAAGAGTACATTTGCTCTAGACTCTTACTAAAATTAAACCTAATTTATTACACATTGACTCAACACTAAAAGGACTCCTAACTATTGAAATTAACAAATCTAGATATGTGACGGATTTCAGCAAAAACTGACAAAGCCTCTCAACCCTTCGACTCATGACACCACTTTGCGACTCCGAGCACCAGCAAGCCACTTCCGCTCTCGATCCCCTCAAGCCACCTGAATGCTTGTCATGGCCTCCCTCTCGCAGACCCGGTCGTCATGCCGTCGTTTCCATCCGTCCGTCCAAGTCTTGCTCGGTCTCGTCGTGCACTATTGAGATCTTCTCCAACTTCTCCCGGCCTCCCTGATCCTCCAGCATCGAGCTCCCCGCTTGACCCTCGATCACTTGCTGTCGACAGTTGGTCAGCATCTCCACCCTGCACATTCAAGACAAGACAAAACAAGAACGCGACACACCACCGAATGCCTGAGCAACCAATCCTCAACTTTCCATCAAACCCTTTGATGCACACAACCCAACACTCAACCGCTCATCCTCGTCAATCACTCATCATATAGAGAGAAACTACCCTTGGTTTCACAATCTCTCCCTTGATGAGTGCATTGACAACCCCAAGCAAAGACATGATGAAGGTTTCAAGTTAAGTGCACAAGTGACCATAAAAACTCATAAAAGAGCAAAAACATGTCACATGGTAAAAGATCTCCCTCTTGGGCAAAAACTCATGCAAAACAAAACATTTTGGCAAAAGCATCTCAAGGCATGATGAACGCCATTACTCCCCCTGAACCAAGCAATCCAAAGCCTCCAGAAACATCATGTAAACTATTTCCCCCCCTTTGGCAATGCAAGCATCAAGGAGATAAAAGATGCAAAGATGGGAGTGAGGGTAGAGTATAGATGCAAGCTTCTAAAACATGAGTAATTCTAATTACAGTACAACCAAGCATTTGCTTTGAAGGCATGAGCAAGCATTTTCAGTTTTTAGCAAATAAAAGCATCACCACTCAGACTAGCATACTAGACATGGCAAGGCATGAGATGCAAAAGCTAGCCAAATACTAACCTGATAAGAATATCCCACTTCAAGGAGCTTCAGCAAACATGATATGCAATGAATTTTAACTTTTCATTTTTGTGCCAGGGGTTATTTGGATGTCAACCTTATGCTAATCGACCAAGCCAAGCCTAGGTCAAGCAAAAGATCATCCGAAGCTTAAAGCATTGATCTCGGTATACACTACAACGTCCTAGTTCTTACCAAAGTGGTATGTTAAGCAGTCCAGAACAAAATAGTGCGACAAAGCAAACCCACCTGGATCTTTTCAATTTTTGCACACAGAAAAGCATGAATATCAATCATCTTTCATTTAATTTTCATTTTTTAATTTTCATTCATTTTCATTTTCAGCACAATATTTTTGATTAAATCAAGTTGCATATTAGCATCCAAGTGAAAAAAGGACCTAGCTATCAGGTGTGTAAAAGATAGCAAAAGCACTCAACCCATTCATGCTAGTTTCTAGACTAAGCAGTGATCATTTTCAAATTTCCACAAATAAAAGCCATGCTCATGACAATTATCAGATGTATCCAAATCAAGTATAATCAGCAATATTAAAGGCAATACGTCAAAGGCATAGCAAAGCATGTACTTGTAAAGCAATTAATCATATAACAGAAGCTCATGCAATGCTACACAACTCCCCTCAAAATATGCTAGACGATCTCAGATGCTCAGTGTGCCAACGGCTATGGCAAAGAGTTTCTATGCACTGCAAGAGATACCTTGGAAAACTATGCGGACTTCAGCTTGCTGAAGAGCTCATCACAGATCAATGTGTCATAACCTGCGAACTCCTCAATGCTAGATATCTTCACTTCACATATGCTACGATCAAGAGCATAGATAAGCTTGATAGCCCTATCATGGTCATTGTAAGCAAGTGTCCCATTGGACCGCAAGTTACTCACTATAGCGTCAAAGTGCGAAAACATGGTGTTGATGCAGAAATGAGTCCCCGCACTTGGGCTGGTTCGATGTCCAAAAGTATCGCAATGATACCGACATCACGTTCCGACTACCCTCGATAGTGACAACGGATTTGGAGTCACCAGGCAATCAGATAAATAATTGATATTTCAATCCAATTGGCCGAAAAGTACTAGTAACAATGTAAACAGTGACAAATGATCAAAATACCTGGAATCAGCCAATTAGGAGGCCGATTCGGAGTTACAGCGGAGACTAGTCCAAAGGTTCCATAGGGAACCTTCGGCCTCAGGCCCGGTCAGACCGGAGGTACAACCTCGGTTGGACCAGGGGTTGCGAAGGGCACCGGGCGAAGTCCCGAAGGTAGCTGCGAGGTGGGCTCCGACGTGGTGCAGAGGGTCCCAGGTTAGACCGGCGAGGTACTCCCAGTCGGACCGGCGAGGCAGGCTTCGACGCATGCAGGTTTTGACGCGCAGAACTCTGGCGAATGGGCTTCGGCGAAGGGCTACGACATGGTATGGAGGATCCTGGTCAGACAGCCGGGGCGCCCTCAGTCTTACCGGCCGTTGCTGAAAATAGCCCGATGAAGGGGCTCCTGTTAGACCGGCTCTTCGCCATTGGTCGGACCAGCGACGGCAGATCCGATCTGTTAAACTCGGATGGCCTATCAAACAAGATCCGATTGCCTCCCAATTTTGCGGAGGTCTTCAGGAAGACAAGTATTCTACAAAGATAATAAGAGATCAAACACAATTCAGCCAGAGGGCCGAATTACCGAGTAAGCAATAAAAACCGATAAAAAGGGATAACAATCTGTTACGTGGATTAACGGGAGGTTCACAAGTGAACCAGCAAGGGTTATCGTGATTACGGACGTGGCAGATGGAGGGCTTACAAGCAAACCCACGAAGATGCGGAAAGTAAAGGAAATAAATGTGATTCAAAGCTAGGGCTTTGGATTTTATGATTGGAGAGAGCCCCTTGAATCGGCCTTGCCCCCAATATTTATAGGGGGTGGGCTAGTTATCCCTTTCTAGAGATAGAGTAAGATGCGGCCAAAACTATGTTATGATAAGATTTGGGCAAAAATACCTCGAATCCTCTTCGGATCCATATTCTGAACCCTAGCTGGTCTGACCAATCCCATGGGTCTGGTCTGACTAGACCTGGCTGGTGGGACCGGCCTACCATAGCCGTTCAGACCGGCCTTTGCCAGGTTTGACATATTTTCGGTCAAAAATACCATTTTTAAGTATTTGCCTAGTTTGACCATTAATGCCATTTTTTGCTATAAACACATGCCCCCTACCTTTTAGCAAACTTAGTGAGCTAAAAGCACGATGGGCCTTGGGCGATACTTTTAATATCGGCCTTTTAACACTTCAAGCATTTTGCCACACACTTGGGAAGTACTTTTTCAAATATCTACCATTCAAAGCCCTTCGAAATCGCTCTCCTTGTAAAGACTCTAGGACATATGCATTTCCTAGAGCGATTTCGACTACCTTATAAGGTCCTTCCCAACTAGGTGACCATTTACCAAATTTTGAACTCCTAGCGCCTAATGGCAAAATCGTCTTCCACACCAAGTCATTGATTTGAAATGATTTTACCTTGACCTTCTTAGTTGTAGGCCCTAGCTACTCTTCTTTTATCTTTCTCTATTGCCTCTAGAGCCTTCAACCTCTTATCAGTCACTTCTTCTAAATTATCCTTTAGAAGTGTTTCATATTCGTCGACCGATAAGCCATCTTGCTTAAGAAATCTAAGTGAGCCAAGATCCACCTCTACCAGTAGAACGACTTCTTGTCCATATACTAACTCATATGGACTGACTTTAGTGGCACCGTGCCTTGCAACTCTACTAGCCCATAGAGCTTCGGAAAGTACCTCATGCCACCTCTTTGGAAACTCTTCAATCTTCTTCTTGATTAGTTTAATCACAGTTTTGTTACTAGACTCGGCCTGACCATTGGCCTGAGAATAATATGGGGAAGAGTTTACCAATTTGATCCCATAGTATTTAGCAACAAATGAAGTACCTTGATCTGTAGTGAGAGTTTGGGGAATGCCGAACCTGTGTATGATGTGTTTCAAGATGAAATCAATTACCTCGTTGTGAGTCATGTTCTTGAGCAGTACGGTCTTGGTCCATTTGGTGAAGTAATCTGTTGCCATCAACACAAGCCAATGCCCCTTTGAAGATGGAGGATGAATTTGGCCGATGAAGTCTAAACTCCAACCTCAGAATGACCATGGTTTGATGATAGGATTGAGCATCGATGCCGGTGGTAGCTGAATATTGCCAAATTTTTGACAAGTTTCACACCCTCTATAGTATCTAAAATAGTCTTCAGTCATAGTCGGCCAATAAAAACCCGCCCTTTTGAGCATCCAACTCATCTTTGGGGCCGACTTATGAGTACCGCAAAGCCCTTCATGTACTTCGCCTACAGCAACTCTAGCTTGATCGGAGTCCAAACAATTCAGAAGTACTCCATCAATAGTCCGGCAATACAACACACCGCCGAGCAAAACAAATTTGAAAGCCTGTCGCTGAACCTTCCGATAAACCTTTTGGCTTGGATTTCTCAAATATTGGACGATTGGGATCTTCCAATCATCCTCACCGATCAAAGGAGCAACGACCAAATTCCCACTAGAACTGGCCTCGAGATTTCTCATTTGGACCTACCCCCCAAGTGGTAAACCTTCCTGGCAACAGTCGGTCGGACCGGCCATGTTGGTCCAGTTCAACCGGCTATTGTTGGTCGTCTGGCACGGTTTTGTCTGACCGTCCTGACATGGTCGGTTGGACCGGGAACACAAGGGCGGTCTGACCATGCTTACAAGGCAGGTCAGACCAACATCAGTACCCTCGGGTGCTACATCGTCTTCATACATCGGCTTTTCCCGTGTGCAGAATTTACCTCTCCTAATTTGATAGCCTGATGCTTGTTGAGCCAAGTCATTGGCAAGTGAGTTGGCCTCTCTAGATACATGAGTAATCTCAAAATAATTAAAGGTAGCAATTAAGTCTAAACACTTATCCAAGTGGCTATTTAGTAAACCGTTAAAACATTGAGCAAGCTTGGCTACTTGTTGCATGACTAATAAAGAATCACCATATGCATGAACATATTTCACACCCATGGAGTTTAACAACTCAAGACCTAGCAATAGGGCTTCATATTCGGCTTGATTATTAGTTGAATGAAATTCTAAATGGGCCGAGGTTTCAAAGTGCATACCACTCGGTTATACGAGCACCACCCCAACACCTTGGCCATTTTTGCAAGCCGAACCATCGAAATAAAGTTTCCATGGTAATACTTCAATCAAAGTGACTTCATCACCCCAATTGACATCTACATGGTGATCTACTATAAAATTAGCAACGACTTGGACTTTCATAGCTCTCAATGGTTCATAAGCCAAATCATATTCAATTAACGCATACGCCCACTTGACAATTCTACCACTTAGAATCGGCGTTTCCAACATGTACTTTATGACATCCGTTTGGCAAGTGACAACACATGCGCTTGGGAGAAGATAGTGACGCAATTTGGTACACGCATAATAGAGGGATAAACACAAATGCTCCACAAACACATACCTTGTCTCGGCATCCAGAAGTCAACGACTCAAGAAGGTGATGATGTACTCTCTTCCTTCAATGTCTTGAGTCAACACGGATCCAATCACACTCTCCTCCACGGTGATATAAAGCCGAAACAGAATCTTGGCCTTCGACGCCCTTACTACTGGCGGCGTAGATTAGCACTCTTTGATTTTCTCAAAGGCGTGTTGCTGGCTTGCCCCCCAAGTGAACTCGGCTCAATTTGATAGCTAGAGTATCGGGACAAAAGCATCAATTTTTCCAGACAAGTTAGATATAAAGCGTCGCAAATAATTGACCTTGCCTAGCAGCTTCTGCACATATTTCTTACATGTCGGCGCTACACATCCTATAATTTTCTCAAGCCTCTCAGGATCGATTTCAATGCCTCTTTCATGAATCATGAATCCCAAGAACTTACCCGCCGACACGCCAAACACACACTTGAGCGGGTTCATTTTTAAGCCATACTGGTGCATTCTTTCGAAAGCAACTCTTAAATCGGCGAGGTGGTTCTCCATAGCGTCCGATTTGACCACAACATCATCTATATAAACCTCTAACATAACTCCTAACAAGTCATGAAATATTAAGTTCATGGCATGTTGGTATGTGGCGCCAACATTCTTTAAACCAAACGTCATTACTACCCACTCAAACAAGCCGACAAAACCGGGGCAGCGAAAAGCCATTCTAAAAACGTCTTCTTCGGCCATAAAGATTTGATTATAACCAGCGTCGCCGTCAAGAAAACTTAGTACCTTGTGTCCCGAGGCATCGTTGATCAACATGTCAGCTATTGGCATCAGGTACTCGTCTTTCGGAGTGGCTTTGTACAAATCCCTGAAGTTGACGCAGATGCGGATCTTGCCACTCTCTTTCTTCTCGATAGGCACAACATTAGCGACCCATTCTGTGTACCTGCATGGCCTAATAAAACCTGCCACTAATAGACGTTCAACCTCCTCTTTAACTCGGTCATAGATGGCCGAATTGAAGTTACGTGGCGGCTGCTTGTAAGGCCTAAACCTAGGTTTGATGGGGAGCCGATGCTCCACAAGCTCTCGGCTTAACCCGGGCATCTCACTGTAGTCCCATGCGAAGGAATCAACATACGATCAAAGAAATTTTATTACTTCGGCCTTTACATCATTATTCAAATTCTGATTTACAAATGTCGGCCTCGGAACACTACCATCTCCTATGTCTACTTGTTCCAAAGGGTCGGCCGACGAGAAGCCTTGACCTAATTTTTCTATCTCGCTAAAATCTTCAATGGCTTCGGCGATACCGTCTTGAGAAGACCGATATTGCTCCACGCGAGATTTTAGCAAATCAAGATTAGCGCTAGACATTCTACTATCTTAGACACAACCGAGCCACACCGGCCGGCTTCACGGAAATAGGAATGGACATCCCCTCTGATACACTGACAAAGTCGTAATCCGAGAGGTCCTGTCCCGACAAGCTTCTATCTCATCATGGGTGGCATCGCTGGACGCATCGGCCAAACTAACATGGGTTGATGTATCGGCGTATACTATCTCGACTTCGTCGCCATCCCATTGTATTAGGTGCTGGTGCAGGGTAGATGGCACACACTGGTTTGCGTGGATCCAATCATGCCCAAGCAATACAATATAATTCCTTGCACATCGATGATGAAGAAGGCGGTAGGTAGCGTCTTGTTCCCTATTGTCAGTTCCAGAGACAGCACGCCTCTGGCCTCTGTCGTGTCGCCATTGAATCTATTGAGGGTGACATTGGTCTTCTTCAGGTCATCATCATCTTTGTCGAGCTTCTTTCGAAGGGAGTACGACATTAGGTTCACGGTGGCGCAGCCATCGATGAGCATCCTCGAGACAGGCTTCCCGTCGATGTGCCCCCTTATGTAGAGCGGAATGAGGTGACGGCTCATGTCTCCGGGATTCTCGAATATGGCGTCCCGTGGGCCAAGGTCTTGCTACGTGACCCCGTCCTCCTCCTATAGTGGAGCGAACTCGAAAGGCAACATGACAACGCTAATGTCCATCGCATGAGGAGCGGGCCCCTCAGAGATAGGAGTGTAGTCGTCATCGTCGGAGCTAATAATGGGGGCCGAGTCATCGACTATGACTAGCCTAGGTCTCCATACCTTATTCATGGTGGGCCGAGGATGGATTTCCTCAAAAAGTGCGTCCCGTGCCTTGGGCCAAGGTCTAGCTACGCGACCCCGACCTCCTCCTACAGTGGAGCGAACTCGAAAGGCAACATGACGACGCTGATGTCCATCACATGAGGAGCGGGCCCCTCAGAGACAAGAGTGTATTCGTCATCATCAGAGCTAACGATGGGGGCCGAGTCATCGACTATGACTAGCCTAGGTCTCCAGACCTTCTTCACGGTGGGCGAGGATGGATTTCCTCAAAAAGTGTGTCTCGTGCCTTGGGCCAAGGTCTAGCTGCGCGACCCCGGCCTCCTCCTACAGTGGAGCGAACTCGAAAGGCAACATGACGACGCTGATGTCCATCGCATGAGGAGCGGGCCCCTCAGAGACAGGAATGTAGTCGTCATCGTTGGAGCTAACAATGGGGGCCAAGTCATTGTTGGCGTAAAAGATTACGCTAACAGGTTTCTGTAGAATAGAAACTAACAAACAAAGTGTTTGTGAAGGGAACTGTTCTAAGCCTCCGAAAGGATAACAACTTAGAATAGTTCGAATATGTGTATTGAATAACTTGTATTCGGTCCCTATTACAGGGTGAAATGGGGGGTATTTATAGGCCCAAATATTAAGGAAAAGACCTATTTACCCCTCTATTACAACCGACATAGTGGAAACTATTCGGTACCCTTGATAGGGCTAAAATGGTAAAAGACTAATCTAATGATATAATAGATAAATCTTCCATCTTAGCTGGCAATAAAGATCTTGAATTGCCTTAGTTCGAAGATGTACTCCGAACCAATGCCTATCTTCGTGCTTCGAACTTGACTCAGGATATCTTCGAAGATGGACGTGTGGAGACCTTCGAATCCACTATCTGCTTTCATGCTGTTGCGGCAATAACCCCGAAGATGAGATATTTTCCCCCAACAGTAGCCCCTCGAATACTCTTCTCCGTTTAACCTGTAATGTTAGGAGAGCAGTATACGGAAGGAAAAAAATAACCAGACATAGGGGTTATTAGATTTCAATTCATCTCCGAAATGTACGACGATATAAACTCCGAATCAGTCTTAAGATAATTACTTTCGAACTATCTTAGAACCGACTCAGGAAGTTCGAAAGTCTTTTAGACTTAGAGGAAATAGCCGTTAGCTTCTGTTCCTAACGGAAACCGTAGAATGCATTAATTTCGGAGAAAAGTAACGGGCAGGAATGCGAAACGGCATGGACTAATGGTAACAATGTAAAGTTTAGGCTATAAATAGATGGCCTAGAACTTACCCAATTACCTTTTCACTGCTCTCTCGCAATCAAAGACCTTTTGAGCCCCTTGAGTTCTTTGAGCCCTAGCCCCCATTTCCCCCAAAGCAACCCAGCGACTGCAATGGTGAAGACCAAGGGTTCAGGAGCCCCATCGGCCTTGGCTCGGCAGCAAGCGACTGCGGCAGCAGCGGCTGCGACATTGGTGACAGCGCCTCCAGCATCTGCAGCAACATCCATGGTGGTAGGAGGGAGAAATCCCCAAAATATTGATGATCAAAATCTCTGCCCGCCATCAACGAAGTATTTGGACCAGTCTTTCCAACTGGGATCTTCTACCTGCAAGAGAGAATCATTGGCAATAGCAGTGGAAGGGAAGATTAACACCGGAGTTATGGTCCGCAAGCCAGGAAAAGAACTTATCCCG
This sequence comes from Zizania palustris, assembly GCA_019279435.1. Taxonomy (NCBI): domain Eukaryota; kingdom Viridiplantae; phylum Streptophyta; class Magnoliopsida; order Poales; family Poaceae; genus Zizania; species Zizania palustris. The sequence continues at coordinate 6,557,558 of JAAALK010000084.1, read as the reverse complement.
TCACCAAGGCCCGGAGAAGTGGTTGTCTTTGAAGCCTTCTTCGAAGCCGGCTTGGGCCTCCCAGCAGTTGACTTCCTGGCGGAGGTACTCGATTTATTCCATGTCACCCTCCCTCAATTATCTCCGAACGCAGTAGCTAGACTGGCTATCTTCGAATGGGCATTGAGAGCCGAAGGTTGCGAAGGAAGGGCAGAGATCTTCGCTGCGCTACACAGGGCTTCATGCCAACCTAAAACCTTCGTAGGCCCCGGAGGTGAAAAAGTAGTGGTAGCCTTCAGAAGCATTAATTTTAGGCTTCGGGACGAATATGCCCGTTCAATTCCCTGCTAAGGCCATCAATGAAAGATGGTACACTGACTGGATTATGAGGTGGTTCTATGCCGAAGTTGGGGCAAGCAATCCTCTGGCCGGACCTTTAAAAGAGATCCAATTCCGGAAGGAAGCCTTAGTGCATCCTGGCCAAGGTCAACTCGAAGCTCGTCTCAACCTGCTTCAAAGGATCAGCTGAAGGTTAAGCATGCGAGACTTAGCCGAAGAATACCTCAGGTTGCAAATCTCTCCACTGATGGCCAACTGGCCTATCATCTTCGAAGAGGATTCGGAAGGCGGTCTTCGAAAAATCACTTTGACTTCGAGCCCTGCAGGTAACTTCGAAGACAACATGTATTATGCATATTCATTCGAAGAAAAAACTAACTTGATTTATTTATTATTTTTTTAGCTTCTTCAGCCCCTGTTACTTCAGGAACAAATAGTAAGGGCTTCGGAGAAGATTTTGGGCACTCCAACTCCGACAGAAAAAGAATGGAGAATCAAGCTAATCGGGAGTTGGGAGAGATTTAACAGAGTATGGGGAATGCTGGAAATCACTCCGCCCTCTTTGATGGATTGGGTGCCTTCGGAGAAAGGGCCCAAGAAGAGGAAAGCCGAAGCTGGGACTTCGAGCTCCGCAAAGACTCCGGTGAAGAAGGTGGCTCGGAAGCCAAAAAATCTTGCACCTTCGAATCCTGCACCTTCGAGCTCAAGGGCTCAGTTTCCGACTCCCAGGAGGATGAAGGGAGATTACTTGTGCGTCTAATAGAAGAGAATGAAACCCAAAGGACTGCACAAGCTGAAACACCTGCGAACGTGCCGGAGTCCCAAGATAATCTTGATCAACCAAGCACTTCGGCAGTTCGGGAAGACGTATCTCAGGACGAAGTTCCTGTAAATGAAAGTGGGGTCGAAGTTACTATAGCTTCGATTCCCGAGGAAGCAACGAGGACTGCTGAGGACGATGCTCCTGCGGTCCAAGACTTAACGGCTGATTCGGATGAAGAACTAGCCTTCGATCCACCGAACAGTCCGACGATGATTCCTCTGCAAAATGCCGAAGGTAGACTTCGAATAACTTTTTCATGTTTATTTTGAGTATTTATACAATGTATAATACTTTTCATTATTTTTATAGAGTCCACTCCTATGGAAGAAGTCCGACAGGAAGAAATAATTCCTGGACCTTCGACAACTTCGGAGCCAGCCCAGAGAATTACTCAAATGGGACCTGGAAGAGGCAAAAGACATATAGAGACTCTCCCTGCTGTGAGTTCCGGATCAACTCCGTCTGATTCAACAGACGATAGCCAATCTTCCGGGAAGGGCCAGTCTCTAGTGGCTCCGAAGACCACAGGCCAAAGCTCCTGGTCCTTCACTGAACGAAGATGACCAACAGGCAATAAGCATGCTCCCCTTGCTGGCTCCTTTCTTAGGGCAAACAACTGGTCTTCGTACTTTGCTCGAACCTTTGGATCGAGCTAGCCGTGACATATGGGAGACCTAATTTAGTGGCCATCCTGAGCAAAGCTGACAGGACGGAGCTTAATGCCGCTATTGAACGTGCAGCCTACCAGGTACAAAGCAACTACGAAATATCATAGAATTCATCTACGAATAAATATTGACCTTAGTTTTTATTTTTGCAGCAAACTGTCTTGGCTCGAGCTGCGAATATATGCAATGACGAAGAGATCGCTCGCCTTCGGGAGGAAAATAGTGTCCTTCAAAGGAATTTTAACATCTCCGAAAGTCGAGTGGCTCAATTGGACAATATAGTGTCAACAGAGCGAAGGGCCAGGCAAAGTTTGGAGGCTGCTAATAAAGAGCTCGAAGCAGAAAGAATTGTGCTTCGAGCAGAAGGTTGAAAAGCTGCGGGCGGAGCACGCTACTGCGGAGTCTGAGCTCGTCCGACTCCAAGAGGAAGCTAGCCAGCTGTTAAACCAAAAGAATATTTTGACCACTGAAAATGCTAGACTTTCTGGGGTTTTGGGCGAAGTCACTTCGACGAAGGACGCGTTGAACGAAGACAAGCTGAAGTCCGAAAAGGTGGCTGTGGAAGTTATGAATCAGTTGTTAGATGTCCTGGAGTACTTCGGTACTACTGGGATACTTCCTTCTGACGATAACATCACTCTTCTGCGCCGGTTAAAAAGGATCCAAGGAGTGGCGAAGCAGATGAAGACAGCGGGCATTAGATACGGAGAACTCTCCGGACAAGTGTCTGCTGTTGGCCTACTTCGCTACTACGAAGATTTGGGCCACTCGATAACTCCGGACGCAGGAGGGGGCCCAATCACCTTCGACGACGAGCGACTTCTGAAACCTTCCGAAGGTGTGGCTGCTGCCTGGTGAGCCTTCCAAACTTCATGGAGAGCCGAGGGTCGTTCCGCAATCAAGGCTTGGATCGATGAAGGCCAACGCCAGAAGCAAGTTCGGACCCAAGCTTCGAGCAGTCAGCCTCCTCCGAACCTGCAGGTTTAGAAATACCTTAGGATTTTTGGCCATGTAAAGCTTTATGCTTATAAACATTTATCAATGAAAATTTGTTTGTCATATTTTTAGGCTTTGCCTCTTACGGAAGATATCGAAGTGTTAGATCTTAACGACGAAGTTCGCTCATTATGGACCACCTTCGATCTTCTTAAAGCTTATAAACGTCCTCGATTTCTAATTCCTCGAGATGACTTCGGTGTAATTGCGCCCGAAGTAATCAAAGATATACTGTCTTATATTAAAGAGGAAGAAAAAGAGGTTAACTTAAACACTTCGTCTTCTGAAGACGTTATATGGTCTGAAGACGAAGATGAAGCTCAAAATAAAAAGCCTGAAGAACATGGAAGCTGGGAAAGGAGCCCTGAACGGCTTCGAACTTGGGCCGAGCTTCAACAAGAACAGAAGGATTTTAGAGCTTCGAAGGGGGGCAAGAGAGTTAAACGCAAGGTTATTAGAACTCCCGGTGCTGGAACTAGTCGTTCCACCCCTAGCTCTAGGGACCGAAGAGGTCTTCGATTCCTTCTTGGTATAGATACCAATTTTTCATGATGTAATCTGTAAACACATTTGTTTGAATAATGAATACCGATTTAAAATTGTCTCCATATTTACTAGCCCCTCTTTGGGTATAAGCAACTTCGAACTGTATTCAAAGATGGTTATGCGCAAAGAAAAAACTTCAGAGTACAATTTTTTGGGGGTTCGGAGCCCCTCTGCAATTTAAAGATCTTTTAAAATCTTATAAAATGTCTTCGACTATTTGTAGTCGAAAAAACTGCAACTTAGTACCTTTGTTTTTTGAAAGAAATCATTTGAGATAACTTTCAAGATACCTTAGTATCTTAGATAATTTGTCACTTTGGACTGTGTTAACAGACATTTGAAGCTCATGGTTCAAATTCTGTTTTGCTTTAGCCACCTTCGGCTCATTTTTGCGATCTCTGTCGAACCAATGGTTCGGAGTTTGCAATGGTCTCTTTGGACTCTTTTTACGGATGTCTACCAGCCAATGGCTTGGACTCCGTATATTTTGGCCACCTTCGGATCTTTTGCGGAAGTCTAACAGCTAGTGGCTTGGACTTCGCAGGTTTTGGCCACCTTCGGCTCTTTTACGGAAGTCTACCAGCCAATGGCTTGGACTCCGCAGGTTTTGGCCTCCTTCGGCTCTTTTTACGGAAGTCTACCAGCCAATGGCTTGGACTCCGCAGGTTTTGGCCACCTTCGGCTCTTTTTACGGAAGTCTACCAGCCAATGGCTTGGACTCCGTATGATGTGGTTTTGGGCTCTTTTACGGATGCCTACATGCCGGTGGCTTGGGCTCCGGATTATGTCAGCCCCCACGTCGGAAGCTTCGAACCAATGGTTCGAAGTCCGAAAATACAACCCAGCTTCATGACACTTCCCTCTCGGTCGACCCCGCGGTTCTAGTGCATCCACTCGGAAGCTGGAAGTCTATGAGGGGAAGGCACTATCAGGATCATATGCTTTATTAATTTGGAAGATGATTACAAGCGAATTACAAGGAGCCCTTATGCGAAGTATCGCTTTAGGTGCTCCGCATGCCAAGTATGTGCTAACTCTTCACCTTCTAAATTAGCTAACTTAAAAGAGCCAGGGCGTCCTGAACGGACAATTAGGTATGGACCTTCCCATTTATTCCCTAACTTCCCTGGTGCTATAATGCTTCGTAGAACAAGATGACCCGGTCTTAGTTCATTGAGCTTAACCTTTGGGTCAAACCAAGTCTTCGTTTGCTGATGATACTTTGATAAATTCGCCACAGCTCGAAGTCTTGTTTCTTATGATAAATCTAGCGAAGCTTGTCTTTCTTCTTCAATCTCCGGTTCGGTGCTGCGAAATGATCCTCCTTTGAGCTCCGTTGGAGTCATAGCTTCATCTCCGAATAGTAGTCTGAATGGAGTAAAACCTGTGGACCTTGTTCGCGTAGTCCGAATGGACCACAAAATCTTCGGAAGCTCTTCGGTCCACAATCCCTTTGCTAATCCTACTATCCTTCGAGTTAGCCCTGACAAAATATTTCCATTGGCTCGCTCTACGGCTCCATTAGACTGAGGATGTCATACTGCAGCAAAACATAACTGAATGCCTAGATCTTCGCAAAACTTCCTGAAGGGTTCTGCGTCGAACTGTGTTCCATTATCAACTGTAAGTTGTCTAGGCACTCCGAACCGGCAGATGATGTTCTTCCAAAAGAATTTCTGTACATTGTTCGAAGTGATAGCTGTCAAGGGTTCTGCTTCCACCCACTTAGAAAAATATTCAATAGCTACCACTGCGAACTTCAGATTTCCCTTGGCTACTGGAAAGGGACCAATTAAATCCATGCCCCATCTGGCCATAGGCCATACTGGAGCAATGACTTGAAGAGCTGTTGGTGGGCGATGACTCCGTCGACCCATCCACTGGCATCCTTGACAAGTGCGGACTAAGCTCTCCGCATGAGCTGTTATTGTAGGCCAATAAAGCCCCTGGCGAAGTGTTTTTCCTGCCAAAGCTCTAGGGGCTAAATGGCTACCACAAAGGCCTTCATGAATTTCTCGAAGAATTTCTTGGCCTTCGGCTTGAGATATACATCGGAGTAGAGGGGAACATACTCCGGCCTTGTATAAAATACCGTTGATTATTTGATAATTTCTGGCTCTAAGCTTTAATCTTGACAGCTGTGGCTCTTCGGGCAAATTTGTTCCTCCCTGTAAAAGTTCCATGATTGAATTTTTCCAATCTGCACTAGGAATGCAAAGAATCTCTGCAGAGGGAATTTGTGGCACCGAAGGTATATTGAGCTCCTCATAGAAAGCTTCTTCGGGCACATCCACAGCTCCGGCTGCAGCTTTTGCTAAGATGTCCGCTTGCACATTTTCGGCTCTTGGTATACTCCGAATGGAAATACCCTTGAAGTGTGCTTCGATTTTACGGATTTCTTCTAAGTACTTTGCAAGCTGTGGATGCCGAACTTGGAAACTTTTATCTACGTGCCCTGCTACTATCTGAGAATCTGTCTTTATAATAATTCTTGTAGCCCCTAGAGCACGTGCTTTTCGGAGTCCCAATAAAATCCCTTCATACTCCGCTATATTATTGGTAGACTTAAAGTTGAGTCTTGCGGAGTACATTGCTCTTTGCCCTGAAGGTGAAATTAACACTGCTCCAATGCCTGCTCCGGATGCTTGGAAAGCCCCATCGGAGTAAACAGTCCAAACTCCGTCACTTGACTTCTCCGGAACTAAATTTGCAGGTGGAGTCCATTCTGCTACAAAATCTGCTAGGACTTGCGATTTGATTGATGTCCTTGCCAAGAAAGATATGCCGAAGGGTGCTAGCTCAACTGCTGAGAAACCATGTTGAAGAATATGGTTTTGATATTCCAGATGTGATGAGTGATTGTCAACGGAAGTCAATGGAAGGGAGAGATGAAGACCTGTCGTGTCTGAGGCGCATGTGACTCAGGTACATGGGCAGTGAGCGACGGCCGGGCAGAGGAGCTGCGGAGTCGGGCTGGCCCAATCCGGGTACATGGCTAGGAGCGGCAGATGATCCACTGGTCTGTTGACTGGGTTTGACTCAGGTACACGGGCGGCGAGCGATTGCCGGGCTGAGGGAGCTGCGGGGTCGGGTCGGCCCAATCCGGGTACCCGGTGCGAAGACGGTGGACGCTTTGTCAGTTTTGGCGTAAAACTGACAATCTATCATTAATTCATTTTTAGGATATTAATATTTAGTTTTTAAGTTTAGAATATTTTTATTCGAGTCAGTTAATTTTTCTAAGAATATTTTAGTAATTTTCGGAATTTATTTTAGAGTCAGTTTATTTTACCCGAGGGTAAAGTAGTCTTTTCATGTATTAGGATTTGCCTATAAATAGGCCCCTATCCCCCTTGGGGATAGATGACTGTTTTCTTATATTAATCTACAGTCCACAAAATTGGGTTATCTGCAAGTTTTTCGGATCTCCAAAGTTCATCCGCCGTCGTCATCGTTAATCCTTTTTCCTTCGTGTGGAACTCGCCGGCGCAGCTGGAGATCACGGCGCAAGAAGCTGTGCGCCGAGGCAGTCCGAGGCATGTGGCAACAGCGACATCAACAGGTAGAACGCGCCTGAGTCTTCAGCGGCTGCAGTTTTTGACTTTCTGCAGTCCTGCATCAGCCACAGCGAAAAGCAGCTGGCCTCGGTTTGCGTGAATTGATAATCAATAAAAGGCAGGATAGCACGCTGGCTGTTTTTGCCTTTCCGCTGCTTGCCGCACGGATTCAAAAGAAGGTGGGACCCATTTTTATGCACACGGCTGAGAAAAGCAAAGTTGTTTTTTGTCTTCCTCAATGTGCTAGTGCATCATCGTGCATGGAAACTTGCCCTCGTGGGCCCCGCCGGTGTTGCAGCCAAGCTTTGGCAGCACTGCTTTCAGACGTGCAGCAGGCTAGCGGCGACGTGAGAAGCCAGCGGCAGCGCAGTGCATGCAGTAGTTTTTTTGCCGGATCTTCTGCGACGGGCGGCGATGTAAACGGTTGATTTTTCACAGCAGGTAAGTTCTAATCTAATCTCCTATTTCCTAGATAGATTAGTTAGATAGATAGTCATCTATTTTTAATCAGCCTGTGAATTTGATTGTTAATCTCGTGGTTAATTTTTATCTATTAAAATATTATTAGATCTCGCACATTTTATTTAAGTATCTTCAATCGGCTCATATAAAAATATATATATACATTATTAGACGAAGTAATATTTTTATTCTAGAGATTCATGAAATATTGTATGTTTATCTCTGAATTAATTTTTGAATGATCCATGTTTTATTCTTTTGATTAGTACTTTATCTCTAGATTACAATATAAATATTTCGTGATATATCTAGGTGCTTTTATTACTTCAGTATTCTTATTTAGTTTATTTTAATATCATTTTAATTGGGACACCGGTTATTTTTAGGCTAAACCAAGCTATTTCCTGCAATTTGCTTTGCTAATATTATTTGACTGGCTAAGTTCTTTTGGGTGTCAGGTTTAGCATTTAGTTTAGCAAGAATTTTTAGGCGCCCATTCACCCCCCCTCTGGTCGCTACTTTCGGTCCTACAAGTGGTATCAGAGCGAGGTTAGGTTTTTCTAATATCTTAACCGATTCAAAACCTAGGTAGTGACCATGACGTCTTTTGGTAAAATCCCATCCCTAGAGGCTTTTGGCTACACTTATTGGAAGACTCGCATGCGAGCATACCTTATGAGCCAGAGCTCGGACATATGGGAGATTTGTGTTCATCCTAGTTTCACCATTACGACTATTGCTGCGGATACTGCTGAAAATATAATTACCCAACATCAAAATAATAGTAAGGCGGTGAACATTTTATTTTCTGGTCTAGGTCCTAGTGAGTTCGAGCGTGTTAGCCATCTCACCACTGCTAGAGAGATCTGGGCTACCCTCCAGGCACATCATGAGGGGACAGCTCAGGTCAAGGCTAGGCTATATCAGACCTACCGGCGTGAGTATGAAAATTTCTCACAGAAGCCGGGTGAGACTGTTGAGGCTTTGTTTGGTCGTTTTCAATCGATCATTAACAAGCTTCGTGTTAACAAGGCTGAGGGTGATCAGCTGGTCTCGGATCATGAACAGGCGCTTAAGGTACTCCATACCTTAGACCCTAAGATCTGGGAGATCAAGGTCTCTTCTATTGTTGAGAGCACATCGTATGATACTTTGACCATCGCAGAGCTTTTTAGTAAGCTCAAGGCCTCAGAGGTCGATATTCAGTTGAGATCAAATCTCACTGATTCTGGCTTAAAGACTCTGGCGCTTGCGACACCATCGGCTGATCCCAAGGCCATGAGTTGTACTGCATTTTCCTTGATGACTATTTCCGAGGAACAACTTGATACTTTAGGAGATGATGATTTGTGCTTGTTTAACAACCGGGTGCGACGTGTCTATGATAAGCGAATGTTTAAGAGACACGGCACAAAATCCGGATGTTTTGAGTGTGGTGATCCGGGTCATTTTATCGCCGACTGTCCCAAGCAGAAGAATTACAAGAAGGGAACCAGCGGCAACTCCTACAACTCCGGCAAGTACGAAAACTCCACGAAGGGCAAGCCCAAGACAAGATTATTTCGAAAAGCTCTAAAGATTACAGGCGTGAAAACAAGAAGCGAGACGAGACCTTCTTCGCCGAGATGGAGAAAAGATACTCCAAGAGATCCTCATCTTCCTCATCGTCTTCAAGTTCAAGTGATGAAGATAGCATGATCAGGAAGGGGAAGGACATGGACAACCCAGTGGGCCTCTGTTTCATGGGCTTCAGGGACAAGCCGAAGAGTCGCTCACGTCACAGTCGAAGACCCCACAAGAGCTTCTGCTCAATGGCTCTTGGGGAGAAGAAAGAGAAGGACTCCTCCGACGATGACGATGATGAGAATGCATCTTCCTATGAACAAGAAGTTGTTAATTTACTAGAACAGAACAGTCAGGAGTTGAAGTATAGGGAAAAACTGCTTAGACGGGCTAAGAAGAGGATAGATGAGCTTGAGAGTGAGCTTGCCACAGCAAATGGCAAGATTGAGAGTCTGTCTTCTTCCCCTTGCTTGGGTGATAGTGGTGAGTGCCCTAACTGTGAGGTGCTGTTGTGTGACCTGACGACTCTTAAGTCCAGGTACATAAAGAGAGTAGATGAGAGAGACGCATTGGCCACTGAGCTTGAAAGCGCTCAGCAGGAGCTAAAAGATGCTCATGCCACTGTTGTCGCACCTTGTGTAGACTGCCCATCTCATTTAGCTAGTATAGCTGAGCTGAGAGCCAAGAGTGATGAGCAGTTGAGCGAGTTAGCTGGAGTGAGAGGTGAGTTGGAGCAGACTAAGCTAGAGCTTGAGACCCTGTCAGTTCATCCACTGTTTGTGAGAACTGTTTGTCCATTAGAATGGAGCTGATCAAGCTAAAAGCAGATAAGTCTGTCGATATTGATAAAGAGTGTGAGATCTGTTTGTCTCAGGTGGAGGTGTTAGCTTCTTTGAGAGAGGAGCTAGCTGATGTTCAGAACGAGAACTTTTACCTCCGTCAGATCCTGAGTTGGATTAGTGCTAGAGAGCCACAACTCGGCATGATGATCCAGCAGTTCAAGAGACATGATGGTTTTGGAGTAGGTTACACATATACCAAGGCTGATTTTGAGAGCGCCATTAACCGTGCAGTGGAGTGGAGTAAGATGACTCCCGAACAGAGATATCCCGAGACTCACTCTACTGAGTCTTTCCAGGCTAGTCAGCCCAAGGATGGTGTGTTCCAAGAACAGTCCAAGGCTCCACCTAAGAAGCAGATCTGGATTCCTAAGCCTAAAACTCCTCACACTTCTTTTGATTCTTTACTTGGACCCTCTCACACCAAAGATGATACACCAAACACCACAAAGCCTAAGAATCCCAAGCCTCAACCACATATCAAGAAGCCTACCTATCACTGTGAGTTTTGTCAGAGAGACGGGCATCTTGAGGAGTTTTGCTTCAGGAGGAAGCGGGTTGAGCGAGCAGAGAGAGCTCGAGGTGGGCAGGAGCAGTTCTACCAGCAGGGTGGTAGACAGAGAGTCCCTCGACGTGGAGAGAGGCTAGAGGCCAGGCCACGCCGTGTAGGTGGTGGTAGTGGAGACGGTTTTCACTACCGTGCTTCGGATGGTGGTTTCCGTTCTGGCAGAGTTCCAGATCGTTATGGATACGACTTTGGACTTCGTGACCGTGATTTTAGGCAGAACAGAGGACCGCGCTTTGATTCGCGCTTCAGTCCAGACTCATATGATTCCTTTTTCTTTCCTACATACGCGCAGATGGCTCGACACTGGTTCAACACTTTTACTAAACCTGGCATTTGACCGTTTGGTCCCACTCATGATTATTGATCATGTTTTGGGAGTTGTGTATCCTTTTTAGGATATTTTGAGTCAGCTTTTCATTGGTATC
>JAAALK010000084.1:5996782-6545793 GCA_019279435.1 Zizania palustris | reverse complement strand
TGAACTGGACAACCACATGGCCGGTCCGACCGACTGTTGCCAGGAAGGTTTACCACTTGGGGGGTAGGTCCAATGAGAAATCTCGAGGCCAGTTCTAGTGGGAATTTGGTCGTTGCTCCTTTGATCGGTGAGGATGATTGGAAGATCCCAATCGTCCAATATTTGAGAAATCCAAGCCAAAAGGTTTATCGGAAGGTTCAGCGACAGGCTTTCAAATTTGTTTTGCTCGGCGGTGTGTTGTATTGCCGGACTATTGATGGAGTACTTTGAATTGTTTGGACTCCGATCAAGCTAGAGTTGCTGTAGGCGAAGTACATGAAGGGCTTTGCGGTACTCATAAGTCGGCCCCAAAGATGAGTTGGATGCTCAAAAGGGCGGGTTTTATTGGCCGACTATGACTGAAGACTATTTTAGATACTATAGAGGGTGTGAAACTTGTCAAAAATTTGGCAATATTCAGCTACCACCGGCATCGATGCTCAATCCTATCATCAAACCATGGTCATTCTGAGGTTGGAGTTTAGACTTCATCGGCCAAATTCATCCTCCATCTTCAAAGGGGCATTGGCTTGTGTTGATGGCAACAGATTACTTCACCAAATGGACCAAGACCGTACTGCTCAAGAACATGACTCACAACGAGGTAATTGATTTCATCTTGAAACACATCATACACAGGTTCGGCATTCCCCAAACTCTCACTACAGATCAAGGTACTTCATTTGTTGCTAAATACTATGGGATCAAATTGGTAAACTCTTCCCCATATTATTCTCAGGCCAATGGTCAGGCCGAGTCTAGTAACAAAACTGTGATTAAACTAATCAGAAGAAGATTGAAGAGTTTCCAAAGAGGTGGCATGAGGTACTTTCCGAAGCTCTATGGGCTAGTAGAGTTGCAAGGCACGGTGCCACTAAAGTCAGTCCATATGAGTTAGTATATGGACAAGAAGTCGTTCTACTGGTAGAGGTGGATCTTGGCTCACTTAGATTTCTTAAGCAAGATGGCTTATCGGTCGACGAATATGAAACACTTCTAAAGGATAATTTAGAAGAAGTGACTGATAAGAGGTTGAAGGCTCTAGAGGCAATAGAGAAAGATAAAAGAAGAGTAGCTAGGGCCTACAACAGAAGGTCAAGGTAAATCATTTCAAATCAATGACTTGGTGTGGAAGACGATTTTGCCATTAGGCGCTAGGAGTTCAAAATTTGGTAAATGGTCACCTAGTTGGGAAGGACCTTATAAGGTAGTCGAAATCGCTCTAGGAAATGCATATGTCCTAGAGTCTTTACAAGGAGAGCGATTTCGAAGGGCTTTGAATGGTAGATATTTGAAAAAGTACTTCCCAAGTGTGTGGCAAAATGCTTGAAGTGTTAAAAGGCCGATATTAAAAGTATCGCCCAAGGCCCATCGTGCTTTTAGCTCACTAAGTTTGCTAAAAGGTAGGGGGCATGTGTTTATAGCAAAAAAATGGCATTAATGGTCAAACTAGGCAAATACTTAAAAATGGTATTTTTGACCGAAAATATGTCAAACCTGGCAAAGGCCGGTCTGAACGGCTATGGTAGGCCGGTCCCACCAGCCAGGTCTAGTCAGACCAGACCCATGGGATTGGTCAGACCAGCTAGGGTTCAGAATATGGATCCGAAGAGGATTCGAGGTATTTTTGCCCAAATCTTATCATAACATAGTTTTGGCCGCATCTTACTCTATCTCTAGAAAGGGATAACTAGCCCACCCCCTATAAATATTGGGGGCAAGGCCGATTCAAGGGGCTCTCTCCAATCATAAAATCCAAAGCCCTAGCTTTGAATCACATTTATTTCCTTTACTTTCCGCATCTTCGTGGGTTTGCTTGTAAGCCCTCCATCTGCCACGTCCGTAATCACGATAACCCTTGCTGGTTCACTTGTGAACCTCCCGTTAATCCACGTAACAGATTGTTATCCCTTTTTATCGGTTTTTATTGCTTACTCGGTAATTCGGCCCTCTGGCTGAATTGTGTTTGATCTCTTATTATCTTTGTAGAATACTTGTCTTCCTGAAGACCTCCGCAAAATTGGGAGGCAATCGGATCTTGTTTGATAGGCCATCCGAGTTTAACAGATCGGATCTGCCGTCGCTGGTCCGACCAATGGCGAAGAGCCGGTCTGACAGGAGCCCCTTCATCGGGCTATTTTCAGCAACGGCCGGTAAGACTGAGGGCGCCCCGGCTGTCTGACCAGGATCCTCCATACCATGTCGTAGCCCTTCGCCGAAGCCCATTCGCCAGAGTTCTGCGCGTCAAAACCTGCATGCGTCGAAGCCTGCCTCGCCGGTCCGACTGGGAGTACCTCGCCGGTCTAACTGGGACCCTCTGCACCACGTCGGAGCCCACCTCGCAGCTACCTTCGGGACTTCGCCCGGTGCCCTTCGCAACCCCTGGTCCAACCGAGGTTGTACCTCCGGTCTGACCGGGCCTGAGGCCGAAGGTTCCCTATGGAACCTTTGGACTAGTCTCCGCTGTAACTCCGAATCGGCCTCCTAATTGGCTGATTCCAGGTATTTTGATCATTTGTCACTGTTTACATTGTTACTAGTACTTTTCGGCTAATTGGATTGAAATATCAATTATTTATCTGATTGCCTGGTGACTCCAAATCCGTTGTCACTATCCGAGGGTAGTCGGAACGTGATGTCGGTATCATTGCGATACTTTTGGACATCGAACCAGCCCAAGTGCGGGGACTCATTTCTGCATCAACACCATGTTTTCGCACTTTGACGCTATAGTGAGTAACTTGCGGTCCAATGGGACGCTTGCTTACAATGACCATGATAGGGCTATCAAGCTTATCTATGCTCTTGATCGTAGCATATGTGAAGTGAAGATATCTAGCATTGAGGAGTTCGTAGGTTATGACACATTGATCTGTGATGAGCTCTTCAGCAAGCTGAAGTCCGCATAGTTTTCAAGGTATCTCTTGCAGTGCATAGAAACTCTTTGCCATAGCCGTTGGCACACTGAGCATCTGAGATCGTCTAGCATATTTGAGGGGAGTTGTGTAGCATTGCATGAGCTTCTGTTATATGATTAATTACTTTACAAGTACATGCTTTGCTATGCCTTTGACGTATTGCCTTTAATATTGCTGATTATACTTGATTTGGATACATCTGATAATTGTCATGAGCATGGCTTTTATTTGTGGAAATTTGAAAATGATCACTGCTTAGTCTAGAAACTAGCATGAATGGGTTGAGTGCTTTTGCTATCTTTTACACACCTGATAGCTAGGTCCTTTTTTCACTTGGATGCTAATATGCAACTTGATTTAATCAAAAATATTGTGCTGAAAATGAAAATGAATGAAAATTAAAAAATGAAAATTAAATGAAAAATGATTGATATTCATGCTTTTCTGTGTGCAAAAATTGAAAAGATCCAGGTGGGTTTGCTTTGTCGCACTATTTTGTTCTGGACTGCTTAACATACCACTTTGGTAAGAACTAGGACGTTGTAGTGTATACCGAGATCAATGCTTTAAGCTTCGGATGATCTTTTGCTTGACCTAGGCTTGGCTTGGTCGATTAGCATAAGGTTGACATCCAAATAACCCCTGGCACAAAAATGAAAAGTTAAAATTCATTGCATATCATGTTTGCTGAAGCTCCTTGAAGTGGGATATTCTTATCAGGTTAGTATTTGGCTAGCTTTTGCATCTCATGCCTTGCCATGTCTAGTATGCTAGTCTGAGTGGTGATGCTTTTATTTGCTAAAACTGAAAATGCTTGCTCATGCCTTCAAAGCAAATGCTTGGTTGTACTGTAATTAGAATTACTCATGTTTTAGAAGCTTGCATCTATACTCTACCCTCACTCCCATCTTTGCATCTTTTTATCTCCTTGATGCTTGCATTGCCAAAGGGGGGGAAATAGTTTACATGATGTTTCTGGAGGCTTTGGATTGCTTGGTTCAGGGGGAGTAATGGCGTTCATCATGCCTTGAGATGCTTTTGCCAAAATGTTTTGTTTTGCATGAGTTTTTGCCCAAGAAGGAGATCTTTTACCATGTGACATGTTTTTGCTCTTTTATGAGTTTTTATGGTCACTTGTGCGCTTAACTTGAAACCTTCATCATGTCTTTGCTTGGGGTTGTCAATGCACTCATCAAGGGAGAGATTGTGAAACCAAGGGTAGTTTCTCTCTATATGATGAGTGATTGACGAGGATGAGCGGTTGAGTGTTGGGTTGTGTGCATCAAAGGGTTTGATGGAAAGTTGAGGATTGGTTGCTCAGGCATTCGGTGGTGTGTCGTGTTCTTGTTTTGGCTTGTCTTGAATGTGCAGGGTGGAGATGCTGACCAACTGTCGACAGCAAGTGATCGAGGGTCAAGCGGGGAGCTCGATGCTGGAGGATCAGGGAGGCCGGGAGAAGTTGGAGAAGATCTCAATAGTGCACGAAGAGACCGAGCAAGACTTGGACGGACGGATGGAAACGACGGCATGACGACCGGGTCTGCGAGAGGGAGGCCATGACAAGCATTCAGGTGGCTTGAGGGGATCGAGAGCGGAAGTGGCTTGCTGGTGCTCGGAGTCGCAAAGTGGTGTCATGAGTCGAAGGGTTGAGAGGCTTTGTCAGTTTTTGCTGAAATCCGTCACATATCTAGATTTGTTAATTTCAATAGTTAGGAGTCCTTTTTAGTGTTGAGTCAATGTGTAATAAATTAGGTTTAATTTTAGTAAGAGTCTAGAGCAAATGTACTCTTTTAGTATATTTTCAAGATTTCTTAATTCTAAAAATATATTACAAGGAATAGGACCTTGATGTAAAATAGAGGTTCTAGAGTGTTCTTTTCAGAATTTTCCCCGTATGGCTGGCCTATAAATAGAGGACCATAGCCATGGGCTGTGGCTGCTCTTTTTTTGGCTGAACAATACAACCACTACATGAATTTTATTCAGCTATTTTTTCTTGAGAGAGCCACTGTTCCAGATCCGAAAATCAAACAGGAGCTAGCGATGGATCTCTGAAGCACTGGCGCAGGTGAGTTTCTGATCTGAATTCGATTTCATGAGGCCTTTTCTGGTGATTTCACTGTAGAACATAAGGTTGAAGTTTATTCAACTTTTGTTGGGGATGTTTTGAATGTTCCATGTTTGAAGTTTGCAACTGGTTTCTGAAATTTCTTCTTGATTCTTTTGTTGTTCAAAATTGGTACATCATCTCTTTTGAAGGAAAAATCCAGAATCCTTTTTTGTTGAGCCATATGTGTTTCTTGTGATGCACTGTTTGTTTGTCGGTCTATGAATAGTGTTGAATCAGTTGTTCTTCTTCAAGCCGACTGTTCTATGTCAGGTAAGTTGCTGCACTTTCAAGCCAAAGGTTCTAAGATTCTACAAGAAACAAAGACTTCATCTAGGTATGTTTTATCTGAACTGACTTGTTTTCTCTCTAAGTAAATATGCTAGGTTCTTCATTTGTTAATTCTTAGAGAGAAAGTGTGTATATCTGTCATGTTTTGATATCTGAAATCTTGATTGAAGAAATGAGTGAAGGTATGTGAATGAAGTTCTTGATTTATAATGCTCTTATCTTATGGTTGATTGACTTTAAACCAATCTTGAATTCTGATCTGTTGGCTAAATATTGCTGAGAACCTGTTTGAGTTCAACCAGTTTGGATTTTCTGTGTTGATTGTGATCTGGTTGAAGTTTCTGCCGACCAAAACGGGGAATCAAATACCAACTCTGTTAGTTGTGTCATATGCTGTCTGCCAACCACTTTTCAAGTGATGTCATTGCTAAGATATAGAAGATAAGCAACTAAGTAGTAGGTAGAAAGTTCCTGAAATTCTCAGGAGTTTATTTCTGATTGAATTTTTGAGTAATTACAGAGGTTCATTTGAGAATATTTTTGATCAGCAGTTTTTATCTGACTGAATTCAGGTCATACCTAGCTTGTTAAGTAGCATTTCTATTATTAACTTGCTCTGATTTAAAGATCTTGTGCAGAATGACAAATTGAGTTGCTACAGGATTCTGTTGTAATCATTTATTCTGAAAAAGTGATTTCTCTGGTTGTTTTTGTTCTGAATTGAAACTGATTGCTGAAATTACTTTTGTGGTTGCAAAGTTTTCTGAAATCAGTGAGTAAGTGATCTGATACAGTGTTTCAGTTTTTGTTCATGATCTTAAGTTGAATCAGCACTTAGTCATCTATTTTTAAGATTTGACATTGAACTTCTGTAAATCATTTTCAGTCAAAAATATGTGGATCAGCAGGAGTATTCAGGTTTCAGATTGACACTGTTCTCCATCTAGTTTTCAGCAAGAGTGGTGTTAGTTTGTTTTCAGATATTTATTCTCTGTTTCAACACATAGATGCAACTGAGTTCTGGTGCATACTGAAACCTGTGTATTCTTGTCATCATTTACTGTTTGAAGTTTACAGTATAGAAGGAAAATTGAATATCTGAATGTGTGATCTTTTTTGAGAAAGAAGTCACTATTCATCATCTAGGTAGTTGCTAAAGTATTGTTGTTTCATCAGAAACTTGAATTAGCTTTTATATTCTGGTATTCAATATTCAGTTTAATTAGAGTTTCAGTTTGATCACATTCTGATTTTGCAGCAGCTAAGATTTGAGTTTGAAACTACTGGTTTCTAAATTTTGAATTAGTTTCTGGGTAGTTACTGTTTGTCGTCAAGGAAGTTTCAGTTTGTGTATTTGTGATGAGGACATCACTTCACACGATACACACATGCACCAGCATGATACACAGATGCACCAGCATGATACACACAAGCACCAGCATGATACACACACGCACCAGCATGATACACAGACGCACCAGCATGATACACAGATGCACCAGCATGATACACACATGCACCGGCATGATACACACATGCACCATCAACCTACAATTCAATTACAGGGACCAATCACACGCGCCCGTGCCCGTCGCTTAAACCATGAGATTAATTCTTTCCTTAGCAACTATGTTAATATTTGTTTGGACGGGATGCTACTGAATACTAGTGATATTTTGTTGCTTAGGAACATGGGAGATGGAATAGGAGAGTTGGAGTTGAAGACGGAGTCGCACGGATGATTTGGAGTCAAGATTTCGCTGGTTCGGACTACATCAACCACCATACACCAAAATGGGCGTAACTTCCTCATACGAAGTCCGATTGGCGCGTTCTTGGACTTTTTGGAAAGCTCAGGTGAAGACGGATCTTTTAGCGTTGGTTTCGCCTCGTTGGAGTCTCGAGTCGTCCTGTGTGACTGAAACAGTCCTGCATGAAAGAACTGGGCTGAGTTGGACCTTGTACTGAGTTGGAGGCCGTGTTGGCCCATAGTCCGAGTCGTGTGCGCCTCCTACAGGCTGCCCACGCCCTATATAACTCACGTCAGCCGCCTTTAGGGTTAGGTTTTGCTTTGTTTGCATCTACACTTGTGTGTTTAGATCCCGCTCCTGCACCGGACCGATTGGCTGCTGCATCAGCGTTTGTGAAACCTCTCCTCATCATAGTTCATCTGTGATTTGGCATTCGACTTGTGTTCTTTCTGTTCTTGCTTGTGTTCTTGGGTTCTCTTGCAAGAACTAGCCTTCGTGGCGAGGTCAATCGCGCCCTGCGTGGTTGATAACCGATGGAGATAGTGGTGTAGCGATTGCAAGGTTTTGATCCGCCGGACCAGAGCCTTGGATCGTCAACGTCGAGATTCTCCACCAATCCAAGTTATCCTTACCTAGCGGAAGATCGGGACCAATCGCCCCATTAGTTGGTATCAGAGCACAGATTTCCCGTTAGGTAATCTCGATCTGCTTTTATTTTTACCTAGAGTCCAGAAAACCCTCACAAAAAAAATCCCCACCGAGAACCCCTTTGTGCCTTGCGATTTTAATTTCAGTTTTTAACTTTGTTGAGTTTGTGTTCTTGGTCGAGTCTTGTTGTTGGTTTAATCCCCCCTTTGTGTTGTTTGAGTAGTAGTAGATCTTGTGTCTCAAAAAAAATTCCCCACCCGAAACCCCCTCTCCACAACCCTAGTCGGTTTCCACATCGAGTCCTTGTGACCCCCCTTCGGTAAAACAGGCATAACTTTTCGCTCGTTTGGCAGAAAAATCTGAAATTTTTTGAGCACCTTCTTGACCCAATTTGGAGCCAACCCTGTTAGCCTTCATTAGAATTGCCAAAAAAATCAGGAAGATAAAGAAAATAATTGGTCAAAGTTTTTGCTCGCCGTTCAGCGAACTTGTTGAATTTCTGTGAACCACATCCCACCTCAGTTGCAGGTGCCAATTTTTGTGGTTGCATCTCTTGTCATCCTTGTTCAAAAAAAAACATATAGTGAAAAAAAAGAAAAAAAAAAGAGAAAAGAAAAGAAACGAGGTTGTGTGAAGCAAAAGAGAACCGGTCCTGTTGTTTGCTACCTTGTTCTGCCTCCACTTGAGTTTTGGGCACATAGTTTCCCTCTATTGCTTGAATTTTCACCTTGGGAGCACTAAGGCCAGCAACTTTGACGAGTACTTGGGAACACTTATTGAACTTGGTTTAACTGTTATTACTATCGCTATTCCTTGCTACTTACTTTGCCTTCCAAGCTACACCTTCTCTTGGTCAGGACAGGTTCATATCTTGCAATCGCCCACCACCCTCCACTTGGTTCATCACCTGTAGGCCGGTGACCTCACTGCGGCGTGGTAAGAACACTTGCAAGCGTGGGTAAGGCGCTTGACAGATTGCTTCCACCACACACCCACCACCCCACCTAGTTGCTTTCCATAAGGATTATTCTTTGTTGTTTTGTCTTTTCACTAACAAGGCAGATAACAGCGGTACCCCTCCATCTGATTTTAATGACTGTGTCTCACGACGTGCTCTACTAGAGTCTCAGCGACAGACCCAACATTCCATCGAACGTCTCACGCGTACTGTGGCTGACCTAGTGGACCGGATGACTGCCCTGGAGACACGATTGCCTGCTGCACAAGCCGGCGACGACCATGTTGAGGAGGAAGACGACCTATCCTATGCCGGAAACAATGCTATTGACCCTGACGAGGCTGCACGTCATCGCTTTCAGTTCAATCATCAAGGTATGGGCGGCCACCGCAACCACCATCCACGAGGTAACAATGACAACCGTAGGAACAATGATCCCTACTCTAAGGTAAAATTTTCAGTACCTCATTTTGCTGGCACCTATGATCCAGATGCATATTTAGATTGGGAGATGTCAGTCGAACAAAAATTTAATGCTCACATGGTTCTTGCTATCCACCGCGTGCGCTTAGCTACTAGTGACTTCACTGGATATGCTCTTCTTTGGTGGACTGAAATAGTTCAGGTTGACAATGAACCACAAAATTGGGATATGTTAAAACGGCAAATGCGTGGTAGATGGGTTCCTCCTTCATATAAACGTGATTTGAGAAAAAAATTGCAGCGCCTAAACCAAGGAAATAAATCGGTAGAGGAGTATTATCAGGAGTTGCAAATAGGTTGCATGCGTGCGGAAATTGAGGAGGACAATGAGGATAAAATGGCCCACTTTTATGGTGATTTAAGACGTGAAATTCAGGATATCATTGATTATAAAGAATACAATACTATCACTCGTCTTTTCCACCTTGCTATACTTGCAGAAAAATAATTGCAGGGTCGCCAACAACCACAACGCAACATGAGGACCAACATTGGTGGTGCCACTTCACGCTCAAGTGGGCAGCAGCAGCGACCACCACCACCTTCTCGACCGGCGGCTACATCAGCACCTTCTACATCTACAACCCAGGCTGATAGTTCCAAGGCTGCAGCATCCAAGGCGCCAGCCAAGCCCACCTCCTCAGCGGCCTCTACTGCACGTTCTGCAGCGATCCAGTGTCACCGATGCAAAGGATTCGGCCACGTTATGAAGGACTGCCCTAGTCAGCGGGCTTATATTGCTACGGAAGACGGTGGCTATGTAAGTGCTAGTGATGTTGAAGATGAATATGCACTTGTTGCTAACATTGCAGGAGATTACGATGCTTTCGACGATGATGTTGTTTTTGCACCGGATACCTCTGCTGACTATGAAGCACTTATTGTACAACGTGTTTTGAGCACACACATGGAGCAGGATGATCGGGCACAACAGAACAATCTGTTTCAGACCTTCTTCATCGTCAATGACCGCCGTGTACGTGTCATCATCGACAGTGGTAGTTGCAACAATTTGGTGAGCCACGACATGGTAACTAAGCTTCAACTTCCCACACGTGCACATCCACACCCCTACCACGTGCAATGGTTCAACAATAGCGGTAAGGTCAAGGTAACACAAACTGCTCACATCAGATTTTCCATTGGTACATACTTCGGAGTTGCTGATTTTGATGTAGTACCAATGCAAGCATGTTCTCTGTTACTTGGTAGACCTTGGGAGTATGATACTGATGCTACACACCATGGTAGGAGCAATAAGTATACATTTATGTATAAATGAAAGAAAGTTACATTGCTTCCTATGACTCCTGCTGAAATTGTGAAATTTGAACAAGAAAAACATGCCAAGTACACACAAAAGAGCAAACAACCTTATGAAAATCAGCAAGTAGCTAAAACGCTTTCGAGGTAACAGAAAAATAAAGTTGCTTCTCCTTCTTCATCACAAGTTATTAATCTGAAAGGACGTGTCATGCTTGCAACTAAAACTGACCTTGCTGAAATTTGTGATGATACTCCCATGATATATGGCTTGATTTGCACGAACGTGCTGTTTTCACTTGCGAACATTCCTAGCTCTGTTCCTGTTGCAGTCACTGACCTTTTGCAGGAGTTTAACGATGTTTTCCCTGCTGAGATACCACCCGGGCTGCCACCGATACGCGGCATTGAGCACCAAATTGATTTGATCCCGGGAGCGTCTCTTCCTAATCGTGCAGCGTACCGTACCAATCCAGAGGAGACAAAAGAAATTCAGCGCCAAGTACAGGACCTTCTTGATCGTGGGTACGTCCGTGAAAGCCTTAGTTCTTGTGCAGTACCCGTTCTTTTGGTACCTAAGAAAGATGGTAGTTGGCGCATGTGTGTTGATTGTCGTGCTATTAATAATATCACCATTCGATATCGACACCCTATTCCTAAATTGGATGACATGCTTGATGAGCTTAGTGGTGCCATTATCTTTACTAAGATCGATCTCCGTAGTGGCTACCACCAAATTCGCATGAAACTAGGTGATGAATGGAAAACTGCTTTTAAAACAAAGTTTGGATTATATGAGTGGCTTGTCATGCCTTTTGGACTTACTAATGCACCTAGTACCTTCATGCGCTTGATGAATGAAGTCCTACGGCACTTTATAGGACGCTTTGTGGTTGTATACTTTGATGATATCTTGGTTTATAGCAAGTCTCTCACTGAACATGTTGAACACCTACGTGCTGTTTTTTCTGTCCTCTGTGAGGCTAGAATGTTTGGTAACCTTGAGAAGTGCACGTTTTGCACGGATCGAGTTGTGTTTCTTGGATATGTTGTCACTTCACAGGGCATTGAGGTTGACGCGGCAAAGGTAGAAGCAATCAACAGCTGGCCGCAACCCCAAACTATCACACAGGTACGTAGTTTTCTTGGTCTTGCAGGTTTCTACCGGCGTTTTGTGAAAGATTTCAGCACCATAGCCGGTCCTTTGCATGAGTTGACCAAGAAGGGAGTTACTTTTACTTGGGAACCAGCACAAGAACAAGCTTTTGTCACACTCAAGGATCACCTTACACATGCACCTCTACTTCAGCTACCCGACTTCAGTAAGCCTTTTGAGTTAGAATGTGATGCTAGTGGTTTTGGAATAGGAGGTGTGCTGCTACAAGGAGGTAAACCCGTGACCTATTTTAGTGAGAAATTACATGGCCCACAGTTGAATTATTCTACCTATGATAAGGAATTATATGCCTTAGTGCGTGTGCTTGAAACTTGGCAACATTACCTTTTTCCTAAGGAGTTTATTATTCATTCGGATCATGAGGCATTGAAGCATATACGTAGTCAAGCAAATCTGAATAAACGACATGCTAAATGGGTAAAATTTATTGAGACTTTTCCATATATCATTAAGCATAAGAAAGGGAAAGATAATGTGATTGCTGATGTTTTATCTAGACGTTATACATTGCTTTCTCAACTTGATTATAAGATGTTTGGTATAGAAACATTGAAGTACATGTATGCTACTGATTTGGACTTTAAGGATGCTTTTGCAAATTGTACAGATGACCGTGCTTGAAACAAATATGTGCTGAATAATGGATATCTTTTTCGTGCTAACAGTTATGTGTGCCGGCTAGCTCTCTTCGCTTGTTGTTATTGCAGGAAGCACATGGTGGTGGTTTGATGGGTCATTTTGGATCAAAGAAAACCGAAGATGTGCTATCCACACACTTCTATTGGCCTAGGATGAGACGAAATGTTGAGCGCTATGTGGCACGATGCACTACTTGCAATAAAGCTAAGTCCCGTCTAAACCCACATGGTCTTTATATGCCTCTGCCCGTTCCTAGTGTACCTTGGGAGGATATTTCTATGGATTTTGTGTTAGGATTACCTAGAACTAGGAGGGGGAGGGATAGTATTTTTGTGGTGGTAGATCGGTTCTCTAAAATGGCGCATTTTATACCTTGTCACAAGAGCGACGACGCTACCAATGTTGCTGATTTGTTTTTCAGAGAGGTCGTACGCTTGCATGGAGTTCCCAATACCATCGTTTTAGATCGTGATGCTAAATTCTTAAGTCATTTTTGGAGGACGTTGTGGCATAAGCTGGGGACGAAGCTGCTGTTTTCTACTACTTGTCACCCCCAAATGGATGGGCAAACGGAGGTCGTCAACCGTACATTGTCCACCTTGTTGAGGGCTGTTTTGAAGACCAACTTGAAGCTCTGGGAAGAGTGTCTACCTCATATTGAGTTTGCATATAATAGGTCAGTACACTCCACTACTAAGGTAAGTCCGTTCCAAGTGGTCTATGGCTTTAATCCACGTGCTCCTATTGATTTGCTACCATTGCCACCATCTGAAAAATTGAATTTTGATGCTACTACACGTGCTGAATTATTACTTAAGATGCATGAAACTACTAAAGCAAACATAGAGAAATGAATGAGAAATATCGTGCTAATGGTAGTAAGGGTAGAAAAGAGATAACATTTGAACCGGGTGATCTTGTTTGGTTGCACTTGCACAAGGATCGTTTTTCTGATTTGAGAAAGTCTAAATTGATGCCCCGTGCTGATGGTCCTTTCCGTGTGCTTGAGAAGATAAATGATAATGCATATAAACTTGAGTTGCCTGCAGCTTTTGGGGTTAGTCCCACATTTAACATTTCAGATTTAAAGCCCTATTTGGGAGATGACGATGAGCTTGAGTCGAGGATGACTCCAATTCAAGAGGGGGAGGATGATGAGGACATCACTTCACACGATACACACATGCACCAGCATGATACACAGATGCATCAGCATGATACACACATGCACCAGCATGATACACACACGCACAAGCATGATACACAGATGCACCAGCATGATACACAGATGCACCAGCACGATACACACATGCACCAGCATGATACACACATGCACCATCAACCTACAATTCAATTACAGGGACCAATCACATGCGCCCGTGCCCGTCGCTTAAACCATGAGGTTAATTCTTTCCTTAGCAACTATGTTAATATTTGTTTGGACGGGATGCTACTGAATACTAGTGATATTTTGTTGCTTAGGAACATGGGAGATGGAATAGGAGAGTTGGAGTTGAAGACGGAGTCGCACGGATGATTTGGAGTCAAGATTTCGCTGGTTCGGACTACATCAACCACCATGCACTAAAATGAGCGTAACTTCCTCATACAAAGTCCGATTGGCGTGTTCTTTGACTTTTTGGAAAGCTGAGGTGAAGACGGATCTTTTGGCGTTGGTTTCTCCGCTTTTGGAGTCTCGAGTCGTCCTGTGTGACTGAAACAGTCCTGTGTGATAGAACTGGGCCGAGTTGGACCTTGTACTGAGTTGGAGGCCGTGTTGGCCCATAGTCCGAGTCGTGTGCGCCTCCTACAGGCTGCCCACGCCCTATATATCTCACGCCAGCCGCCTTTAGGGTTAGGTTTTGCTTTGTTTGCATCTACACTTGTGTGTTTCGATCCCGCTCCTGCACTGGATCGATTGGTTGCTGCATCAGCGTTTGTGAAACCTCTCCTCATCATAGTTCATCTATGATTTGGCATTCGACTTGTGTTCTTCCTGTTCTTGCTTGTGTTCTTGGGTTCGCTTGCAGGAACTAGCCTTCATGGCGAGGTCAATCGCGCCCTGCGTGGTTGATAACCGATGGAGATAGTGGTGTAGCGATTGCAAGGTTTTGATCCGCCGGACCGGAGCCTTGGATCGTCAACGTCGAGATTCTCCACCAATCCAAGTTATCCTTACCTAGCGGAAGATCGGGACCAATCCCCCCATTAAGCTGTAGTTTTGAATTTCTGTTTAGAATCTGAATTGAAGTGAATAGTGACTGCAATATAGTTTATGGTCTGAATTAAATTGATTGAGTTCATCTCTGATTCCAGAAATAATTGAAACTGTTTCAGTTCAGAATTATTTCTGAAATTACTGTTCATATTCAGAAGTATATTTGAATGTGTATCAGAATTAGTTTTTGGATCAATCTGAATTTGCTGTTTTGCTGAGAATTCAACACAACTGATATTCTTGAATCATCTATATTCTTGACAATCCTCTTTGTCTTGTTTGTGGTTTGGATTCTATTATGTTTAGTATCTAGTTTCTGTAATCAGAGCTACCTTTGTTCAATTTCATCCAAGACATACTGTTTACAAGAATCTGATCTTCTTGTTCCTGAAATATTTTGTTGAGCAGTATAGTTGTTGGTTGAAGTTGATATTCAAGTTGAATGTGTTTAGCTTTTCAGATTTGAGTGTATGAAGTTTACTTGTGTATTGTTTATCATTTGAATCATCATTTTAGAAAGTTTACTCTAGTTCTGAACAAATTTAAAATGTGTAAGTTGATATTCTGATCGTGTCTGAAAAGTCTGAACTCTATCGATCATCCATTGACAGATATTTCTCTGTCAGTAAACCAATCTCTGATCTAGACTTGTTATTTCGGTAAACAAATTGCTGATAGAGAATCTCGACACGCCAGTCTCTGATTTAGACAAAAATTCTACTTGGGGCTGTTTTTTGTTCTGGTTTTTTATAGTGAGTCTAAAATTTGATTTTGTAATATTTTAGAGGTGCGTTGGGTGTTCTGAACAGGCCATCTCATTCACAAAAATTTGACGAGACGCCTATTCACCCCCCTCTAGTCGCCATTCCGATCCCACACAGTGTATTTAAAGGATTGCAATAGCAGCTAATGTGCCAGCTACATACCGCCACTAACTGCCAGCTACATACTGTAGTGATGGGCAGTATTGTTTCCCCATCACTAATGGTCATTAGTGACGGGCAGTAGTTGTTGGCGTAAAAGATTACGATAACAGGTTTCTGAAGATTAGAAACTAACAAACGAAGTGTTTGCGAAGTGAACTGTTCTAAGCCTCCGAAAGGATAACAACTTAGAATAGTTCGAATGTGTGTATTGAATAACTTGTATTCGGTCCCTATTACAAGGTGAAACGGGGGGTATTTATAGGCCCAAACATTAAGGAAAAGACCCTTTTACCCCTCTGTTACAACCGACATAGTGGAAGCTATTCGGTACCCTTAATAGGGCTAAAATGGTAAAAGACTAATCTAATGAGAAAGAAGATAAGTCTTCCATCTTAGCTGGCAGAAATGATCTCAGAAGAATCTAAGTTCGAAGATATACTCCGAACTAAGTTCCATCTTCATACTTCGAGCTTGACTCAAGGCATCTCCGAAGATGCATGTTGGAAACCTTCGAATCCATTATCTGCCTTCGTGTTGTTACTGCAATAACCCTGAGGATGGAATATTTTCCCCCAATAGTAGCCCCTCGAATACGCTTCTCCGTTAAACCTGTAATGTTAGGAGAGCAGTATACGGAAGAAAAATAACCATGCGTAGGGGTTATTAGATTTTAATTTATCTCCGAAATGTAGGGAGATATAAAACTTCGAATCAGTTTTAAGACAATTACTTTCGAACTATCTTAGAACTAACTCAGGAAGCCCGAAAGCCTTTTTAGACTTAGAAGAAATAGCCGTTGGCTTCTTTCTTCTAACGGAAGTTATGCAGTGCGTTAATTTCGGAGAAAAGTAACGGGCAAGAATGCAAAACGGCATGGACTAACGGTAGAAAATGTAAAGTCTAGGCTATAAATAGAGGGCCTAGAACTTTCATAGTACCTTTCCACCGCTTTCTTGCAAACAAAAAATCCTTTGAGCCCTAGCCTCCATTCTTCTCCCAAAACAACTGAGTAGCTTCAATGGTGAAAACCAAAGGATCGGGAGCACCTTCAGCCTTGGCTCGACAGCAGGCGGCTACGGCAGCGGCGGCCGCGGCATTGGCGACGACAGCTCCAACACCCGCAACGACAACCATGGCGGCGAGGGGGGAAAATCCCCAAAATGTTGGTGATCAAGGTCTCTGCCCGGCATCAACAAAATACCTGCATCAATCCTTCCAACTGGGGCCTTCAACCTGCAAAAGAGAATCACTGGCGGTCGCAGTAGAGGGGAAAATTAGTGCGGGAGTTATGATTCGCAAACCTGGAAAGGAGGTTATCCCGTCACCAAGACCCAGAGAAGTGGTCGTCTTCGAAGCCTTTTTCGAAGCTGGCTTAGGTCTTCCAGCAGTGGATTTCTTGGCTGAGGTATTAGATCTATTCCATGTTACTCTCCCCCAACTTTCTCCGAACACAGTAGCTCGTTTAGCTATCTTCGAATGGGCGTTGAGAGCCGAAGGTTGTGAGGGGAGGGCAGAGATCTTCGCTGCGCTGCACAGAGCTTCGTGCCAGCCAAAAACCTTCGTAGGCCCCGGAGGTGAAAAAATGGTGGTAGCCTTCGGAAGTATTAACTTCAGGCTTCGGGATGAATACGCCCTTCAGTTTCCTACTAAGGCCATCAATGCAAGATGGTATACCGACGGGATCATGAGATGGTTTTATGCCGAAGTTGGGGCGAGCAACCGTCTAGCTGGACCTCTGAAAGACATCAACTTCCGAAAAGAGGCCCTTGTGCATCCGAACCAGGGTCAGCTCGAAGCTCGCCTCAGCTTACTTCAGAAGATCAGTCGAAGGTTAAGCATGCGAGACTTAGCCGAAGAGTTTCTCGGGCTCCAAATCCCTCCGTTGATGGCCAACTGGCATATCATCTTCGAAGAGGATTCGGAAGGCGGTCTCCAAAAAATTACTTCGACTTCGAGCCCTGCAGGTAACTTCGAAAACAACACATATTATGCATATTCATTCGAAGGAGTAACTAACTTAACTCATTTTTTAGCTTCTTTAGCCCCTATAACTTCAGAGCAAATCATACGGGCTTCGGAGAAGATTTTGGGCGCTCCAACTCCGACTGAAAAGGAATGGAAAATCAAGTTGGTCGGGAGTTGGGAAAGATTTAACAGAGTGTGGGGAATGCTGGAAATCGTTCCGCCCCCTTTGATGGATTGGGTGCCTTCGGAGAAAGGACCCAAGAAGAGGAAAGCCGAAGCTGGGACTTCGAGCTCCGCCAAGACTCCGATCAAGAAGGTGGCTCGAAAGCCAAAGAACCCTGCACCTCAAGTCCAAGGGCTTCAGTTTCTGATTCCCAAGAGGACGAAGGCAGGTTGCTTGTGCAGCTGATTGACAAAGATGCATCCCAAAGGACTGCACAAACTGAAGTACCTGCGAACGTGCCGGAGTCTCAAGAGAACCTTGAGCAAACAAGGACTTCGGCAGTTCAAGAGGATTTACCTCAGGATGAAGTTCCTGCAGATGAAAGTGGAGTTGAAGTCATTATGGCTTCGATTCCAGACGAAGCAACAACGACTGTTCAGGAGAACGCTCCGACAGTCGAAGACTTGACGGCGGACTCAGACGAAGATCTCGCCTTCGATCCACCAAGCAGTCCAATGATTGCCCGCCGCCAGAATGCCGAAGGTAAACTTCGAATAATTCTTTTATGTTTATTTTGCGTATTTATACGATGTATAATACTTTTGTTTTTACAGAGTCCACTTCTGTGGAAGAGGTCCGTCCGGAAGATACAATCCCTGGACCTTCGACAACTTCGGAGCCAATCCCAGGAGCCACTCAGATGGGGCCTGGAAGAGGCAAAAGAAAGATGGACTCCCTCCCTACTGCAAGCTACAGATCAACTCCGTCTGAATCAACAGACGAGAGCCAATCTACCGAGGGGGCCAGTCTCCGGGGGCTCCGAAGACCACCACTCAACACTCTGAGCCTTCACCAAACGAAGACGACCAACAAGCTATAAGTATGCTCCCCCTTCTAGCTCCTTTCTTAGAGCAAAGAACTGGTCTTCGAACTTTACTCGAGCCTTTGGATCGAGCTAGTCGCGACATTAGGGAGACGAACTTGGTGGCCATTCTGAGCGAGGCGGAGAGCTCGGAGCTTAACGCTGCTATGGAACACGCAGCCTACCAGGTACGAAGCATCTGTGAAATAACATCAAATTTACATACAAATAATTTCTTACCTTGATTTTTTCTTTTCGCAGCAAACAGTCTTGGCCTGAGCTGCGAATATATCAAATGGAACGAGAAATCGCTAGACTTTCTGGAGTTCTGGGAGAGCTAACTTCGAGAAGGATGCGCTGATTGAAGATAAGCTGAAGTCCGAGAAGGTAGCTGTGGAGGTTATGGATCAACTGCTAGGCGTTCTAGAGTACTTCGGTACTACCGGGACGCTTCCTTCTCGTGACAACATTTCCCTTCTGCGCCGGTTGAAAAGGATTCAAGGAGTGGCGAAGCAGATGAAAATAGCAGGCATTCGCTACGGAAAACTCTCTGGACAAGTGGCTGCTGTTGGCCTACTTCGTTACTACGAGGATCTGGGCCGATCAATAACTCCGAGCGCAGGAAAGGGCCCAATTACCTTCGACGACGAACAGCTTCTAACTCCTTCCGAAGGTGTGGCCGCTGCCTGGCAAGCCTTCCAAACTTCGTGGAGAGCCGAAGGTCGCTCTGTGATCAAGGCCTGGATCGATGAAGGACAACGCCAGAAGCAAGCTCGGATCCAAGCTTCGAGCAGTCAACCTCCTCCGAACCCGCAGGTTTAGATATGTCTTAGGATTTTTGACTATGTAAAGCTTTGTGCTTATGTACATTTATCAATGAAAATTTGTTTATCATGTTTTTAGGCTTTGCCTCATATGGAAGATATCGAAGTGTTAGACATTAATGACGAACTTAGCTCATTATGGGCTACCTTCGATCTTTTAAAAGTTTACAAGCGCCCTCGATTTTTAGTTCATCGGGATAGCTCCGGTGTAATTACGCCCGAAGTAAGCAAAGATATACTATCTTATATTAAAGAGGAAGAAAAAGAGGTTAACTTGGACACTTCGTCTTCTGAAGACGTTATATGGTCCGAAGACGAAGATGAAGCTCGAAGTAAAAAGCCTGAAGAACTTGAAAGCTGGGAAAGGAGCCCCGAACGGCTTCGAACTTGGGCCGAGCTTCAACAAGAACAGAAGGACTTTAGAGCTTCAAAGGGAGGCAAGAGAGTTAAACGTAAAGTTGTTAGAACTCCCGGCACTGGAACTAGTCGTTCCAACCCTAGCTCTAGAGATCAAAGAGGTCTTTGATTCCTTCTTGGTATAGATACCAATTTTTCATGATGTAATCTGTAATCATATTCATTCAAATAATAAATATCGATTTAAAATTGTCTCCCTATTTACTAGCCCCTCTTTGGGTATAAGCAACTTCGAACTGTATTCAAAGATGGTTATGCGCAAAGAAAAACTTCGGAGTACAATTTTTTGGGGTTCGGAGCCCCTCTGCAATTTAAAGATCTTTTAAAATCTTATAAAATGTCTTCAACTATTTGTAGTCTGAAGAATGGCAACTTAGTACCCTTTGTCTTTTGAAAGAAATCACTTGAGATAACTTCCAGGACACTTTATTGCCTTAGATAATTTGTCACTTTGGACTATGCTAACAGACATTCGAAGCTCATGGCTCAAACTCTGTTTTGCTTTGGCCACCTTCGGCTCTTTTTTGCGAACTCTGTCAGACCAATGGTTCGGATTTCGCAGTGGTCTCTTTGGACTCTTTTTACGGATGTCTACCAGCCAATGGCTTGGACTCCGCATATTTTGGCCACCTTCGGCTCTTTTTACGGATGTCTACCAGCCAATGGCTTGGACTCCGCATATTTTGGCCACCTGCGGCTCTTTTTACGGATGTCTACCAGCCAATGGCTTGGACTCCGCATGATGTGGTTTTGGGCTCTTTTACGAATGCCTACAAGCCAGTGGCTTGGACTCCGGATTATGTCAGCCCCCACGTCGGAAACTTCAAACCAAAGATTTGAAGTCCGAAAATATGATTCAGCTTTATGACACTTCCCTCTCGGTCAACCCCACGGTTCCAGTGTGTCCACTCGTACGCTGGAGGTTTATGAGGGGAAGGCACTATCTCGACCATATGCTTTATTAATTCAGAAGATGATTACAAGTGGTTTACAAGGAGACCTTATGCGAAGTATCGCTTTAGGTGCTCCGCATGCCAAGAATGTGCTAACTCTTCACCTTCTAAATTAGCTAGTTTAAAAGAGCCACGACGTCCTGAACGAACAATTAGGTATGGATTCGAAGGCAGTAACAACACGAAGGCAGATAATGGATTCGAAGGTTTCCAACATGCATCTTCGGAGATGCCTTGAGTCAAGCTCGAAGTATGAAGATGAACCTTAGTTCGGAGTATATCTTCGAACTTAGATTCTTCTGAGATCTTTTCTGCCAGCTAAGATGGAAGACTTATCTTCTTTCTCATTAGATTAGTCTTTTACCATTTTAGCCCTATTAAGGGTACCGAATAGTTTCCACTATGTCGGTTGTAACATAGGGGTAAAAGGGTCTTTTCCTTAATGTTTGGGCCTATAAATACCCCCCGTTTCCCCTTGTAATAGGGACCGAATACAAGTTATTCAATATACACATTCGAACTATTCTAAGTTGTTATCCTTTCGGAGGCTTAGAACAGTTCACTTTGCAAACACTTCGTTTGTTAGTTTCTAATCTTCAGAAACCTGTTAGCGTAATCTTTTACGCCAACAGTAGTTGTTGCCCGTCACTAATGAGTAGTATTTCTAGAATTCAAGTTATGGCACTACACAACAAACTACACATATATATTACATACCTAAATCAGTAGTTTTCCATATTTCAAGTTATGGCATAGATTGCAAATATATATTACTTACAAAAATCAATTCAAATTGTACAAATCACCCACATATCTCAGTATTTGAACACATGTACAACACTTGCATATGTATATATACAATTTAAACTTTACACTTTTCAACACATGTACGTATCTATTTTCTTACTTTCTTAACGTATAATCCTTCAGAATGGTCAGAACGCAGGTACTTAGTTTGCTCGTCTGGTTTAACTTATCGCATAATTGAGGTAGAAAAATGTGGTATCTCACCAAACTGATTGTACTCATCCTCATCATCCACATTTTCAACACCCACAATCTGTCTCTTTTTAGCTAGGACAACATGAAGTTTCTTATTTGTCGTATCAAGCACATAGAAAACTTGAGAAACTTATTTAGCGAGCACAAAAAGTTCGTCTTTATAGCCGACCTGACTTAGATTTACAATTTCTGTACTTGTCGACTGTAATACCTTTTGTACCATTGACCCAGTGGCACCGAAACAGATGTACCTTGAATGCTAGGTAGCCAAGTTCCCAAATCTCCTCTGTCTGACCGTAATATGTGCTCTTTACATTGTTGCTATCGTATGCATCAATATGAGCACCACCATTCTGGTTTGTGCTATTCCTATCTTGATCAACAGTGTAGAATGTATAACCATTTATATGATAACCTCGATATGTTGTAATAGTGTATATAGGTCATATTGCTATCTGTTTGGTCGATTCTCTCACTAGGGTTTTCGATCGTGCGATCTGATCCCAAAACCAGGTATTGAACCTATTTATGCATTTTTTTGCGATCCAAGTTTTGGTATGTTGGGGGAAAATATTTCATCCTCAGAGCCATTATGGTAACAAGGCAAAGGCAGGTGATTGAATCAAAGGTTTCCAGCATATAACTCCGGAATCACCGTGGATCAAGTTCGAAGTATGGAGGAAAACTCTAGTTCAGAGTATATCTTCGAACTAGGACTCTTCCGAGAGTTTCCTTGCCAGCTAGGATGGAAAACTTATCTTCCTTCTCATTAGATTAGTCTTTTACCATTTTAGACCTATTAAGGGTACCGAATAGTTTCCACTATGTCGGTTGTAATAGAGGGGTAAAAGGGTCTTTTCCTTAATGTTTGGGCCTATAAATACCCCCCGTTTTACTCTGTAATGGGGACTTAATACAAGTTATTCAATATACATTTTCGAACTATTTTAAGCTATTATCCTTTCGGAGGCTTGAAATAGTTTACTTCGCAAACACTTCGTTTGTTAGTTTCTAACCTTCAGAAACCTGTTAGTGTAATCTTTTACGCCAACAGTTGGCGCCGACCGTGGGGAACCTAGTCCAAAAAACTTCGTTCTCTACCAAGTTCTCAAACCATGCCTCCCAAGCGGAGTGCAGGTGTTAGTCCTATTCGGAGGTCTCCTCGGACCTTCGGAGCAAGATCTTCAAACACAGTTGAGGTCGGAGGGCCTTCGACGTTTCCTCCACCTCAAACTCCGGAAGGGATTTCCCTTCCTCGAGCATACGGAGTTCCTCCCCCAACTCCATCTATACTTCAGCCAGCCGGAGTCCCTCTTCCACCTCAAGTTCCACTTCGAACTAATGCGTACAGTTCTCAAGACCCGGAAGGTCCTTCCGGAGGAGATGAAGATGGTCTTGGTGATATGGCTGCTCAAATGGCCAGTCTCCAAGCTGAAGTAGCAAGGTGGCGGCAAGAAGCCGCAGATAGGCTTCGTTCTCAGGCCACCCCAGTCATCCCCGAAGTGCCTGAAGATGACGAACTTCCTTATCCCGAAGCCCCGGAGAACGCTTCCTTCGACACCGAATCTCCGCTACATCCTAAGTTGCAGAAAGTGCGATTCGACCCTAAGTTCAAAACTTCGAAGCTTTGCAAATATTCCGGAGATGAAGATCCTGGAGAGTTCGCCCGTTCTTATGCATTAGCAATTGAAGCCAGCGGGGGAGTGCGAGACACTATGGCCAAATGTTTTCCCCTAGCTCTCGAAGGAGTTGCACTGCGGTGGTTCTGGTCTCTGAAGCCAGGATCAATTAGATCGTGGGGGAGTTGAGGAAGAAGTTCATTAGCAACTTTCAAGGTACCTTCGTACCCCCAATGTCAACAGGAAGCCTTTTCCAGGTGAAGCAGCTCCCCGGAGAGACTTTAAGACAGTATTTCAAGCGCTTCTCTCATACGAAGTCGCAAATTCGAGGGTTAACTACGTCTTCTGTAGTTGACGTAGCTCGAGAGGGAGTTATTCATGTGGGCCTCCTTAATAAACTTCATAGGAAAAAGATATCTTCTGTTGCTCAGTTGATGTCTTATTTCGAAGAATATGCAAGGTCAGAAGAGGGATGGCTTCAGAGAACTGCTGCAACTCCGTCGATACTGCAAGAAGTTAAGTTGGAAGTGAAAACTTCAACACAGCCGCAAGGGCCTAGCTTCGAAGCTCAGCACGACAGGCGTCGGGGGCAAAAGCATCCTCGTTCAGAAGTTTTGAACATTGCACCCCCGCAGAAGTTTGCCCCAAGGGCTCCGCAGCCTTCAGGAAGCAAGACCAGCGGCTGGAGGCCGCCAGGGAAACCGGCTGGCAAAGCCCAGGCCTTTTTCAGCTATGTCCATGGTGAAAATCGGAGTCACGCAATTGATGCGTGCAAATGTATACTTGCTTTAAGAGGAGAGTATTTGGAAAGAACTTCGGGTCGAGGCACTACTGACCGAGTTCCGACCAAAGTGCATCCGGAGCCTGTCCAGGCTGTGGAACGAATAGAGAACTTCGACCCTGCAAGACGGCCTCCGGTGGTCAATGTTATGCCACCTCCGAAGCAAGAAGAGGGACAAGATCGAGGGAAAAGAGTAGTCCTCCCCATCTCCGGAGGAGGGACCCTCGGAAGTATGTCGAAGAGGCAGAGAAGAGAATATGTTAGAGAAGTGGGCCATATTGGAACCTCTTTGTCTACAGCTGCTATGCCCGAATGGTCCCATGTGCCGATATCTTTTTCTGCAGATGATGCAGCTGGTATTAAGTTTCCACATGCAGACCCACTCGTCATCACTGCCGACATAGCAGGGACTGAGGTCCGGAGAGTGCTAATCGACGGAGGGAGTTCGACAGATATCATCTTTGTTCAAGCTTTTGATCAACTCTGCATCTCCAGGAAGCATCTTCTCCCAGCAGCCCGTCCTTTACAAGGCTTCGCAGGACCCCCTCTCGATGCCCTCGATCAAATTGGCCTGGAAGTTACTTTTGGAGAGGGGTTACTGGCCAGGACAGAAGAAGTGATTTTCGATGTTGTGGATGCTCCATATGCATACAATGTCATCTTCGGAAGGGGCATGCTGAATCAATTCAGAGCTGTGGCACATCATAATTACCTCTGTATGAAGATGCCCACACAGGCGGGAGTGCTCACTATTTTCGGAGATCAGGCTACCGCGCGAAGAGCGGAGTATGGTCATGGCCCTCCTCTTGATACGAGACAGGTGAACAGTGTGCAAGATAACCCGGAGGATTTCCCTGCTCCCAATGAATCTTCGAAGAAATCCTTCCCAAGACCAAGCCCTGAAGGAGAGATTGCAACGAAGGTTATTGTAAAAGATGGCAAGGAATATTCATTTCAATTTGGCAAAGACTTGCCTCCAGAAGTCGCTACTTCGTTAGAGAAAGTAGTTGAGGAGAATTTAGATGTCTTTGCTTGGTCTGATGAAGATATCACCGGAGTCAGTCAGGATATTATTGAGCACAGTTTACTTGTGACCCGAAGGCTCGGCCTGTTCGGTAAGGACTCCGGAAGCTGTCTGCAGAGAGAGCTATCCTTGCCAAAGACGAAGTGGAAAAGCTGCTAAAGGCTGGGATTATCAAAGAAGTGTCTCATACAGAGTGGTTAGCCAACCCAGTCTTCGTTAGGAAGAAATCTTCAGGGAAGTGGCGCATGTGTATTGATTTTACATCTCTGAATAAAGCATGCCCCCGCGACCCCTACCCCATGCCCCGAATTGATCAATTGGTCGACTCTACTCCCGGGTCGGAGTTATTAAGCTTCCTCGACGCGTACTCCGGCTATCATCAAATCTGGCTAAAGCGCGAAGATGAAATCAAGACAAGATTCATAACTCCTTCAGGAGTCTTTTGTTATGTAAGAATGCCCTTTGGCTTAAGAAATGCCGGGGCTACTTTTTCAAGGTTAATTGCTAAGGCTCTAGGTCATCAATTAGGTCGCAATGTAGAGGCCTATATGGATGATATTGTAATAAAGTGCTTTAAAGCACCAACATAGCCTAGACTTAGCAGAAACATTCAATAGCCTTCGGGCATGTGGGATCCGTCTTAACCCCGAAAAATGTATCTTCGGGGCGCAGGCTGGAAAATTGTTAGGGTATCTAGTTTCAAGCAGAGGGATCGAAGCTAGCCCCACTCAGATAACTGCGTTGCAAAGGATGGCTCCCCCAGAGAATTTAAAGCAAGTGCAAAAGCTGACTGGTCGTCTTGCAGCACTTAGCAGGTTTTTGGCAAGGTCTGCGGAGAGAAGTTTGCCCATCTTTAAAGCATTGAAAGGGTCCTAAGATTTTGCATGGACACCGGAGTGTCAAAAGAGCTTCGAAGATATTAAGAATTATCTCAGTAACCTTTCTACACTCATGGTGCCTATTGCGGATGAAACCCTACTCCTCTACCTTGCAGCTACTCGCTCTGCTGTCAGTGCAGTCCTTGTCAGAGAGGTTGATATCAACGGGAAGTTGGTAAAAAATCCAGTTTATTTTGTGTCCGAAGAATTGTTTGGAGCAAAAACAAGATATTCCGAGCTTGAGAAATTCACTTATGCTCTGATAATGGCTTCGAGGAAGCTAAGGCATTATTTCTTGGCACATAATGTAATTGTACCAACTTCATATCCTTTGGGAGATATGATCTGAAGTAAGGATTCTACAGGAAGAATTGGGAAGTGGGCCATTGATTTAGCACCCTTTGGCATATCCTTTGTGGCAAGAACAGCAATTAAGTCACAAGTGTTGGCGGACTTTGTGGCAGAATGGACTCCCCCTGTAGCATGGGCTCCGGAAAAGCCAAGTGAAGGGATTTGGACTATTTATTCTGATGGATCTTTCCAAGCATCTGGAGCAGGTGTAGGAGCCGTGATAATTTCGTCTTCAGGGCAAAAGGCAATGTACTCCGCAAGACTCAACTTTAAGTCTACCAATAATACAGCGGAGTATGAGGGAATTTTATTGGGACATCGAAAGGCACGCGCTCTAGGGGCTACAAGAGTTGTTATTAAGACATATTCTTAGATTGTAGCAGGGCACGTAGACAAGAGCTTTCAAGTTCGGCATCCACATCTTGCAAAATACTTGGAAGAAATCCGTAAGATTGAAGCAGCATTTAAAGGGATTTCCATTCGGAGTATACCTAGAACAGAAAATGTGGAAGCTGACATCTTAGCAAAAGCTGCAGCCAGAGCTATGGACATACTAGAAGAGGGTTTTTATGAAGAACTCAATACACCTTCGGTGCCACAAACCCCTGTTGTGGAAGTCCTTTGCATTCCAAGTACAGATTGGCGAAGTTCAGTTATGGAATTGTTGCAAGGAGAAGCAAATATGTCTGAAGGGCCACAACTTTCGAGGTTGAAACTCAGAATTCAGAGTTATCATATAATCAACGGTATTTTGTACAAGGCTGGAGTATGTTCCCCTTTGCTCCGATGTATATCTCAAGCCGAAGGTCAAGAAATTCTTCGAGAAATTCATGAAGGACTCTACGGTAGCCATTTAGCCCCTCGAGCTTTGGCAGGAAAGACACTTCGCCAGGATCTTTATTGGCCTACAATAGTAACTGATGCGGAGAGCTTAGTCCACACTTGCCAAGGATGTCAGTGGATTGGACGAAGAAGTCATCGCCCACCAACAACTCTCCAAGTCATTGCTCCAGTATGGCCCATGGCCAGATGGGGCATAGATCTTATTGGCCCCTTCCCAGTAGCAAAAGGAAATTTGAAGTTCGTCGTGGTAGGAATCGAATACTTTTCAAAGTGGGTCGAAGCAGAGCCCCTAACAGCTATCACTTCGAATAATGTACAAAAATTTTTCTGGAAGAATATTATATGCCGGTTCAGAGTGCCTCGGCAGCTGATAGTTGACAATGGAACACAGTTCGATGCAGAACCCTTCAGGAAATTCTGTGAAGACCTAGGCATCCAATTATGTTTTGCTGCGTTAAGGCATCCTCAGTCTAACGGAGCTGTTGAAAGAGCCAATGGTAATATCTTATCAGGGCTGAATCGAAGAATAGTTGGATTGGCAAAAGGACTGTGGACTGAAGAGATCCCGAAAATTCTTTGGTCCATTCGGACAACTCAGACAAGGTCTACTGGTTTCACTCCTTTCAGACTATTATCCGGAGACAAGGCTATGACACCAACGGAGCTTAAAGGAGGATCCTTTTGCTGCACCGAACCGGAAATAGAAGCAAAAAGATAAACTTCGCTTGATTTAACAGAAGAGACAAGACTTCGAGTTGTTGCCAATTTGTCAAAATATCAGCAGCAGACAAAGACTTAGTTCGACCCGAAGGTCAAGATTAATGAACTTAGACTGGGTCATCTCGTTTTGCGAAGTATTATAGCGGCAGGGAAATTAGGAAATAAGTGGGAAGGTCCATACATAATTGTCCGCTCAGGGTGTCCTGGTTCTTTTAAGTTAGCTAATTTGGAAGGTGAAGAGTTAACGCATACATGGCATGCGGAGCACCTAAAGCGATATTTCGCATAGGGGCTACTTGTAATCATTTGTAAACACCTTCCGAATCAATAAAGCTTATGGTTCAGATAATGCCTACCCCCATAAACTTCCCACTTCTAGTGGACACACTGGAATAGCGAAGTTGATCAGGAGGGAAGTGTCATTAATTTGAATCATATTTTTCGGACTTCGGACCACTGGTCCGAAGCTTCCGACGAGGTGGGAAAGTCACTGAAAAATGGATTCCAAGCCATTGGCTTGACAGCATCCGTAAAAAGAGTCCAAGGAGACCAAATAATGTGGATTCCAAGTTTCGGCTTGAAAGCATCCGCAAAAAGAGTCCAAGGAGACCACTGTGAATTCCAAACCACCGATTTGATAGAATTCGCAAAAAGAGCCGAAGGAGGCCAAAACAAATAGATTTTGAGCTCATGAGCTTCAAATATCTGTGAAAAAAGTCCAAAGTGACCAATCGTTTGGGACACTAAAGTGTCCGAAAAGTTGTCCAAAGTGATTTCTTTAAAAACACAAGGTACTAAGTTACCAATCTTTAGACTCCAAGTAGTCGAAGACATTTTATAAGATTTTAATCAATCTTTAAATTGCTGAGGGGCTCCGAGCCCCCAAAATTGTACTCCTAAGTTTTTCTTTGCGCCTAACCACTTTGAATTTAATTCGAAGATGCTTACGCCCAAAGAGGGGCTAGGAAATAGGGAGACAATTTTAAATCGATATTTATTATTCGAACAAATTATGATTACATCATGAAAAATCGGTATCTATACCGAGAAGGAATCGAAGACCCCTTCGATCTCTAGAGCTAAGGTTGGAACGACTAGTTCCAGAGCCGGGAGTTCTAACAACTTTACGTTTAACTCTCCTACCTTCCTTCGAAGCTCTAAAGTCTTTCTGTTCTTGTTGAAGTTTGACCCAAGTTCGGAGTCGTTCGGGGCTCCTTTCCCAGCTCCCAAGTTCTTCAGATTTTTTACCCTGAGCTTCGTCTTCGGACCATGTGATGTCTTCGGAAGATGAAGCTTCCAAGATAACTTCTTTTTCTTCCT
Organism: Zizania palustris; assembly: GCA_019279435.1. NCBI lineage: Eukaryota > Viridiplantae > Streptophyta > Magnoliopsida > Poales > Poaceae > Zizania > Zizania palustris. Next base: position 6,516,653 of record JAAALK010000084.1, on the reverse strand, counting down.
CTTTAATATAAGATAGTATATCTTTGCTTACTTCGGGCGTAATTGCACCGGAGCTATCTCGAGGAACTAAAAATCGAGGTCACTTGTGAAGTTTTAAAAGATCGAAGGTAGCCCATAGTAGGCGGAGTTCTTCGTTAACGTTTAACACTTCGACATCTTCCATATGAGGTGAAGCCTAAAAATACGATAAGCAAATTTTCATTCATAAATGCACAAAAAGCATGATTCTTTAAATAGTCAGGATCCTAAGGCAAATCTAGACCTACGGGTTTGGCGGAGGCTGGCTGCTCGAGGCTTGCGACCGAGCTTGCTTCTGGCGTTGTCCTTCGTCAATCCAAGCCTTGATCACAGTGCGACCTTCAGCTCTCCATGAAGCTTGGAAGGCTTGCCAAGCAGCGGCCACATCTTTGGAAGGAGTAAGAAGCCGACTATCGTCGAAGGTAATGGGAGTCGCCTCTGCGTTCGGAGTTATCGATATTCCCAGATCTTCGTAGTAACAAAGTATGCCGATAGCAGCAACTTGTCCGGAGATTTCTCCGTACCGAATGTCTGCCGTCTTCATTCTCTTCGCAGCTCCTTGGATCATTTTTAGCCACCGAAACAAGGAGGCGTTGTCATTCGAAGGAAGTGTCCCAGTAGTACCAAAGTACTCTAGAACACCTAGGAGTTGGTTCATGACCTCCGCAGCTACCTTCTCCGATTTCAGTTTATCTTCAAGCAAGGCGTCCTTCGTCGAAGTCAATTCTTCCACCACATCGGAGAGCCTAGCTGCCTCCGTAGCCAAATAATTTTTCTGGATAAGTAGGTGGCTAGCCTCCGCTGCAGTTTTGTCCTTTTCCTCCCGGAGCCTGATAAGTTCAGCCCCCGCTGTAGCATGCTCCGCCCGCATCTTTTCTATTTCCGCCCGAAGCACGATTTGTTTTGCTTCGAGCTCCTTATTTGCAGTTTCTAAGCTTTGCCTGGCCCTTCGCTCTGCTGAGACCATGTTGTCTAAATGGGAAACTCGACCTTCAGAAATGCTAAGATTTCGTTGAAGTGTAGTGACTTCCTCTCGATGGCGAAGGTTTCCACGTTCGTTTGAAACGTTCGCAGCCCGGGCCAAGACTATTTGCTGCAAAGAGAAAAAACCAAGGTGAGAAATTATTTGTATATGAGATCAATTTTGTTTTGCAGATACTTCGTACCTGGCATGCTGCATGTTCCATGGCAGCGTTGAGCTCCGAACCCTTAGCTTCGCTCAGGATGGCTACCAAGTCTGTCTCCCCGACTTCGCGGCTAGCTCGATCCAAAGGTTCGAGCAAAGTCCGAAGTCCAGTTCTTCAGCTCCAAGAAAGGAGCTAGAAGAGGGAGCAAAGACAAGGCCCTCTGGTCGTCTTCGTTCGGCGAGGGGTCGGAGCAGCTGGGCCGTATCTTCAGGAACTTTGGCAGACTGGCCCCCCTCTGTAGATTGACCTCCGTCTGTCGACTCAGATGGAGTTAATCCTGAACTCGGAGCAGGGAGAGGGTCCATTTTGCCTTTACCTTTTCCAGGTCCCATTTGGGCGACTTCTGGAATTGTCTCCAGAGTAGCCGAAGTCCCAGGAATTGTATCTTCGGGACGGACCTCTTCCACAGGAGCAGATCCTGTTGAGGCAAAGGTATTATACATTGTATAATTTTACAGGAAAAAAGAATAAAGGAATTATGTGAAGTTTACCTCTGAAGTCTTGTCGACGGGTGAGCATCGGACTGCTTGGTGGGTCAATGGCTACCCCAAGTCTTCGTCGGAGTCAGAATTCACGGTTAAATCTTCGACTGTTGGAGCCTCTTCGGGAGCCGCAGTCGTTGCTTCATCCGGAATCGAAGTTGATTCTGCAGCAACTTCGGCTCCACCTTCATTCACAGGGGCTTCATCCTGCGGTCAGTTTTCTTGAGCAGCCGAAGTTTCAACTTGCCCGAGGCTGCTTGGCAACTCCAGCACGTTCGCAGCGTCGCCAATGCTTGCATCTGCTTGAGCTCCATCTTTGTCAATCAGTTCAACAAGCATTCTACCTTCATCCTCCGAGGAATTGGAGACCGAAGCTATTGGGCTTGAGGGCGCCGTAGTTTTTGGCTTTCGGGCTACCTTCTTCGATGGAGTCTTGGCAGAGGTCGAGGCTCCAACTTCGGCCTTCCTTTTCTTAGGCCCTTGTTCCGAAGGCACCCAATCCAAAAGAGGAGGGGGAACAACTTCGAGTAGCCCCCATACACGGTAGGACCGCTCCCAAGTACCTACCAACTTAATCCTCCATTCTTTCTCAACCGGAGTCGGGACTCCCAGAATTTTCTCCGAAGCCCGCACGATTTTCTCTGAAGTCATAGGAGCTAGAGAGGCTGAAAGATAAGTTGATGTTGGTTATTTCTTCAAATAAATATATATGAAACATGTTGTTTTCGAAGTTACCTGCAGGGCTCGAGCTCGAAGAAATCTTTCGAAGGCCACCTTCCGTATCTTCTTCGATGGTGATTGGCCAGTTGGCCATCAGAGGGGGGATCTGAAGTCCGATGAACTCCTCTACCAAATCCCTCATACTCAGGCGATGGCTAATCCTCTGAAGTAGGCTAAGGGGAGCTTCGAGCTGGCCTGGATCCGGATGGACAAGAGCTTCTCTCCTGAAGTTTATGTCCTGTAGAGGTCCAGCTAAGCGACTTCCTGCTCCAACTTCGGCGTAAAACCATCGGAGGATCCAATCCGTATACCATCTGGCATTGATGGCCTTAGCTGGAAATTGAAGAGTGTATTCGTCTCAGAGCCGGAAGTTAATACTCCCGAAGGCCACCACTATCTTTTCACCTCCGGGGCTTACGAAGGTCTTGGGTTGGCAAGAAGCCCAGTGTAGGGCTGCGAAGATTTCTGCTCTTCCTTCGCAGCCTTCAGCTCGCAACGCCCACTCGAAGATGGAAAGGCGTGCTATCACGTTCGAAGAGAGTTGGGGGAGAGTAACATGGAATAAATCCAGTACCTCGGCCAGGAAGTCAACAGCCGGGAGCCCTAATCCAGCTTCGAAAAAGGCTTCGAAGAAAACCACTTCTCCGGGCCTTGGCGAAGGAATAGCTTCTTTTCCAGGTTTGCGAATCACAATCTCCGAACTAATCTTCCCTTCTATCGCTGCTGCGAGCGACTCCCTCTTGCAGGTTGAAGGTCCTAGTTGGTAAGAGTGATCCGCATACTTCGATGAGGCCGGAAGGAGATCTTGAGGATCATCGCGTTGGGGATTTCTTCCTAGCGCCACCATTGCCGCTACTGTTGCTGTCGGAGTCACCCGTCGCTGATGTTGCCACCACCGCTGCAGCCGCAGCCTGCTGCCGAGCCAAGGCTTAAGCTTCCCTAGGAACCTCGAAACTGGTCTTCGCCATGGATTTGCTCTGGTTGCTCAAAGAAGAAATGGAGGCTAGGGCTTGTCTACTGGTTTGTTTGCAGGAAAGCGGTGAGAAAGTATTTGGGAAGAATCTGGGTCCCTTATTTATAGTCCGGGCCACAAATTTTACCGTTTGGTGTTCCGCCGTTTCACATTCCTAACCGTTATCTCTTTGCGAACTTAACGCATTCCCTTAATTTCCGTTGAGGAAAAAGCCAACGGCTATTTCTTCTAAGCCTAAAAAAGCTTTCGGACTTTTTAAGTTAATTCTAAAAAATAGTTCGAACATAATTTTCTTATAAGTTGATTCGAAGTTTCGAATCTCCACATATTTCGAAGGCTGATTAAAATTGTTAGTCTCTGCGCATGATTATTTCTCTTGTGTATACTGCTCTCCTAACATCACAGGTCTAGCGGAGAAGCGTATTCGAGGGGCTACTGTTGGGGGAAAATATTTCATCCTTAGAGCCATTATGGTAACAAGGCAAAGGCAGGTGATTGAATCAAAGGTTTCCAGCATATAACTCCGGAATCACCGTGGATCAAGTTCGAAGTATGGAGGCAAACTCTAGTTCGGAGTATATCTTCGAACTAGGACTCTTCCGAGAGTTTCCTTGCCAGCTAGGATGGAAGACTTATCTTCCTTCTCATTAGATTAGTCTTTTACCATTTTAGCCCTATTAATAAGGGTACCGAATAGTTTCCACTATGTCGGTTGTAATAGAGGGGTAAAAGGGTCTTTTCCTTAATGTTTGGGCCTATAAATACCCCCCGTTTTACTCTGTAATGGGGACCGAATACAAGTTATTCAATATACATTTTCGAATTGTTTTAAGCTATTATCCTTTCGGAGGCTTGAAATAGTTTACTTCGCAAACACTTTGTTTGTTAGTTTCTAACCTTCAGAAACCTGTTAGCGTAATCTTTTACGCCAACATGGTAGAAGATGGGTTCTTTGCGTAGAGTATGTCATTGTGCTCAATGATGTATGGCGACACTTCGCTCAATTGTTGCAACCCGAAGAAATGGGCTTGGTAATATGCTTTTCAATCCTAAGTAATTGTTTGCTTCCCCAAGATCCCTTGACCTGCTAGTCTACCCTCATGGTGAGAGTGAGGCACACCAATTGGGTTATTCGGGTCTGTGTACTTGACACACCACTCTACTACCTCCTCGCTAGCTAGAGTAACCTTGTGCGATGCAACCCTTAGGTGAAAATGATTCTTAACATATTTCTTTAGAACACCCATGTAACTCTCATATGGGTACATCTGATGCAAGAAAACAGGTCCAAGAAATAATATTTCTTTGACGAGATATGAGGTCATATGAAGCATAATATAAAAGAATGATGGAGGAAAGTACATCTCAAGAAGAGAGAGAGTCAAGTATTGTTTTTTCTCTTTTCCTACTAGCATTGTTGGGTCAAGTATTTTCTATCCAATTGCACTGAATAAAAACACAAACTCATTATTGCCTCTCTTACCCCCACCGGTAACACATTTCTTATTCCAGTGGTAATCATTTGAGTCAGCATCACATGACAATCATGAGTCTTCATTCCACCTACCATCTTAAGCTCCTTCAGGTTGACAAGTTTGCTGATATTCGATGAGTAACCTGATGGAAGTTTAATGCTATGCAAGAATTCACAAAACTCCTTCCTCTCTTTCCTAGAAAGGGTGATGCAAGATAGAGGCAAAAACTTTCCTCTATCTGTCTGTTGTGAATGTAGCTCTGATCATAAACCCATCTCCTCAAAATCTGCTCTATCATTTTTGTGATCTTTTGTTTTGCCTCGCATATTTAGCATTGTTCCAAGGAGACCGTCACACACGTTTTTCTCCACATGCATTGTATCAATGGAATGGCGAGCATCGAGATATTTCCAATATTCAAGCTCCCACAAAATTGATTGCTTGTTCCACATTCCATCACAACTTGAGGATGACCATTTTCATTTACCGAGTATAACATTTATGTCCTTTACCGGGTCATATATCTTTGTACCTCTAAAATGCCTAGGAGGTTCTCCTTTCTCCATGGAGCCATCAAACTGTAGCTTCATTCTTCCGTATGGGTGTTTCATTGAAAGAAAATGTTGATGTCGCATGTACACCGTTTTCTTAGAATGGTTCAACCATGTGCTTGATGTTTCCTCCAAGCATTGTGGGCACGATTCACATTTCCTTTTTCTTAGACAAGATAAGTTATGATGAGCAGGCAGATCATTTATTGTTACAAACAATATGGCATGTAGCTGGAAGTACTCTCGGATGTACTCGTCCCAACCCTCAACACATACATGCCATAGAATTTTCAGATCATCCACCAAGGGTCTAAGGTACACATCAATATCATTGTCAGGTTGTTTATGACCAGAGATCAAGATCGACAACATGATATATTTACACTTCTTACAAAGCCATGGGGGAAGGTTGTATATAGACAATAACACTAGCCACGTGTTGTGCATTAGTAAATCTAATATTACTACAATCATTAGCAAACCTTGTGTTGACACGAGAACGTGCCCCCGCACTTGGGTCAGTTCGACGATCCAAAAGTGTGCGGATACTTAGGGACAAGCCTAAGCGTGCCGTAGCACCAACGTCGCGTTCCGACTACCCTTGGTCATGATAAGGGGGGTGGAGTCACCAGGCAATCAGATCACACAAAATAACCCAATTAGCCAAAAGAAATATATTAAACAGAATAAAATCAGCAAACCGGTCGGAGCCTGTCTGCTTCAAAGTCTGATGCGAAGGGGTCACCGAAGTGTACCTTCGGCGTCTGGTGCGAAGTATCTTGTCGAAGGGTGCTTCGGCGTTCGGACTGATCCGGCCAAAGATGGACTCCGAACGGATCTGGACGCGATGATCACCTCCGAACAGCGGTGTTCGGTGTGAGGTCTCTGATACAGAAAACTACGGAATAATGACGCGAGGGCCACACGCGAGCGTAACTTCGTCCAGTACGGAGTATGATCGTGACGAAGCCTGTCGTGACGAAGTGTGCTAGCGAAGCCTGTTGCCGGAGCCTGCAGTCCCACCGAAGGGTGTCCTAGTGACCTCCAAAACCGATCTCTCAGCTCTGGACACCTCCGATGAAGTAGCTCCGGACCTGGGAACCTGCAACAAAGAGAGTTCGAAGTACCAATTCGTCCTGAGGACCGAATTCTGCTGAGTGTTGCGCTAGTAGCGAAGGTAGCAATCTGTTACGTAGATTAGCGGATACTTCACAAGCGAAGTAACAAGGCGATAGCAATCTACTATGTAGATTAACAGATACTTCACAAGCGAAGTAACAAGGGTTACCACTGTTCTGTAGTGGCCGGCGGAGGGCTTCCAAGCAAACCCACGAAGAGGTACAGGAAAAATAAAGGTAAATTAAATATGATCAAAGCTAGGGCTTTGGTTTGGTTTGAGTTGGGGGGCTCTACGCTGGCCTTGCCTCTCTATAGCACCAGTGCAATTAGTGTAGGGAAAAACCCATGTCTTCATTCAAAAATCAAACATATTGATGTGCGCTTTCACTTTCTGAGGGATCAGTATGAGAAAGGGGTCATTGATCTTGTCCATGTTGATACCCATCAGCAGTTGGCTGACATTTTTACCAAACCCCTAGATCAGTCTTCTTTTGAGCGTTTGCGAGGGGATTTGGGAGTCGTGTATCCTTTTTAGGATACTTTGAGTCAGGTTTTCTTTCTTCTTTATTTTTTATTTTTATTGAGTCTTTTTGTGTGTGTTCATATCATGCATAATCATATATTACATTTTGAGCTTGCTTCTGTTATATGATTGATCTGCTTTACTTGCTCTAGCGAGTATATGTTTGTGATTACTTGTCGATGATCATGTTTTGTCTCAGTTCACATGATATATCTGATATTTGTCATAAGCATGGCTTTTATGCTTTAAAATTGAAAAATGATCACCATTGCTTCTGGTAACTAGCATGTGTAGGCTGAATGCTTTCGCTATCTTTTACATGCCTGGTAGCTAGATCCTTACTTAGATGCAGATATGCAACTTGTACATCTATATGCTTTAAACATGAAAAATGTGCTATAAAAATGATAAAAATTCATAAAAATGAAAAAATTATGCATTTTTATGATTACTAGAAAAGATCCAGGTGGGTTTGCTTTGTCACATTGCATTGTTCTAGACTGCTTACCACAGCACTTTGGTATGAACTAGGACGGTGTAATGTATGCCAAGACCAATATCTTAAGCTTCTGATGGTCCAGTTCTGGCCTAGGCTTGACTTGGTCAGTTAGCATAAGGTTTGACATGCAAATAACCCCTGGAAGAAATGAAAATAAGGAAAAAGAAAAAGTCTGAAAAATTTAAAAAGATGACAAGTTTGCTGAAGCACTTCTCTCTGGACAATGCTTATCTTGGTAGATATCAGTTAGCTTTTGCATCTCATGCTTTACTTTGCTTGTCAACTAGAAAATGTGGTGATGCTTTTGTTTGCAAAAATCGAAAAATGTGTGCCAATGACTCTCTTTAGATATCATCTGTTGCACTGCTCATGTCATGTATCTTAGATAGTATATCTTTTGCTATACCTGTTAAATGTTGTAATAGCAGTCAATCATATCTAAGAAGCATGCTTTTCACAGTCCACCTGCACCCCATCTGCATTCATGACATATTTTTAGGGGAGTTGCATTTCAGGGGGAGTTTGTTTCTATGTCTCTTTAGAGTGCATTTAGTCTCACTTGATGAGTTCAATTGTCAACAAGGGGGAGAAATTTTGTAGTTTAGGGGACATTTTTGCCTTTCTCTAGGATTTATTTCAGGAGGAGTATTTCAGTCTTTTGCCTTTACTCTGTTATCCTTGTTGGTAGTTCTGAGATTGCACTTGTTTTTGAGTTTTTATTTTTGGTTAACCATAATGACTGTTTTCTTGATTTTGTTTGGCTTTTGGTCATTAGGGTTAAACTTTTATTTTCTTCCTTCTATTTTCTTTTGTTTTTGTTTTTGTGTTTCCACATGTTTTTGCAGGTTCTGAAGAAGTGCTGAAGAGGGTGTTGATAATGCACTCATCAAGGGGGAGATTCAGAAACCATGTTGAAGAGCATGGTTCTTAAGCTCCAGATGTGATGAGTGATTGTCAACGGAAGTCAAGAAGAGACATGAAGACCTGCCATGTCTAGGGCGTGTGTGACTCAGGTACACGAGCAACGAGCGACAGCCGGGCAGAGGAAGCTGCGGGGTCGGGTCGGGTCGGCCCAATCCGTGTACCCGGTGCGAAGACGGTGGACGCTTTGTCAGTTTCGGCGTAAAACTAGCAACCGATGATTATTTTGTTTTTAGGATATTAATATTTAGTTTTTAAGTCCAGAATATTTTTTATTTGAGTCAGTTGATTTTTCTAAGGGTATTTTAGTAATTTCAAAATTTATTTTAGAGTCAGTGTAATTTACCCTAGAGATAAATTAGTCTCTTTCATGTATTATGGGTCGCCTATAAATTGGCCCCTACCCCCCTAGGGATAGGGTGACTGTTTTTCAATAATCAATCTACAGTCCAAAAATCGTCACAAGCTCTTCTGTTTCTCTCCGTTTTTCTCATCTGCGCATGGTTCTTCCTCGGCTTCGATCTAGCAGCAGTACCGGTGCGTCTGGTTTTTTTCTCCCATTGGCAAGCTAGCGTGCGGGGTCTAGCGCACAACACTGCATAGCCAGTAGGCGCACCGGATCTTTTGCAGTGTTCGGCGTGGAGCACTTGCGCGGCGACCAAGGACTCGGCGCTAGCGCGCGTTGCAGCAGCACGATGCATCTTTTCGCTGCAGCAGCAGCCGGCTGTGTCAACTCAGCGTGGGGCCCACATCGACGCACGACAGTTCTGGTCGAGCCCCACGGGTAGCTCAGCAGCGCAGGGCAGGCACTTTCTTCCGTGGCACGACGTCACGCAACTGGTGCCTTGTCAACTCATGGGCCCCACGGCGGTAGGTTTCAGCTTCTCCGGGCCGGAAAAAATTTTGCGCGGCTTAGGGCTTGTGCGCGCGTGGTAGCTTTGGTAGCATTTCGGTCGGTGTTTTCTATAGGCAGCAATGCAGGACTTCAACAGCGCCGGCACAGCAGACGGCGCGCGCGGCGACGGTGACGTCATGCAGGTTAGTTTTTTTAATCTACTATTTTTAGCAGTTTAATTAAATCAATAGTTATCTAGTTTTAATTAGCATAAAAAGAAATTAATCTCGTAGTTAATTTTTAATCTATTAAATCTTTATTACTTATCTCGTATTATTTATTTAAGTGTTTTTTTAATCTGCTTATATAAACAGAAAAATTTTATTAGTCATAGTAATATTTTTATTCTAGTTTTTACATGCAATATTTTAGGTTTATTTCTGAATTAATTTTTGAATGATCCAAGTTTTATTCATTTGATTAGTATTTTATGTCTAGACTACAATATAAATATTTCGTGATATATCTAGGTGTTTTTATTTAATGCAATATTTTTATTTAGTTTATCTTTAATATCATTTTAATTAGGCCACCGGTCATTTTTAGGTTAGACAACTATCGTTCCAGTAATTTGCTTTCCTAATATTATTTGTCTGGTTAAGTTCGTTTGGGTGTTGGGATTAGGACATAGTTTAGCAAGAAATTTTTAGGCGCCCATTCACCCCCCCTCTGGTCGCTACTTTCGGTCCTACACACTCTCATTGAGCATCCGAGAGATTCTAGCATGTTTTGAGAGGGAGTTGTGTAGCATTGCATGAGCTTCTGTCATATGATTAATTGCTTTTACAAGTACATGCTTTATAATGCCTTTGAACTATTGCCTTTAATACTGTTGACTACTTGGTATGTCTTCATCTGATAATTGTCATGAGCATGGCTTTTATTTGTGAAAATTTGAAAACGATCACTGCTTAGGGTGCGTTTGGTTTTTCTTTTCAAATCTGCTTCTGCTGTGAAAAAGCAGAAGCTAAACCAAACGGGTTTACTAAAACTGCTTCTGCTGTGAAAAAGCAGCTTTTTTCTAGTACAAATTTTGAAGCAGCATGGACCCTGCTTTTCTGCTTTTGCTTTTCTGCTTTTCTGATTTTTAGTTCAGATTAAAAAGTATGAATTCAAGGTGTCTTAATTGATTTAACATTATTATGGTTTGTATTGCATTGCATAATTTTATGAGATAATATGTGGTTGTCAGTTACTTTATAAAATAAACTATGTACTTTTTATTTATCTAATATATTTTTTAGTTATTCAGTTGCATCAATGTTGAGTGTTTTCTATTTATATATATGTATAAAATATTATAATGATGAAAATTACATAAGTTATAAAAAACAGTCAGCTCACAACAGTTTTTCACAGTAGCTTCAACCAAACGACTTTTTTGCTTTTTCACAGCAGGCAGCTCACAGCAGCTTTTTCACAGCAGGCAACTCACAGCAGCTTTTTCACAGCTCATAGCAGAACCAAACGCACCCTTAGTCTAGAAACTAGCTTGAATGGGTTGAGTGCGTTTGCTATCTTTTACACATCTGATAGCTAGGTCTTTTTCACTTGGATGCTAATACGCAACTTGATTTTATCAAAAAATGAATATGAAAATGAAAATGAAAATGAATGATATTCATGTGTTGTGTGCTAAAATTGAAAAGATCCAAGTGGGTTTGCTTTGTCGCACTACTTTGTTCTAGACGGATTACCATAGCACTTTGGTATGAACCGGGACATTGAAGTGTTTGCCGAGACCATTGCTTTAAGCTTCTGATGGTTTCAACCTAGGCTTAGCATGGTTGGTTAGCATAAGGTTGACATGCAAATAACCCCTGGCACAAAAATGAAAGGTTAAAATTCATTGCATATCATGTTTGCTGAAGCACCTTGAAGTGGGATATGCTTTTCTGGTTAGTATTTGTATAGCTTTTGCATCTCATGCCTTGACATGTCTAGTATGCTAGTCTGAGTGGTGATGCTTTTATTTGTTAAAACCTAAAAATACTTGCTCATGCCTTTTGTTTAGATGGTATTCATCTGAGGTTGTTATTCAGTATTTTGAGACAATATTCAAGACGAATGCTTGTTTGTACTATAACTGCAGCTGCTCATGTTTGAGAACCTCACATCTCTGCTTTACCCTCATTCCCCTCTTTGCATCTTTTTATCTCCTTGATGCCTGCATTGTCAAAGGGGGAGAAACGATCTACATGATGCTTTTGGAGCTTTTTGGATGAATGCTTGATTAAGGGGAGTAATGGCTTTCATGTTGGCTTTCATGTTGCATTAAGTTGCTTTTGATGCTTTTGCCTTGTCTTGTATAAGTTTTTTGCCCAAGCGGGGAGATCTTTTACCAAGTGACATGTTTTGCTCTTTTATGAGTTTTTATGGTCACTTGTGCGCGTATCTAGCAATCCTCATCATGTCTTTTCTTTGGGGTTGTCAATGCACTCATCAAGGGGTAGATTGTGAAACCAAGGGTGGTTTCGGTCTAGATGATGAGTGATTGATAAGGATGAGAGTTTGAGTGGTTGAGGTTGGTTGAGTGCATCGAGGGTTTCGATGTGAAGTGGAGGAGTGTGTGCCGAGGGTTTCGGCGGTGCGTCGCGTTCTTGTTTTGGCTTGTCTTGGATGTGCAGGGTGGAGATGCTGACCGACTGTCGACGGCGAGTGATCAAGGGTCAAGTGGGGAGCTCGATGCCGGAGGATTAGGGAGGCCGGGCGAAGTTGGAGAAGATCTCAAGAGTGCACGAAGAGACCGAGCAAAACTTGGACGGACGGCTGACAGTGACGGCGTGATGACCGGGTTCGCGAGGGGGAGGCCAGAGCCTGTATTTAGGCGGCTTGAGGGGATCGAGAGCAGAAGTGTCTTGCTGGTGCTCGGAGTCACAAAGCGGTGTCACGAGTTGAAGGGTTGAGAGGCTTTGTTAGTTTTTGCTGAAAACCGTCGCATATCTAGTTTTGTTAATTTTAATAGTTTGGAGTCTTTTTACTTTGAGTCAATGTGTAATAAAAGGTTGTGAGTCTAGAGTAATTGTAGTCCTTTGGTATATTTTTCAGAATTTCCTAATTCTGAAAATATATTACAAGGAATAGGACTTTTGTGTAATTTTCAATTATAGAGGGTTCTTTTTAGAAAATACCCCCATGGTTGGCCTATAAATAGGGGACCATATCCATGGGTAGGTGGCGGATTTTTGGCTGGTCTTTGGGCTGAATCAAATATGAATTTCATACATTTTGCTGCTGCTTTTAGTTCAATCCTGCGCTACACTCTTCATCATCACACAAAAGGAATAGTGCCAGCGTTGGTGTTATGTTTCCAGCGCAGGTATGCAATCAGGCTGAGATCGATTTTGTGGAGCGATTTCTGGTGAATCTAGTGCAGAAGTTGATATTGATGTTTATACATCTTTTGTTGTGAATGATTTGAATGTTCCATTTTCAAAAGTTGCAACTGATTTATATGATTCCTTCTTAATTATTTTGCTGATCAAACAAGGCATCACAGTTCTGGAATTTAAAAGTTCTGGAATTGTTTTGGGTAGCACTTTACATGTTTGATGAAATGTTGCATTTACTGCTCTTCATCATTCGTGGCTGCATTTTTGGATCAAATTGGCTACTCACAAATTAGTGAAAAAGGATGCAGTCCGGATGAAATACAACAGGGTTGCCGATGTTCTGTAGCTCGTAAGATTGAGGGTATTTTTCAGTGCTGGTTGCTGGAGGATTTCCTCTATTTTGCTGAAACCTCCAAGAACATTTAGTCAAGTGTTTTGGGGATTCAACACGTGGAGGAACAACCTAGAATAGGTTAGCTTTGTTGGATCTCTTCTAAGTTTGTGTTTGTCTATTGAATCTATTTTTTAGTATTGGTGATGTTTGATTTCTAGTCTATTTTGCTGAAACTTCCTGAGAAGATGTAATTCATTTTCCTGATTTGATTGGTCACTCAAGTAGCATTGTTGTTTACTTTGTTTCTGCCATAAATAAGTTTTTGTTGATTCAAAATCTTCGCTACTTCAGTGTTTTACTGCATAACCTGATCAGAAATTGTATGTGACCTGATTTGTCAATGTTTTCTTTGTGTGTTGAATATCCTGAATGTGTATTTTGTTGAGAGTTCTGAATAGATCTGCTTGATATTTTGATTATAACACACTGTCTCTTAATATGAATTCAAAACTGTTCAGGAATCAGTTTTCAAATTGTTGAAATGGCCAATACTGTTCATAATCAAGAAAGGTTCAGAAATGTTTTGTATACTTGCTGAGAAATACTATAGTTGTTCTGAATCCTTCTGAATGTTCTGTTCTATCCTCTGAAAATTCATCTCTGGTTCTGTGAATTTATTTCTATAGCATTTCAGCTCAAATTGCTTTGTGTGTCTAACTAGTGCATTATAATCATTGTTGTGTTACATTATTCATTGTGATTTCTATTACTATTCAGCACTAAAATTGGGTTTGAAATCTGTTTGTTGCAATATGAACTGATTTGGAATTGAAGTTTGTTCAGATTATTTAGGTTTCTGAATAGAATTTGTTTTTCAGATTGAAACAAAATTGATTCAAGTTACAGGTTGAGTTGTTATGTAAATTTACAGATCTGTTTCTGTGTTTTTGACTTGAAGCTCTCTCAACTGCGCTTTAGTGAAATTTAAATTCTGTTTTGAACTGATATATATATATTACAGTTTCAGGTTTCTCATTCAGAAATAAAAACATTCTGCTAATTTGCTAAAGCTGTAGAAAGTGTGCAGTTTTCTGTTTCTGGGTTTGAGAATGGCAAATTCTGAATGAACTGTTTTCAGTAATCTGTATTCAGTCCTGAATTAAAGAGGCTGAAGCTTTTCAGTTTAAAGGAAGATATTAAGATTTCTGAAATTTATTAGCTGATACATCTCTAGCAAGAGTTTGAAAATTTGAAGTGTGTTGTTTTCTGAATATTGCAATCTGAAATTTGATCTGAACCAATTTGCTTTTCTGAATCATATTTGGAAATGAAGTGAGTGCTGTTTTCTGAATATTGCAATGAAAACTCTGATCTGATTCTTTTTTTTCCTGCAATACATAGTTTTCCTGAGATTTCAATTGTGGTTCAGCAGGAAATTATGTTCTGTACTGAAACTAATGTGCTAAGTATATACTGTTTGAAATGAAATTCAATACAGTTTCAGTAGTGTGACTAAGATTAGATTGATGTTTTCAATGCTTAATCATATCTGATCAAATTTAGATCACATGTGCTGGAATTAATTTTGCTCTGAAGTTGAAGTATGCAAATTGGATCAAAACCTGAATGTTGAACCTTATTGAAATTTACTGTTACTATTCATCGTCTAGAATGTTTCAGAAGTGATGAAATTTCGTTTGAAATTGAATTGAAATAAGTTGTTTCTCTTTACAAATTTGATTTGAACTCTTGTGTGAGTGTTTTGATATTTGTCGACTAAACAATCTTCAAACTAAGCTGAATTGTGGTTTTCAATCTAGTGGAGCTCTATTTTGTACTGATTGGTTTAAATCTTGAAAACCGAGTGTTTGGAGGTGCGTTGGGTGTTTTTGAGAAAGTCATCACATTCGAAAGAAAGTGTCGAGGCGCCTATTCACCACCCTCTAGTCGCCATTCCGATCCCACAACCTCCATCAAGGCTTCGGTGTAACGAAGCCCCCCGAAGCCTGTTCACCCGAAGGGGTGTTGCCAGCGAGGATAGAAGATTTATCTTCTCACTGATTAGATTGTTCTTTTACTCTTTTATCCCTATGAAGAATATTCAACGGTATCTTCATAGTCGGTTGTAAGTAGAGGGTAAAGAAGTATTTTCCCTTTATATTCGGTCTATAAATACCGCTCTTTACTTTGTAAAGGGTATCGAATACTCAGATATTCAACATATACTTTGAACTATCTTAGGCTATTATCCGTCTTTGGAGGCTTGGAATAGTTTACTCAAACAAGCCCTTCGTTAGTTACACACTTAATTTCTTAAACCTGTTAGCGTAATCTTTCGCGCCAATAGTTGGCGCCATCCGTGGGGAACCAAGTACAAAAACTTCATTCTCTACCAATCTCTTTCTAGAGCCATGCCTCCTAAGCGGAGCCTAGGCACTAGTCCCTCCAGAGGTCCTCTCGGACCTATGGGTTGAGATCTTCGAATACCGTCAAGGTCGGAGGACCTTCTGTGGTCCCCCACCTCAAACTCCCAAAACAAATACTCTTCCTCGAACATACAAAGCCCCTCTCGGGACCCCGTCTATGCTTCGAACCAACGAAGCCTCTCCTGTGGCTCCGGTTGTGCTCCGAACTAACTTGTTCAGTTCTCAAGACACGAAGGTCCCCTCCGGAATAAATGAAGATACTCATATGGCCCATCTTCGGGCCAAAATGACGAGGTGGAGGCAGTTACCCCTGTCTTCTAAAATAAGCCCTAGGAAATTGTAAATAGTATTCATCTTACTATTTACTAACGCATAATCAGATCCTGTTAAAAAAATATTTGTTCCTTGACAATTTGAAACAAAACTTCCAAGTACTTCAAGGATTTAAATACTCTTTAATAGATGAAAAGAGATAGGGAGGACTACTCTTTTCCCTCGATCTTGCCACTCTTCTTGCTTCGGAGGTGGCATAACATTGACCACCGGAGGCCGTCTTGCAGGGTCGAAGCTCTCTATTCGTGCCACAGCCTGGACAGGCTACGGACGAGCTTCAGTCGGAACTCAGTCAGTAGTGCCTCGACCCAAAGTTCTTTCCAAATACTCCCCTCTTAAAGCAAGTATAGATTTGCACGCATCAGTTGCGTGACTCCGATTTTCACCATGGATACAGCAGAAAAAGGCCTGGGCTTTGCCAGCTGGTTTCCCTGGCGGCCTCCAGCCACTGGTCTAGCATCCTGAAGGCTGCGGAGCCCTTGGGACAAACTTCTGCGGGGGTGCAATGTTCAAAACTTCTGAACGAGGATGCTTTTGCCCCCGACACCTGTCATGCTTAGCTTCGAAGCTGGGCCCTTGCGGCTGCGTTGAAGTTGTCACTTCCAACTTAACTTCTTGCAGTATCGACGGAGTAGCAGCAGTTCTCCGAAGCCATCCCTCTTCTGACCTTGCATATTCTTCGAAATAAGACATCAACTGAGAAACAGAAGATATCTTTTTCCGGTGAAGTTTATCAAGGAGGCCTACATGGATAACTCCCTCTCGAGCTAGCGTCACCCACAGAAGACGTAGTTAACCCTCGAATTTGCGACTTCGTATGAGCGAAGCGCTTGAAATAATGTCTTAAAGTCTCTCTGGGGAACTGCTTCATCTGGAAAAGGCTTCCTGTTGACATTGGGGGTACGAAGGTACCCTGAAAGTTGCTCACGAACTTCTTCCTCAGCTGCCCCCATGAACTGATTGATCCTGGCTTCAGAGACCAGAACCACCGCAATGCCACTCCTTGGAGAGCTAGGGGAAAACATTTGGCCATAGTGTCTCGCACTCCTCCGCTGGCTTCAATTGCTAATGCATAAGAACGGGCGAACTCTCCAGGATCTTCATCTCCAGGAATACTTACAAAGCTTCGAAGTTTTGAACTTAGGGTCGAAGCGCACCTTCTGCAACTCAGGATGCAGTGGAGACTCGGTGTCGAAGGAAGCGTTCTCCGGGGCTTTGGGATAAGGAAGTCCGTCGTCTTCGGGCACTTCGGGGATGACTAGGGGTGGCCTGAGAACGAAGCCTATCTGCGGCTTCTTGCCGCCACCTTGCTACTTCAGCTTGGAGACTGGCCATTTGAGCGGCCATATCACCAAGACCGTCTTCATCTCCTCCGAAAGGATCTTCCGGGTCTTGAGAACTGTAGGCATCAGTTCGAAGTGGAACTTGAGGTGGAAGAGGGACTCCGGCTGGCCGAAGTATAGATGGAGTTGGTGGAGGAACTCCGTATGCTCGAGGAAGGGGAATCCCTTCCGGAGTTTGAGGTGGAGGAAACGTCGAAGGCCCTCCGACCTCAACTGTGTTTGAAGATCTAGCTCCGGAGGTCCGAGGAGACCTCCGAATAGGACTACTACCTGCACTCCGCTTAGGAGGCATGGTTTGAGAACTTGGTAGCGAACGAAGTTTTTTGGACTAGGTTCCCCACGGACGGCGCCAACTGTTGGCGTAAAAGATTAGGGAAAATTACTCGCATGCCATTATAATTTTCAGAAATTGCCTATATGCCACTGTCAGTGACTGTGGCGGCCCCCAGTCTGTCAGTGACACACCAATGGCATATTGGCAAACCGTAAAAATTGTAATGGCACGGAAAAAATTAACCCAAAAGATTACGCTAACAGGTTTCTGAAGGTTAGAAACTAACAAACAAAGTGTTTGTTAAGTAAACTATTTCAAGCCTCCGAAAGGATAATAGCTTAAAATAGTTCGAAGATGTATATTGAATAACTTGTATTCGGTCCCTATTACAGGGTAAAACGGGGGGTATTTATAGGCCCAAATATTAAGGAAAAGACCCTTTTACCCCTCTATTACAACCGACATAGTGGAAACTATTCGGTACCCTTAATAGGGCTAAAATGGTAAAAGACTAATCTAATGAGAACGAAGATAAGTCTTCCATCTTAGCTGGCAAGGAAACTCCCGGAAGGGTCCAAGTTCGAAGATATACTCCGAACTAGAGTTCGCCTCCATACTTCGAACGTGATCTACTGTATCCCCGAAGTTATATGCTGGAAACCTTTGACTTAATCATCGGCCTTTGTCCTGTTACTATGATAACCCCGAAGATGGAATATTTTCCCCCAACACTCCCTCTTCGAGAATAATCGCAATGATAACCAGAGAGGGTGAAAACATCCTGCTTCAAAGTCTTGAACATTGCTCCTTCATCATCGAAATTCTCCCCTAAGAATCCACAATCTTCGGGAAGCAAGGTCAGCGGCTGGAGGCCACCAGGGAAGTCATCTGGCAAAGGCCAGGCCTTCTTCTGCTATGTACACAGTGAGAACCGAAGCCATGATACTGATGCATGTAAGTCTATACTAGCCATGAGGAGCGAGTACCTCGAAAGGAGCTATGGTCGAGGCACTACTGACCGAACCCCTCCCGAGGCACGTCCGAAGCTGGTACAAACCATCAGACGTGTAGACAGCTTCGAAGCCCCAAGACAGCCTTCGGTGGCCAGTGTTGTGCCACCTCTGAAGCAAGAAGATACACAAGACCGAGGCAAAAGAGTGGTTCTTCCCATTTCCAGAGGAGGAACCTTGGGCAGCATGTCAAAAAGGCAAAGGAGGGAAGTATGTTCGTGAAGTAGCGCATATTGGGGCCTCCTCGTCAGCTGCTGAAATGCCCGAGTGGTCTCACGTGCATATATCTTTCTCCGCAGTCGATGCAGCGGGTATAAAATTTCCTCATACGGTCCCCCTTGTTATCACCGCTGATATTGCAGGAACGGAAGTCTAGAGAGCGCTGGCTGATGGCGGAAGCTCCGCAGATATTATCTTTGTTCAGGCCTTCGACCAGCTATGCATCTCGCGGAAACATCTCCTCCCAGCAGCTCGTCCTCTTCAAGGCTTCATAGGACCTCTTGTTGATTCCCTCGGCCAAATAGGTCTCGAGGTTGCCTTCGGAGAGGGGCTCTTGGCTAGAACGGAGGAGGTGATTTTCGACGTAGTTGATGCCCCCTATGCCTATAATGTCATCTTCGAAAGGGGCATGTTAAATCAATTTGGAGTTGTGGCGCATCATAATTATCTATTCCTATAGATGCCCACGCAAGGAGGAGTGCTTACGGTCTTCGGTGACCAAGCTGCAGCACGAAGGGCAGAATATGGCCATGGTCCACCTCTTGATCCTAGACAAATAAATAATGTGCAAGACCATTCGGAGGATATCCCTGTGTCTAGTGAATTCTCGAAAATGTCCACCCCGAGGCCAAGCCCCGAAGCAGAAATTGTAACGAAGATCATTGTAAAGGACGACAAAGACTATCCTATCTAGTTTGGCAAGGAATTGCCAACGGAAATTGCTACTTCGTTAGAAGAAGTAGTTAGAGAAAATTTAGATGTATTTGCCTGGTCCGATGAAGATATCCCTGGAGTTGACCGAAGTATCATTGAGCACAGCCTACTTGTCAACCGAAAGGCTCGACCTGTTCGCTAGGGGCTCCGCAAATTTTCAACAGAGATGGCGAACCTTCCTAAAGTAGAAGTGGAAAAATTGTTGAAGGTCAGGATCATTAGAGAAGTGGCTCATACGGAGTGGTTTGCCAACCCAGTCTTCGTATGTGCATTGATTTTACATCCCTGAATAAAGCATGCCCACATGACCCTGACCCCATGCCCCGCATCGATCAATTAGTCGACTCCATTGCTAGCTCGGAGCTCTTGAGCTTCCTCCACGCGTACTCCGGATATCATCAAATATGGTTAAAACATGAAGATGAAATCTAGACAAGATTCGTAACTCCTTCGGGAGTCTTTTGCTATGTAAGAATGCCCTTCGGCTTGAGAAATGCCGGGGCAATTTTTTCAAGATTAATTGCTAAAGCTCTAGGTCACCAAATAGGTCATAATTTCTAAGCCTATACTGGATGACATTGTAATAAAAAGTGCTTTAAAGCACCAACATAGTCTAGACTTAGCAAAAACATTTGAGAGCCTCCGAACATGTGTAGTTCGCCTCAACCTCGAAAAATGTATCTTCAGGGCTCAAGCTAAAAATTGTTAGGGTATTTAGTTTCGAGTAGGGGGATCGAAGCTAGCCCAACTCAAATAAGTGCACTGCAAAGAATGGCTCCGCCGGAAAATTTGAAACAAGTTTAGAAGCTTACCGGACGCCTCGCAGCCCTTAGAAGATTTCTGGCAAGGTCCACAGAGTGGAGCCTCCCAATATTCAAAGCCTTAAAAGGCTCTGAAGATTTTTCATGGACACCAGAGTGCCAAAAGAGTTTTTATGATATTAAATATTATCTCAGCAACCTTGCAACACTCACCGTGCCCATTGTAGATGAAACTCTTCTCCTTTATCTTGCAGCTACGGGCTCCGCTATTAGTGCGGTCCTTGTTAGAGAAATGGATTTCAATAGGAAGTTGGTACAAAATCCAGTATATTTTGTATCAGAAGCTTTATCCGGAGCAAAAACCAGATACTCTGAGTTGGAAAAATTCACTTATGCTCTAGTGATGGCTTCGAGGAAACTACGGCATTATTTTCTAGCACATAATGTAATTGAACCAACTTCTTATCCTTTAGGAGATAAGCTTCGAAGCAAAGATTCTATAAGATGAATTGGAAAATGGGCCATCGAGCTAGCACCCTTCGGCATCTGCTTTGTAGTAAGAACAGCAATCAAGTCACGGGTGGTGGTTTATTTTGTAGCAAAATGGACTCCATCTGCACTATGGGCTCCGAAAAAATCAAGTGAAGAAATATGGACCATATACTCCGATGGAGTTTTTCACGCATCCGGAGCAAGTGTCGGAGCAGTGATAATTTCACCTTCAGGGCAGAAAGCATTGTACTCCGCAAGGCTCAACTTTAAGTCCACCAATAATATTGCGGAGTACAAAGGAATTTTGCTAGGTATTCGCAAGGCACGTGCCCTTGGTGCTACAAGAGTTGTTATAAAAACAGATTCCCAAATTCTAGCAGGGCACGTTGATAAAAGTTTCCAAGTTCGGCATCCGCAACTTGCTAAATATCTAGAAGAAATCTGTAAGATCAGAGCAGCATTTAAAGGGATTTCTATTCGAAGCATCCCAAGAGCCGACAACGCACAAGCTGATATCTTGGCAAAGGCTGCCGCCGGATCCATAGACATTCTGGAAGGGGCTTTTTATGAAGAGCTTGCCTCTCCTTCGGTGCCCCAACTCCCTCCTGCGTAGGTCCTTTGCATACCGAGCACCGACTGGCAGAGTTCAATTATGGAATTATTGCTAGGGGAAGCTAATTTACTCGAAGGTCCGAAGCTTTCAAGATTGCAATTAAGAGTCTGGAATTATCATATTATCAACGGTATCTTATACAAGGTCGGGGTATGTTCTCCCCTACTCCAATGTATTTCCCAAGCCGAAGGCCAAGATATACCCTGAGAAATTCACTGAAGGCCTTTGTGGTAGCCATCTTGCCCCTCGAGCCTTAGTAGGGAAAACACTTCGCCAGGGGCTTTATTGGCCTACAATAGTAGCTGATGCGGAAGCCTTCGTCCGCACTTGCCAAGGTTGTCAATGGATGGGAAGATGAAGTCATCGTCCACCAACACGTCTTCAAGTTATTGCTCTGGTGTGGCCGATTGCCAGGTGGAGTATGGATCTCATTGGCCCCTTCCCAATGGCAAAAGGAAGTTTGAAATTTGTAGTGGTAGCAATTGAATATTTTTCTAAGTGGGTTCGAAGAAGAACCCCTCACAGTTATCACTTCCAAGAATGTACAAAAAAATTTCTGGCAAAATATTATATGCAGGTTCGGAGTACCTCGACAATTGATAATCAACAATGGCACTCAATTCGATGCCAAACCCTTTAGAGAGTTCTGCGAAGGTCTTGGCATAGAAATGTGTTTTGCAGCTGTCCGTCATCCTCAATCTAACGGAGCCATCGAGCGAGCTAACGGTAATATTTTATCGGGCCTTAATCGAAGGATAGTAGGATTGGCGAAGGGGCTGTGGACCGAAGAGCT
Organism: Zizania palustris; assembly: GCA_019279435.1. Lineage (NCBI taxonomy): Eukaryota > Viridiplantae > Streptophyta > Magnoliopsida > Poales > Poaceae > Zizania > Zizania palustris. The sequence goes on along the minus strand of JAAALK010000084.1, from coordinate 6,494,646 downwards.
CTCGAAGATTTTATGGTCCATTCGAACCACTCAAGCAAGGTCTATAGGTTTTACCCCTTTCAGATTACTATTCGAAGATGAAGCCATGCACTAACGGAGCTTAAAGAAGGATCTTTTCATACCATCGAACTTGAAAAAGAAGATAAAAGACAAGCTTCGCTAGACTTAACAGAAGAAACAAGGCTTCGAGATGTTGCAAACCTAATGAAGTATCAACATCAGACGAAGACTTGGTATGATCCGAAGATTAAACTTAATGAACTTAAACCGGGTCATTTAGTTTTGTGAAGCATTATAGCATCAGGAAAATTAGGAAATAAATGGGAAGGTCCATATATCATCCTTCGTTCAGGACGCCCTAGGTCTTTTAAATTAGCTAATTTAGAAGGTGAAGAATTAAAGCATGCATGGCATGCGGAGCACCTTAAGTGATACTTCGCATAGGGGCTCCTTGTAATCATTTGTAAACACTTTCTAAATGAATAAAGTTCATGGTTCGAGTAATGCCTACTTCTCAAAACAATTCCTACTTCTAGTGGATGCACTAGGAGAACAGAGTTGATTGCGAAGATAAGTGTTATTCATTCGAGCCAAATTTATGGACTTCGAGCCATCGGTTCGAAGCTTCCGACAAGGTGGGAAAGTCACATAAAACGGATTCCAAGCCACCGGCTTGAAAGCATCCGTAAAAAGAGTCCAAAGAGACCAAATGATATGGATTCCAAGCAACCAGCTTGAAAGCATCCATAAAAAGAGTCCAAGGAGACCACAAAAAGTGGATTCCAAGCCACCGTCTTGATAGCATCCGTAAAAAGAGTCCAAAGAGACTAAACGATACGGACTCCAAGCAATTAGCTTGAAAACGTCCGTAAAAAGAGTCCAAAGTGACCGTTGTAATCGGATTCTAATACATCCGAAAAAGAGTCCGAAGCGACCACATTCGAAAAAGAGTTCTAAGCTACCATTTTTCAGACTCCAAACCAATAGAGTCGAAGACATTTTCGAGGTCCCTAGCGACCATTTTTTTGAAATTTGGACTTCGAGTCCTTATTTCCTCTTTAATATAGTTAGGGGCTCCGAGCCTCCAAAAATAAAATCTATTGAAATTGTCCTCCTAACTAACGTTATCATCGTTGTGCATAACCACCTTCGATCGAATTTCGAAGGTGCTTACCCCCAAAGAGTGGTTGGGAAGCAATGAGACAATTTCGAAACATTCTAGTTTATATTATTCAACAGATTACATTACACTATGAAAAATCTATGTCCAAGCCAAGGAGAAAGCGAAGACCCCTTTGATTCCCAGAGCTTGTTTTCAGAATTAGGCCGGCTTCGAAGGCGACTTGTCCTAGAGCCTGGAGTCTTCAAAACCTTACTCTTAACTCTTTTCCCTTCCTTTGAAGCCCGGAAATCCTTTTATTCTTGTTGAAGCTCGGCCCAGGTCTGAAGTCGTTCGGGGCTTCTCTCCCAGGTTTGAAGTCATTCGAGGCTTTTTTTCCACTTGCTCCTTGCCAGTACATACTTCTTTGGACCATTCAATGTCCTCCGAAGATGAAGATGCTATACTAACTTCTTTTTCCTCCTTTTTAATATAAGTTAACACTTTTTACATATATTGAGTATAACCTCTCCATACCGAGTACCTGCAGCCTTCATAGTATTCGCCGCTGCTTGGATCATCTTCATCTTTCACAGCAAGGAGTCGTTACCAGTCAATGAAGAAGCGCAAGAAGTGTCGAAGTATTCCAGGACACCCCGAAGGGTGTCCATGGTCTTCGAAGCCACATTCTCGCACTTTATCTTTTCCACAACCATGGTCTTGTTTGACTTAGTCAGCTCGTCCATCAAAGATGAAAGTCTAGCTGCCTCCGTCATTAAAGAACTTTTTTGTCCGAGCAGCTTCTTGGCCTCCTCCATCAAACTTAGCTGCTCCTCTCGAAGCTTGACCAATTCAGCTCCTACAGCCGCCTGCTCTTCCTACATTTTTCCCACCTGAGCTCGGAGCACAACCCGCTCAGCTTCAAGTTCATTTTTTGCAGCCTCCAGTCTAGTTCTAGCATTCCGCTCTGCAGCTACCATTTCTTCCAAGTTCGAAGTTCGAGTGTCGGAGCTGATGAGGCTCCCTTGAAGAGCCGTTACCTTTTCTTTGAGTCGGTTACATTCTTGCTCGTTTGATATAGCTGCAGCTCGAGCTAGAATCACTTGCTGCAAAGGAAGAAGAACAATGTAAGTAAATTATGTACGTATGTTCGAACTAAATTTATTTTTTCAGATGCTTTGTACCTGGTAAGCTGCCTGTTCCAGAGCAGCGTCTAGCTCTGACCCTTTGGCTTCTCCAAGAACGGAGACCAAGTCAGTCTCCCCAACCTCGCGACTAGCCCGAGCCAAAGGCTCTAGCAAAGTCTGAAGTCCTGTTCTCCGCTCCAGGAAGGGAGCTAAGAGGGGGAGCCTTGACAAGGCAGTTCTGATAATCTTCGTTGCAAGATGGATCAGAGCGTAGCGAAGCATCTTTGGAAGCCTCCAAAGATTGACCTCTGTCCATAGATCCTGATGAAGTCCACCCTAGAATAGGAGTAGGCAAAGGCCAACCTTTACCTTTACTATTTCCAAGGCCCATCGTCTTCTTCGAGGCTGTCTCCAAAGCCACAACCACTTGTGCTACGGCTGGAGTTGACATCGGAGCTGCCACAGGCTCTAGCACAACCTCTGTAATAGGAGCCACCTCCTTCAGAGTCAATCCTATACAAAACAAAGGTAAATGGTGTTATTTAAATTGTACAGGTAAAAGGTGAAGCAAGGAACTCAAACTGAAGATTACCTCCGACATCTTGTTGCGGGATAAGTATTGGTCTCCTTGGGGGCTCAAAAATTTTCCAAAGTCTTCTTCAGAATTTGGGCTTCAAACCAAAGGAGTACTTGCAGAGATGTCTTCGACTACTGCAACTATCACTTCATCCGGGTCAATTCAGCTTTCTTCAACAGCAGGATCATTCACCTGACCAGATGGGACATTCGCAGTCTCCACCTGTTCTGGGTCACCTTCTACGGTGGATGTTACTCTTATCTCATCTCCAGCGGAGACTTCGGCTCACATACGAGAGCCTTCATCCCCAACTAGGAGAGCCTCAAACTCCTCTGCCATTGCTATGTCCGCATCATCTTCATCTTCAGACAACTCCGGAGACGAAGCTGGAGATTTGGAGGGAGTAAGGGCTTTCGGTTTTTGAGCCACCTTTTTGACATGTATATTTGCTAGTACTGAAGGCCCTGCTTCGGCTTTCCTTTTCTTCAGAGCATGTTCTAAGCTGGTCCAGTCTGGGAGAGTTGGAGGCTCAACTCCGAGCACGCTCCACACCCGATTAAATCGCTCTTAGGTACCGACCAGCTTTACCCTTCGCTCTTTTTCAATGGGCGTAGGAGCCCCGAGGATCTTCTCGCAGCTCGGACGATTTGTTTAGGAGAAAGGGTCACGCGCAGAGCTGAAAGATAAGATTTATTTTCAATTAAATCATTTCTATAAAACCAATACTGCCTGTAAAATGTTTTGTAGGACATACAGAAAGTTTACCTGCGGAGCTTGAAGGGATCTCTCGAATTCCACCCTCCAGGTTCTCCTCAAAGTTTATTGGCCAACTAGCCATCAGAGGGGGGATTCAGAGTCCAATGAACTCCTCCGCTAAGTCACGCATACTGATGTGATGACTTACAGATCGTAGCAGCCCAAGGCAGACTTCGAGTTGAATTGGGTCCGGTTGGACCTCCGCTTCCCTCCGGTAAAAAATGTCCTCTAGAGGTCCGTCTAGGACATAATCCGCTCCTACTTCGGCGTAAAACCAGCGAAGGATCCAATCTGTGTACCATCTATCATTAATAGCCTTCGCCAGAAACTGGTCTTGGAACTCTTCATGGAGTTGAAAATTGATACTCCCGAAGGCGACCTGATGAGGACATCAACGGCTAGGATATGACCATGCTTATGCATTATAATAATCAAGCCAAGGTGCATGCATTCTATATTAGATTTATATTTTATTTATTTGAACAATGTATGCTACACCATGAAATGTGTTGCTATTCAATTACAGAAATACTTACATGGATCTAGCGACATATTGAGAGTACATCAAGGGAAAAGAACATAATGGAAGTTGATTGGGGACCAAGTAAAGGCCATCCAAAGATAAAATATAAGTTTGGGACGTCACTTTTGTGCCAAGAGAAGGTGGAGATAAAGTTCTACACGTTTTCAATTCGGACTTGGACAGCTGAGACAACACCAGATTCAATCATGCATAACTATTACATGGAAGCTCTAATTTGGATGATCTTGAACGTGTTGGAAAGCTTGTGAAGTTCTCTTTCTGGCCAACCGTCCAGCCACACCTCTAGATTCTATCCGAGGAGATCGCAATCATCAAAACAGCATGTATTCCTTTTCTAGTCCGAACCATTTAAGCCCATGGGCTTTGTAACCGAGTTGTATTCATCTAGTGTTACCTTTGGCTGACCTCCACACGTCCCTAGCCTTATAAATACCCCCCTAGCCGCCACTTTTATATTGGGTTTTGTTTAGATCAAAGTTTAGCCTCGCTACTTTGCCGTGTAATCCCGTGATCGTCTAGTTTGCCAGATACACGTTATAGAACTCCACCTTATTATCAATCTGAGTTGCTTGCTTATCTTGTTCTTGCTTGTTCTTCGATTGCTTGCAGGAACAAATACCCTCGTGGTTGGGTCGATCGTGCTGCCGCAAGGACGCGGCAACCTCCGGAGTTGGTGTATCGATCGCTAAGGCGCAACACAAATATCTTGTACGGTTGTAGTCTGATCGTCAACGTCATCTCCCTCTAATCGAACTTATCTTATCCTCTACTCACCGAAAGATCGGGACACCCCTTTCGTCATCAAGTGGTATCAAGAGCAAGGTTGATCGGTGAGAGACTCCCTATTTTTACCGTAATTTTTTTTCCTACAGTCCAAAAAAACAAAAAAATATAGTAGATTAGATCAGTCCCATATTCCAAAACACTTTGAGCCTTTACTAGTACTGCTTAGTTAGGGTTTGTTGAGTTTTTTTGTTGCATCGTTGTGTCAAGTTGCTGGTATTAGCGTCTAGTTCATTTAGAGTTTCGAGTTCTTATCACTTTTTTTACCACCGTGTTGGATATGTTTATCAAGTGTTAGGGTATTTTTATCCCTTAGTTTTCGAGTATAGATCAAATTGGAGTCAGTTTTGGTTTATTAGAATTCAAGATTGGATTCGGGCAGGCTGTGCAGGTGTTAATAAAACTATCATATCTTGCACATGCCAACTCGGATTGAAGAGTTTAGATACTTTTAAGAAAGTTAACGGTGAGATCTTCAAGTTTCCGTTTGGAGTTAACTTCAGATTTGGTCGTTTCCTTTCTGTTTTGTATCGTACAAGTTCAGGAGTCTTGAATTCAGATTTTGTGTATACTAAGGCTTTTTCATTTGCTGTTATTAAAAAAAGAGAAGAAAAAAGAGAAGGAAAAAGGCAGAAAGGTGCTCAAAAAAAGCCGCACCAAAAAAAAGAAAAGAGAGAGCAGAATAAAGAAAAGGAGAAGAAAAAAGAAGTGGAGAAAGACGAAAGCTAGTTCTACCTTTGTCGGTTTGGTGGTATCATTTGTGTCTAGGCTCGCGTCTCTAGTATGTTCTAGCCTAGGACCAGCATAGTACCGACTTTGAACGATTATTCAACTTGCATTGACTAATGTGGTTCTAGTTTTTCCTTTGTTAGTATCTTTGCCCACCTATAGCTCCACATACTCGACTATTACTCTACAAGACAAGCAACAAAGCATTGATACACCTTTCTCCTGAAGTTGTTTGTGTCTGTGGGTGTCGTCACCTCCTGTCTTCCTTGGTAAGAACTTGTAAGAGCTTGGTAAAAATCTTGAGTGTGTGTGACCTTTTAGCCTCCATAACCTAGTAGTTGATAGGAATGTGCATATTCTTGTGTATGTTTCTTGTTCACTACTAATCATGATAGGATTGCACAAGGAGATAAATGACGATCATGCTCAGCTGCAACTTCCTCGTCAGATTTGCCACAACATGGAGAGTGCTCAACATGAAGGATGTGATATATTGAAATATTATCTAGCGAAGGTAGAATCATCTCTATCTTTATTTGATGGTAAGTTTGATTCTGAAACGTATGTCAATTGGGAGCTAGTAGTAGATAAAGAATTTGATAAATATGATTTTTCTAATGCTCAAATGATTAGGGCTGCTAGCAAAACATTTACCGGTTCTGCATCTTTTTGGTGGACATATACAAACAACAAACCAGAAAGTTGGCATGAATGCAAAATTATGATGAGAAGGAGATTTGTGTTTTCTTATTACAAGCGTGCTCTTCGTGAGAAATTAGAAAAATTGAAACAAGCTAATAGAACCGTTAGAGAGTACTACCATGAATTTAAAATCTGCATCCTATACAGTGGTTTAGAAGAATGCCATGAAAAAACAATGACTAGATTTTTGAAAGGGCTTAATTTAGAAATACAAATTTTGCTGGCTAATACCACATATAGTCATTTAGGCCACTTGTTTTTGCTTGCTTGCAATGTTGAGAGTCGGATTTTGCGTGAGTGGTTGTGTAATAGTAGAAAGCAAGAGCAATGTGAATTAATTGATGATAAAGCTTCTGAATCTCCAATTTTGTTACGCAAATATGATATAAAATCAAAGAAGCAGCAATTCCTTGTGCCTCCTATTACTAAAGTTTTGCAGGATTTGCATAGCACAAGACTAAATAAGGAAAACAACACGGTTACTGTGCTGATTCCATCACTTGAGCAGGTAGATACCCCATTGGTTTTTGAGGCTGCTAAAGGTAATAATGAGATGAAACAAGGTGAGTATGCTTATTCTGAACCACATTTTTCTACTTATAATGCTAATTTAGTGCAAACAGTAGTGGAACCTATTTCTGAAATTCCTTTGTCACAAGATGATTTTGATGTTGTTCCTTGTGATAAAGAAGAGTTGTGCAATGCTTCTGAGAAACCAAGGGTTGGTTTCGGAGTCTGTGATGAGTGATTGACAGATTTTACCCTTTGATTCGAAGGGGTCCCTCCGAAGGGGTTCGGAGGCTGTTTCACCGAAGGGTTCGGTGGGCTCTGGTTGCTGCAGCGGAGTGTGCCTGTCGGAGGGGTCCGACAATACACAATGACTTGGCTGTACCGAAGGGTTCGGTATTTTGGGCGGTACTCCGGAGTGTGTATCGGAGGTTACTTACTCAGAGAGGTCTCCGGGGTACTGGATACACTTGTCTGTTTGTCTGTGGTGCGCAGGGGACTTCAGAGGTGACGGACGGTTCGTAGCAAGTGAACCTGGGTCAAGCGGGAGGTTTGATGCCAGGGGAGCAGGGAGCTCCGTCATGAAGGCTGTGAAGGGGTCAAGGTCGGACCTCGGGTCGAGGTGCGCCAGGAGAAGGCAGTAAGTGCGGAGTGTGACTCCGGGTGAAGGTACTTCAAGACGAAGTCCTCAGAGGCAAGGCACTTCGAAGGGTACTCCAAATGGAGTGACTTCGGAGTATGGTGGACTAAGTCCTCAGCAATAAGGCAAGGCGTTCGAAGTGTGCTCCGGAGGGAGACACTTGAAGGTATACCCGACGAAGGTATCAGAAGTCGAGGTGCATCGAAGGCATGGTCCGAGTGAGGATCGTCGAGGAGTGTGCTCGGGGAGAGACACTACGATGAAGTTCTCATGGAATGCTTCATGCGGAGGCCTTGGACGAAGGAGGGACTTCGAAGGGTGGTACTCCGAAGGTGGGGCTTCGGAGTGAAGCAGGCTTCGGAGTGAAGCAGGCTTCAGAGCAAAGCTGGCTTCTCTGGAGTGAAGCAGGCTCCAGAGCGAGGCTGGCTCCGGAGCGAGGCTGGCTCCGGAGCGAGGCTGGCTCCGGAGCGAGGTTGACTTGAGGTACTTCGCCCGTGCATGGCTTCGGTACACGGACTGACGGAGTTCGAGCTGGGAAAAGCTGCGAAGCCATGGTGGTCCACTCCGAAGGTATTGGTGCGAAGGCCCAAGGGCTTTGACGGCTTCGGCTCAAAACCGTCACTGTATCGAAGGCTGACTTCGGTGAAGCGAAGGTCGTCAGGCTCAAGGCTTCTCACCGAAGCTACCGCACCCCTCACGTGTGAAGGGGGCTTCAGAAGGGTCCAAAACTGCAAATGCTGACAGCGTCTGCTCTGCAAAAGCTGGTGCTGTCCCCTCTACGAAGCTGACAAAAGAAGCTTCCAAATAAAGTAGACTACTAGTTGTACCCCCCTGTTCTGATGAGACAAAAACAGTGTAAACCCTAGGGGTAAAGTAGTCTATTCACAGGGCTGAATAGTGCCTATTAATAGTGGAGGCTGGCTAGGTCACATCAACACTTTGAGCATTCATTGTAGAACTCCTGTGCTAGCCACCACACTCTCTGTATTCATCCTGTGAGTTTATTTTGTGTTCCCTGTTCAAGCATTGAAGCTTTGACTCTGTGTTCATTTACTGCTTGAGCTTGTATGCATACTTCTCTACATGCTTCGGTTTCTCTGTACTCTATTTTCTTGTGAGTTTTTCTGGAGAGGTGTGTGAGAAGCCTGTTCGAGCGAAGTGTGTTTGAGCGAAGTGTGTGTTTCAGTGTTTGTTCGCTCTGTGTAAGCTGGAGGCTAGACCTCTCTGATTACTAGCGAAGCACTGTTTGACTTAGATCGAAGCCCGTTTTTCTTCCCTTGTCGAAGTCCTCAGCGAAGTCTATTTAGTGTGCGTTTAGACCTTCGAAGTACGAAGCCCAGCACCAGTTGTTGTCGCTGAGTATTTGGTCGAAGCCCGTAGAGGGAAGTCTGCTCTTGCGAAGTCTGTAGTGCGAAGCCTGCTCGAAGGCACACAGTGTGCGGAGCATGCACTGACTTAGCAAAGCTGATCGAAGACCTCGGGAGGAAGTCTTCTCTTGCGAAGGGTGTAGTGCGAAGCCTGATCGAAGGCACCTTGTGTGCGAAGCCTGCACTGCCTTAGCAGAGTTGATCAAAGTACCTCAGAGGGAGGTCCGCTCTTGCGAAGGGTGAAGTGTGAAGCCTGCTCGGAGCACCCTGTGTGCGGAGCCTGCACTGACTTAGCAGAGCTGATTTTTCGGGGTTATGGGTGGAGCGAAGTCTTCTTAGCTTCGAACTTTTGCTCCTTGCAAAGCCTGTATTCGGAGCTGTAGAATACCTCCGAACCAGAACTTCGAAGGGTGTGTTCGAAGCCTGTTCCGCAGAAGACGGAATTAAAACAGAAGGCTATTTTGGTCTAAAATTTTAAAAGCTCCCATTCACCCCCCTCTGGTTGCCGTTTCCGGTCCAACAACTTCACTTATATCCATGCCAGAACTATTGAATGAACATGTTAATGTTGAACCATTAAGTGATTTGAAAAATGTCATTCATATTACTAGTGAAAAGGAAGAACTCGAATTGGTGCCTTCATTACATACTTGGGGTTATATTGAATTTGATGATCTTTGTGAACTTAGTGCTTTAAATGAGAAATTACTCACTAGAACTGACTTTCCATGTCCTACTCAAATGAGTTTTCATGTAATTGGCAAATATAATGATCAAGGAGTATACTTTGTGCATAGAGTTTACATATGTTCAGATTTGAAATTGCATGTAAAGTCTAAAAACAATAGTCTTGAACAAGGTGTTTTAACTAATCCTATTATCTCGAGAGCATCTTGTTTTGATTTAAATACACAGGTTTGTTTTCAAGAAGGAGAGTGTGCTAAGATGTTCAACAACACCACAGTTTTATCTCCTTTTATCAAGGGTGATTTTTCACTCACACTTGAGCAACAAAATACTAAGGTGAGTTGGTTTCCTCCTTCTCTCAATGTAACAAAAGAACAAGTGATATTGCACAATGATGTTTTTTCTGCTAGGAGCTACAATGACTACGAATACAAGAACAAACCGAGGACGGTTTGTAGCCAAGAAAGAGAGAATGATGAGGACATCAACGGCTGGGATATGACCATGCTTATGCATTATAATAATCAAGCCAAGGTGCATGCATTGTATATTAGATTTATATTTTATTTATTTGAACAATGTATGCTACACCATGAAATGTGTTGCTATTCAATTACAGAAATACTTACATGGATCAAGCGACATATTGAGAGTACATCAAGGGAACGGAACATAATGGAAGTTGATTGAGGACCAAGTAAAGGCCATCCAAAGATAGAATATAAGTTTGGGACATCACTTTTGTGCCAAGAGAAGGTGGAGATAAAGTTCTACACGTTTTCAATTCGGACTCGGACAGCTGAGACAACACCAGATTCAATCATGCATAACTATTACATGGAAGCTCCAATTTGGATTATCTTGAACGTGTTGGAAAGCTTGCGAAGTTCTCTTTCCAACTGATCCAGCCACACCTCCAGATTCTATCCGAGGAGATCGCAATCATCAAAACAGCGCGTATTCCTTTTCCAATCCGAAACCATTTAAGCCCATGGGCTTTGTAACCGAGTTGTATTCATCTAGGGTTACCTTTGGCCGACCTCCACACGTCCCTAGCCTTATAAATACCCCCCTGGCCGCCACTTTTATATTGGGTTTTGTTTAGATCAAAGTTTAGCCTCGCTACTTTGCCGTCTAATCTCGTGATCGTCTAGTTTGCTGGATACAGGTTATAGAACTCCACCTTATTATCAATCTGAGTTGCTTGTTTATCTTGTTCTTGCTTGTTCTTCGATTGCTTGTAGGAACAAATACCCTCGTGGTTGGGTTGATCGTGCTGCCGCAAGGACACGACAACCTCCGGAGTTGGTGTACCGATCGCTAAGGCGCAACACAAACGTCTTGTACGGTTGTAGTCGGATCGTCAACGTCATCTCCCTCTAATCGAACTTATCTTATCCTCTACTCACCAAAAGATCGAGACACCCCTGCCCTCATCACGACCACCATCTTGTCCCCTCCAGCTCCGGTGAAGGTCTTCGGTTGGCACGAAGCTTTGTGAAGAGCCACGAAGATCTCAGCTCTCCTGGCACACCCTTTGGCTCGCATCGCCCATTCAAAGATGTCTAGGAGAGCGATTGAGTTCGGAGAAAGTTGAGGCAAGGTGATGTGAAATAAGTTCAGTACCTCATAAAGGAACTCCACTACCGAAAGTCCTAATCTGGCCTCGAAGAACGCTTTGAACACCACCACTTCTCTGGTTCGTGGTGTTGGAATCACTTCACCCCCAGACTGGTGAATCTTAATTCTAGGTCCCATCTTCCCAGCAATTGCCGCCGTAATCGACTTCTTCGAGCATGTTGACGGTCCCAAGCTATACGACTGATCCGTATACTTGGTGGATGCCGGGCGAAGATCATGAGGACCGACTGAGCGAGGGTTGTCTGAAGGCCTCGCTGCCGCTGCTGCCACCATCATCTGTTGCCGAGCTAGAGACAAAGCAGGAACAAGAGCCTTGTGGCTTGTTTTCCCCATTAGAGAAGATGAAAGCTTAGAAGATGGGCTCGGGAAGAAGAAAGGGGAAATGCGAAAGCAGTTGGTAAAGTATCTAAAACTTACCCTTACTTTCCTATTTATAGCGTGTACTTTCTGTCGCAGTGTACCATTTGGGTGCGCTGTTACATCTTTGTTACCGTTATGATTTACTGAGGCACTTCATGAGAAATCATTCCTACGGAAATGAAGCGACCGTTAGTATTTTTAAAAAGTAATTGCTATTTCTATAATTCTAACGATTACCTAAGCTTCGTTAAGGATCTATCTCCGAAGCTATTTCAGTAAGTATCTCCGCATAGAAGTTGGTCCGAAGACCTCAAGCCTCCGAATGCTCCTAAGAGTGGTAAAGCTTTCCAAGTTCTTTTCTTGATTCTAAGCATGAAATTATTTCTTGCGTATACTGCCCTCTTTATTGCATAGGAAATTCGGAGAGAATTATTCGAGGGGCTACTGTTGGGGGAAAATATTTTATCCTCCAGAAGTCAAGGACACTTCCAATGTCAATACAAGCAGAAGAAACGAAGTCAGAAACTTTGATTTCCGAAGATCTTAAAAGCATCAAGGCTCTGCTACATTCGGAGCCTTGTACAGCGGAGACCTCCATCAACGCTTCGGTGTGACAAAGTCCCCCGAAGCCTCTTCACCCGAAGTGGTGTTGCCAGCGAGGATAGAAGATTTATCTTCTCACTGATTAGATTATTCTTTTACTCTTTTACCACTAAGAAGAATATTAAACAGTATCTTCTTAGTCGGTTGTAATTAGAGGGTAAAGAAGTCTTTTTCCTTTGTATTCGATCTATAAATACCCCTCTTCACTCTGTAAAGGGTATCGAATACTCAGATATTCAACATATACTTCGAACTATCTCAGGCTATTATCCGTCTTCGGAGGCTTGGAATAGTTTACTCAAACAAGCCCTTCGTTTGTTACACACTTAATTTCTTAAACCTGTTAGCGTAATCTTTTGCGCCAACAATAACAGAATTAACAATGTTGAATAATAGTCCTAAACGTGTCAGAGTTGCAGGTCAAGACTGGTCCTTACAGTCTAGTCTAAGCAAGCGAGACTGAAAAATGGACAAGGACTATGGGACGTGCACTCAGCGCATGAAAAAGGTCAAGGTTGTCAGACATATAGCATGGATCAGGACACTTTTGCTACCTGCTACTTGCTCTTCCTTTCGCTTCTTCTAGGTACGGAGCAAGACACTCTACCACCCGCCCTTCTTTTTCCTTTCTTCTAAGTACGGAGCACGACACTTTTGCTACCTGCCTTTCCTTTTTGCCTTCTTTTCTTAGGACCACTTTTTCCTTTGGATCTGTGGATGGATGAGCTTTTCTTGTATGGCTCTAGAAAGAGCTATGTTGCTTGATCTCGAATCAGTATGCAGAGGTAGTGTCCAACGAGTTTTGAAAGATGTGTAGAACAAAAAGTATGCACTTTTTCTTGCTTGCTTGGTTCTTGAAGAATTCTTCAAAAAGGTTTACAAAATAACACAAGGAGGCTAGCGTTGCTGATGGATGATACAAAGCAGTTTGCAACCTAGCTACTGGCTTGCGATGTGGAGCAAGGAACACAAAGCGGTGGTGACACAACACCAAGGCGAAACCGATCTCACAAGGAAAAGGGCTCTCACCACAACACAAGACTCAAACTAGACTCAAGAACGCAACTCAAAACCAGCAACAAGACTCGAATAAAGGAATCAAACTCAATGAAGAAAAACTAAAATCAATCTAGTGAAAAGGCTCAAGAGGGTTTGGATAACACGGAACAAACTAACACAGAACAAGGTATTTTGTGTGGCTTTTTCTGGGCTCTAGGAAAAAGGAAAAACACAAGGATAGAATGATACCTAATGGGCAAAGTTCGCTCTGATACCACTTTATCACCACGGGGACGTGCCAATGGTTGGCTCAATCTTTTGATAGGTACGATTGAGGTGACGAGTGGATGTTGACGCTTTAAGGCTTCCGATCAAGGACCGAAACCTTGCAATCTCTACGCCCTCTTGTCTAGTCGTTATCAACCACACTTTCACGTAGTCGACCTCACCACAAAGGTTTTGATCCTGCAAATAAATCGTAGAAATTTGCAATAACAAGGTAAACGCAATCTGAAATTGTAGATGATAATTTGAAGATTCAAGGTTTGGGGTTTTACAAACCGGTATAAGACGAAACTGCAACGGCAGAATAATCTAAGTAAAACCTAACCCTAACTCGTGGCGACTGACTACTATTTATAGGGTTTAAAGAACAGTTTTATGGGTCATGCCCCAGGAATATGGGCCCGTGCCCTAGAAGGATTATATTCATAACGAGAACCCAGACTTAGCTAAGTCAGGTGGCATCGTATATTGGTCGGTCCAATGATCGGAGGAGGCAATCATCCAAGTGTTGATTCTGATATAGGTCTGAGTGGTGGCCGAAGCCGATAGAGTATTGCAGTCGGCTACTGAGTGGAGCTCGATTGAAGTCGTCAGTAGCCAGTCGATGACTGATGGAGATCTGATTGATGGCCAATGCCGATAGAGGTCAGAGCCTGCTGCCGCTTGTGGTCCATGTGATGGTTGGCGGTTGGCTGATGGTGTTGGTGATCGGTCTGATGGCTTAACCTGATGGATCTTGTGACTGCTGAATAGCCGATGCCATTGGTGATTCGAGTGGTGGACGATGCCGATGGAGGTCACAATCGACAAGCGGCCCGATCTAGCATGTCTTCTCCCATGTTCCTAACTATAATACATTCATAACCGGAACTAAGTAATCCACTCATAGGATAGTTGGTCTAAGTAACAAGGAGCGAATTCACTTGATCATTGAGTTGTCGGACTTGGGCTCAAGTCATCGGTCCTTGGTACTCAGGTATGGGTGTATCGGCCATGTTGATGTCCTCATTAGTTACCCTTTCATCTAGCTCACTGATGACCTGCTCAAGAGGGTGATGTCGCTGAATCCAAAGAGGAGCTTCTCATCGAGAGAGAATCTCCCCCTCAACACTTGCCGGAGTGAGCTCGATGCTTGCTGAAGTCGATGTTTCATGACCTCTTTTTGAAGTAGATGATGCAAGGTTTGCTTCAGGGGTTGCCGTAGTAGGAGGTAGGGGATCATCTCTTGGAATTCTAAATGAAGGAAAGGACTTGGAAATTTTGGTTAAGTATGTTAGCATGGTGGGTTCCGGTTGCAAGCGAGGGCATTGGTTAGTCACACCTGAGGCACTATAAGAATCGTTATGCGGGATCTATTGCAAAGCACTTCTGTACTAACTACAAGTCTAAGGGGTAAGGCCTAACTGGAAGTATGGATCGTTCCAACTTGATGCACTAAGCGTAGGGGTCAAGTTGCATTTGTTGATGGATTGTACCAACGAGGCACGAAAGGGGTGCGACGTTGTCCAATGCTTTGGTGCGCCGGCAAAACCTAGTGCGGTTGTCCTGGGGTTGGCGCGGTCCATTGTGAAGGTTTTGGCAAGGACTTGGTCAAGGTACCATGGTGGTATTTTGGTCAACAGTGGGTTCTTGCCTTGTGGATGTTCACCGCACTTAGTTTACTTTTCTGGATGTGCATTGGGAGTTGGTTTATAAGGACTGATGTGTGACGGAGTACTATTTTACTACTCGAGTTAGTGAATGGTTTCATACATGATATTTACATTCTGCATATTAGACTTGCTCACATTAATTGGCTAATTACAAATTGTACTTTTTTGCAAATGTAAGCTACATGCCTATCCTTGTTATTAACTTTGCATTATTCTGCATTTTGGTGGTTTGTTGAGTACTTTTGTACTCACCCCTGTTGACACAATCTTAGAGGCTACATACTTCGAGGATGATGGTCTAGAGAAGCTATCCAAATCAAGGCGCGAGACTAAAAGAAGATGTTCATCTAGAAGACCCATTCATTTTATTATCTTTTGTGTAATAAATGTAGCCTGCAAGCAACCATTGATTGTTGTAAGACGTGGTCATGTGATGAACATTTTCTATTATTGTTTTTCTTTGGAAATTCAATAAAGTCCGGAATTATTAGATTTTGAACATTATAAAAGGTCTCTCCAAAATCAACCCCCTCGACTTGAGAGTAACCCTGAGCAACAAGCCTAACCTTGTTTCTCACAACAGATCCATCATCCCCCTGTTTGTTTTTGAAAATCCATTTTGTGCCAATGATATGAATATTAGGAGGTGGATCGACAAGAACCCAGACTTGGTTTGTATCAAAATTTTCTAACTCTTCATGCATGGCATTGATCCAACTCAAATAAGATAAAGCAGAATCAAGAGGCTCAAAATAAGTGACAAATGCAGAATCAACAAAATGAGCATGAGATCGGGTTACCCTTTCATCTAGCTCACCGATGATATGCTCAAGAGGGTGATGTCACTGAATCCGAAGAGGAGCTTCTCATCAAGAGAGAATTTCCCCATCAATAGTTGCTAGAGTGAGCTAGATGCTTGCTGAAGTCAATGCTTTAGGACGTCTTTCTAAAGTAAATGATGCAAGGTCTGCTTCAGGGGTTGTTGTATTAGGAGGTAGGGGATCATCCTCGAGGTTCTTCAAATTCTTATGGATCTTCTTCTTAAAAAATGGTTTCATCCATATCCTGCTTACTGGCAAGCTCAAAAGATGTACTAACACGGGGAGAAGACTCATCAAAAGTCACATCACATGACTCGATGACAGTGTTAGTATCAAGGTTAAAAACACGATATGAATGACCATGAAGAGAATATCCCAAAAATATACCATTAGAAGTACGTGACTCAAATTTGTCAAGATTACCATGTTTTTAGAATGAAGCATTGACATCCAAACACTCTCAAATGAGTAACTTTGGGCTTCCTTGAAAAACACAGCTGATAAGATGTCAAATTCAAAGGTGAGCGCAAGAAAATCCGGTTGGACATGTAACATGCAATGCTCATGGCCTCAGCCCAAAATCTTCTAGGAGTCCTATGCTCATCGAGCATCATCCTAGCCATCTTTACCAAAGTGCAGTTCTTTCTCTCAGCAACTCCATTTTGTTGAGGAACTTGTGGAGCAGAAAATTGATGTTCAATGTCGTGCTCAAGGCAAAAGTCAACAAAGAAACTATTCTTGAACTCGGTGCCATAATCACCTCTGATTGCTTTCAATGCACCAGGGAGTTCAGTGAATAGTCTCAAAGCTATGCTCCGAAGTGCGAAAACACTTCCTCCTTGCTTGCAAGAAAGAAGACCCGAGAATACCAGGAGTAGGCATCCACCACGACAAGGACATACCATTTTCCACCTAAAGAACTAACTCAAGACGGACCTACAATGTCCATATGGAGTAGTTCTCTAGGTTATTCTGTCATCACCACATTGATTGGTGAATGAGAGGCAGCCACTATCTTTCCATGTCGATAAGGATCACAAACAAGATTCTTCTCAAACTTGAGCTTGGGCAATCCTCGAATCAAACCTAGCGCAATCAGTTGAGAGAGCAAGTTAGAGCTCATATGCCTTAGTCTCCTATGACACATCTAGAGCCTAGAAAAATTTTTAGCAATAAGGCAATGAGAAGAACCAAAAGACTCAAAAAAGTCAGATCCAAAGACCCTCCATATTCTTGAAATCTTACAAACCAAAGTGCTAGAAGAAACGAGAACTTATGAAGTATGTCGTCTGAAACACACTTCCAAGCCCTTATCAAGCAATTGAGATACAAACAACAAATTGTATCCCAAATCCTCAACCAAAGCGACATCTTTGAGAATAAAATTTTCGTTAATCCTTATCATACCTTTTCCTTTCACTCTACTCCTTCGATTGTTGCTGAAGGTGATGTATTCTCGTCGTTGGGTCGAGGTGAAGCTGGGGAACCATGATGTCTTCCCGGTCATGTGGCGCGAACAACCAGAATCCACGATCCACTTGTTCTTCAAGCCTCTATCTGCCATCTACACATGAATAAAATGTCTCGAGCGCTCAATGCTGGGGTAAGTGAAAAACTTTCTAAGAATCCAACACTGAGAAACTCGAAGGGCAGAAGTAAAAGAAGTACACTGCACATCAGTGGATGTAAATCATGATAAAAAGTATGTGGTCTACCACCACGATGAAAAGTAGAATCACAACGAGGTATTCCAAACTATCGATGATGAAAACCTCTTACATGTTGCTGGCATAAAAGATTACGCTAACAGGTTTAGAAAACTAAATGTTTGACAAACGAAGTATTTGTTTGTGTAAACTATTCCAAGCCTCCGAGATGGATAATAGCTTGAGATAGTTCAAAGTTTATATTGAATATCCGATTATTTGATACCCTTTACAGAGTGAAGAGAGGTATTTATAGATCGAATACATGGGAAAAGACTTCTTTACCCTCTAATTACAACCGACTAAGAAGATACTGTTGGACCGAAAATGGCGACCAGAGGGGGGTGAATGGGAGCTTTTAAAATTTCAGGATAAAAATAGCCTTCTGTTTTTAACTGAGTCTCCTTCGGAACAGGCTTCGAACACACCCTTCGAAGTTCGGGTTCAGAGGTATTTCACAGCTCCGAAACCAGGCTTCGCAAGGAGCAAAAGTTTGAAGTCAAGAAGACTTCGCTCCACCCACACAACCAAAAACTCAACTCTGCTAAGTCAGTGCAGGCTCCGCACACGAGGTGTCTTTGAGCAGACTTCACACTTCACCCTTCGCAGGTGGAGATTTCCCTCTGTAGATTTCAACCAGATACTCTGCACTAGCAACTGGTACTAGACTTCGTATTTCGAAGGTATAAACGCACACCGAACAGGTTTTGCTAAGGAAAGAAAGCAGGCTTTGATCACTCCCTACTCAGTGCTTTTCTTGTAACAGTGAGGGATTGCCTCAGTTTACACAGAGCGAACTAATACTGAAAAACACACCCTGCACGCACCAAATACTCACACCCTTCTCCAAAGACACCCTAGACCACAAACTTAAAACGGGAAGAAATGGGGCACAAAGAAATCAAAACATGCAGTGCAAGGCAGGCATACAAGTTCAAGCAGAAAATGAAAATAGAATCAGAGTTTCATTTCTTGAACAGGGAACACAAAATGAACTCACATGTTTGAATACATGAGTGTGTGGCGGCTAGCACAGGAGTTCTAAAAATGGTTCCTTAAAGTGTTACTCAAGCCTAGCCAGCCTTCACTATTTATAGGCACTATTCAGCCATGTGAATATACTACTTTATACCTAGGGTTTACACTGATTTTGTCTCATCAGAACAGGGGGGTACAGATGGTAGTCTACTTTATTTGGAGGCTTCTTTTGTCAGCTTCGCAGAGGAGACAGCATAAGCTTTTGCAGAGCAGACACGATCAGCCTTTGCAGTTTTGGAGTCTTCTGAAGCCTCCCTTCGCACGCGAAGGGTGCGGTAGCTTCGGCAAGAAGCCTTGAGCCATACGTCCTTCGCTCCACCGAAGTCAGCCTTCGATACAGTGATGGTTTTGAGCAGAAGCCATCAAAGCCCTTGAGCCTTCACGCCATCACCTCCAGAGTAGACCACCACGGCTTCGCAGCTACTCCGAGCTCGAACTCCATCAGTCCGTGTACTGAAGCCATGCATGGCCGAAGTACCTCAAGTCAGCCACACTCCAAAGCCCCACCTTCGGAGTACCACCCTTCGAAGTCACTCCTTCGTCCAAGGCCTCCGCATGAAGCATTCCATAAGCACTTCGTCGCAGTGTCTCTCCCTGAGCACACTCCTCGATGAACCTCATATGGACCATGCCTTTGATGCACCTCGACTTCTAGGACCTCCGTCGGGTGAACCTTCAAGTGCCTCCATCCGGAGCACACTTCGAACGCCTTGCCTCATTGCTGAGGACTTTGTCCACCATACTCCGAAGTCACTCCTTTCGGACTACCCTTTGAAGTGCCTCGCCTCCAAGGACTTCATCTCGGGGTACCTTCAGCTGGAGCCACACTCCGCACTCTCTGCCTTCGCATGGCGCACCTTGACCCGAGGACCGACCTCCACCCCACGCAGCCTTCGTGACCAGCTCCCTGCTCGCCTAGCATCAAGTCTCCCGCTTGACCCAGGTTCACTTGTTGCGAACTGTTCGTTGCCTCCGAAGTCACCTGCACACCACAGACAAACAGACAAGTGTATCTAGTACCCCGGAGACCTCTCCAAGTAAACAACCTTCGGCACACACTTTGGTGTACCACCCAAAATACCGAACCCTTCATTACAACCAAGTCATCGTGTACTATCGGACCCCTCTGATAGTCACACTGCTGCAACAGTCGTAGCAACCAAACCCACCAATCCTCCGGTGAAACACCCTCCGAATCCAGAAGGTGAAACCTGTCAATCACTCATCACAGACACCGAAACCAACCCTTGGTTTCTCAATCTCTCCCTTGATGAGTGCATTGACAACCAAATTTAAGTTCAAGAAAATTTGAAAAATTTCAGCACACAAGTGACCATAAAAACTCAGAAAAGAGCCAAATCATGTCACTTGACAAAATAATTTCTCTCCCCCTTTTCAAAAGAGTAAAAGCCCCTTCAGCACATCTTTCCCTTTGCACAATAAAAACTCTCCCTGAGTTATTTTTCCCCTTTACTGCAGAGAATGCAAGGATTTCTCCCCCTTTTGGAATGCAAGCATCAAGGAGCAATTAAATTATGCAAAGCTTCGAAATAAGCAGAAGTGCAAGGACATATAATGCACAAATATGCCAACCTTAATGCCAGTTTTCGTGTTCTCAGCTCAATTTAACATGATCTAAAAGCATAATGACAGCATGTGATTTCATTATTTTGAAATAAAAGCATCACCACTTAATCAAGTGAACTAGACATGTAAAGGCAAGGACTGCGCAAAGCTAGTCAATTTTTACTCTAGACAGACAAGTCCAATTCAAATGGAGCATTGGAAACAATCTTGATTGACAATGGATTTATACTTGCTATTCCTTTTATAATGCTAGGGGTTATTTGTTTGTCTACCTTATACTTTCCAATCAAGCCAAGCCTAGGAAAGAAAGCCATCAGAAGCTTAAGGCAGTAATTTCGGCATACACTAAATTATCCCAGTTCATACCAAAGTGCAATGGTAAGCAGTCTAGAATAAAGTAGTGCGACAAACAAACCCACCTAGATCTTTTCACTTTTAGCATTCAAATCATGGATTTTGGATTTTTGATAAGTGAACAAATTGTTTAGCACTTGAAGAATATCCATGAGTAAGCAATATGATTTTTCAAGTTGTAATTGTTGGCATCAAGCCTCTCGCTTGACCCAGGTTCACTTGTTGTGAACCGTCTGTCGCCTCCGAAGTCACCTGCGCATCACAGACAAACAGACAAGTGTAGCTAGTACCCCGGAGACCTCTCCAAGTAAACAACCTTTGGCACACACTCCGGTGTACCACCCAAAATACCAAACCCTTCAGTACAACCAAGTCATCGTGTACTGTCAGACCCCTTCGATAGTCACACTCCGCTGCAACAGCCGCAGCAACCAAACCTACCGAACCCTCTAGTGAAACACCCTCCGAATCCAGAAGGTGAAACCTGTCAATCACTCATCACAGACTCTGAAACCAACCCTTGGTTTCTCAGATACTGTTTGGTATTCTTCGTAGGGGTAAAAGAGTAAAAGGCTAGTCTAATTAATGAGAAGATAAATCTTCTGTCCTTGCTGGTAACCCCCCTTCGGGTGAAGAGGCTTCGGAAGGCTTCGTTACACTGAAGCTTTGACGGAGGTCTCCGCTATTTAAGGCTCTGAACCAACGAAGCTTTATTGCCTTTAGGGTCTTCGAAGAACAGAGTTCCTGACTTTGTTTCTTCTGCTTGTGTCAACATGAAAGTCCTTGGACTATCGAGGATGAAATATCCCCCCCCCAACAGTAGCCCCTCGAATACTTCTCTCCAAATTGTCTATGCAATGAAGAGGGCAGTATACGCAAGAAATAATTGCATGCTTAAAATTTAGATAGGAACTTGAAAAACTTTACTATTCTTATAAACATTTGGAAATTGAAGGCTTTCGGACCACTTGTGCAGAGATATTTACGGCAATAGCTTCGGAGTTGGATATTTGGCAGAGCCATTATAGCTGTTAGTCTTTCCAGTCGTTATATTTCAGAGCCATTAGACTCAGAAATAGAGTCATTACTTCTTAGGAGGCTAATGGTTGCTTCACCTCTATAGACGTAACGGGGCACCCAAACGACGCACCGCAACGTACAATAAAAAAATACACGCTATAAATAAGAAAGTAAAGGTAAATTTCGGATACTTTACCGACTGCTTTCACATTTCACCCTTCTTCTCCCTGAGATCATCCTTTCAAACTCTTCCTTTCTCCAATGGCGAAGACAAGCCACCAAGTTACAGTTCCTGCTTCATCGTTGGCTCGGTAACAAGCGATGGCGGCGGCGGCGGCCGGGCCATCAGACAACCCTCAACCATCTGGTCCTCACGACCTTCGACCGGCATCTACCCAGTATATAGACCAATCGTATATCTTGGGGGCATCGTCGTGCTTGAAGAAGTCGATCGCTGCGGCAACTGTGGGAAGATGGGACCTGGAATCAAGATTCGCAAACCTGGGAGTGAAGTGATCCCGGCACCACGTGCCGGAGAGGTGGTGGTGTTCGAAGCATTCTTCAAAGCTGGATTGGGACTCCCGGCAGTGGACTTCCTCTCCGAGGTATTAAGGTTGTTCCATATCACCTTGCCCCAACTTTCTCCGAATGCTATTGCTCGTTTGGCCATCTTCAAATGGGCGATGCGGGCTGAAGGATGTGCTAGGAGAGCTGAGATCTTCGCGGCTCTTCATAAAGCTTCATGCCAGCCGAAGACTTTTACCGGAGCCAGAGGAGAGAAGATGGTGATCGCCTTCGGGAGTATCAACTTCCAGCTCCGAGAAGAATTCTAGGACTGGTTTCCAACAAAGGCCATCAACAACAGATGGTGTTCAGATTAGATCCTCCATTGGTACTACGCCGAGGTGGGAACGTATTGCGCCTTGGCCAGACCCTTGGAGGACATTTTCTACCAGAGAGAGGTGGAGATTCAAGCTGATCCAAGTCAACTTCAAGTCCGTCTCAGGTTGCTGCACTCTGTGAGTTGTCGCATGAGTATGTGTGACTTGACGGAAGAGTTCATTGGACTCCAGATCCCTCCTCTGATGGCTACTTGGCTAATCAACTTCGAGGAAAACCCGGAGGGGGGACTTCGAGAGATCCCTTCAAGCTTCGCAAGTAAACTTTCCATATTCCCTACAAAGTGTTTTGCACGCAGTATTGAATTTACAGAAATGACTTAATTAAAATGACATCTTATCTTTCAGCTCCGTGTGTGACCCTCACTCCGGAACAAATCGTCCGAGCTGTGGAGAAGGTTCTCGGAGCCCCTACGCCCATTGAAAAGGAGCGGAGGGTCAAGTTGGTCGGGAGTTGGGAGCGATTCAACCGAGTGTGGAGTGTACTCGGAGTTGAGCCCCCAACTCTCCCAGACTGGTCCGCTTTGGACCAGGCTCCGAAGAAATGGAAGGCGGAAGCAGGGCCTTCAGGGTCAGTGAAGACACCTACCAAAAGGTGGTCCAGAAGCCGAAGGCCCTCACTCCTTGGAAATCTCCAGTCTTATCGCCGTAACAATTTGAAGATGAAGACGATGCGTACATGGTCATGGCGGATGAGTTTGAATCCCTTCTTGCTAGGGACAAATGCTCTCGAATGGGAGTTGAAGTATCCGTTCAAGATGATGCGGTGGTGGCGCCTACCATTGAAGGTGACCCTGAATAGGCGGAGATTGTAAACGTCCTGTCTAGCCAGGTAAATGACCTTGTCATGAAAGAAGGCGGAGTCGAGACTGTGGACACCTAGGTCTTGTCTCTAGACGAAGTAATAGCTATAGTGGTAGAATATATCTCCGCAACCATTCCTTTGGTTCGAAGTCTAGAGTCCGAAGAGTACTTTGGACAGATGTTTGAGCCCCCAAGTAATCCAGTGCTCGTTCAGCAACAAGATGTCGGAGGTAAGCTTAAGATGAATGGCTTCTCTTCTCTCCTTTTATCTGCACAATTTAAACAATGTTATTTACCTTTGATCCTTACATGATCGGCTCTGGTTGAGGTTGCTCCTGCTACAGAATTGGCTCCGTAGACTGTTGCGGCTTCGGTGCCAACTCCAGTTGCAGAACAAGTAGCTCCAATTTTGGAGGTAGCTCCGAAGAAGGTGGCAGGCCCTAGAAAAGGTAAAGGTAAAGGTTGGCCCCTGTCTGCTCCTATTCCAGGTTGGACTCCATTAGAGTCTACGGACAGAGGCTAGTGTATGGAGGCCTCCGAAGGTGCTTCCTTGCACTCTGGTCCTTCTCCGAGCGACGATGATTGGAGTGCCTTATCAAGGCTCCCCCTCCTTGCCCCCTTCCTTGAATGGAGGATAGGACTTTGGACTTTGTTAGAGCCTCTAGCTCGAGCTGGTCACGAAGTTGGGGATACTGACTTGGTCTCCATCCTTGGAGAGGCCAAAGGATTGGAGCTTGATGTTGCTCTTGAACGGGCGGCTTACCAGGTACGAAGCACATGCAAAAAAGAGTTTAGTTTGAACATATATACATAATTTACTTAGATTCTTCTTCTTTCTTTGCAGCAAGTGGTTCTAGCTTGAGTTGCGGCTGTGTCGAATGAGCGAGAATGCAACCGGCTCAATGAGAAGGTTACGGCTCTTCAAGGGAGTCTTATCGACTCTAAGACCCGGGCTTCGAGCTTGGAAGAAATGGCTTCGGCAGAGCGGAGCGCTAGAGACAGGCTAGAGGCTACAAAGGAGGAGCTCGAGGCTGAGCGGGTTGTACTTTGAGCTCAAGTGGAAAGGCTCTGGGAGGAGAAAGCTGCTTTAGGAGTTGAACTTGTCAAGCTCCGAGAAGAACTTAATGCTTGGCTGAGGAGGCAAAGAAATTGCTCGGACAAAAAAATCTCCTGATGACAGAGATAGCCAAACTCTCCTCTTTGATGTGCGAGCTCACTAAGTCAAATAAGGCATTGTCTGTAGAAAAAATAAATGTGAGAGTGTAGCCTCCGAGGCCATGGACGCCCTTCGGGTGTTCTAGAATACTTCAGCACTTCTTGCGCCTCCTCGTCAGCCGCCAATGACTCCCAGGTGTGAAAGATGAAGATGATCCAAGTAGTAGCGAAGACAATGAAGATGGCGGGTACTTGGTACGGAGAGATCTTCGGCCAGGTAGCCGCTCTCGGAGTGCTTCGTTACTACGAGGACATCGTACACTACTACAAACCATCACTGTAGTGGCGTTGGGCAAAACCACTATAGTGGCGGGCCATTAGATGTCTGCCACTACAGTTGCTGGTGCTGACAGTAGCACCAGTGCCCGCCACTACTATTGGTAAAGTAGTGGCGGTCGGTGCTAACGTCATCCTGGACCGCCACTATTTTACCAATAGCAGTGGCGGGCGCTGGTGCTGCCCGCCGCTGCTAAGCTGTCCGCCACTAAAGTATTGATGACATCACTTGCGACCACCACTACTATTCTAGCTATAAATGTGCAGCTTCTTCCTCCCCGAGCTCTACGAGAGTTCGCATTTAATTTTGTTCGTACAATGGCGACAAAAATCTAGATAAAGGGGGGAGGCTTTGTTTTCGTTTCTTTTGGAGGATTTCATTCTAGGAGGTAAATCCATGCCGAAACTCACATTTATTTTGTATTTAATCATGTATACAATGAGTTATTAGCGTTTTACTAATTTAGGATTTGTGAATAGAAATTTTCAAATAATCTTCTATTTACAGTGTTTCCTTCTCCCAAATGAACAAATATGACCTTTCTCACAATTATTCATCACTTGTATATTGATTTACGTCATTTTAATCTCTTTTTAAATTTGATTTATGATTATAGATCTAAAGTTATGTTGTTTGGAGAGGGAGAGAAACCAATATAGTTAATTTATTTAATAATTTTTTCTGCTTAATACATAGTTTGAATTAAAGCATTTTTAATTAATGTTGTTACGAGTGAAAATAAATCAATATATTTTCAATTTGTAAATTACTAAAATTAACAATAATTAATTTATTAATATTTTTCAAATAATATATGTTTTATATGGAGCCCAGGTCCTGGATGTACTCGTCCAACGATGGAGATGTGGTGGCATATTTTAACAGAGTAACTGAATTTACTGAAGCTCCCGCACAATATGCTTCCCGTCAGAGTGAAGAGGCAATATATTGTCCTTGTAAAGTTTGTAAAAACGAAGCGATGTATCCGTGTTCAGATCGTGAAACCATACGATTTCACTTGTTGAAAAATGGTTTCGTGAAGAACTATTATATATGGACGAAACACGGTGAGATGGGCCAAAATCCTCCTGAAGATTCTGATGTGCCGCAAGATGCTCATCAACATAGAAGAGGTTGTGATCATACATCTAACATAACACATGATGATGCTGATCAACATGATGATGATGACGCCTTTGATGTGGAGGAACTGATGCGAAATGTTGCGCCTGAGCTGCTGTTGCAGAGAACTACAACAAAAGGATACGATAACTTTCAAGCACTTGACAAAGCATCAAAAAACCTTCTTTACGAGGAACGCCATGGATGCGATAAGCAGTATACTGTGTTGTACACAATTCTTGAGCTTATGAAACTGAAGGCTAGCAATGGATGGTCTGACACTAGTTTTTCAGATATTTTATAACACCTAAAAAAGGTTTTACCGAAACCCAATGGTCTACCATCTGATACGTACCAAGAAAAGAAGATGATTTGTCCGTTGACTTTGGGCGTTCAGAAGATTCATGCATGCCCGAACCATTGTATCCTATATCGAAAAGAGTATGGATTGTTATAGAGATGTCCGCAGTGCAACGCAAGTCGATACAAACGTCCAAATGACTGTGTGGAGGACTACAATGACCACCAGAAGAAGAATAATAAGAGGTTTCAGAAGAGGAATAAAAATGTTATTGCAGACCATCCTGGAAAAAAGACGGAGAGGAAAGTTCCAGCCTTAGTAATGTGGTACCTACTGGTGATTGATCGCTTGAAATGTATGTTCTCTAATCCCAGAGATGCTGAACTATTAATATGGCATTTCGCTGGGCGAAAGAAGGACGGAAAACTTTGGCACCCTGCGGATGCTAGGCAGTGGAAATCATTTGACCTGGCCCATCCAGATTTCTCGGACGATCCTAGAAATATCAGGATGGGACTTAGCACGGATGGAATGAATCCCTTCGGTGAGATGAGGAACCCACATAGTACGTGGCCGGTCTTTCTATGCTTGTTCAACATTCCATCATGGGTGTGCCATAAAAGAAAATACCTTATGATCACTACTCTAATTTCTAGTCCAAAACAACTTGGCAATGACATTGATATCTTTCTAGAACCTTTGATGGAGGATATGAAACGTCTATGGGAACATGGTGTCTGTGTGTGGGATGAGCACAAGAAAGAGCACTTCAATCTAAGAGCCATGATCTTTTGCAACATAGCTGACAACCCAGGACGCATGTCCCTAACAGGACAGGTTAAAGGAAAGACAACATGTGTAGTGTGTGTGGACCAGGCAGAATCTATGCATCTTCCATCATTCGTTAAGACGATATATATGCGACACCACAGATTTTTACCAAAAAACCACAAATATCGAAGAAATAGGAACCATTTCGACGGTACAATCGAGCTTGGACAGCCTCCACGACATCGAGATGGCAAATTTCTATTCAAAATGGTAAAGAATATCAAAGTTGTTTTCGGAAAGAAGAGGAAGAAATCTGAAAAAATTAAGGATGATCCATTTAAAAAGCAGTCAATCTTGTTTAGATATTTGCCCTATTGGAAGGAGTTGGAGATTGGTCATGCTATCGATACAATGCACGTTGAGAAGAATGTCTTCGAAAGCACCATCGGTATTTTGTTAGACATACCGGGAAAATCAAAAGATGGACTCAAAGTATGAAGGGACCTTCAAACTCTCGGAATTAGACCCGAGCTTCACCCACAGGAAAGGGCCAATGGAAAATTTTTCCTTCCGGCTGCTAGCTATAACCTCACAATTGACGAGAAAAGATCAATCTGCAAGTGTCAACATGGAATTAGAGTTCCAACAGGATTCTCAATCGGATTAGCAGTGGCGGGCTGGTGACATCATCGCCCGCCACTACTAAGAGAAAATGGCAGTAACGGGCAGGATGACGTCAGCATGCCCGCCACTGCTAATACACCTATATATACTTTCCACTCCCGCCGTCCGAAAACCTAGTTTCATTTTCTAAACCCTAAACTCCCGTGTCGCCCCCCTCCGCCCGTCGCCGCCGTCCCGGAGCACGTCGCCGCCGCCCTCCGCCCGTCGCCGCCGTCCTCGGAGCCCATCGGCGCCGCCCGTCGCCGCCAGTCAGTAAATGATTATTAACCTAGCTTTGGTCTTATTTTATTCAGGCTTAGGGTTAAAATGATTTCTAATTGTTATATTAATTTATGCATGGTAATATAATTTAGTATAATATTACTAGTAGAATGCACTATAACAATAATGTTTTTTAATGTACTATAAAAAATTTCTGAGAAAAAAATTTTCCACTATAACAATAATGTTTTTTAATGTACTATAATATTACTAGCTTAGGGTTTTTAATGTTATATCAATGTGACAAAAAAATTGCAGATGCATATATGTTGCCATATATTCACGAGATTAATTAACCAAAGTATATATGTTGCCCACAAATTTCCCACTAGCCATTCCCGACCCCCAACCTCGACGACAGCGCCCTCCTCACCGGTTCACAATGGCTCCTCTTAAGATTGAACCAAATAGTGGATCCTCAGACTCTACATCAAGTGGCATGTGTGAGGTTTGCAAATGCGGTAAACTTAAGGTACATGGTATAGTTTGCAGTTGTTTGGTGAAGAAAGTGATTCTCATAATGGACTCCGACTCGGAGGACGACTCGCGATCGCCGAAACCAGATACGGTAAGTGTTGGCAGACGGAAGAATGATGAGACAACCGGTGGCAGAGGGAAACATGCCGAGGCTAGCGGTGGAAAAGGGAAGCATGCAGAGCAATGCGGCAACAAGAGGAGGCAGGAGGCAAGATCCTCTTTTTTTGCAAATTTTATATTTTTATCAGCCAATTCAATCATTGATAAGTTGTTCTCACTATCGCCGCCGCGTGTATTTTCTTGTTCAGGAACATGGAGAGCAGTTCAGACTGCCTGATGATGATGAGTTGGTTGAGGATTGGCAAGTTGAGGTTTTTCATCTATTTAACCAGAAATAGGTTGGGTTTGTGCCGAGGAAGAAGAAGCTCCAAACCATACCTTTCATCTGGGTTTGACCAGTAGTGTGTTTCGATGTGTAAGCTGGTTTCCCCAGCCTAGACTTGTGTTTGTTTACTTGCTTTCAAATAAACGTGATGTGTCAAGCGAGCCCCCGCACCACTGCGCTACAAAGTCTCGATTATATCGTAACAACATGACAAGTCTTGTCTTTTTAGACTTTATTTGATTTTTTTAGGATTAAAAAACCATAAATATACATGTCTTGTAGTTCAAATTTAACTTATTTTGACTTTGATCATAAAAACACACTTAGTGAAATAAAAAACAATAAAGTGAGATTTTTATTGTTATGATGTATTTTTATTGTTAAAAAAATTCAAGTTCAAATGAAGATTTAAACATCTATAAAAAACTTGCCGAGAATTAGAACGGAAATGAAAAAAATGTTTGGGGCCAACAGCAAGGTTCAAACCTCAAACCGCCTGCCGGTAGCGAGATTCGAACCTCAAACCGCATGGCCCCAAGTGAGCCCCCGCACCACTGCGCTACCAAGTGTTTCTCGATATTGCAGGAAGTGTATTATATGCTAGATAATCCCTACTACCCATATTAGTAGTGGTGGGCACATGTAATTAGTGGCGGGCATGCTGACGTCACCAGCCCACCACTGCTAATCCTTTTAGTAGTGGCGGTCGCATGACGTCATCGGCCCGCCACCACTAAGTCGAGTGACGTAAACTGAGGCAGAAAAATACCAACTTTTTAAATTTGATAAGTTATGATGTATTTTTATTGTTAAAAAAAATTCAAGTTCAAACGAG
Organism: Zizania palustris; assembly: GCA_019279435.1. Taxonomy (NCBI): domain Eukaryota; kingdom Viridiplantae; phylum Streptophyta; class Magnoliopsida; order Poales; family Poaceae; genus Zizania; species Zizania palustris. The sequence continues at coordinate 6,465,031 of JAAALK010000084.1, read as the reverse complement.
GATTTAAACATCAATAAAAAAGTGCTGAAAATTTAAAAAAGTACAAAACAGAAAAAATTGTTGTTTTGGCGCCAGCAGCAAGGTTCGAACCTCAAACCGCCTGCCGGCAGCAAGGTTCGAACCTCGAACCACATGGCACCAAAGCAACCCCCCGCACCACTACGCTACAAAGTCTTTCTCGACAATGTGTGCAGTGTATGCTAGATAATCCCTACCTCTACCTGGACTTTTATGTATTTAAATACCAATTTCTGTTAATGAAAACTACCACTTTTTGCCATTAGAATATTGTGTTGTATTTTTATTGTACAAAAAGTTTCAAGTTCAAAGGAAGAATCAACTATAGGTTTTGCTTTCAAACCTGAGTCATTTCATCTCTAAACCCTAATTCATCCCCGGAGAATCTTAGGTTTCTTAACGCCCTACATGATTATTTTATCGAAACAATTTTATTTTTTATGACAACATCTATGGATCGATCATATCATAACAACATGACAAGTCTCATCTTTTTTAGACTTTATTTTAATTTTTTGTGGATTAAAAAACTATAAAAATACAAGTTGTCGATCGAGTGTTGTGGAAACCTACATTTTTTATGATGGTTTTAAATTTATTGGATAATAACTAATTATAGAGTCAAAAACATGAATATGGTTTTTGTATAAATTTTGGTGAATTATTTCATGTCTTGTAGTTCAAATTGAACTTATTTTGACTTTGATCATAAAAACACACTTAATGAAATAAAAACAGTAAATTGAGGAAGAAAAATACCAATTTTTGCAATTAGAATATTGGTGTTGTATTTTTATTGTACAAAAAGTTTCAATTTCAAAGGAAGAATAAACTATAGATTTTTCTTTCAAACCTCAGTCATTTCATCTCTAAACCCTAATGCATCCCTGGAGATAGCAGTGGCGGACTGGATGCCAACCACTACAGGTCGTTTTTGCCCGCCACTACAGTGTAGCTTTGTAGTAGTGGTATTATCTGTTTCGCTGGAGCCCGGAGCAGCCCCCTCTAACTTCGGTGGTTACTGACTGTTGACCCCTTCGCCTGACGTGGTCACAACTTTGGAGGATTTTCAGTCATCCTGGAGAGCTGAAGGCCGGTCAGCTGTGAAGGCATGGATCGATGAAGGTCTCCGTCAAAAGCAAGCGCGGGCGTAGCCTTCGAGCAGCAAACCTCCTTCGGACCTGAAGGTTTAGTTCTCCTTAGGGCTCCTCCTATGTAAAAAACTTATGTTTTTGTTCTCTTTTGAATGAAAAGACTTTTGTGGAAATGTTTTTAGGCTTCCCAACCTTTTTTGGATGAGCTTAAAGTGTTAGAGGTAAACGAAGAGCTCCGCCTACAATGGGCTACCTACGAAGACTTAAGGCCTCACAGATGTCCCCGATTTTCAATTCCTCGTGGAAGCCACGGAGAGGTTATACCCGAGATATGTACGGAAGTATTAGCTTATATTAAGGAGGAGGAAAAAGAAGAAGTCGCTAATATAGCGTCTTCATATTTAGAGGACGTTGATTGGTCCAAAGAAGAGTGTATTGGCGAGGAGCAAGCGAAGAAAAGCCTCGAATGACTTCGGACCTGGGCCGAGCTTCAACAAGAGCAAAGGGATTTCCATGCTTCAAAGAAAGGGAAAAGAGTTAAGCATAAAGTTTTAAAGACTCCAGGTTCCAAAACGAGTCGTCTTCGAAGCCGAGCCAACTCTGAATCCAACTCTAGGGATCGAAGGGGTCTCCGCTTCCTCCTTGGCTTGAACACTGGATTTTTCCTAATGTAATGTAATTTAATGAGTAATATAAACTAGAAAGCTTTGAAATTGTCTCATTATCTCCTAGCCCCTCTTTGGGGGTAAGAACCTTCGATTTTCAAACGAAGATGGTTACGCATAACGATTGTCATGCCATATAATAGCACAATTTCAATAACTTTTAATTTCGGAGGCTCGGGGCCCCTTATTGTATTGAAAAGGAAATAAGGACTCATAGTCCAAAATTCGAAGAAATGGTCGCTAAGGACCTCGTTGATTTCTTCGATCCATAGATGCGAAGTCTGAAAATGGTAACTTAGTACTTTTTTCGATGTGGTCGCTTTGGACTCTTTTTACGGATGTTTTCAAGCTAATTGCTCAGAGTCCATGTCATTTGGTCTCTTTGGACTCTTTTTGCGGATGCTATCAAGCCGGTGGCTCAGAATCTGTTTTTTGTGGTCTCCTTCGACTCTTTTTATGGATGTTATCAAGCTAATTGCTCAGAATCCATAGCATTTGGTCTCTTTGGACTCTTTTTACGGATGCTATCAAGCCGGTGGCTTGGAATCCGTTTTTCATGTAATTTTCCCACCTTGACAGATACTTCAAGCCGGTGGCTCGAAGTCCGTAAATTTGGTTCGAATGAATAATACTTATCTCTGCAATCCGCTCTGTCCTCCTAATGCGTCCACTAGGAGTAGGAATCATCTTGAGAAGTAGGCATTACTCAAACCATGACCTTTATTCATTTAGAAAGTGTTTACAAATGATTACAAAGAGCCCCTATGCGAAGTATCTCTTAAGGTGCTCTGCATGCCATCCATGTTTTAATTCTTCACCTTCTAAATTAGCTAACTTAAAATATCCGTCGCGTCCTGAACGAAGGATGATATATGGTCCTTCTCATTTATTTCCTAATTTCCTCGGAGTGATAATGCTTCGTAGTACTAAATGACCCGATTTAAGTTCATTAAGTTTAATCTTCGGATCATACCAAGTCTTCATCTGATGTTGATACTTCGTCAGGTTAGCAACAGCTCGAAGCCTTCTTTATTCAGTTAGGTCCAGCAAAGCCTGTCTTTCATTTTCCGTTTCAGGTTCGATGGTGCGAAGGTATCCTCCTTTAAGCTTCGTCGGCGTCATGGCTTCATCTCCGAATAGTAATCTATAAGGGGTGAAACCTGTGGACCTTGCTTGGGTGGTTCGAATGGACCAAAAAATCTTCGAGAGTTCTTCAGTCCAAAGCCCCTTCGCTAATCCTACTATTCTTCGATTCAGGCCTGATAAAATATTACCATTAGCTCACTCGACGGCTTCGTTAGATTGAGGATGATGGACAGCTGCAAAACACATTTCAATGGCAAGACCTTCGCAGAACTCTCTAAAGTGTTTGGCATCAAATTGAGTGTCATTGTCGATTGTGAGCTATCGAGGCACTAAGAACCTGTAAATAATATTCTGCCAGAAAAATTGATGTACATTCTTTGAAGTGATAGCTGTAAGGGGTTCTGCCTCGACCCACATAGAAAAATATTCGATCGCTACAACTACAAATTTTAAACTGTCTTTTGCCATTAGGAAGGGGCCAATGAGATCCATACCCCATCGGGCCATTGGCCATACCAGAGCAATAACTTGAAGAGGTGTTGGCGGACGATGACTCTGTCTTCCCATCCATTGACAACCTTGGCAAGTGCGGACAAAGGCCTTCGCATCAGCTACTATTGTAGGCCAATAAAGCCCTGGCGAAGTGTTTTCCCTGCTAAGGCTCGAGGGGCAAGATGGCTACGACAAAGGCCTTCATGAATTTCTCAGGTTATATCTTAGCCTTCATCTTGGGAAATACATCGGAGTAGGGGAGAGCATACTCCGGCATTGTATAGAATCCCGTTGATAATATGATAATTTTGTATTCTTAATTGCAATCTTGGTAACACCGGGCCTTCGAGCAAACTAGCTTCCCCTTGCAATAATTCCATAATCGAACTTCGCCAGTTAGTGTTAAGTATGCATAGAACCTCTGTAGGAGGAAGTTGGGGCACCGAAGGGGAGGCGAGCTCTTCATAAAAAAGCCCCTTCCGGAATATCTATGGCTCCGGCTGCAGCTTTTGCTAAGATATCAGCTTGTGCATTGTCGACTCTTTGGATGCTTCGAACAAAGATCCCTTTAAATGCTTCTTCAATATTGCGAATTTCTTCTAGATATCTAGCAAGTTGCGGATCCCAAACTTGAAAACTTTAATCAACGTGCCCTGCTATAATTTAGGAATCTATTTTTATTACAACTCTTGTAGCACCGAGGGCACGTGCTCTGCGAAGACCTAGCAAAATTCCTTCGTACTCCACAATATTGTTGGACTTAAAGTTGAGCCTTGCAGAGTACATTGCTTTCTGTCCTGACGGTGAAATTATTACTTCTCTGGCACCTGCTCCGGATGCTTGAAAAGCCCCATCATAGTATATGGTCCATATTCCTTCACTTGATTCTTCCGAAGCCCATATTGCAGATGGAGTCCATTCTGCTACAAAATCAGCCACCACCTGTGACTTGATTGTTGTTCTTGCTACAAAGGAGATGCCGAAGGGTGCTAGCTCAACGGCCCATTTTCCAATTCTCCCTGTAGAATCCTTTCTTCGGAGCTATCTCCTAGAGGATAAGAAGTTGGTACAATTACATTATGTGCTAGAAAATAATGTCGTAATTTCCTCGAAGGCGTCACTAGAGCATAAGTAAATTTTTCCAACTCAAAGTATCTGGTTTTTGCTCCGGATAAGGCTTCTGATACAAAAAATACTGGATTTTGTACCAACTTTCCATTGAAATCCATTTCTCGAACAAGGACCGCACTTACAGTGGAGCCATAGCTGCAAGATAGAGGAGAAGAGTTTCATCTGCATTGGGCACACTAAGTGTTGCAAGGTTGCTGAGATAATCTTTAATATCATCAAAACTCTTCTGGCACTCCGGTGTCCATACAAAATCTTCGGACCCTTTCAAGGCTTTGAATATTGGGAGGCTCCGCTCTGCAGACCTTGACAGAAATCTACTAAGGGCTGCGAGGCGTCCGAATAGTTTTTGAACTTGCTTCTAATTTTCCAGCGGAGCCATTCTCTGCAGTGCACTTATTTGAGTTGGGCTAGCTTTGATCTCCCTGCTCGAAACTAAATACCCTAAAAATTTTCCAGCTTGAGCCCCGAAGACCTAGCAAAATTCCTTCGTACTCCGCAATATTATTGGTGGACTTAAAGTTCAGCCTTGTGGAGTACAGTGCTTTCTGCCCTAAAGGTGAAATTATTACTGCTCCAACACCTGCTCCGGATGCTTGAAAATCTCAATCAGATTATATGGTCCATATTCCTTCACTTGATTTTTCCGGAGCCCATACTACAGATGGAGTCCATTCTGCTACAAAATCAGCCACCACCTGTGACCTGATTGCTGTTCTTGCTACAAAGGAGATGCCGAAGGGTGCTAGCTCGATGGCCCATTTTCTAATTCATCCTGTAGAATCTTTGCTTCGAAGCATATCTCCCAAAGGATAATAAGTTGGTTCAATTACATTATGTGCTAGAAAATAATGTGGTAGTTTCCTCGAAGCCATCACTAGAGCATAAGTGAATTTTTCCAACTCGAGGTATCTGGTTTTTGCTCCGGATAAATCTTCTGATACAAAATATACTGTATTTTGTACCAACTTTCCATTGAAATACATTTCTCGAACAAGGACCGCACTGACAGTGGAGCCCGTAGCTGCAAGATAAAGGAGAAGAGTTTCATCTACAATGGGCACGGTGAGTGTTGCAAGGTTGCTGAGATAATTTTTAATATCATAAAAACTCTTTTGGCACTCTGGTGTCCATGAAAAATCTTCGGACCCTTTTAAGGCTTTGAATATTGGGAGGCTCCGCTCTGCGGAACTTGAAAGAAATCTGCTAAGGGCTGCGAGGCATCCAGTAAGCTTTTAAACTTGCTTCAAAATTTCATGCGGAGCCATTCTTTGAGTGCACTTATTTGAGTTGGGCTAGCTTCGATCCCCCTACTCGAAACTAAATACCCTAAAAATTTTCCAGCTTGAGCCCCGAAGATACATTTTTTGGGGTTGAGGCGTACTCCACATGCTCGGAGGCTCTGAAAAGTTTATGCTAAGTCTAGACTATGTTGGTGCTTTAAAGCACTCTTTATTACAATGTAATCCATATAGGCTTCGATATTACGGCCTATTTGGTGTTCTAGAGCCTTAGCAATTATTCCTGAAAAAGTTTCCCCGGCATTTCTTAAGCCGAAGGGCATTCTTACATAGCAAAAGACTCCCAAAGGAGTTACAAATCTTGTCTAGGCTTCGTCTTCGCGTTTTAACTATATTTGATGATATCCAGAGTACGTGTCGAGGAAGCTCAAGATCTTAGAGCCAGCAGTAGAGCCGACTAATTGATCAATGTGGGGCATGGGGTAGGGGTCACGTGGGCATGCTTTATTCAGGGATGTGAAATCAATGCACATGTGGCATTTGCTGGAGGCCTCTTTCTTGACGAAGACCAGGTTGGCTAACCACTCCGTATGAGCCACTTCTCTAATGATTCCGGCCTTCAATAATTTTTCCACTTCTGCTTTAGCAAGGTTCTCCCACTATGTTGACAATTTGCGGAGCCCCTGGCGAACAGGTCAAACCCTTGGGTTGACGAGTGGGTTGTGCTCAATGATACTTCGGTCAACTCTAGTAATATCTTCATCGGACCAGGCAAAGACATCTAAATTTTCTATAACTACTTCTTCTAGCGAAGTAGCAATTTTTGGAGGCAATTCCTTGCCAAACTAGATAGGATAATCTTTGTCGTCCTTTACAATGATCTTCGTTACAATTTCTCCTTTGGAACTTGGCCTAGGGGAGGATATCTTTGAGAATTCACTTGACACAGGTATATCCTCCGAATGGTCTTGCACATTATTTATTTGTAGAGGATCAAGAGGTGGACCATGGTCGTATTCTGCCCTTCGTGCTGCAGCTTGGTCACCAAAGACTGTGAGCACTCCTCCTTGCGTGGGCATCTTCAGTCATATATAATTATGATGCACCATGGATCCGAATTGATTTAATATGCCCCTTCCAAAGATGACATTATAGGCATAGGGGGCATCAACTACGTCGAAAATCACCTCCTCCGTTCTAGCCAGGAGCCCCTCTTCAAAGGCAACCTTGAGGCCTATTTGGTCGAGGGCATCGAGAGGAGGAGATGTTTTCGTGGGAAACATAGCTGGTCGAAGGCTTGAACAAAGATAATATCCGCGGAGTTTCCGCCATCAACCAGCACTCTCCGGACTTCCGTTCATGTAATATCAGTAGTGATAACAAGGGGATCTGCATGAGGAAATTTTATACCCGCTGCATCGGCTGCGGAGAAATGTATAGGCACGTGAGACCACTCGGGCATTTCAGCAGCCGATGAGGAGGTCCCAATGTGCCCTACTTCACGAACATACTCCCTCCTTTGCCTCTTTGACATGCTGCCCAGGGTTCCTCCTCCAGAGATGAGAAGAACCACTCTTTTGTCGTGATCTTGTGTATCTTCTTGCTTCGGAGGTGGCATAACACTGGCCACCGAAGGTTGTCTTGGGGCTTTGAAGTTTTCTACACATCTGACGGTCTGTACCGGCAACGGACGTGCCTTGGGAGGGGCTCAGTCAGTAGTGCCTCGACCAGAGCTCCTTTTGAGGTACTCGCTCCTCAAGGCTTGTATAGACTTACATGCATCGGTAGCATGGCTCCGATTTTCACCGTGGACACAGCAGAAGAAGGCTTGGCTTCTGCTAGCTAGCTTCCCTGGCGGCCTCCAGCCGTTGACCTTGTTTCCCGGAGCTTGTGAATTCTTAGGGGGGATTTCGACGAAGAGGAGGCAATATTAAAGACTTAGAACGAGGATGTTTTTGCCCTCTTCATCTGTCATGCTGGTTGTCGAAGTGGTACCCTTGTGAAGGAGTCAAAGTCTTCACTTCAAGTTCAACTTCTTGGATTGTTGGTGAAGACGAATTCGTCCTTTGGAGCCATCTGTTGGACTAGAAACGACGACCAGAGGGGGGTTAATGGGAGCTTTTAAAATTTCAGACTAAAAATAGCCTTCTGTTTTAATTCTGTCTTCTGCGGAACAGGCTTCGAACACACCCTTCGAAGTTTTGGTTCGGAGGTATTTCACAGCTTCGAATACAGGCTTCGCAAGGAGTAAAAGTTCGAAGCCAAGAAGACTTCGCTCCACCCACAACCCCAAAAATTCAGCTTCTGCTAAGTCAGTGCAGCCTTCGCACACAGAATGCCTTCGTGCAGGCTTCGTACTCCACGTGCCGGAGTACCTCAAGTCAACCTCACTCCGGAGCCAGCCTCGCTCCGAAGCCTGCTTCACTCCAGAGAAGCCAGCTTCACTCCGAAGCCTGCTACACTCCGAAGAAGCCAGCTTCGCTCCGAAGCCTGCTTCACTCCGGAGAAGCCAGCTTCGCTCCGAAGCCTGCTTCACTCCGAAGCCCCACCTTCGGAGTACCACCCTTCGAAGTCCCTCCTTCGTCCAAGGCCTCTGCATGAAGCATTCCATGAGCACTTCGTCGTAGTGTCTCTCCCCGAGCACACTCCTCGACGATCCTCACCTGGACCATGCCTTTGATGCACCTCGACTTCTGAGACCTTCGTCGGGTATACCTTCGAGTGTCTCCCTCCGGAGCACACTTCGAAAACCTTGCCTCTGCTGAGGACTTGATCCACCATACTCCAAAGTCACTCCATTCAGAGTACCCTTCGAAGTGCCTCGCCTCTGAGGACTTCGTCTCGGGGTACCTTCACCCGGAGCCAGGCTCCGCACTTACTGCCTTCTCCTGGCGCACCTCGACCCGAGGTCCGACCTCGACCCCTTCGCAGCCTTCGTGACGGAGCTCCCTGCTCCCCTGGCATCAAGCCTCCTGCTTGACCAAGGTTCACCTGCTTCTACCCGTTCGTCGCCTCCGAAGTCCCCTGCACACCACAGACAAACAGACAAGTGTATCTAGTACCCCGGAGACCTCTCCGGGTAAGCAACCTCCCATACACACTCCGGTGTACCGCCCAAAGTACCGAACCCTTCGGTACAGCCAAGTCATTGTGTACTATCGGACCCCTCTGACAGGCACACTCCGCTGCAACAGCTGCAGCCAACAGACCCACCGAACCCTTCGGTGAAACAGCCTCCAAACACCTTCGAAGAGCCAGCCTCCGAACCCCTTTGGAGGGACCCCTTCAAATCAGAGGGTAAAATCTGTCAATCACTCATCACAGACTCCGAAACCAACCCTTGGTTTCTCACCATCCTTCCTCCGACCTAGCAAAATCCACAAAGTAGGCCATTAACTGCGCTACTGAGGAAATATGCTTCCGGTGAAGCTTGTCGAGGAGGCCTGCATTTGTGACTCCTTCCCGAGCCGCATCAACCACAGACGATGTGGACAACCCTCTTATCTGTGACTTCGTATGAGCGAAGCACTTGAATAACTGCTGCAAAGTTTCTCCAGGTTGTTGCTTTACCTGAAAAAGACTTCTGGTAGACATAGGGGGCACAAATGTCTCTTGGAAGTTACTTACGAACTTCTTCCTTAATTGCTCCCAGGACCTAATTGATCGTGGTTTCAAAGACCAGAACCAACAGAGCGACTCCTTCGAGCGCAAGGGGGAAGCATTTCTCCATTGTATATCGAACCCCTCCGCTAGCCTCAATTGCTAAAGCATGCGAGCGGGCAAATTCTCCTAGATCTTCCTCTTCGGAGTACTTACAAAGCTTAGAAGTTCTGAACTTAGGGTCAAAGCACACCTTCTGTAAGTCTGGATGCAACGGAGATTCATCATCAAAAGAAGCATTCTCAGTGCTTCTTAGAATCTCAGAGGCTTTGGGATAAAAGGTGAGGTCATCATCTTGAGGCACCTTTGGGATGACGGGGCTAGCTTGAGAACGATGCATGTCCGTAGCTTCCTGCCCCCACCTCGTCACTTCATCCTGAAGATAGGCCATTTGGGTAGCCACGTCGTTATGACGGTCTTCGTTTCTTTTGGAGGGGACCTTCGAGTCTTTAGAACTGAACAAGTCAGTTCGGAGCACAATCAGAGCTGCAGGAGAGGCTCCGTCGGTTCGAAGCATGGACAAAGTCCCGAGAGGGGCTTTGTATGTTCGAGGAAGAATATTTGTTTCTGGAGTTTGAGGTGGGGGACCACGGAAGGTCCTCCAACCTCGACGGTGTTTGAAGATTTCAACCCAGAGGTCCGAGAAAACCTCCGAAGGGGACTAGTGCCTAGGCTTCGCTTAGGAGGCATGGCTCTAGGAAAGGATTGGTAGAGAACGAAGTTTTTGTACTAGGTTCCCCACAGACGGCGCCAACTGTTGGCGTAAAAGATTACACTAACAGGTTTAGAAAACTAAATGTCTGACAAACAAAGTGTTTGTTTGTGTAAACTATTCCTAGCCTTCGAGATGGATAATAGCTTGAGATAGTTTGAAGTGTATATTGAATATCTGAGTATTCGATACCCTTTACAGAGTGAAGAGGGGTATTTATAGACCGAATACATGGGAAAAGACTTCTTTACCCTCTAATTACATCTGACTAAGAAGATAATGTTTGGTATTCTTCGTAGGGGTAAAAAAGTAAAAGGCTAGTCTAATTAGTGAGAAGATAAATCTTCTGTCCTTGCTGGCAACCCCCCTTCAGGTGAAGAGGCTTTGGAAGGCTTCGTTACACCGAAGCTTTGACTTAGGTCTCCACTGTTTAAGGCTCCAAACCAACGAAGCTTTATTGCCTTTAGGGTCTTCGGAGAACAGAGTTCCTGACTTTGAACCATGGTGAAAACCATGCTGGGCAAATCCTCTAGAGTAAAAATGTGGAGCCTCACGAAAATGATAACAAGAATGAGAGAAGGGCTCATGTATACCAATAGATGGATGATACATGTCATGTGCACTCAACTCCCAAGAACATCTCTCATCCTTTATGTGACGAAAGCAAAAGCCAATCAAATGATACACCAAGAACAATGAAAAATCTTCTTAGGGGATGGGGCATTGAAAACTTAGGCTTTTCTCACAGGCTGTCAAGGTTTTGTTTTAGCAGCTCTCTTGGTTGGAGGAGGTACTTTCTTTGAAGGCTGGATGAGGTTCTTCACTTTCTGTGGAGTGACTAACTTGGCTTTCTCTTCCTCAAGGGTTGTAGGTGGAGTGAACACAATTTTTCCCTTAGTGTATGAAGTGGTTCTCTCAAAACCCAACCCTAGAGGTTGCTAGATTTTCTCCTAGATCTATCGTTCCTCCGCCAAGGTCGCTATGAGGCAGGCACGGTCCGGCGTGGCAACGCGATGACACGAAAAGGTTGGAGAATATGGGCAAGTGGAATGACAGCGGAGAGTTCATGCGCACGAGATCGTGATGAAACGACCAGAGAAGTTCCAACGTGTGTGCCTAGTTTCTTGTAGTAGAAACAATTTCATTTGTTTTCCTCTTTAACTTTCATTCCACATCAGTAATTTGCCTACGTGACAGTGCATTTAATGATATGGAAACTAGGCTAGTCACATGATTGGGGATGTGCTAACGTACATCTGTCTCGAGCAATCAATAGTCCACAGTCAACATAGCAAGGCTTTTGGAACCCATGAATTTTATAAGAATTTTACCGAAATTAATTCAATTTCCAAAAAAAACTTTAAAAATTCTGTATTCAATGGAGACAGGGAATTGTCCCGTTTTCTGCAGTGATTAATAATAGCAATGCATATATTTATAACTGTCGGCGCAACGGATTACGCTAACAGGTTCTATAAGACCAAGAATTGACAAACGAAGTGTTTGTGAATGCGGACTATCTCAAGCCTCCGAATAGAATAATAGCTCGGAATAGTTCAAAGTGTGTATTTGAATTTCTGAATATTTGATCTCTCTTACAAGGCAAGAAGGGGGGTATTTATAGGTAAAATCTCTATGGAAAAGACCTTTTTACTCCTTAATTACAACCGACATAGTGGATACTATTTCGGTATCCCTTATAGGGTTAATATGGTAAAACATGCTTGAAGGATGATGATAAAGTAGACGTCCCATCCTTCTGTTTGTTTTCCACTCTCGAAGGGAAAGCTCTTCAGAGGGTCTCTTCGGACTAGAGCCTAGACAGACCCTTCGGCTTCGAGCCCTGCAGTTCGGAGGGGGTCTTGGGCCCTGAGACTAAGACTTGGCTTTATCTTCATTGTATAATATATTTGCTTGGAATCTTGGAGGATCATGGGGATGAAGTATTTTCCCCCAACAGTAGCCTCTCGAATACGCTTCTCCGGATGGCCTGTACAGCAAGGAGAGTTGTATACGCAAGAAATATTTTCATGCTCAGGACCTTAGAAAAAATGCAAGGTATTATAACCGTTTGAAGCATCCTTGGTGTTGGAGATGCATCAAAACCGAGCTTCGAATTTGGACCTCCGTATGATCACTCCGAAGGAAATTGAAATGTTATAACGGCAGTAAATAGCAAAGAGCCGTTACTTTTGTACTGTTATCCCTCAAATAGCCGTTAGGCCACCGATGACAAGAACAAGTGCAAGAGTGCCTACGGCAGCGGCGACCTTCGTGCAGCGGCAAGCTTGGGCCGCATCTATGGCGGCAGCAATGGTGGGAGCTCCAGGGGGCTCTTGGATCAAGGATCCACGGGAACTCCGCCCACCGTCGAAGAAACCGCTGAAGCAGACCTTCATCCTCAGCGATCGAGTTGCACGACGGAGTCCGTAGAGGAGGTAGTGAGTGGAAGACTGGGACCGGGGATGAGGACTCGAATCCCCGGGGAAGAAGTGATACCAGCACCGAGGAGCGGAGACTTGGGCTCTCTTCAATAAATTTCTTAACAGATGTATTGGAGATGTTCCATGTCACCTTACCACAGCTATCTCCGAATGCCATAGCTAGGCTGGCGGTCTTCAAGTGGGCCCTTTAAGCCGAAGGGTGCGAAGGAAGGTCTGAAGTGTTTGCATCGAACCATGAAGCTTCGTGCCAACCCAAGCCACATGACGGGCCTGGAGACTCCAAGCTTCTGGTGGCCTTTGGGAGTGTCAACTTCCAGCTCTAGAAGGGGCACTTGAAGAACTTCCTAGTAAAGGCGGTCAACAACTGGTGGTACTCCGATTGGATACTCCGGTGGTTTTATGCTGAGGTTGGTGAATACTCCGGCCTTGCGTGGCCTCTGCAAGAGATCTGGTACAGGAGGGAGGTGGAGGTGACTTCGGACTCAAGTCTGCTTTCAACGCGACTTGGGTTGCTATCTTCGGTGGCCAAGCGCGTGAGCATGCGAGACTTGGTAGAGGAATTCATCGCCCTCTGGATACCTCCGCTCGGGGTCAATTGGCCCATTATTTTCCGCAACACTTCAGAAGAGGATCTTTGAGAAATCGCTTCGAACTCTCTAGGTAACACTTCGGTATCTCCTGTACTCAAATTAGTTTTACAGAATATCTGCAATTTTTCTTAACAGATTGTTACCTTGTTTCAGCGGCTCCATTGGCGCTGTCTCTAGAGCAAATAGCTCAAGCACCGGAGAGGGTGCTAGGAGCCCCCACTATAGTGGAGAAGCAGCGGAGGGTGGAGCTAGTCAGGAACTGGGAACGCTCCAACCGAGTGTGAAGTGCACTCAAGATCGAAGCCCCTCCTCTTCCAAGCTTTGATGCAGCGGGGCCAGTTCCTCAAAAGAGGAAAGCTTCTACTGGGACCTCCAAGGCCGTGAAGACTCCGGCGAAAAAGGTGGCATGGAAGGCTAAGCTCCCATCTCCTTCGGTGTCTCCACCTTCGCTAGATATTCGGAGCTCTTCTTCGGAGGAGTCCGAAGAGGAGGATACTTCGGAGGTCGGAATGGGGAGGGAGCTCGAAGCTCTACTCATGGAGGGTGGTGAGGGGGATTCTCGTAGTAAAACCGAGGATCCACCTCAGTGTTGATGTTGAGGTGATGCCGGCAGTTGAAGAGGAAGAGGCAGTCTGAATTGAGCCCGTAGGGGTTCAAGGAGCGGAGCCAGAGTGCTTTGATTCGCCATTGACCGGAGTGGTGGTGACGGAGGTAAGGGCATCTATGTCCGCCACTCCAACCCAAACTTCAGGGGAGGACATCGAGGAGTACCTCAGAATGTATGAGTATATAGGGGATCCCGTAATCCTCCTCAAAATTTAGATGGAGGTAAGCCTTCGGTCTTTATTTCTTGATTCATCATACCTGAAACAATTTCACTGTATTGGCAATATCTTTTAGGTGATTGACAAATACCTTATGTATGTAGATGCTTCGGGGAGCAATGTGGCTTCGACCCGAGATGGAGCCTTGATGGAGGACTTGGCTCCAGCTGGGGTCGAGGCTCCGATAGAATAGGTGGCTTTGGTAGCGGAGGCTACTTCCATTGGAGTTGCTTTAGCAGAGGGGGTCACTCCTGTGGAGGGGTCCACTCCGACAGAGGGCGACACTCCGATGGAAGAGGTAGCTCTGGTGGCTCCAGCAATGGCGAGTGGTAAAGGCAAGTTTTGGCCTAGGCCTCTCCCTTCCTTGGTGATGACACCGTCGAGGTCGATGAATGATCCTTCGGTGGAGGCTTCGGAGGAGGATCCCACCAAAGATGATCGGAGGTCCATGTCCTGGCTCCCGCTATTAGCTCTGTTCTTAGAGCAGCGGATAGGGCTTCGGTCTCTCCTGCAGCCCTTGGCTGAAAAGAGCCAAGAGGTTGGCAACTCCGAGCTGGTATCCGCGTTGATCAAAGCCAGTGGATTGGAGCTAGACATTGCCCTCGAAAGGGCTACCCTCCAGGTATGCAAGGGACATAGTGTACATTTAAGTTATTGTAATTACACCATGCATTGCTTTTTGCAGCATGTTGTTCGTGCTAGAGCGGCGGCGACTTCCAATGAGCTCGAATTTAATCGGCTCAAAAGGAAGGTTACATTGCTCTAGAGGGATCTTAAAGGCTCTGAAGATAAGTCCCTGCAACTAGAGGAAAAACTCCTCGAAGAGCGGAGGGTGAAGGCCATTGTAGAGGAGGCACTTCGAATGGAGCAGCATGCTCACGCTGACCTAGCGTCTTCAATTAAGGAGCTCCCAGCGGAGCAAGTGGTGCTCAGAGCTGAAGTTGACAAGCTTCGAGCAGCGGAGGTGACTTCAGGGGCCGAACTTGTGCGGCTCCGAGAAGCACTATAGCAAGCGTTGTCTCGGAAGAACTACTTGATGACGAAGACAGCTGAGCTCTCCACCATCGCCATAGACCAGACAAAGGCCGAGTCGAAGCATAATGAAGTGGCTCATCAGACCATGGATACCCTCTAGGGTGTTCTAGAATATTTTGGAACGGTCTGCCCATCATCCTCAGCTGCGACAGACGAACCTCTTGGCCGTAAGCTCAAGATGATCCAGGCGGCAGCCAAGATGATGAAGGGCTCTAGTACTCTCTACGAATAAATCTCCGGACAGGTAGCCGGGATCGGAGTCCTTCGTCACCTTGAAGCCGTTGGGGTCTCAATTGCTCCGGTGAAGGGTTCAACGCCTGCAAGCTTCCCTGACGAAGACTTGTTGCAACCATCGCTTGACGTCGCCTTAGCTTGGGAAGCTTTTCGGGCAACCTGGAAAGCAGATAGCGAAGCTGCGGCCAAGGCGTGGATCGACGAAGCCCATCGGTAAAGGCAAGCACAGATGAGGCCTTCGGCTCCACCTCCGCCTATTGCTCCGCCTCCGGACCCGAAGGTCTACCTTCTTAGGTCGCTTTGGCCATGTAAAAATACTTTATAATGTTCTTTCTGCTTCAATGAATAAAAAGTCTTTGTTTGAATGTTTGTTTTTAGGTTTTGCTGCATACTTCAGTTTTTGATCTCGAAGTATTAGAACATGACGAAGGGCTTTACTAACAGTGGGCTATTCTTGAAAGCTTAAGACCTTATAGGCGCCCATGATTTTCTGTTCCTCGGGGGGAGCATGGAGAGATAGCACCTGATGTTTGTAGCGAAGTCCTTTCTGATGAGGACATCACTTCACATGATACACACATGGAGCCTCCACCTACAATTCAATTACAAGGACCAATCACACGCACCCGTGCCCGTCGCTTGAACCATGAGGTTAATTCTTTCCTTAGCAACTATGTTAATATTTGTTTGGATGGGATGCTACTGAATACTAGTGATATTTTGTTGCTTAGGAACATGGGAGATGGAATAGAAGAGTTGGAGTTGAAGACGGAGTCGCACGGATGATTTGAAGTCAAGAGTTCGCTGGTTCGGACTACATCGACCACTATGCACCAAAATGGGCATAACTTCCTCATACGAAGTCCGATTGGCATGTTCTTGGACTTTTTGGAAAGCTAAGAAGAAGATGGATCTTTTGGCGTTGGTTTCGCCTCATTTGGAGTCTCGAGCCATCCTATGTGTTTAAAATAGTCCTGCATGACAGAATTGGACCGTGTTGGCCCATAGTCCAAGTCTGTACGTATTCTAGCCCACAGCCCAAGTCTGTACGCCTTCCACAGGCTGCCCACGCCTTATATACTCACGCCAGCCGCCTTTAGGGTTAGGTTTTGCTTTGTTTGCATCTACACTTGTGTGTTTAGATCCCGCTCCTGCACCGGACCGATTGGCTGCTGCATCAGCGTTTGTGAAACCTCTCCTCTTCATAGTTTATCTGTGATTTGGCATTCGACTTGTATCCTTCCTGTTCTTGCTTGTGTTCTTGGGTTCGCTTGCAGGAATTAGCCTTCATGGCGAGGTCAATCGTGCCCTGCGTGGTTGATAACCAACGGAGACGGTGGTGTAGCGATTGCAAGGTTTTGATCCGCCGGACCGGAGCCTTGGATCGTCAACGTCGAGATTCTCCCCCAATCCAAGTTATCCTTTACCTAGCGGAAGATCGGGACCAATCCCCCATCAGTTGGTATCAGAGCTCAGATTTCCCGTTAGGTAATCTCGATCTTCTATTATTTTACCTAGAGTCCAGAAAACCCTCACAAAAAAAATCCCCACCGAGAACCCCTTTGTGCCTTGCGATTTTAATTTCAGTTTTTAACCTTGTTGAGTTTGTGTTCTTGGTCGAGTCTTGGTGCTGGTTTAGTAATCCCTTTGTGTCGTTTGAGTAGTAGTTGGTCTTGTGTCTCAAAAAATTCCCCACCCGAAAAACCCCCCTCCACAACCCTACTCATTTTCCACATCGAGTCTTTGTGACCCCCTTCGGTAAAACAGGCATAACGTTTTGCTCGTTTGGCAGAAAAATCTGAAATTTTTTGAGCATCTTCCTGACCCAATTTGGGGGGTACACTAACATGGTTCCCCTGTTAGCCCTCACCAGAATCGCCAAAAAAATCAGGAAGATAAAGAAAAAATTAGTCAAAGTTTTTGCTCGCCGTTCAGCGAACTTGTTGAATTTCTGTGAACCACATCCCACCTCAGTTGCAGGTGCCAATTTTTGTGGTTGCATCTCTGGTCATCCTTGTTCAAAAAAAATAGAGTGAAAAAAAGAAAAAAGAAAAAGAGAAGCGGTCCTGTCTATTGCTTGTCCGATCCCTTGTCCGAACTCTTGTCCGATCCCTTGTCCGATCAGCGGCAGTGGCAGATTCTGCTTGTCTGATCTCTTGTCCGATCTCTTGTCCGATCCCTTGTCCGATCCACAAGCAGAGAGAAAAAAAATGGGCACATAGTTTCCCTCTATTGCTTGAATTTTCACATTGAGATCACTAAGGTCAGCAGCTTTGACGAGTACTAGGGAACACTTATTGAACTTGGTTTAACTGTTATTACTATCGCTAATCCTTGCTACTCACTTTGCCTTCCAAGCTACACCTTTCTCTTGGTCAGGACAGGTTCATTTCTTGCAAGTGTTCTTACCACGCCGCAGTGAGGTCACCGGCCTACAGGTGATGAACCAAGTGGAGGGTGGTGTGCAATTGCAAGAAATGATCCGCCGGACCAGAGCCTTGGATCGTAAACATCGAGATTCTCCACCAATCTAAGTTATCCTTTACCTAGCGGAAGATCGGGACCAATCCCCCATCAGTTGGTATCACAGCGTGGGTAAGGCGCTTGACGGATTGCTTCGACCACACACCCACCACCCCACCTAGCTGTTTTCCATAAGGATTTTCTTTGTTGTTTTGTCTTTTCACTAACATGGCAGCACTTATTGTACAACGTGTCTTGAGCACTCACATGGACCAGGACGACCGGGCACAACGGAATAAACTGTTTCAGACCTTCTTCCTCGTCAATGACCGTCGTGTACGTGTCATCATAGACAGCGGTAGTTGCAATAATTTGGTGAGCCACGACATGGTAACTAAGCTTCAACTTCTCACACGTGCACATCCACACCCTTACCACGTACAATGGTTCAACAATAGCGGTAAGGTCAACGTAACACAAACTGCTCGCATCAATTTTTCCATTGGTACATACGTCGGAGTTGCTGATTTTGATGTAGTACCAATGCAAGCATGTTCTCTATTACTTGGTAGACCTTGGGAGTATGATATTGATGCTACACACCATGGTAGGAGCAATAAGTACACATTTATGTATAAAGGAAAGAAAGTTACATTGCTTCCTATGACTCCTGCTGAAATTGTGAAATTTGAACAAGAAAAACATGCTAGGGACGCACAAAAGAGCAAACAACCTTCTGAAAATCAGCAAGTAGCCAAAACGCTTTCGAGGCAACAGAAAGATAAAGTTGCTTCTCCTTCTTCATCACAAGTTATTAATCTGAACGGACGTGTCATGCTTGCAACTAAAACTAACCTTGCAGTACGTAGTTTTCTTGGTCTTGCAGGTTTCTACTGGCGTTTTGTGAAAAATTTCAGCACCATAGTCGATCCTTTACCTGAGTTGACCAAGAAGAGAGTTACTTTTACTTGGGAGCCAGCACAAGAACAAGCTTTTGCCACACTCAAGGATCGCCTTACACATGCACCTCTACTTCAGCTACCCGACTTCAGTAAGCCTTTTGAGTTAGAATGTGATGCTAGTGATTTTGGATTAGGAGGTGTGCTGCTACAAGGAGGTAAACCCGTGGCCTATTTTAGTGAGAAATTACATGGTCCACAGTTGAATTATTCTACCTATGATAAGGAATTATATGCCTTAGTGCGTGTGCTTGAAACTTGGCAACATTACCTTTTGCCTAAGGAGTTTATTATTCATTCGGATCATGAAGCATTGAAGCATATACGTAGTCAAGCAAATCTGAATACCCACATGCTAAATGGGTAGAATTTATTGAGACTTTTCCATATATCATTAAGCATAAGAAAGGGAAAGATAATGTGATTGCCGATGCTTTATCTAGACGTTATACATTGCTTTCTCAACTTGATTATAAGATCTTTGGTTTAGAAACATTGAAGGACATGTATGCTACTGATTTGGACTTCAAAGATGCTTTTGCAAATTGTACAGATGACCGTGCTTGGAACAAATATGTGCTGAATAATGGATATCTTTTTCGTGCTAACAAGTTGTGTGTGCCGGCTAGCTCTCTTCGCTTGTTGTTATTGCAGGAAGCACATGGTGGTGGTTTGATGGGTCATTTTGGATCAAAGAAAACCGAAGATGTGTTGTCCACACACTTCTATTGGCCTAGGATGAGACGAGATGTTGAGCGCTATGTGGCACGATACACTACTTGCAATAAAGCTAAGTCCCGTCTAAACCCACATGGTCTTTATATGCCTCTGCCCGTTCCTAGTGTACCTTGGGAGGATATTTCTATGGATTTTGTGTTAGGATTACCTAGAACTAGGAGGGGGAGAGATAGTATTTTTGTGGATGGTAGATCGGTTCTCTAAAATGGCGCATTTTATACCTTGTCACAAGAGCGACGACGCTACAAATGTTGTTGATTTGTTTTTCAGAGAGGTCGTACGCTTGCATGGAGTTCCCAATACCATCATTTTCAGATCGTGATGCTAAATTCTTAAGTCATTTTTGGAGGACGTTGTGGCATAAGCTAGGGACGAAGCTGCTGTTTTCTACTACTTGTCACCCCCAAACGGATGGGCAAACGGAGGTCGTCAACCGTACATGGTCCACTATGTTGAGGGCTGTTTTGAAGACCAACTTGAAGCTCTGGGAAGAGTGTCTACCTCATATTGAGTTTGCATATAATAGGTCAGTACACTCCACTACTAAGGTAAGTCCGTTTCAAGTGGTCTATGGCTTTAATCCGCGTGCTCCTATCGATTTGCTACCATTGCCACCCTCTGAAAAATTGAATTTTGATGCTACTACACGTGCTGAATTATTACTTAAGATGCATGAAACTACTAAAGCAAACATAGAGAAAATGAATGAGAAATATCGTGCTTATGGTAGTAAGGGTAGAAAAGAGATAACATTTGAACCGGGTGATCTTGTTTGGTTGCACTTGCGCAAGGATCATTTTCCTGATTTGAGAAAGTCTAAATTGATGCCCCGTGTTGATGGTCCTTTCCGTGTGCTTGAGAAGATAAATGATAATGCATATAAACCTGAGTTGCCTGCAGCTTTTGGGTTAGTCCCACATTTAACATTTCAGATTTAAAGCCCTATTTGGGAGATGACGATGAGCTTGAGTAGAGGACGACTCTAATTCAAGAGGGGGAGGATGATGAGGACATCACTTCACATGATACACACATGGAGCCTCCACCTACAATTCAATTACAAGGACCAATCACACGCGCCCGTGCCCGTCGCTTGAACCATGAGGTTAATTCTTTCCTTAGCAACTATGTTAATATTTGTTTGGATGGGATGCTACTGAATACTAGTGATATTTTGTTGCTTAGGAACATGGGAGATGGAATAGAAGAGTTGGAGTTGAAGACGGAGTCGCACGGATGATTTGAAGTCAAGAGTTCGCTGGTTCGGACTACATCGACCACCATGCACCAAAATGGGCATAACTTCCTCATACGAAGTCCGATTGGCGTGTTCTTCGACTTTTTGGAAAGCTAAGAAGAAGATGGATCTTTTGGCAGTTGGTTTCGCCTCATTTGGAGTCTCGAGCCGTCCTGTGTGTTTAAAAAAGTCCTGCGTGACAGAATTAGGGCCGTGTTGGCCCATAGTCCAAGTCTGTACGTATTCTAGCCCACAGCCCAAGTCTGTAAGCCTTCCACAGGCTGCCCACGCCTTATATACTCACGCCAGCCGCCTTTAGGGTTAGGTTTTGCTTTGTTTGCATCTACACTTGTGTGTTTAGATCCCGCTCCTGCACCGGACCGATTGGCTGCTGCATCAGCGTTTGTGAAACCTCTCCTCTTCATAGTTTATCTGTGATTTGGCATTCGACTTGTATCCTTCCTGTTCTTGCTTGTGTTCTTGGGTTTGCTTGCAGGAATTAGCCTTCGTGGCGAGGTCAATCGCGCCCTGCGTGGTTGATAACCAACGGAGACGGTGGTGTAGCGATTGCAAGGTTTTTATCTGCCGGACCAGAGCCTTGGATCGTCAATGTCGAGATTCTCCCCCAATCCAAGTTATCCTTTACCTAGCGGAAGATCGGGACCAATCCCCCATTACTTTCTTACATCAAAGAAGAAGATAAAGTAATAACATCTTCTTCGGAATATGTAGTTTGGTTTGATTCGGAGCATCAAGTTGAGGACCTGATGGAGGCTAGCTCCGAACGACTTCTAACCTGGGCCGAACTTCAAGAAGAGCAGAAAACCTAGAGGGCTTCGAAGAAGGGTAATCAAACTCGAACCAAAAGGAAGGTTTTAAGAACTCCAGGCTCCGAAGACCGAGCTAGTCCCGGAGGTAGCTCTAGGGGTTGGAGAGGCCTTCATTTCTACTTAGGCTTAGATACTAATTTTTCATGATTATAATATTTTGTAATGTGATTTGACCAAGTAATATAATTTGTTTGAGAAGCATCGTTTAATTGTGCCTTATTCCCCTGCCCCTCTTTGTGGGTGGGGGCCTTATGCAATGCAATAGGGCTGGTCGCACACAACGCCTGGCATATTAAAGCCGAGGCTTCACAAATAGTACTTGACAATCACGAACTCAACTTTTTCATAGAGTTATTCGAAGTGTTTGTTCATATCATGATATCTTACCTAGTAGAGGTAGAGTAGGCGACGAATCAAACTAATGGCTTGATGTCGGTAAAGATGGTCACTATGGACTTGGTAAGGAGCTTTGAGCTTATAAATTAGAGCTCTGAAATTGGTCACTTAGGACTCTTAATAGGTTTCATTTGGCCTGGGCCTTGAAACCTTATAGTTTGGTCACCTTTGAATCTTTTTCAGATGCTTCAAACCCGGAGGATCGAATCTGTTTGTTTAAAGTCCTTAGACTCTTCTACGGATGCTATCAAGCCAATGGCTTGGAATCCGTAGGTTTTGGCCACCTACAGCTCTTTTTCAGATGCTTCGAACCTCAGCTCTTTTTCAGATGCTTCGAACACGGAGGATCGTAATCTATTTGTTTAAAGTCCTTATACTCTTCTACGGATGCTATCAAGCCAGTGGCTTGGAATCCATAGGTTTTTGGCCACCTACGGCTCATTTACGAATGCTCCGAACCAGTGGTTCAAACTTCGTTATTTTATAGTCCTTAGACTCTTCTACGGATGCTATCAAGCCAGTGGCTCGGAATCTGTAGGTTTTGGCCACCTACGGCTCTTTTACGAAAGCTCTGAACTAGTGGTTTGAACTTTGTTATTTTATAGTCCTTAGACTCTTCTACGGATGCTATCAAGTAGGTGGCTCGGAATCCGTAGGTTTTGGCCACCTTTGGCTCTTTTACGGAAGCTCCGAACCAGTGGTTCGAAGATCATTTATTGGGTTCTAATGAAAGATGCCTACCTCCGCAAGCATCTCCGTTCCTCTGATGCGTCCATCAGGGGTAGGGAATATTGAGGGGTAAGCATAATTCAAACATCAAGCTTTTATTCATTTAAGAAGGTACTTTACAATTCGTTAAAAGGAGCCCCTAAGTGTAATAACGTTTAAGGTGGTCTGCATGCCATGCATGCTTTAACTCTTCCCCTTCTAAATTTGCAAATTTATAAGATCTGGGGCGCCCTAAGCATTGGATAATATATGGTCCTTCCCATTTGTTCCCTAATTTCCCCGGAGCAATTACACTTCGCAGTACCAAATGACCTGGTCTAAGTTCATTAACTTTTACCTTCGGGTCATACCATGCCTTCGTCTGGTCTTGGTACTTTTTCAAATTGGCGACAGCTCGAAGCCTCGTTTCTTCGGACAAGTCAAGAAAAGTGTTCCTTTCATCTTTATTTTTTGGCTCCGTTGCGCGGAGGGATCCTCCTTTCAGCTTCGTTGGAGTCATGGCCTCGTCTCCGAACAACAACCTGAATGGGGTAAAACCTATAGATCTAGCTTGAGTGGTCCGAATGGACCATAAAATCTTAGGTAGCTCTTCGGTCCACAGCCCCTTTGCCAACCCTACAATCCTCCGATTTAAGCCAGATAGAATATTTCCATTGGCCCGCTCCATGGCTCCGTTGGATTGGGGATGACGGATGACTGCAAAGCACATTTTAATGCCCAAGCCTTCGTGGAATTCTCTAAAAGGTTCGACATCGAATTGGGTGCCATTATCAATTGTAAACTCTCTAGGCACTCCGAGCCTGCAAATAATATTTTTCCAAAAGAACTTCTGCACATTTCTCGAAGTGATAGCAGTTAAGGGTTAAGCTTCCACCCATTTAGAAAAGTATTCGATTGCTACCACTGCAAACTTCAAGCCGCCCTTCTCCATTAGAAATGGGCCGATGAGATCCATTCCCCATCGTGCCATCGGCCATACCGGAGCAATCACTTGAAGGGGTGTTGGAGGACGATGGCTTCGTCTTCCCATCCATTGGCATCCTTGACAGGTTCGAACCAATGATTCTGCATCTGCTACAGTTGTTGGCCAATAAAGCCCCTGGCGAAGTGTTTTGCCTGCAAAAGCCCAAGGGGCTAAGTGGCTACCACATAAGCCTTCATGGATTTCCCAAAGTATATCTTGGCCTTTGGGTTGTGAGATGCATCAAAGTAGAGGAGAACAGACTCTGGCTTTGTGTAGCATTCCGTTGACAAGCTTATAATTTCAGACCCTTGATTGTAACCTTTGCAATTCTAGGCCTTCTAGTGAACTTGCTTTGTTCTGCAAAAAGTCTAATATTGGGATCCGCCAATCAGTGATTAGTATGCAAAGTACTTCTGCTGAAGGTGGTTGAGGCACCGAAGGGTTGAAAAGCTCTTCATAAAAAGCCCCTTGCGGGACATCCAATGCTCCGGCAGTAGCCTTCGCTAGGATGTCTGCCTGCTGGTTATCTACTTGAGGGATGCTCCAGACAGAAATACCTTTGAATAATGCCTACATCTTATGGATATCTTCTAAGTACTTCGCAAGATGTGGATGCCGAGCCTGGAAGATTTTGTCAACATGCCCTGCAATGACCTGAGAATATGTTTTGATTACAACTCGAGTGGCACCAAGTGCGCGTGCTTTGCGGAGACCAAGCAGGATTGCTTCGTACTCTGCAATATTGTTAGTGGACTTAAAGTTGAGCCTTGTTGAGTACATTTCTTTATGTCCTGAATGTGAAATTATCACGGCTCCGGCACCAGCCCTGGATGCTTGAAATGCTCCATCGGAGTAAACCGTCCACACTCCTTCGCATGATTCTTTTGGAGCCCATACTGCGGATGGAGTCCATTCTGCAACGAAGTCAACCACAACCTCAGACTTAATGGTTGTTCTTGCGGTGAAGGAAATGCCGAAGGGGGCTAGCTCGACAGCCCATTTTCCAATTCTTCCCTTGGATTCTTTGCTCCGAAGCATATCACAAAGGGGATACAATATAGGGACAATTACAATGTGTGCTAAAAAGTAATGTCTTAGCTTTCGCGAAGACATTACCAAAGCATACGCGAATTTCTCGAGCTTAGAGTACCGTGTTTTTGCTCCGAACAAGGCTTTTGAGACGAAGTATACTAGGTTCTGCACCAGTTTTCCATTGAGCTCTATTTCTCTAACAAGCACTGCGTTGACTGCGGAGCCTATTGCTGCGAGATATAGGAGTAGAGTTTCCTCTGCAAGGGGCATAGTAAGTGTTGATAGATTTCCAAGGCAGTCCTTTATTTCATCGAAGCTCTTCTATCACTCCGACGTCCAATTGAAACTTTCATACCCTTTTAATGATTTGAAAATTGAGAGGCTTCGCTCCACTGATCTGGCCAGGAATCTGCTGAGAGCTGCAAGACGTCCGGCCAGCTTCTATACTTGCTTCAAGGTTTCAAGCGGAGCCATCCTTTGGAGTGCACTTATTTGCGTCGGGCTTGCTTCTATTCCTCTGCTCGAAACTAAGAACCCTAGCAATTTTCTTGCTTGTGCTCCGAAAATACATTTTTCAAGGTTGAGGCGAACTCCACATGCTCGGAGGCTCTCCAAAGTTTCTGCTATGTCTAGACTATGCTGGTGATTTAAAGCACTCTTTATTACAATGTCATCCATATAGGCTTCGACATTTCGGCCTGTCTGGTGACCCAGAGCTTTAGCAATGAGACGTGAAAAGTTGCCCCGGCATTTCTCAAGCCTAAGGGCATTCGGACATAACAGAATACTCCAGAAGGGGTTATAAAGCTTGTCTTGGCTTCGTCTTCGCGTTTCATCCAGATTTGATGGTAACCGGAGTATGCCTCAAGGAAACTCAGGAGCCCGGAGCCAGTCTTAGAGTCAACAAGTTGATCAATGTGGGGCATGGGGTAGGGGTCTCGTGGGCATGCTTTATTCAGAGATGTGAAGTCAATGCACATGCGCCACTTGCCGGAGCCATTTTTCTTGACGAAGACAGGGTTAGCCAACCACTCTGTGTGGGCCACCTCCCTAATGATTCCATCTCTTACAAGTTTTCTACCTCCGCTTTAGCGAGGTCTACTCTCTCAGTTGACATCTTGTAGAGCCCCTAGCGAATGGATCGAACCTCAGGGTTGATGAGTAAGCTATGCTCGATAATGCTCCGGTCAACTCCGGGGATATCTTTGTCTGACCAAGCGAAGACATCCAAATTTTCTCGAACCACTTCTTCTAGCGAGGTGGCGGTCTCCGAAGGCAACCCCTTGCCAAACTGAATGGAGTATTCCTTGCCTTCTTTGACAACGATCCTCGTGACTACATCACCTTGTGGGCTTGGATTGAGGGAAGGGTTCTTCAAAGGGTCCAGCGACCCTGAAGCCTCCTCCGAGTGCTCTTGCACACTGTTTACTTGCCGAGGATCGAGAGGTGGGCCATGGCCGTACTCTACTCTCTGAACTGCGGCTTGATCTCCTAGGATCGTAAGTACTCCTCCTTGCGTGGGAATTTTGAGGCACAAATAATTGTGGTGCGCCACGGCTCTGAATTGATTCAGCATCCCTCTTCTAAAGATTGCATTGTAGGCGTACGGAGCGTCAACAACATCAAAGATGACTTCTTCAACTCTGGCCAGGGGCCCCACGCCGAAAGCAACCTCGAGGCCTATCTGGCTGAGGGCTTCGAGAGGAGGGCCTACAAAACCTTGGAGTGGACGAGCTGCTGTAAGTAGATGCCTTCGGGGAATGCACATTTGATCGAAGGCTTGGACGAAGAGTATGTCAGCGGAGCTTCCACCGTCGACCAGAACTCTTCGGACTTCCACCCCTACCACGTCATCTGAAATGATGAGGGTCAGCATGGGGGAACTTCACCCCTACAACATCTTTGGCAGAGAATGATATGGGCACATGGGACCACTCGGGCATTTCTGTAGCCGAATTTGAAGTCCCTATATGTCCTACTTCACGAATGTAATACCATCGTTGATGCTTCGACATATTGCCAATGGTCCCCCCTCCAGAGATGGGTAGGACCACTCGCTTGCCATGATTTGGAAGGTCTTCTTGCTTCGGTGGTGGCATAATGTTGACCACCGAAGTAGCATAGGATCTTCGAGATTGCCTGCACGTCCGACAGCTTGCACGGGCTCCGGCCATGCTGCTAGAGGGGCTCGGTCTGTAGTGCTTCAACTCGAGTTTCTCCCAAGATACTCATTCCGGAGAGTCAGTATGGACTTACAATCCTTGGTGGCATGGATTCTGTTTTCGCCATGCACACAACAAAAGAAAGTCTGGCTTTGGCCAGCTGACTTCCCTGGTGGCCTCGAGCCACTAGCTTTATTGCCCTGAGCCTGTTGATACTTGGAAGATATATTTGGAGCGGAGGGGGCAATATTCAATACTTCAGAGCGAGGGTGCTTCCTTCCTCTTCTGTTATCGTGAGAACGATTATCGAAGAGGGCCTGCACAGGACTCGGAGCCCTTGGCTCTATCTTGACTTCTTGGGAGAGGGTTGGTGTGGATGAAGCAGTCCTCCGAAGGCACCTTTCTTCTGATTTGACATACTGCTCGAAGTATGCCATCAGCTGTGCCACTAAAGAAACTAGCTTCTAGTGAAGTTTGCTGATGAGGTCGAGATTCATTACACCTTCGCGCACCGCATCCACAACAGATGACGTGGATAGCCCCTTGATCTGGGACTTGGTGTGGGCGAAGCGCGTGAAGTATTCCCGAAGAGTTTCTCCCACCTACTGTTTCACTTACAAAAGGCTTCTAGTAGATATTAAGGCCACGAAGGTCCCCTGGAAATTACTCACGAATTTTTTCTTCAACTGCTCCCACGACTTAATTGATCCTGGCTTTAAAGACCAGAACCAACGAAGGGCTACACGTTCTAACGCAAGGGGGAAACATTTTGCCATCATATTTCAGATCCCTCCGCTAGCTTCTATTGCAAGAGCGTAAGAGCAAGAGAATTCCTCGGGGTCAGTCCCTCCGGAGTATTTGTACAGCTTCGAGGCTCGGAACCTGGGATCGAAGTGCACCTTTCGCAAGTTCGGATGCAGCGAAGATTCGTCGTCGAAGGAGGCGTTCTCGATGCTTTCTCGGACTTTGGGGGCTTCGGGATAATCATCGGGTCGTCGTCTTGATGCGTCTCCGAAGCGGCAGGGTTGGCCTGAGGAAGAAGCTTGTCCGCGGCCTCCTGCCTCCATCTTTCTACCTTCGCCTAAAGTCGGGCCATTGTAGGACCGAAAGTAGCGACCAGAGGGGGGGTGAATGGGCGCCTAAAAATTTCTTGCTAAACTATATTTTAATCCCACCACCCAAATAAACTTAACCAGACAAATAATATTTGCAAAGCAAATTTCAGGAATTAAAGTTTTCTAGGTTGAAAAATTGACCGGTATCTTAAGTTAAATGGTATTAAAGATAAACTAAATAAAAATACTGCAGCATATAAAAACACCTAAATAAATCACGAGATATTTATATTTCAGTCTAAAAATAAAATAGCAATCAAATAAATAAAACATGCGGTATCCAGAAATTAATTTAGAAATAAACCTAAAATATCTCAAGTAAATCTATAATAAAAATATTACTGCGACTAATAATAAATTTTTCTTTTTATACGAGCAGATTAAAGAATATTAAAATACAAATATACGAGTACTAAAAATATTTAGGCAGATTAAATTTTCCACAAAATTTCTAAACAGATTTTCAGCTAATTAATTTATAGATGATTATCTCTAAAACTGATCTACTAAAAAATAGGAGATAAAATTAACTAACTAATTAACACTTAGGAGATAAACACTAACCTTCATCTATTTGCTCGGCGCCACAACAAATCTTCTCTGTGTGCTGAAAACATGTGCAACGTGATATATTTTTTTTCGCCGAAAGTTGTAGCGCGCGTAGCAGGAGATAACATGCAATGCTAAATTTCTTGGCTGCCTTGGAAACCACACGCAAAAAGCTGAGAGGAGGTGAGGTCTCCTGCTACCGCACGATGCAAGGCAAAGCCTTGGTTCCCGTGTTGTCTTTTCCTACCAAAAGCTACAACATGTACTTGCCTCGGAAAACGTGCAGGAGGATGAAATCAAGTTACGCCTTGCCTCTGCTGTGGGAGTCCTGCGCAAAGATGCAGCACCAGCCGCCGCCTTGGTTCACGCGCACCGGAGAAACTCGCCGCACGGGTGTGTTGCGGCAAAAACAACAGACGATAGAAAAATGCTGAACTGTAGATTATAGATTGATCTATTAGAAAAATAGTCAACTATCCCGAAGGGGATAGGGGCCTATTTGTAGGCAAATCCTAATACATGAAAAGACTAATTTACCCTCAGGTAAAATAAACTGACTCTAAAATAAATTCCGAAAATTACTAAAATATTCTTAGAAAAATTAACTGACTCGAATAAAAATATTCTAAACTTAAAAACTAAATATTAATATCCTAAAAACGAAATAAACATAGATTGTCAGTTTTACGCCGAAACTGACAAAGCGTCCACCGTCTTCGCACCGGGTACCCAGATTGGGCCGACCCGACCCCGCGGCTTCCTCAGCCCGGCAATCGCTCGCCGCCCGTGTACCTGAGTCAAACCTAGTCAACAGACCGGTAGATCATCTGCCGCTCCTAGCCATGTACCCGGATTGGGCCAGCCCGACTCCGCGGCTCCTCTTCCCGGCCGTCGCTCACTGCCCATGTACCTGAGTCACATGCGCCTCAGACTCGGCAGGTCTTCATCTCTCCCTTCCTTTGACTTCTGTTGACAATCACTCATCACATCTGGATATCAAAACCATATACTTTAACATGGTTTCTCAGCCATCTAAGCGTCCATGTCTTCGGGGAGGTTTTCACTTCCTCCGGAGGGGTCCTCCGGGTCTGGGGAACTGACATAGTCAGTTCGGAGCATGGACGGAGCTGTCTGAGGGGCTCCGGTTGCTCGGGGGTTATTGAGTACTTCAGGAGTTTGGGGATGTCTAAAGGTCCTGCTTCAGAGATCCGAGAGGACCTTCGGAGAGAGTCAGTGGCTATACTCCGATTAGGAGGCATGACTTACGAGGCTAAGCAGGATCCGAAGACCGAGGGCTTCGAACGGTGGTGGAAGGAGAAAAAAGGCCTTCGAACTATACTTGAAGCCCTTTGCCGAAGGGTGCGCGGAATCCTGTGACTCTGAAGCTCCCTCCGCAAATGTACTTCAAAATACAGGCAGTGATAGAGAACTAGCTTTTAGTACTAAGCTTCCCACGGACGGCGCCAACTGTTGGCGCAATGGATTACGCTAACAAGTTCTATAAGACCAAGAACTGACAAACGAAGTGTTTGTGAATGCGGACTATCTCAAGCCTCCGAATAGTATAATAGCTCGGAATAGTTCGAAGTGTGTATTTGAATATCTGAATATTCGATCCCTCTTACAAGGCAAGAAGGGGGGTATTTATAGGTAAAATCTCTATGGAAAAGACTTTTTTACCCCTTAATTACAACCGACATAGTGGATACTATTTTGGTATCCCTTATAGGGTTAATATGGTAAAATATGCTCGAAGGATGTTGATAAAGTAGACGTCTCATCCTTCTAGTTGTTTTTCACTCCGGAAGGGAAAGCTCTTCGGAGGGTCTCTTTGGACTAGAGCCTAGACGGACCCTTCGGCTTCAAGTCCTTCAGTTCGGAGGAGGTCTTGGGCTCCGAGACTAAGACTTGCCTTAATTTTCGTTGTATAATGTATTTGCTTCGAATCTTGGAGGATTGTGCGGATTAAGTATTTTCATCCAACAATAACGAAATATTTTTTTTAATATTTTCTTTGAGTTCTTCTTATGTAAGTCAAAGTAGATTTGTCCCATTTACTGCAGCAATTAATATTGGGAGCGTATATATTCATAACGAAATTTTTAAAAAAAACTAGTCAATATTTTTAACACTTTCTCTAATTTCTTTTCTTATATAAGTGGTTTTAGTCTTCTTATATTTTTTCTACATATAATTCGTTTTTCTTTATCAAATAAATAATACTTCTCTCATAAATAAGCAATTTATTTTTCCAAAAGCAGAATAAACGAGTGTTAATAATATTATTTGACTAGTTTTTTTTTAATTTTTATGCACGAGTCCACAACTATGCAAAACCGGTTAAAATGAGTTACCACTATAACCCTGTCAATTACGACAGCTAGAACATCTTCAATGGTGCTCTAAAATTTAATTCCCTATATAATATTTTTGAGATTGTTTTTGAGGTGCAAAGCACTTAAAACAAATTTCATTCCAATAGAGTCAGTAAACAGTTAGAGCATCTTCAATGGACACTCTAAAATTTAATTCCCTATAAAATATTTTGAGATTGTTTTTGAGGTGCAAAGCACTTAAAACAAATTTCATTCCAATAGATAAACAGTTAGAGCATCTTCAATGTTCCCTATATAATATTTTGAGATTGTTTTTGAGGTGCAAAACACTTACAACAAATTTCATTCCAATAGAGTCCGTAAATTTAAATCTCTATGTACGCTTCCTAAATGTAAAAAGTGAAATGATTAATTTTAGAAATTCTTCCTAAATATATAGAAAACAAAATGATTAATTTTAGAAATTCTTTATTTTAGAGAATCATTTAGATAACCATTTAGAAGATCTGTTAAAAGTTGATTTTTTAATTATAATCTCAAAATATTTAAGAACTATTTAAAGTATCTGTTGGGAAAAAATGCTCTTATAGCTCAATTACCACTAAATCCAATCAGTTTACGATTAACAGATCGCTTTCGGCACTACTTCGCGGGGATGCACGGTACTTTTGTGAACCTAAGTCATTGGTCTCCCATGTCCCACCTACTTTGTTTGATTGCTACTCCAAGTTTTTATGCCATGTTTTTCTTTCTAATATATTTTTGGCAGAAAAGGAGAAGCCGGTACATGTGGAGGGAAAGAATAAAAAACCAAAGGCATGTACACATAAAACATCACAATAGGCAAATACATGCCGATATACCATTTACGGATTTCTGTAGCAACTTTCGCTACATAAGAAAATTTTAGGGCTAGTTTGACAGCATCCCGATCCATCAATGTGAAATGGACTGAAATCTTGGGTTGCTAAACTAGCCTGAAGCAAAATTCCAGCTGAAATTCCCACCTTCCAAACTCCCCAAAAGAGCATCCCTAACACTGTATAATCCACCCGTAGCCATGCCAACTTTTTTTAAGTATTCAGTCTTCTGCATGGTTCACCACTGATTTCAGAAACGCATCTCGTACTGAATCCACAAAAAAACAGCATCTGAGCCGGAAAAGTTGTCTTTTTTTACTGTAGTCAATCTGTTGCAGTTCAGGAACCAGAGAAAAGCTAAGATGTCAAGTTTTAAGTGTGCTCGAAACCAATTTGATGGGCAAGCTACACTTACATTTTTTGACATGCCTGTTTTGGTATGGCTGCTCTAGTTGCCGAGAACTTGCTTGCCTCATCTGAACAGAGTGAGATGCAAGTGGGCAAGTAGCCGAGTTAAATGACAAAAGAAAAAAAAACAGGATAAATTTAACAAATTGAAGCTGTATCCACAGGCTCCACCAACCACCCATGTATAAATACAAGGGTGGGAGGAAGATCTATGAGAATTTAACATGAGAAAATATACCTGACTACTGCCTGCTAGTCCAGTTAGCCCATAAGATGAAGCTGACACATGATACATATTAGCATGGTAAATGACACCCTGCTTTAATATAGAACCAGACAGGTTGTATAGCATACCTAGGCCTGGAGGATATCTATTGCTGTCATGATAATATGGTGAAGATATAGTGGTAGAATGTGGCAGCACAGCATAGCTGACATATGATGATGCAAAGTGAGAAAGAATCAGCTACTTTATTTGGATAAACAATATGAACCATGCAGATAGTTCAGATAACCTTGAAGTTGTGGCAATATATGTACTACTCTCATGATGAGTATGAGAATGACCTCTCATTGTTGGATAAAAAGAATCATCGCCCTGGAGAGTAATCAAAATTAATGTGATAAAAAAGATAAGCTTGTAGTCTTTCAGGCTTATATGCTTTCAACCTACCAGTGCTGAAAACAGCCGTTTCTCTCCAGAATATATGCAGGGATAATCTTGAACAGAGTCTGTTACTGTTTAGGGGGAAAACATCAGCCATATGCCATAGAAGATTTCAAAGTTGAACAACTTCAGAGCGAAAACAATATGTCAAAGCTTCAAAATTATATTGAATTACAAAAAGGACTACATTTAGGAATGGAGCAAAGCATGACATATTAGGAATGCACATAACTGGGACTGGCAGCAGGGAGCAACTAGCAGAATTTGTAGCATAGGGAAAAACTAAAACTGCACCATCCAATTTTTGCCAGATATTGTCAAACAGGTAATAAGGACTTCACATGCATTCAGATAATCTTTTTGTTCAGATGAAATGGTTTATGAAAGACATCTATCTGATTGTACACCGACTCAACTAAATATTAGAGAATACTCCCTCCGGTCACTAATAGATGTGGGCATCAACACGGTATCCCAAAATGCAACTTTGACCGCTAACTTCTTTTATAAATCAATTAGTTTTACAAAAGTACTTTTGAGACAAATCTACAAATGTGTTTCATGAATTCAAACAAAATATTTCATAAGATATGGATACTCAAAGTTTTAAAAGTTCTGGATGCTTGTTCAAAATAACAAATATTTCAGACAAGAGGGCCATGGCTTGAGGCTATTCCCCTGTCACCGGTCGGGGTTTCCATAGAATTAGAAGGAACTAATCTTCTTAATTTATATAAAAGAGAGGTAGTTAGTCGAGGCCATGAACCTCATCGTCGTGGCAACGCCGTTGCGGCGACGCGACAATGAGGCAAGAGATATAGGGACGCTAAGCCTAAACTGAATACTCGATGACCTAAACTCCTATTGGGCCCTATTTATTTAGACACAGGACCAACTCCTTTAATTGATCTAATCTACTAAAATTGAACAGAATAATCTAAACAGAATTTAACCTAACAGGTGTCATGGCCTCAGATCATGGGCCGGAGGGCCTAGCCCGCCAATACTGTAGCAATTAGGTTAAATTATGTTTAGATTAACTAGTTAACAGTCTAGATAAGATAAGAGTCTATTTCGGTTAGGATTAAGTTGTAGATTAGATCAGCCTTATGCCTATATAAATAGGGCTTATGCACTAGAGTTCTTGTCGAGTATTCAGTTCAGGCTTTGCCATCTATATCCCTACCTCTTCGCCGCATCACCGCAATGGCGTCGCCGTGACGGAGAGGTCCAGGCCCTCGACCAACTACCTCTTTTAGCTACAGTTTAAGACGATTAGTCCCTACCAACCGGAGTGTTATCCCAGCCGATAACAACTTGGTATCAAATGATCATGGTTCGCCATCCGCTGCCATGAGCTCTCCATCCATCACCGAGTCAGGAACCGACGTTGCAGATGCCATAACAGCCATCATGGAGTGCCTAGATGCCTTCGGAAGGCGCCTAGATATCTTCGGAAGGCGCCTAGATGCCTTCGAAAGACGCCTAGATGCCATTGAAGAGAAGTTGCAGCTGATCCAGACGCTCGAAGACCGGGTCGTGGCTCTAGAAACCCTCAACACCAATCGGCTCCCACTTCCAGCCACCACAGATCAGGGGGATCCACCCCCACGGGTGCACGCCGGCGAACAGGGGGATCTGCCCCCACAGGCACAAACCGGCGGTCGACCCCAGCGTAGCTGTCCGGACGAAGATGACTCGGACCCACCTCGCCACCAGGGGAGAAGACGACCTCAGTTGCAATGCGTCTGCCCTCGATGAAGGCGGCTCGGACTGCCTCGACAGCAACATGGGCGGGCTCGACAAGGCCAGGTCAAGCGACGATGGCTCGGTCGATGACATCAACAGTGTTGTGGAGGCCAGCACTACTTCCCTGATCGTGCAGATCAACGAGATGGTTTTCAAGGGGGAAGAGATGTCATGGCCTCAGATCATGGGCCGGAGGGCCTGGACCGCTTGTGAACGATATCGCGTGATACTATTCACGTGAACAGTACCGCCGTTACTATAACATGTAGGTTAAATTTTGTTTAGATTAACTAGTTAAGAGTTCAGATTAGATAAGAGTCTATTTCAGTTAGGATTAAGTTGTAGATTAGATCAGCCTCATGCCTATATAAACAGGGTTAATGCACTAGAGTTCTTGTCGAGTATTCAGTTCAAGCTTTGCCATTTGTATCCCTGCCTCTTCATCGCGTTACCGCAACAGCGCCGCCGCGACAGAGAGGTCCAGGCCCTCGACCAACTACCTCTTTTAGCTACAGTTTAAGACGATTAGTCCCTACCAACCGGAGTGTTATCCCGGCCGGTAACAACATGATTCTTTAATCTAACTGAAAACAGGACTCTTAATAGATTAATTAACCCTCCCTAGGCCGGCCTAGGTCTTGGTGCAGCCGCATGGGCCTTGGGCCTTATCCGCCCCCTCCTTGCCTGTGACATTTCTCCGCCCGAGAAAAGCAGCTCGTCCTTAAGGTGTTGAGTTATCGTCCTTCCCGTCATCCACCACTTCAATGACGAAGATGTGCTTGCACTGCAATTTGTGGACGCTCGTAAACAGCTCATCGCAATGGAAACACTTCCCCTCCTTTCGGCGCGGATCAATTTCCTTCGGCGAGAGACACACGGTGTTGGATGGCGGCCTATTGACCGAAGCTGATGAGGACACAGCAAGCCCTGATGGGATTGGCTCCGACGCCAGAAGTGAAGCTAGCTTGATGGAGGAGCGTCTTGGGCGGTGGGTTGGCAATGATTGGCCAATATCCCGAGACGCGTTTCGTTGCTTGTATGCCCTTGCAAATATGATGGCATCGTCCAGCGATAAGGGTTGTTGGAAAGCGACATCGGTATGAAGAGGGTCACCCAGCCCGGTGATAAATAGTTGAATCTGCCGGACCTCCATTAGTGATGTGTCGTGGCAAGAAAGGGCGATGAAGCACTTGTAGAAGTCATCGTGTCAGGATCGGGCTAGTTTACCAACGTTGGGGTAAGGGGGACCCAAGCCCAAGCCCGAAGGTGGGGCCGATTGAAGTTCCAGAAGGCCCAGCGCTAGGGGAGTCCCAACCGACTAGGAGTCTTAATGGCTAAGTATTATAATCAGATTAGTTAAGAGTTAGATTAGATTGGATTGTTAGTTGTTAGATCCAGGGACTTTGTATTATATAAACAAAGCTTGACCGAGTGTTTAGATCATTGAGTTAATAGCAGGCTTTGACTTGTAAACCTTGCCTTGCCGGCGCGGCGCCACTACAGCCCCTCCACGCCGACAAGGTCCAGACCCTCGATCATTTGTTCCTCATAAATATAATCTTCATTCTTGAATTATCATCTCCATTGGAAGTTCTCCCTTAACCTGTGACAATCTGGTATAAGAGACCACTGGTTCGTCCACCATGCCTCCGGCTAGCACGAGTTCAGGGAAGGACGTTGGTTCCTTCGGCGACGACATTAGCATACGTCTGGATCGCATCGAGGAGATGATACGTGTTAAGGCCCATATACTATAGGCCCATGGCCCATATATTCTCTCTATATATATGCTTGTCTCCCACTATCATTTTTGGGCTGAAGCCGTTTCCACTGCAGTCTACCTAATCAATAGACAACCATCTTCAAAACTATCTGGCCTCTGTCCAGGAGAGTTTCTCTTTGGTATTCCGCCTAAGTATGATCATCTTCGTGTTTTTGGATGTACTTGTTATGTCTTACTTTCTCCACGCGAGCGCACAATGTTTACTGCCTAATCTGTTGAGTGTGTTTTGCTTGGGTATAGTCATGAGCATAAGGGTTACCGCTGCTATGATCCTTCTTCTCGACGCATCCGTATTTCACGAGATGTGACCTTTGCTGAAGACCATCCTTTCTTTTACAGTCCTTCTACTCAGCCCTCATATAATCCAACACAATCCACATCATTTCTTACTCTTCCTAATATTTCTAATCCCACACTTACTAATATTCCTGCTCCTTCTCCTTCCACTGCTCTCATCCCTATTGAGCCTTCACCTACTACCTCAGCCACACCACCACCACCTGAGCCTTCACCTACTTCCTCAGTCATACCACCACCTCCACCCCCTAAGCCACCTATCACACATTTCTACACTTGTCGTTCCACACAGCTTCCACAACCTCCAACCTCTTTGGCTAGTCCCGATTCTCCTGTTTTTGATGGTTCTAACAATAATGATGAGTCACTTGCTATTTCTGATGAGTTACAGGCTGGTTCCCACTACCATCTTCGAGATCGGACTACTATTGCACCTTCGGACAGATTGGGTTTTCCATGTGTTAATGTTCTCATTGATGAACCATCTAATTATAAGGAAGTTGTTGGTATTCCTGGGTGGCAACTTGCTATGTCAGAGGAACTAGCGGCCCTTGATCGTACACATACTTGGGATATTGTTCCTCTACCAGCATATGTTATTCCAATTTCATGCAAATGGGTATTCAAAATCAAAACAAAATTAGATGGTTCCATTGAGAGGTATAAAGCTCGTCTGGTTGCTCGTGGTTTTTAGCAAACATAGGGACGGGACTATGATGAGACATTTGCGCCAGTTGCGCATATGACTACCGTCCGTACATTGATCGTTGTGGCCGCTGCATCCTCTTGGATCATCTCTCAGATGGATGTCAAAAATGCCTTTATTCATGGGGATCTTCATGAGGAAGTTTATATGCAGCCACCACCTGGTGTTAACGTTCCTTCAGGACATGTTTGTCGTCTATGTCTTGCCTTATATGGTCTTAAACAAGTTCCTCGTGCTTGGTTTGAGCGTTTTGTCTCTGTAATACAGGCTGCAGGGTTTTCCTGTAGCGATCATGATCATGCTTTATTTATTGATATCTCTCCACGTGGACGCACATTGCTTCTTTTGTATGTGGATGATATGTTGATTACCGAAGATGTAGAATATATATCATTTGTGAAAAAGAAACTTGGTGAGCAGTTTCTGATATCAGATTTGGGTCCTCTCAGTTATTTCTTAGGGATTGAGATTTTGCATTCTTCTAAGGGATATTATATTTCTCAGTCCAAATACATACAAGATTTGATTGCTCGATCTGGACTCAGTGACAATAAGACATCAGCTACAACTATGGACCTTCATTTACAGCTCCATCCCACTGATGGTTCACCCCTTGAGGATCCCTCTAGGTATCGTCATATTGTGGGAAGTCTTGTTTATCTCATGGTAACAAGACCTGATATTGCTCATGTCGTTCATATTTTGAGTCAATTTGTGAGTGCTCCTACTTCTGTCCATTTTGGACATTTGCTTTGTGTGCTAAGATACTTAAGAGGGACATCTTCTCAGTGCTTGTTCTATGCTTCTGATAGTCCACTTGAGCTTCATGCTTACTCAGATTCTACTTGGGCCAGTGATCCTACAGATCGTCGTTTTATCACAGGTTATTGTATTCTTCTTGGTTCTTCTCCTATTGCATGGAAGTCCAAGAAGCAAGCAGTTGTGTCTCGGTCTAGTACGGAAGAAAAACATCGAGCTCTTACCACTACTACTTCAGAGATTGTATGGCTGAGATGGTTGTTAGGTGATTTTGGTATTTCTTGTGATGCCCCCACGCCTCTTCTATGTGACAACACTGGAGCCATACATATTGCCAACAATCCTATAAAACATGAGCTTACAAAACATATTGGAGTTGATGCTTCTTTTACTCGGTCTCATTGTCATCAGAAAACAATTAATCTTCAATATGTGCCCTCAGAGTTACAAGTAGCAGATTTCTTTACTAAGTCTCAGACCCGAGAGCAGCATCGTCTTCATCTGCTCAAACTCAATGCTTCAAATCCACCTTTTCCACCTTGAGTTTGAAGGGGGTGTTAAGGCCCATATACTATAGGCCCATGGCCCATATATTCTCTCTCTATATATGCTTGTCTCCCACTATCAGGAATATACACTCTCTAATCTAAAGTTAGTAACAATACGATCCCTCACCGACAAGATCGACGACATGGACATGCAGAGCTTTGTTGTCCTGTATTTGCAGAAGCCTCCGCTCGGACTAGAGGATGGCACATCATTAGATGGGCTGCCACTGAGGTCACGGGCGGCAGAAGAAGCGACGGGCCTAACTAGCGATCTGTCCGCCGCCCCTCCTGGACTCAGTGACCGCCCCCACAACAACTGCGACGACGGGGAGCAAACATCGACGTTGACAATATGGATTGACCTTCTCAACTAGTCGATAAGATTGAATTCCCGAAGTTCGATGGCACAGGGCGACCCCATGGTTTGGCTCAATCGTTGCGAAAGGTACTTCACCCTCCGAGGGACACCGAAAAATCAGCTTGTCAAGTATGCCTCCTTTTATCTATTGGATGATGTGCAATTATGGTACCACCGTCTCGAACTTAATGAAGGGCCACCTTCATGGAACCACTTCGTCCAGCTCGTCCATACACGATTCGGCCCTCCACTAACGAAGAGTCCGATCAGTGAACTCACTCTCCGCCGCGACAGTTTGGTTGAAGCGTTCTACAACCGGTTCATGGCACTCTCGTGACGTGATCCAGGAATTACCGAGGCGCACCAAATCAAACTTTTCATGGCAGGTCTCGGCCAACCACTACGTACGGACGTCGCACTACAGAAAACCGCCACCTGGAAGATACCATCATGTATGCGTGGGCTTATGAACAGCGGTCGACGTTCATACCGCCTACCCGATCATCCAGTCGGACCACACCCTGATCGGCCTAGTCTCCCGGCTCGATGGCTCTGCCTACCAACATGGCGACAACCAGCCCAACCTCGTCATCCACTTCGATGAATCAGGTCAGCACCAAAAAGTTCACACCGGCAGAAACTTCTGATCATCGCAGCAAGGGGCTCTGCTTCAGGTGTGACAAACAATTCATCCCTAGCCATCAAGAGACATGTAAACTGTCTCTTCCACATCGAGCTGCTTGACGAAGATGACGAAAACAGTGAGCCCACAATCTCCCTGGCAGCCTTAATGGGAATTCAACCCCATACAGGTCGCACCATGCACGTCTCCATCGTCATCAGCAACACCTCGATGCACGTACTTCTCAGCTCACGTTCTACACATAATTTTATTGACAGATGTGCAGAAGAACGTGCCGGGGTGGTTTTCACAGGAGATGCAGGGCTACGAGTAGCAGTGGCCAATGGAGATCACATCACGAGCCCAAGACTATGCCCGACCCTCAACGTCAACATTGCGAGCGAACACTTTGTCCTATGTTGCTACAGGCTTGCACTAGGCTCCTTCGACATGGTCTTGGGCGTTCAATGGCTGGAATCCCTGCGACCTGCCTCATCAGCATCCGACAATGCCGGCGACCCCATCGGGCTGGACCCGGCCATTCTGTGGCATGGTGCCGCCTTCCGGCTGCCCTAGGCGCCTCGGCAGGCTGCCCTTGCCCCCACGACTTCGGCACCTTCCCCGTCTGCTGCTGCACGGCAACGATATGGCCTCCACTACAGCCGTTGGCCTCAGCCGGAGGCACCTCCGGCCCCAGTGCCGCTGGTAGAGGTGCCTCGGGCTCCTGAGCCTCCTGCATGGGAGACTCGCTCCTGGATAGGCTCGCTGCCACCGCCCATGCAGCGGTATGGTTTCACTGCGGCGGCCTCCAACCTGGCCTCTCCACTGCCAGGCAACTCTCGCGCTGCGCTCGCCGATGCAAATTGGCGCACGGCAATGGCCGAAGAATACAAGGCACTCATGGACAATGACACATGGCGTCTTGTCCCTTGACCGCCCCGTGCCAACGTCATCACCAGCAAGTGGGTCTTCAAGCACAAGTATCGTGCTGACGGCTCTCTAGCTCGTCATAAAGCCAGATGAGTTGTTCGCGGTTTTTCGCAACGGTACGACATCGACTACGACGAGACTTTCAGCCCGGTTGTCAAACCGGCCACCATCCGGGTTGTCCTCAGCATCGCTGTCTCTCGCTCCTAGCCGATACATCAGCTAGACATGAAGAACGCTTTTCTTCACGGCCATCTGAACGAGACGGTCTACTGCCAGCAGCCGCCAGGCTTCGTCGACTCGGCAGCTCCTGACCATGTCTATCTCCTGCAAAAGTCCTTGTACGGACTCAAGAAGGCGCCCAGGGCGTGGCACCAGCCGTTCCCGGCTTTGTACAACGGTCCGGCTTCACTGCTTCGACCTCTGACACGTCCCTCTTTGTCTACAAAGCGGGCACCGACATCGCCTACTTGCTTCTCTACGTCGACGACATCATCCTGATGACATCATCAACCTCGCTTCTTCGTCGCCTCAACGAGCTCCTTCACTTCGAGTTTCGCCATGACAGATCTCGGGGATCTTCATCACTTCCTCGGGATCTCTGTCACACGTTCTGCTGATGGCCTCTTCCTCTCACAGCGCCAGTACGCTATGGACCTGCTTCAGTGTGCAGGCATGGCTGAGTGCCACTCTACAGTGACCCTTGTGGACACTCATGCCAAGCTCTCCGCTACGGACGGCGCCCCAGTGGCAGACGCCACTCAGTATCGCAACCTCGCCGGTGGTCTACAGTACCTCACGCTGACTCGTCCGGACCTTGCCTATGCAGTTCAGCAGGTGTGCCTCTTCATGCACGACCCACGAGAGCCTCATCTCGTGATGCTCAAGTGTGTCCTGCGGTATGTCAAGGGCACTTTGTCCT
Organism: Zizania palustris; assembly: GCA_019279435.1. Lineage (NCBI taxonomy): Eukaryota > Viridiplantae > Streptophyta > Magnoliopsida > Poales > Poaceae > Zizania > Zizania palustris. Next base: position 6,423,692 of record JAAALK010000084.1, on the reverse strand, counting down.
CTGGGCTTCACATCGGTACAGGCAACATCACCAGCTTGACCGCCTACTCCGATGCTGATTGGGCTAGTTGCCCAGACTCTCGGCGCTCCACTTCAGGCTACTGCGTCTTCCTCGGCGATTCCTTCGTCTCTTGGTCCTCCAATCGACAGACAACGGTCTCTCGTTCGAGTGCGAAGGCTGAGTATCGTGTTGTTGCGCACACGGTGGCTGAGACTTGTTGGCTTCGTCAGTTACTTCAGGAGCTTCACGCACCCATCTCTTTGGCGACGATCGTCTACTGCGACAATGTCAGCGTTGTCTACATGACCGCCAATCCAGTCCATCATCGCCGCACGAAGCATATTGAGATAGATATTCACTTCGTCCGTGAGAAGGTTGCTTTGGGACAGGTCCGAGTGCTTCATGCCCCATCGTCTCATCAGTTCGCGGACATTATGACCAAAGGGTTGCCTGTACAATTGTTCACTGATTTTAGGTCCAGTCTTTGTGTTCGTGACACTCCCGCTTAGACTGAGGGAGGGTGTTAGAATATAATAGTATCTACCCATATTGGGCATCCGGCTCATGGCCTTGTACCATGTAACCCTAGCCTATTAGGCTATATAATAAAGTCCTCCCCCCTGCTTAGGGTGTGCGGTAATTCTACACTATGGGATTTCGGCCGACGAACCTTGGCGTTCATTCGTAACGGACGCCACTTACTTTGGTCAACGGAGGCATCGCCGGTTTCATCTCCAACACTCGTCATGACTTCGTTGGATATGATGGACGACCTCCTCCAACAATATAACACCATCTTCAACACGCCATCAAGTCTTCCACCGGCACGCCAACGCTGCCACCGGATACGCCTCCTCCTAGGAACGGTGATAGTGGTGGTCTGACCCTACCGGTATGCACATGCTCAAAAGGAGGAATTGAGCATCAATGCACCGACATGCTCAAACTCGGTGTCATCCCGCCAAGCAAATCAGCTTTCTCTGCCTCGGTGATCCTAGTCAAGAAACACAACAGGTTGTGGCGCATGTGCATCGACTATCGTGGCCTCAACAACAAAACAATCAAAGATAAGTTCCCCATTCCCGTTGTGGAGGAGCTTCTTGATGAGTTAAGGGGGGGCAACGTTCTTCACCAAGCTCAATCTACGCTTCGGCTATCACCAAGTCCTGATGCACACCGACGATATCGAGAAAACAGCCTTCCGCACACATCAGGGTATGTTCGAGTTCTTGGTCATGCTGTTCAGGCTATCCAACACCTTGGCAACGTTCCAAGCACTCATGAACGAAGTTCTCCATCTATTTCTACGATGGTTCATGCTTGTCTTCTTTGATGACATTCTCATTTACAATACATCATGGTCAGAGCATCTCTGGCATATTCGCCTTGTGTTTCAGACATTGCAGGAACACCAGTTATTCTTGAAAAAGTCCTAAGTGATTTTTGGCGAAAGACGAGTGGCCTACCTAAGCCATGTGATCTCCGCCAAGGGGGTGTCCATGGATGAACAGAAGGTGCAAGCGGTATTTTCCTGGCCGGTCCCTCACTCGGTCCAGGCAGTACAGGCATTCCTCGAACTGGCAAGGTACTACCGGCACTTCATCAAGGACTTCGGTACAATTGCAGCCCCGTTGACCATGTTGCTCCACAAGGAGTCCGTTCGGTGGACACAGGAGGATGAGGATGCCTTCCATGTGCTACAACAAGAACTCACGTCCGCATCGGTCCTCTACCTGCCTGCATTTGACAAGGAGTTTGTGGTCGAGTCTGATGCATCCGGTTCAGGCATCGGGGCTGTGCTACATCAAGGAGAAGGAGCAGTAGCTTACTTCAATTGGCAGATGGCCCCGGGCTGGTGGCATATGAACGCGAGTTAATGGGCTTAGTCCTAGCAGTATGCCACTGGCGTCCATACCTATGGGGATGCCCCTTCCTCGTGCACACCGATCACATCAGCCTCAAGTTCTTGTTGGATTAGTGACTATCCACCATGCCACAACACCAATGGGTAAGCAAGCTCTTGGGCTTCGATTTCAGGGTGGAATACAAGCTAGGTGCCTCCAATATGGTGGCTGATGCACTCACATGTCGTGATACTGACGAGGCCATGGCAGCAAACACCATCTCGGCGCCCTCATTTCAACTAATGGACGAGTTGAGGGCAGATGTGGCTTCCGACCCAGTACTAGTTGCGCTGCGGCGGGAGGTGCAAAATGGCTCTCGAGGAAATTCATGGGGTATCATCGACGAGCTGATTACACACCATGGTTGTATCTACCTGCCAGCATCTTCGCCAAGCCTTCAGAATGTTCTATCATCCGTACACAATGTCGGGCATGAGGGCGCTCAGAAGACTCTTCACCGTCTTCATCAAACATTCTTCATCCCAAGGGCACACGGCATTGTACAGGATTTCGTTTGATCATGTTTAACATGCCAGTGAAATAAGATGGAGCAACTGCACCCAGTAGGCCTTCTTCAGCCACTACAAGTTCCATCGACAGTCTGGTCAGATATCACCATGGATTTTATCGAGGCATTGCCCAAGGTTAATGGCAAATCAGTGATCCTTACAGTAGTGGATAGGTTCTCAAAGTATGCCCACTTCATTCCACTCAGCCATCCATATACAGCTACAACGGTGGCACATGCATTCTTCACCGACATCGTCCGACTACATGGTTTACCATGTTCCATCGTCAGTGACCGCGACCCCACCTTCACCAGCAATTTTTGGGGTGAACTTTTCAAGTTGTCTGGAGTTCAACTGAATATGTCAATGGCATTTCACCCCCAATCTAATGGCCAGTCGGAAGCAGTAAACAAGATCATCATGATGTACCTCCACTGCCTTGCGGAGATTGACCATGTCATTGGGTCTAGTGGTTAACCTAGGCTGAGTTCTGTTACAACTCCAGAGTTCTCTACGCACATCACCATTTAGAGTGGTGTACGGACGTGATCCGCCATCAATGCATCCTTACACCAAGGGAACTACGCAGACTCCAGTAGTCGAACATCAGTTAGAGGCCCGTGATGAGTTCGTCCTGGAGATTCAGGATAGGCTTGGGCGGGCTCAGCAACATCATAAAGAGGCCTACGATAAGAAGCATCGGTTCCTAGAGTTTGCAGTTGGAGATTGGGTATGGCTATGCCATCTTAACCATCAGGTAGAATCCCTCGGCATCAATGGCCAAAGCAAATTAGGTCTGCACTTATATGGACCATTCAAGGTTATTGGGAGGATTGGTTCGATGGTTTACAAGCTGGATTTACCTCCTAAAGCAAGACTCCATAATGTGTTTCATGTTGGCCTTCTTAAACCACATAAGGGACCGATTCCACAAGGTACGAGAGTGCTGCCAACAATTCGACATGGTCGTGCCTATCCTCAACCGGTAGAAGTCATCAAGGGACATCTCCCTCGACATGTTCAAGAGCTGCTCGTATGGTGGGAGGGCCAAAGTGCAGCTGATGCAACTTGGATTAACTTGTAGACATTTCAGAAGGAGTTCCCTTCCTATCAGCTCAAGGACGCACTAATTGTCGAAGGGGGAGAGATGTCAGGACCTGTGCCAGGGGAGTCCCAACCGACTAGGAGTCTTATGGCTAAGTATTGTAATCATATTAGTTAAGACTTAAGAGTTAGATTAGATTGGTTTGTTAGTTGTTAGATCCAGGAACTCTGTATTATATAAACAGAGCCTGACCGTGGGTTTAGATCGAGTTAATAGCAGGCTTTGCCTTGTAAACCCTACCTTGCCAACGCGGCGCCACTACGGCCCCTCCACGTCGACGCGGTCCAAGCCCTCGATCATCTGTTCCTCATAAATATAATCTTCATTCTCGAATTATCGTCTCCATTGGAAGTTCTCCCTTAACCCGTGACACATCGACACTCCCAGTTCGCCAGAGCATGGCCAATTCACCGATCGGACTGTCCGTGAGGGGCGGCCCGAATCTAGCGTTGACCAATTGTACGAATTGTGACCACGTCGGCCTACCCCATTGAGCTCCATGCGATGGAACCACAATTGGGCGTCGTCGAGGAGGTAGAACGCAACAAACGCCACCCTCTAGTGATTCAGTGTAGGACGGATATGGAAGTACCGCTCACACCGGATGAGCCAAGGCAGCGGGTCGTCAGTGCCTTCAAACTTGGGAAATTCGAGTTTGTGAGTGGTGAGAAACCATGTTGAAGAATGTGGTTTTGATACTCCAAATGTGATGAGTGATTGTCAACGGAAGTCAAAGGGAGAGAGATATGAAGACCTGCCAAGTCTGAGGCGCGTGACTCAGGTACACGGGCAGCGAGCGACAGCCGGGCAGAGGAGCCGCGGAGTCGGGCTGGCCCAATCCGGGTACATGGCTAGGAGCGGCAGATGATCCACCGGTCGGTTTACTGGGTTTGACTCAGGTACACGGGCGGCGAGTGATTGCCGGGCTGAGGAAGCTGCGGAGTCGGGTCGGCCCAATCCGGGTACCCGGTGCGAAGACGGTGGACGCTTTGTCAGTTTCGGCGCAAAACTGACAACCTATGATTATTTTGTTTTTAGGATATTAATATTTAGTTTTTAAGTCTAGAATATTTTATTTGAGTCAGGTGATTTTTCTAAGAATATTTTAGTAATTTTCGGAATTTATTTTAGAGTCAGTGTTAATTTTTTACCCTATGGGTAAATTAGTCTTTTCATGTATTAGGAGTCGCCTATAAATAGGCCCCTATCCCCCCTAGGGATAGATGACTATTTCTAATAGATTAATCTACAGTCCACAGATGGTTTGCGGTCGCAAGTTTTTTTTTCGAATCTGATAATTTTTCACCGACGCGCTGATATCGTTTTTTCCTGGGCGTTGTTCTTTTTTTGTTTTCTCTTGGCCAACACACATATGCGCCTAGCATTTTCTCTCCAACCAAGGTGAGCAGAAGCTAGCGCTAAAGGCTAGCTAGCATGGCAGCCTAGCTGTGGCTAGCACGGGAAGCAGGCAGCGGCTATCTCCACAGCGGCAGCCATTACTCTTTTTCGCGTGGCTCAAGACGACGGGTTTTTGGCTGCAGGCGCAAGGTACTGCGGCAGGAGTGGCCAGCGGCTGAATTTTTTTTTGTTTCTGCCGGCTAGCGTGCAGCAGTAGGACGTCGTGCGATTTCCAGCGGCAGCTACGGCAGTCGCCAGCAGCAGGGAGCAGGCTACGCCGGCTACAGTGTAGGCAGGTTGCGGGTGGGACGGCGTGATCTCCTTTCAACTGAATTATCTGTGACTTACGACGGATCGGTGCGGCGACGTAAACACATGCAGGTTAGTTTCTTAACCCACTATTTTCAGTTGTTTAATTAATTAAACATTTATCCATATTTTAATTAGCTGAAAAACAATAATCTCGTAGTTATCTGTTCTTAATTAAAAATTAATCTCGTCGTTAAATTTTAATCTGCTTATTAGTTATCTCGTATTAATTTATTTAAATAGATCTGTTTAATCTGCTCATATAAAAGAAAAGAAAAAATTATTAGTCGTAATAATTTTTCTTTCTCTCGCGTGAAATATTTTAGGTTATTTCTGAATTAATTTTTGGGTGATCCATATTTTATTCAGTTATTTAGTATTTTATTTTTAGACCGCAATCTGAACAATCTATTAGGATATTTAGTGTTTTGTATTACGTCATTAAATATTTCTAGTACTCATTTTATATACTGCACTGATTCTTTTAGTTTAGCTCTAATATCATTTTAATTAGGGTTAATTTTTTCTGTGCCATTACGATTTTTACGGTTTGCCAAAATGCCATCATTGTGTCACTGCCAGATGGGGGCCGCCACAGTCACTGACAGTGGCATGTAGGCAATTTCTGAAAATTATAATGGCATGTAAGTAATTTTCCCTTTTAATTAGGACACTGATTATTTTTAGGCTAGACAACTTTAATTCCAGTATTTTTCTTTGCTAATATTATTTGTCTGGTTAAGTTCGTTTGGGTGTTGGGATTAGATAATAGTTTAGCAAGAAATTTTTTAGGCGCCCATTCACCCCCCCTCTGGTCGCTACTTTCGGTCCTACAAGTGGTCATCACGACATCGCCGCCCAGGTCATCTCCGTCGTCATCTCCGACCCGGCGATGGATCTGGCACCCTCCTCCCTGGTGGTGTGGCGGGGGATCCCCCTGGTCGCCATCATCGTCGCTGCCAGCTCGACGACGGTTGTCGCCCCCTTCCCTAGTTGTGCGGTGGAGGATCCACCTGATTGACGGTAGCCTAAGGAGGCAGGCTTCCAGAATTCTGGATGATCACCTCTAGTGTGGCGACCCTCTCCTCCAATGGTTGGATCGGCTGCAGCTTCTCCTCGATGGCGTCTAGGTGCTTCATGATGGCCTTTAGTGCCGCCTCCTCAATTCCAGTCCCTGACCCGGTGGTGGACAGTGCACTCATGGCAGCCGAAGTAGAACCCAAGAGCTCTGATACCAAGTTGTCACCGGTCAGGATTTCAACGGAATTAAAAGGAACTAATCTTCTTAATTTATATGAAAAAGAGGTAGTTGGTCGAGGCTCTAGACCTCATCGTCGCGGCGACGCGACAAGTTGGCAGGGGATATAAGGAGGCTAAGCCTAAACTGAATACTCGACGACCTAAATTCCTATTGGGGCCATGTTTATATAGACACAGGATCAGCCCCTCTAATCTAATCTACTAAAACTGAACAAAATAATCTAAACATAATTTAACCTAATAGGACTCTTTAACCTAATTGAAAACATGACTCTTCATAGATTAATTAACCCTCCCTAGGCCGGCCTAGGTCTTGGTGCAGCCGCATGGGCCTTGGGCCTTATCCGCCCCCTCCTTGCCCATGACATCCCCTTTCCCCGCACAACTCGAGGTTGTTCTGATAGAATCCGGCTTCCTGATGCAAAGGTTGCCTAGGTTGTAGGGGTGAGGGGCCGCCGGCCAAGTGTGAGCCTGCCGACGGCGTGTAGGTGCTGTGGCGAGAGGACAAATGAGAGGGGAAGTTTGTGGGAAGCACAACAACAAATTTGTTTCTCTATTTGATTTATTTCATGACCCTTATAGGGTATTTATAACTCTAATAACAATCTAATCTGCAATCTTAACTAAACAGAAAATAGCTAAATTAAGGGAATAAATCTAGCCTCTAGTTGGGCCTCTAGTTGGGCCTCTAATTGGGTCTGCGCCCTCTCATAGTGCAGACCGATCCTAACATATTCCTCTCTCATTGCTTGATAGATAGACACGGCAGGAAACATTGCCCTAACTGATTTGAGTCGAAGGTAGAAGAATAGACAACTTTATAACTTTTTCTTGGCTCAGCTAAAACGCCAAAACTTTATATATATATATATATATATATATATATATACACACCTCAAAGAGATATAATTCCTAATCTAAAATCTAAGAACTAATAAATACGATAAGAACTACTTTAATATGCTAAAAGACTCTTCTTAATCTCTAACAGAAAACCTGACTTAGATAACCCTAACCTGCTACTACAGTACCGTGTTGGTACTGTTCACACTTATATTGGGCACATGATAGGATGTTACATGGATCAAGATTGTCAGCCATCATGACATCATAAACCAGCTAATTTTCCACATGACACCAACTATTTATTTATTTCTGAAAACTGTTAAACCACCTTTTCTTTGGAGAGCAAATCCAACAACCAACATGCAAAAGATTCAACCAATATAAGTCATTGGTAAATTGGTAATCATACGCCTTATATTTGTTTGCCCAAAGTTTTTCTTTTTAATGTAAGGGATAAAAGCCTGATCACCTAATGAATCATACCCACATTCACATACAATGAAAGAATAATATTCCCATTCATCTAATGTAACAAGAAATGGAGCAAAAAGGATCACAGTGTGATTAAATATCTAGTACGTGTTTTACAAAGTTAACTGGCCACAGAAACTGACCTGAACCAATATATCCATGTTTTCTGGAAACCTTCTCCCTCTGGACATGAAGTAAGTAATCAGTTGTAGATGGCCCAAATTTTCTTTCACCTAGTGAAACAAATGTGCCAGTTCAGATAATTAAAATACAATAATGTTCATTTGGGAAAAAAGTTTTAAAAATAAATACATGTTTTCACTTGCTTATATATAATCATTGCTCTCAAACAGAGCCGTATTAATGAAGGTGCATCCCCATGGCCCTCATTACAATTAAAAAGGGGAACAAGATGCTATGTATAAAAAATAATACAAATAAATTCAGAATTTAATGAATGAGTAATTGCCCAAATCAACACTGATGTGTTTACGTAAAATCTCACAGGCTTCATGGAGCAAGATAAGAATAAGATAACCCCAAATCTAGAAACAACTCAGGATTGATGCTGTTTCAACAATACCATTGCAACCCAATGCACTACAAAGATTATAGGTTACTGAACGGAAACAATCTAGCATCTTACACCACAACCATCACCAACACCTGGCCAGCATTTTGATAGTGGACAAAATGTGAAGATTTTTCTTTAGCTATTATGCATCACATCCACATGCAGGCTCTGGTAAGATCTTGTTGTTGGTCAAAAACACCAGTGGTATATCAACAAAATGGAACCCGATTGCTCATTTTCATGGGGTGAATGGTTGGTTACATCAAAACATTTGATGTTAGCCATGCAAAATTTGCTATTTCTGCAAATGGAGAATCCAGAACGAGACTATCAAGAATTAATGGCCATTGAATAATGTGAGACAAATTGATTAGAACTTAGAAGAACAAATACAAAACAACATAGATTCTGTTATTTATATTATTTAAGAGGCTTGAAGGAGAAGATTGTAACAGATTCTTGCAATGCTAGTAAAAGAAAGTTATCAAGAAAGTGGTAGCAACATGTTCTGTGTGCATTAGTCTAAACTACCAAGGAAATACCTAGAATTCCAAATAAATCAGCTAAAATTAAATTAGACAAGTTCAGTGTACAACGGAAATCCAGATTACAGAAAATGCTATGAAGAAGAAACAACTGCAGCAGGTTAATCCGAACAAAATGATTATGTAGTTAGGAATTTTTATCATGCAGTATTGGACAGAGGAGAAAGATGGGTAGTCATAACTCATAAATGAGCCAAATAAGATGGACGGAATTCTGAATGACTCACTTTGAGCAATCTTCATTCTTCCTTTTCCACTAATACAAGATCTGTGGCCTTCTTTAACCGGCTTGCTCTTTCGGACCGATTTAGAAAGTGAAACTTTAATACTCACCTGGGAGCACCAGCAGAAATGTGAAAATACTGTCAGGTGTGAACTAAAGCTCTAAATTTAACCTAAGTTGATGACAAACCTTTGAGCCATTCTCAGTCAACTCTTCCTTGCCAAAAGATTCAAGACATGAGATTGCAGCCTCATGAGTGATGTAGTTAATAAATGCAAAGTCATTCCTTTTAGCTGATTGCATATCACGTGATAGAACCACACTTCCAATATTCCCATGTTTCTGGAAGATTTCTGTCAGCTTAGTTTGATCCCAGGAAGTTGGTACCCCTTCCACAAAAATTGATTTAACCTATATGGAACAAACAGTAAACCGGGTTACTTAGAGTTTTGGGGGGATTGATCACTACGCATTGAAAGCAAATCAAATATACTATTCACATGAACTAAGTTGTGTTTCAGTTGAGGTATTCAGACAAGATAGTAGGACTTGAAAGGTGGATATGAATAAAGCCTGGCACATCAACAAGTGAACACAAATGGTAGACAAGTTATTTATGTTATAAGGAGGAGGACACACTTCGAAACAAAAGGTCAAACAAAAATAGGTCCAAACAAAGGACATGTACCTACTATTCAAAACTGATTTCCCATCCAACAGAGACATGAAACAACTAAGAAAAAGAATAAAATGTTACTCACATCTTCCTTCGTCCATTTCTGGTCAACATTTCCACGAAAATTTTTATCATTCCCATTAGGAGCTGCAGCTCGGCAGAGCTTCCCACAAATCTGTAATGGAGTTTCGATGAACAAGATGAAAATCAATACAGAGAAGGGGGTTTAATAAGTGTTCACAAGTGCAAAATGTGGGACTAGGCAGCCAAATTTTAGCAAGCTAACTGTTTTTAACATGAAACAGTTTTTCACCACAGGAAATTAGCACTCCACAATAATGAAGAAATCAGAGATATACAAAATAAACATAGAAGTTTGTGATTTGTGATAAGAGGTGAGCGAATAGAACAAATGGTAGTCAGGCTATGATATTTTGTATTTGACAGTGCAAAAAAATTAAGATCTTGCAACGAGCTTACATGATCATTTCTTCTAATAATTAATTACAAAAGTATTTTTGCGATATGTTGCGTTATTATGAAACAATCATGGAGCATTGTCCAGACATAATTGTGTCATCACTTTCCATTTGATGATTCCATTAACACGCAGGCCATAGAGCAAATTAACTCAGGTGTGAGATTGCTGTGGTGATAAATTAAAACAAGTGGGCTGGCACTACCTTGACATTGGCAAATTCAGTTATGGCCTTATTTGCTTGTGCGGGCTCACGGTAGCGCACAAAACAGTACCCCTTGTTCTTCCCTCCAACAGCATCCATTATCATCCGCACCTCGGTGATGTCCCCCGCCATGGTGAACACTGCCCTCACATCCTCCTCCTTGGCATCCCTGTGAAGCCCACCAACAAACACCTCCGTCGTCATCTTCTTCTGCCCCTCCGACATCCCCATCTCCTCCATCTCCGCGCCCTCACCCCCCACATGAGCGTCACCACCGTCAGTTGCCGACTCAAAACCCAAAATTTCTTCAACCACATCAACAGCATTACAATCGGTGGCAAGTTTTTTAGCTACAGATTCATCCAAATTTTGCTCCTTCCCCACCACGCCATTGTGATCACTTGCTGTTGTCCTGTTGGTTGGGGTTTCTCCCCTCAACTCCGGTGCTGCTCCAGAAGCTGCAGCCACCGCTGCGGCCCTTCGAGCGGCGAACGTGCCCTTGGGGACAATCCTCTTAACGATGACTTTTCTTACGATCTTACGAACCCTCGGTGTCGCCGCCGGCTTCACCGCGGCATCATCAGGAGGCGAGGGCGCCGTCGAGGGCTCCTCCTCCACAGCAGGCGGGGCCGACGTCGACCGATCCGCTTGGGCTACCTGAGGCGGCGGGCCCGGGACGGGGACCGCCAGGGTCTCCACGGCGGGGGCAGGGACTGGGGCCGGTGGCGGGGTGGCGGCCTCGCACGGGGCCAGCATGAGCAGGCGCTTTTTGGGGGGCATCAGCGCCCACGGTAGCGGCAGCGAAGGCGGAGGCGGAGGCGGCGGGGAAGACGACGACGGGGGAAGCGGCGAGGAGGAGGCGGCGGGCCGGCGGAGGATGCAACGCGTCGGCTCCATGGTTCGCGTCCGCGCCGCGCGGGGGATTTTGTGTACTTGGGTTTCGGAACGTGCCGTCGCTGTCACGAGCCCGGGTCGGGGTGTGTCGTCTCTTATACGCAGACACGTGTCATTGTGTTTTTTTCAAAAAAAATTCTCCTGAAATGGATAGAAACGCTAGACGCATATTTTCTTTTTTTAGCCTGGATTAATTTTACCGCTGAGAAGGAACCAACCGGTTATTATTATTACTAGTAGTACGTACGTACTAACATTATATGATAAAAATCAAAAAATAATAATCGTTTAATTTTACTTCTTTTTGAAGAAGGAGTACATTGCAGTGATGGAAATATCAAAATCAAAATAATTGTTAGTTGATCGTTTCAATCAAGAGGTTGTTCATAATATTAATTGTGATGAACATTAGTAGAATAAGTCACAAAGAAAAGATTCTTTCACCAACTTATTATTAGTAGATTTGAGAAAATTTAGGATATCCAACTCTAGTAAAAAATCAACTCTCTGATATTGTATCGATGTCCAAGCTTTTAGCCTTTTATATGCTTTAATTAATTGATCTTCCCTATGAAGATAATCACCCCTCTATATAGGGAGAAGATACAAACAAGAAATTACAAATCAATTCATAATACCATTATATTTATTTGTGTGTGATTGGCCCATTATTTTTACTGTTTCCTACCTCATCGGGACCTAGGACTTCAAGTGTAATGCCACGAGGAGTTTTAGGCTTTTTATTGCTATTAGTGTTTCATTCTGCAGAACTAGAAATATATGTTGACTACAATACATGTGAATTATGTAATGAGTTAAAGAAAAGATATGTCAGGTGAAACGATAGTTTGTAACAGTATGTAACCTGAATTATGTAATAAATTAATCAAAAAATTGTCACCTAAATTGAGAGGAATGGGAAGTTAATATATTATCATGCATGGTTTTTACACATTTTGCAGTGGGCAATATACAACAGACGCTAGTAGCATGTTTTATGCTCGAGATCAAATGTTGTCCGCGTCTCGTAATTCGCTATGTTTACTGATCTGTAGCCAAAATTCCAAGCCAAAGAGATTTTCTCTGTGGTGATGACACCCATCAATTGCTCATTTGCATTCCTCAAAATAAAAGTTCTAGCCACTATCAAAATGAAAGCTAAGTGATAAATACTTTTGATAAACACATGTATGGTGCATCCATTTTCGTCCATCTAATTTAACTTTGTTCATGAATAACAAAAAAAAATATTACCCTACTGTATCATAATAACCAAAATACTATCTTAGGCAACCAGACAAACCCATATACCATTCACAGTTCTTATGCAAAACTGCACACAACACTATCCACCGTCAACTCATCATGATCGACTCACCAGCCAATATCTAATCTAAATTGAATGCTGGACTAAACAAGGAAGATAAATAATATATTTACACTCTACCTTAATCATTTTTGCAAGGACTCCTCGATTCAATTTATACTACCCATTGTTGTTCCTCTTAAACCAATAACCGTTAGGATGCACTGTGCTGAACAAGAAAACATCAAAAGTGTCATTTTTACTCAATCAAGCAAGTCGTGTGCATGTTGCTATAATAGTTTATGCAAAAGAGGCAATCATGTGCCAAGAGCTATAGACATGCTAGTTCGATAAATAATACGGTAGCAAGATGCCCTTGTTTGTTACTAATATTTAAACATAATAATAAGTAAATAATTGTCAAATTTAATCAATAATACCTAAAGGGCCTTCTTTTTTTGCTCCATCTCATGCAACTTCTCGTAATGTTGCTTGAGAGCAGAGGTGTCACTCTTTGCAAATTGTTTCATCTCTGCCCATCAAAATAAAAATGGTATATAATTGTGCTTTTCTAGACAAATCGATATTTGGAATAGTCCTAGCTAGGAAAAATTCTACACTTCTTTTGAACTATCAGTTTCAGTAAATCCATCACTCGCAAAGTGTGCACGACTAAAAGGCATGTCACCACTCAAAAATAGGAAATGCCAATTACTAATTTCTATGTGGTTTCAATTTATCATGGTTTACAATGTTACCATTCTTAGAAATATTTCAATATTATACCATAATGTATATATATAGCCCTCCTTTCCAGACTTGTATCAAAATTGCAACAAACATTGTTTTCTTAAGCATCCAACATATTGTTTGCAAACAAAATGACTTACATATTCCGAATATTTCTTGCAATTTGAGATGTGACTTCCAACGTAAATATGGAAAACTAAATAATATATTTGCATGCCAAATCCAAACTTATGGTAATTATACATATAAAACTTTCATGACCTATATAGGATATTTCCATAATTGCCAATTGATGAAGCTTAACTTCCAAAACTTTATAGTTTTATCATTTGTGGACAGGAGAAACAATGCACCATTTGATGCTTGACACTACTTTATCTTGTTAATCTTCAATTCAATTTCCACACTTTTAAGGTAATCAAACAAATCATTTGAATGGCACAATTTATTAAACAATAGCTAATTATAAGAAACCAATGGTGTCACTATGAAGTTAGTAAGGATCCGTTTGTTTCAACTTCTAGCAGCTTCAGCTACTTCTAGAATCTAATACAGAAATAAACGGTTCAGATTCTGGACTCAGATTGTGACTCAGATTGTGAGAATCAGTAGCTATAAAATCTAGAAATGAACTAGAATCCAGAAGTTGGAAAACACCAGTTACTCAGACTATCTAGCTACTGAGAATCTCTATCTGTTAGAAGCTGAAACAAATGGGCCCTAAGTCTCATAAAGAGTACCTCTTGTTCATGGCTTTGAAACTCAGTTTTGTGGTGAAATTCAGGTGGATGCCTCCTAGTAGAAAAATCACCTTTCTCAGCCTCTTTTTATGGACACTCGAAAGTAACAGAAACAAAATATGTTAAGCCATCAAAGCAAGAAAAAACAAAGTCCAAGAATTAGGAGCATCCTACGACTTTCTTAGAACCAAATCACTTATTAATATTATTAATGAATGCAAGACAATGCAGTCATGTTGAATATTAAGATGTCAGAGAGGGAAAAACAAGAAAAAATAAAACTGAGAATTTAAATAGAAACAGAAACCTTAGCTACAGAAACTAGTGCCTTCTCCTGAAGTTTATCTATTGGAACAGTCTTACATGCTGCCTCTTGATGCATTGGATCCTCATACTACATCCAAAAGGTGTCAATAGACAAGCTAGGACCGGATATTAAAAAAGCACTTATCGCACATGTAAATGTTTTAACTTAAAATAAATTATAAGATTATACCATAAGAACCTGGTGCATGTAAGGCACAATTCTCTCAGAAAGCCTCTCCTCTATCATTGTGTATGCTGTACTATCGTAGGAGAAGTGCATCTTCTTCTGCCTAAGATATATTCAGGAAATAAGCATTGTTCTGATGGAAATAATAATTGCTTGTTATTTTGGAATTTCCACTTTTTCCCTTGGAAAAATGCATAAACTGGTAATTTCTCTTTTTCATTGGCATGTTTTACCACACAAGTAGGGCATAAATTAGCCACACACCTGAATTATCCTCACAACCTCCTCGTCTGACTTCTACACAGAGTCAACCACCAGAATCACGTGCAAGGGGATGAACCTTCCGGAGGCTAGGCACGACAGAGGTTACTAAACAACATAGTAAATAGCCTCCATGTATACATGATAATTACACATCGTTGTTTGTCTGTTGCCTCATGAACCGTATTGAAGAGATGGCATTGTACTTTTATAAAATGCCAAAGGTGCATGTTTTATAAAATAAACTCTTCAGCTTATCATTAAGGTAATTAAAAACCTTGCAAGTCGCATAATAAACAAAGGCAAGAACGAAAATAAATGATACTGAGTTTATATACCATCATCCTTAGCATTGGATTTGCAACAATAGTGTATAATTTTTTGAAACAACTCAATCAACAACTACAGCTCTCTTTGCAACTACTTTCCCATTAACACTTTTTATAGCCTGTATAAGAGAAAAACAATATTAGGACATATGATGGATTTTTTTCTCTTATTGGATAGGGTACTAATGATACATTTTCTGTATTCTGTTTACTGTGAAAGATACAAAAGCAAAAAAGCTATCATATCTTGCAATTTACTGGAACCACTAAAAGATTCAATGTAAAACATACCCGTCATCAGACTTTTGTGGAATGGACACATCCCAGACAAATCTAGTTGAACTAAACATATATGTAATCTCCTTTACTGAAATCTGCAACAATAAAACCTGTTTATCAGATGATTATTCACAGATGCAGTATATGAATCAGGTCATGGCAACTTGGAGATAATATTCAGCAAAACCATATTTGTGGATCAGTAAAGGACAATTATATAGGAGATTCAGTTAAGAAAGAATCAACACAGTAAGTGAACAGGAAAAACAGAAATGTGCAAAGAAAATGAGGGTTACATTTCTGAAAAAGAGAAATCTAACCATCAACAAACATCAACAAAAATGAATGCCGTCCTCTCTAACCAATTGGCAGTTGCAGGCCACCCATGCGTTGCACCGAGAACGCGTTCTAGTTCTGGATCGTTTCCTCCTTCCTCGACCCCGTGAAGTTTCTTGAACCACTCCTCCTCGTCCTCATACACCCTGTTCCGCAAATCCAACCATGACTGGTCATAAAATCAGAGACGGAATCAAGTCGAGGAACAGGACCTCATCCTCTTTGTTGATTTCTCTAGGACTATACCATAAAACACAAAGATACTGATACATAAAACCCCAAAACCCAGGCACTCCATGTTGAGGCTGAACCAAAATCACAATATGTAAAACATCAATTTACCAAAACAACAACTATATTTCACACATGAATCAACCCCTCATCTTGTAGTGAACTTTAGGATAGCTTCAACTAACATGAACAGTAGTGAAATAGTAATCACATGCACATGAGACACCAAGATTTACGTGGAAAACCTCCTTAATGTGAGGAGTAAAAACCACGGGACCAAAGGTCCACTCCAAGGTTCCACTATTATCACAATGGGTACAAATGGAGTCTTCTCTAGAACATTTAGAGGTACATCACAACATCAGTAATATCATCAAATTGTACACTTGGCATCAACAACACTAATCACAAGATAACAAACAAGATGTATACTAAAGCAAGCAGATAAAGATAGATTTTGTCCCCTTTGGTTTTCAGCTAATATCTCCCAAACTTCATAAGCAAACAACACGAAACTTAGCAGAAATTAACGTCTATGAGTCCCTCCCAAGCTATCAAAAGATCAGTCTAATCGGACACCGTTTACCACTTTAAACTGATATTCTACCAGAACTGGTCATGCTGAAAACTGCAGTCACGCTAGCTAATAACCTCTTACTCAAATCTGGTGCTTCACTCAACCAATCCTCAAACTAACATACCAGATTGAAGTGCCCTAAGTGTAGAACGAACTCACCAAATTTAGTATCGATCCAACCACGTTTGAGCCTTCAACCACTGACTTGAAGAGGACCGTGTAGAAGCCACCGGACCAGACTGAAATTTTCTCCTTCTTCTCCACACTCTCTTCTCTCTTGTGTTCTTGCTTCCAGGTTTTTGGCTACTCACTTTTTGCTGGTTACTCTCTCCCAAGTGGAGGTTAGGGTTTTCTCTTCTCTCCTCTCTTCCAAGGAGGCATCTCAGCCATCCATTTTAGCTGAGATCAATGGTTCACAAGTGCACTTGTGGAAAATAATGGGCTGAGAAAAGGCTTCATGTGGAGGGATTTAGCCCAACAAACCCCCCTCCCGACATCATAGAAGACATCATTGCCTCTCGGCAGTCATGCTAGCAAGCTGGCACTAGACATTGAGCTTTTCCCTTGACATCACTTTGGTCAACATATCAGCTCCATTGTCGTCGGTGTGGACTTTCTCAAGCTGCATTTGCTTAGAACTCAACACATCACGAATCCAATGATAACGCACATCAATATGCTTTGACCTAGAGTGGAAACTTGTATTCTTACTCAAGTGGATAGTACTTTGGTTGTCACAAAGTAGAGCATACTTCTCTTGATCAAACCCAAGTTCACTAACCAACTTTTTCAGCCATAAAAGCTCTTTACATGCCTCTATTGCTGCAATGAATTCAGCTTATGTAAAACCAAGTGAGGTCACACTGTGGTTTTTGTCTGTATGATGAGTAATTGACAAGGTTAAGGGATCTGGAGTGATGAGTGAGTGAGTTGTGGCTTGATTGCATTGATGGGATCAATGTGTGGATATGGATTATGCTGAGGGGATCGGTGTGTGTTGCGTCTCTTGTTTTGGCTTGTCTCATATGTGCAGGGTGGAGATGCTAACCAACTGTCAACGGCGGGTGATCAAGGGTCGAGCGGGTGTAGGACCGAAAGTAGCGACTAGAGGGGGGTGAATGGGCATGTTGGGGGAATAAATTTTTCCTTGACCAGGGGCCAAATGACGTCAGCCTCCGTAGGCCTCGGGCCTAGAGCCTAACACCGCCGAAGCATGAAGTCGAAGCAGATCCCTCCTGCCAAAGTTATTTCCAAGTAGCAGCTAGACTAAGTCTTCGGGCTCCATTCGAAGCCTGCATGAATTAGCCTCCGGGCTCCCTTCGGAGCCCCCTAGAGTCAAGCCTCCGGGATTCCTCCGGAGTTCTTCAGATCCAGCCTCCGGACCCCCTCCGGTCCCTTTCGAAGCTAAGCCTCCGGCAGTCCATTTAGAGTTCAGTTCGGAGCATACTTTGAAGTCCACCTCAAAGTGCCCTTCGAAGCCTTTGACGCAGTCTCCGCCCGAAGAGCTCCGGCCACTACTTCGAACTAGTAAAATATCTTAACTCTGCTACAGTGTAGAGCCATACCGGGGGCCCCTCTGCCCCTATTATGTCGTTTAGCTGCTCAGAAGTGACGTCTGTCTGACACGTCTGTAAAGCTATAAAGCTATTTGTGCAATGTTTGTGCAGTAGTCTAGTCTTTTTTCCCTTTTTGCCCCTATAAGGCCTATGACCTACAGAGGGCATTTAGGTATTTTCCTTTGGCTTGCGTGCCTATAAAAGCAGGGCCATGCCCTTGTAATAGGGGGCTCTCAGATCCAACAGAGGCAAAACTATGCCAAATCCATTGTAGACTGGATGTAGGGCTATTATCCCTTCGGGGAGGCCTGAACCAGTATAAATCCTTTCTCCTTCTGTGAGAACCCTTCGAGGTTCACTCTATACACCATATACACACAAAACCTGTTGTAGCTAACGCAATTGCTACAACAGTTGGCGCCGTCCGTGGGGAACCTAGTGCTAAAAGCTAAGTTCTCTGCTGCTGCCTGGGTCTCGAAGTGCGCTTGAGGGGGGAGCTTCGGAGTTTTCTAGCTCTACGCACCCTCCGACAAGGGGCTTCAAGTGCAGCTTGAATGCCTTTCTCGCCTTCCACCGTCCCTCGCACCTTGGAGGGCACCTTTGAGCAAGGGTCTCCGAGCGCGCGCCGAAGGTTTCAGAAGCCCTAAAGGCTACGAGGCAAGCTCTTTACCCTCATCTCCCGAGGTATGTACATAGCTCGAAGCCCCACTCCGTTGTGCAAATTTGTAATTGTTCCTAGTAAATATTCAAAGCCTTGCTTCACCTTAAAATTGAAGCCTTTCTTCACCTTATTAAAAATTGAAGTCTTGCTTCGATTTAAAATTGAAGCCTTATTTCGTCTTATTCAAAATTCTAAGCTTCGCTTCACCTTGTTTAAAATTCGAAGCCTCGCTTCGCTTTACAAAATCCGGAGCACCCCTCTGAAGGCTACATAGCGCCTCCGGGTCCGTAGCAGTGGGCTTTAGGACTCCCTCGAGCGACGACTCGAGGTGTCCAGGACTTCCGGCGATGGCTCGACGGGTTCGGGATTCCAGGCTCCGGCCTGATGCATCCTAGGGTCGTAGGTGGTCCAGAGTCGTAGGTGGCTCAACCCATCGCAGGTTCGGTGAATCCACACCAAATATCCTTTTCATTCATTATAGGATCAAACTCAAGAAGCCTTGCTTCACTATCTGAATACGCACCGAGGCCTCGCTTCACGTGACATAATCTATTATAAGATCTAAGCATATCGAAGTCATGCTTCGCCTAAAATCTAAGTGTACTTCAGAGCCTCGCTCGCGCATATTATAAATCTAAGCATGCCGAAGCATGCTTCATTTAATTTGAGTACGCTGAAGCCTTGCTTTGCTTCAAATTAATGTGTTCGAAGTCCGAAGAGGCCTTCAGTTGATGCGATATAAGCGTCCGAAGCCGCCAAAAGGCGCACCCCTTCGCATTTTTAATTGCTCGCACCAGCAATGACTAAGTCCCTAGCTACCACGCGCAAGGGGGGACCGAGGTATGTATGCGAAGTGTGCGAATGAAATGCGCAGTACGAGCGTGACAAGCTAAACGTTCAAAACAATCAACTCGTGCGAAGCATTCAGACGAAGTATGCAAATACAATAAATCTCATTCATTGAATGATAATTGAGAAGTATGTTACAAATACACTTCGAAAACAAAATTACGAGTAGTCTGTATCTAAGCCTAGGAAAAAGCGAGCTCGATGCCCCAACATGTTCGACCCTCGCTTGCTCTTCTTCCGGGCAGGGCCCCCTCGGCTGGACGAAGCCCCGTCGGAGCCTGATCTCCCGCGGCCGGATCGCCCATGCTCCAAAGCCCGCAGACCTCGCCTTTCGCCTAGCAGGTTTGTCCAAGTCTGAGACACAGGCGGTGCTGTGTCGAAGGCAGAAAAGTCTAGGGCTTTGTTGCTTTGTCAAGCCGTACCTGAAGACTATACCCCCTCGCCGTTTAAGCCTACTTCAAAACAACTTAAGTCTGGCGAAGATGAAGAACTCCGAAGAGGCTCCGTCTTCACGACTGTAGGACCGAAAGTAGCGACCAGAGAGGGGGGGTGAATGGGCGCCTAAAAATTTCTTGCTAAACTATATGCTAATTCCAACACCCAAACAAACTTAAATAGTCAAATAATATTATCAAACCAAATTACAGGAACTAAAGTTGTCTACCCTAAAAATGACCGGTGTCCTAATTAAAATGATATTAACGATAAAAATATGGCAGTAATAAAATGGATACTAGAAATATTTAATGACAAAAAAAACTAAATATCCTAATAAGTTGTACAGATTGTAGTCTAAAAATAAAATACCAATTAACTGAATCAAATATGGATTACCCAAAAATTAATTCAAAAATAACCAAAAAGTATTTTACGCGAAGAAAAAAAAATATTACGACTAATAAATTTTTCTTTTCTTTTATATGAGCAGATTAAACAGATCTATTTAAATAACTAATACGAGATAACTTATAAAAATTTCACAGATTAAAATAACAACAAAATTTCAAAATAGATTTTCAACTAATTAATTAACAGATAATTATCTCTAAAACAAATCTACCAAGAAAATAGGAAACTAACTTGCATTAAAAAATATCTCGCCGGAAGCCAAGTTGTCGTCGTCACTTGAGCCGTGCGCTGCCTCGTTGAAGAAAACAAGTGCTTGCCGTGGAAAGGAAGTCCGTGGGGCCCGCGATGGTACTAGTAGCCTGCACAATGCTTTTGCCTTGGGAACCGTGAGCTGTAGCTTGGCTCTTGTGACAGAGATCCCACGCCTGCCCTCCAGGATGAACGACCTGCATGCAAGCCAAAAAAAATCTCGCCGAAAGGGAGAGACAAAAGCAAGATGCGGCGGCGAGAGAAAAAACTAAAAACGGGGCGGCGGAAGGAAAAAATCAACGAACTGTAGATTGATCTGAGAAATGAAACAGTCAACTATCCCCAGGGGATATGGGCCTATTTATAGGCGACTCCTAATACATGAAAAGACTAATTTACCCTCGGGTAAAATAAACTGACTCTAAAATAAATTCTGAAAATTACTAAAATATTCTTAAAAAAATCACCTGACTCAAATAAAAATATTCTAAACTTAAAAACTAAATATTAATATCCTAAAAACGAATTAATCATAGATTGTCAGTTTTGCACCGAAACTGACAAAGCGTCCACCGTCTTCGCACCGGGTACCCGGATTGGGCCGACCCGACCCCGCAGCTTCCTCAGCCCGGCAATCGCTCGCCGCCCGTGTACCTGAGTCAAACCCAGTCAACAGACCAGTGGATCATCTGCCGCTCCTAGCCATGTACCCGGATTGGGCCAGCCCGACTCCACGGCTCCTCTGCCCGGCGTCGCTCACTGCCCGTGTACCTGAGTCACACGCGCCTCAGACTCAGCAGGTCTTCTTATCTCCCTTTCTTTGACTTCCGTTGACAATCACTCATCACATGTGGAATATCAAAACCATATTCTTCAACAAGATTTCTCAATCTCCCCCTTGATGAGTGCATTGTCAACACCCTCTTCAGCTCATCTCCAGAACCTGCAAAACATGTGAAAACAGGAAAACAAAGACAAAAGAAAATAGAAGAAATAAAATAAAAGTTTAACCCTAATGACCAAAAGCCAAACAGAAGCAAGAAAATGGTCATTATGGTTAACCAAAAATAAAGACTCAAAACAAGTGCAATCTCAAAATTACCAACAAGGAACTCCCCCTGAAATAAATCCCAGAGAAAGCTAAAAAAATATACTCCAAAATTTCTCCCCCTTGTTGACAATTGGACTCATCAAGTGAGACTAAATGCACTCTAAAGAGACATAGACACAAACTCGTCCTGAAATGCAGCTCCCCCTCAAAATATGCCATGAATGCAGATGGGGTACATGTGGAGTGTGAAAAGCATGCTTCTTAGATATGATTAACTGCAATTACAACATCTAACAGGTATAACAAAAGATATACTGTCTAAGATACATGACATGATCAGTGCAACATATGATATCTAAAGAGAGTCATTAGAACGCATTTTTCGAATTTTTGAAAACAAAAGCATCACCACATTTTCTAGTTGACAAGCAAAGAAAAGCATGAGATGCAAAAGCTAACTGATATCTACCAAGATAAGCATTGTCCAAAACAAAGTGCTTCAGCAAACTTGTCATCTTTTTAAATTTTTCAGACTATTTCTTTTTCTTTTTCTTTTTCATTTCTGCTAGGGGTTATTTGCATGTCAAATCTTATGCTAGCCGACTAAGTCAAGCCTAGGCCAGAACTGGACCATCAGAAGCTTAAGACATTGGTCTTAGCATACATTACACCATCCTAGTTCATACCAAAGTGCTATGGTAAGTAGTCCAGAACAATGTAATGCGACAAAGCAAACCCACCTGGATCTTTTCTAATAATCATAAAAATGCATAAAATTTTCATTTTTCTGAATTTTTATCATTTTTATAGCATATTTTTCATATGTAAATCATATAGATGTCCAAGTTGCATATCTGCATCTAAGTAAGGATCTAGCTACCAGGTATGTAAAAGATAGCGAAAGCATTCAGCCTACACATGCTAGTTACCAGAAGCAATGGTGATCATTTTTCAATTTTAAAGCATAAAAGCCATGCATATGACAAATATCAGATATATCATGTGAACTGAAACAGAACATAATCATCGACATGTAATCAAACACATATACTAGCTAGAGAAAGTAAAGCAGATTAATCATATAACAGAAGCAAGCTCAAAATGTGATTGATGATTATGCATGATATGAACACACACAAAAAGACTCAATAAAAATAAAGAATAAAAGAAAAAACTGACTCAAAATATCCTAAAAGAAAAGGATACACAACTCCCAAATCAAGATCTATAATCATGAGTGGGACCAAATGGTCCAATGCCAGGTTTAGCAAAAGTGCTAAACCAGTGTCGAGCCATCTGCTCGTATGTAGGAAAGCAGAAAGAATCATATGAGTCTGGACCGAAACGCGGATCAAAGCGCGGTCCTCTGTTCTGCCAAAAATCACGGTCGCGAGATCCAAAACCGTATACCGAACGATCTGGAACTCTGCCGGAACGGAAACCACCCTCCGGAGCACGATCATAAAAACCGTCTCCTCTACCACCACCTACACGACGTGGCCTGGACTTTAGCCTCTCTCTACGTCGAGGAACTCTCTGTCTACCACCCTGCTGGTAGAACTGCTCCCGCCCACCTCGAGCTCTCTCTGCTCGCTCAACCCGCTTCCTCCTGAAGCAAAACTCCTCAAGATGCCCGTCTCTCTGACAAAACTCACAGTGATAGGTAGGCTTCTTGGGATGTTGTTGTGTCTTAAGGTTCTTAGGCTTGGTGGTGTTGGGTGTAGCATCTTTGGTGTTAGAGGGTCCAGGTAAAGAATCAAGAGAAGTGCGGAGAGTTTTAGGTTTTGGAACCTAGATCTGCTTCTTAGGTGGAGCTTTGTGCTGTTCTTGGAACACTCCATCCTTGGGCTGACTAGCCTGGAAAGACTCAGTGGAGTGAGTCTTGGGGTATCTCTGCTCAGGAGTCATTTTACTCCACTCCACTGCCCAGCTAATGGCACTCTCAAAGTCAGCCTTGGTGTAGGTGTAGCCTACCCCAAACCCATCCTGCCTCTTAAACTGCTGGATCATCATGCCGAGCTGTGGCTCTCTAGCACTGATCCAACTCAGGATAGAACGGAGGTAGAAGTTTTCATTCTGGGCATCAGCTAGCTCCCTCTCAAGGAAGTTAGAACCTCCACCTGAGACAAGCAGGTCTCACACTCTCTATCTCTTTGGACAGACTTCTCGGCTTTTTGCTTAATCAACTCCAGTCTAAGAGACAAGCAGTTCTCACAGACAGTGGGTGAAACTGACAGTGTCTCAAGCTCTACCTTAGTCTGCTCCAACTCACCTCTCACTCCAGCTAACTCACTCAACTGCTCATCACTCTTGGCTCTCAACTGAGCTATACTAGCTACATGAGATGGGCAGTCTACACAAGGTGCGACGACAGTGGCATGAGCATCTTTTAGCTCCTGCTGAGCGCTCTCAAGCTCAGTGGCTAATGCGTCTCTCTCATCTACTCTCTCTGTGTACCTGGACTTAAGAGTCGTCAGGTCACACAACAACACCTCACAATTAGGGCATTAACCATTATCACCCAAGCAAGGGGAAGAAGACAAACTCTCAATCTTGCCATTCGCCATGGCAAGCTCACTCTCAAGCTCATCTATCCTCTTCTTAGCCCCTCTAAGTAGTTTCTCCCGATACTTAAACTCCTGACTACTCTGTTCTAGTAAATTAACAACTTCTTGTTCATAGGAAGATGCCTTCTCATCGTCGTCGTCGTCGGAGTCATCGGAGGAGTCCTTTTCTTTCTTCTCCCCAAGAGCCATTGAGCAGAAGCTCTTGTGGGGTCTTCGGCTGTCACATGAGCGTCTCTTCGGCTTGTCCCCGAAGCCCATGAAACAGAGGCCCGCCGGATTGTCCCTGTTCTTCCCCTTCCTGATCATGATCTCTTCATCACTTGAACTTGAAGACGATGAGGAAGACGAGGATCTCTTGGAGTATCTTTTCTCCATATCGACGAAGAAGGCCTTGTCTCGCTTCTTGTTCTCATGCCTATAATCCTTCAGAGCCTTTTGAAGGAATCTTGTCCTGGGCTTGCCCTTCGTGGAGTTGTCGTACTTGCCGGAGTTGTAGGAGTTGCCGCCGATTCCCTTCTTGTAATTCTTCTGCTTGGGATAGTCAGCGATAAAATGACCTGGGTCACCACACTCCAAGCATCCGGATTTTGTGTCGTGTCTCTTAAATATTCTCTTATCATAGACACGTCGCACCCGGTTATTAAACAAGCATAGATCATCATCTCCTAGAGTATCAAGTTGTTCCTCGGAGATAGACATCAAGGAAAAAGCAGTACAACTCATGGCATTAGGATCAACCGACCATGTCGCAAGCGCTAGAGTCTTTGAGCCAGAATCAGTGAGATTTGATCTCAACTGAATATCGACCTCTAAGGCCTTGAGCTTACTAAAAAGCTCTGCGACGGTCAAGGTATCATAAGATGCACTCTCAACAATAGAGGAAACCTTGATCTCCCAGATCTTAGGGTCCAAGGTATGGAGTACCTTAAGCGCCTGTTCATGATTCGAGACCAGCTGATCACGCTCGGCCTTGTTAACGCGAAGCTTGTTAATGATCGATTGAAAACAACCAAACAAAGCCTCAACAGTCTCACCCGGCTTCTGTGAGAAATTTTCATACTCACACCGGTAGGTCTGGTAGAGCCTAGCCTTGACCTGAGCTGTCCTCTCATGGTGTGCCTGGAGGGTAGCCCAGATCTCTCGAGCAGTGGTGAGATGGCTAACACGCTCAAACTCACTAGGACCTAGACCAGAAAATAAAATGTTCATCGCTTTACTGTTATTTTGATGTTGTGCACTACATCTGCAGTAGTATCCGCAGCAATAGTCCTTATGGTGAAAGTAGGATGAACACAAATCTCCCATATGTCTGAGCTTTGGCTCATAAGGTATGCTCGCATGCGAGTCTTCCAATAAGTGTAGCCGAAAGCTTCTAGGGACGGGATTTTACCAGAAGACGTCATGGTCACTACCTAGGTTTAGAATCGGTTAAGATATGAGAAAACCCTAACCTTGCTCTGATACCACTTGTAGTACCGAAAGTAGCGACCAGAGGGGGGGGGGGGTGAATGGGCGCCTAAAAATTTCTTGCTAAACTATATGCTAATTCCAACACCCAAACAAACTTAACCAGTCAAATAATATTATCAAACCAAATTACAGGAACTAAAGTTGTCTACCCTAAAAATGACTAGTGTCCTAATTAAAATGATATCAACGATAAAAATATGGCACTAATAAAATGGATACTAGAAATATTTAATGACAAAAAAAAACTAAATATCCTAATAAATTGTGTAGATTGCAGTCTAAAAATAAAATACCAATTAACTGAATCAAATATGAATTACCCAAAAATTAATTCAGAAATAACCAAAAAGTATTTTACACGAAGAAAAAAAATATTACGACTAATAAAATTTTCTTTTCTTTTATATTAGCAGATTAAACAAATCTATTTAAATAACTAATACGAGATAACTAATAAAAATTTCACAGATTAAAATAACAACGAAATTTCGAAATAGATTTTCAACTAATTAATTAACAGATAATTATCTCTAAAACTAATCTACCAAGAAAATAGGAAACTAACTTGCATTAAAAAATATCTCGCCGGAAGCCAAGTTGTCGCCGTCGCTTGAGCCGTGCGCTGCCTCGTTGAACAAAACAAGTGCTTGCCGTGGAAAAGAAGTCCGTGGGGCCCGCGATGGTACTAGTAGCCTGCACAATGCAAGCCTTGGGAACCATGCACTGTAGCTTGGCTCTTGTGACAGAGATCCCACGCCTGCCCTCCAGGATGAACGACCTGCATGCAAGCCAAAAAAATCTCGCCGAAAGGGAGAGACAAAAGCAAGATGCGGCGGCGAGAGAAAAAACTAAAAATGGGGCGGCGGAAGGAAAAAATCAACGGACTGTAGATTGATCTGAGAAATGAAACAGTCAACTATCCCCAGGGGGGATAGGGGCCTATTTATAGGCGACTCCTAATACATGAAAAGACTAATTTACCCTTGGGTAAAATAAACTGACTCTAAAATAAATTCTGAAAATTACTAAATTATTCATAAAAAAAATCACCTCACTCAAATAAAAATATTCTAAACTTAAAAACTAAATATTAATATCCAAAAAACGAATTAATCATAGATTGTCAGTTTTGCGCTAAAACTGACAAAGCGTCCACCGTCTTCGCACTGGGTACCCGGATTAGGCCGACCCGACCCCGCAGATTCCTCAGCCCGGCAATCGCTCGCCGCCCGTGTACCTGAGTCAAACCCAGTCAACAAACCAGTGGATCATCTGCCGCTCCTAGCCATGTACCCAGATTGGGCCAGCCCGACTCCGCGGCTCCTCTGCCCGGTCGTCGCTCACTGCCCATGTACCTGAGTCACACGCGTCTCAGACTCGACAGGTCTTCTTATCTCCCTTCCTTTGACTTCCATTGACAATCACTCATCACATCTGGAATATCAAAACCATATTCTTCAACATGGTTTCTCAACGACAACCAGCAGCTCCTGGGCTACTTCGGAAATGGCATCGCCCCTAGGACCCCTCAGAAGCTTGAACCGAGGGGGCGTTTGGACCTAGCTACTTCAAGCACCACCCAAAGCTGGCGAAGATCCTCTGAGAAACCAAGGATTGGTTTCGGAGTCTATGATGAGTGATTGATAGATTTTATCCTCTGATTCGAAGGGGTCCCTCCGAAGGGGTTCGGAGGTTGTTTCACCGAAGGGTTCGGTGGGCTTTGTTTGCTGCAGCTGTTGCAGTGGAGTGTGCCTGTTGGAGGGGTCTGACAGTACACGATGACTGGGTACTGGATACACTTGTCCGTTTGTCTGTGGTGCGTAGGTGACTTCGGAGGCGACGGATGGTTCGCAACAAGTGAACCTGGGTCAAGTGGGAGGCTTGATGCCAGGCGAGCAAGGAGCTCGATCACGAAGGCTGCGAAGGGGTCGAGGTCGGACCTCGGGTCGAGGTGTGCCAGACGAAGGCAGAGAGTGCGGAGCATGGCTCCGGGTGAAGGTACCCTGAAACGAAGTCCTCAGAGGCGAGACACTTTGAAGGGTACTCCGAATGGAGTGACTTCAGAGTATGGTGGACCAAGCCCTCAGCAATGAGGCAAGGCATTCGAAGTGTTCTCCAGAGGGAGGCACTCGAAGGTATACCCGACGAAGGTCTCAGAAGTCGAGGTGCATCGAAGGCATGGTCCAGGTGAGGTTCGTCGAGGAGTGTGCTCGGGGAGAGACACTACGACGAAGTGCTCATGGAATACTTCATGCGAAGGCCTTGGACGAAGGAGTGACTTCGAAGGGTGGTACTCCGGAGGTGGGGCTTCAGAGTGTGGTTGACTTGAGGTACTTCAGCCAGGCATGGATTCAGTACACGGGCTGATGGAGTTCAAGCTGGGAGAAGCTGCGAAGCTGTGGTGGTCCACTCCGGAGGTGTTGGTGCGAAGGCCCAAGGGCTTTGATGGCTTCAGCTCAAAACCATCACTATATCGAAGGCTGACTTCGTTGAAGCGAAGGCCGTCAAGCTCAAGGCTTCTCACCGAAGCTACCGCACCCCTCGTGTGCGAAGGGGGGCTTTAGAAGACTCCAAAACTACAAAGGCTGACCGTGTCTGCTCTGCAAAAGCTGATGTTGTCCCCTCTGCTAAGTTGACAAAAGAAGCCTCCAAATAAAGTAGACTACTAGTTGTACCCCCTGTTCTGATGAGACAAAACCTGTGTTATCCCTAGGGGTAAAGTAGTCTATTCATAGGGCTGAATAGTGCCTATAAATAGTGGAGGCTAGCTAGGTCACAGTAACACTTTGAGCAGCCATTTTTGAGCTCATGTGCTAGCCGCCACATACTTTGTATTCAGTCTGTGAGTTCATTTTGTGTTCCCTGTTCAAGCAATGAAACTTTGATTATGTTTTCATTTATTGTTTGAACTTGTATGCCTACTTTGCACTTCATGTTTTGATTTCTCTGTGCACCATCTTCTTCTGGGTTAAGTTTGTGCACTGGATCTTTTCTGGAGAAGTGTGTGAGAGGTCTGTTCGTGTGAAGTGTGGTTTTTCAGTGTCTGTTCGCTCTGTGTAAACTGGAGGCTTTACCTCTCTGATTACTAGAGAAGCACTGTCAGGGTTAAATCAAAGCCCGTTTTCTTTCCTTGTCGAAGTCCTCTTTACAGTGTGCTCAGTGTGCGTCTCGACCTCCGAAGTACGAAGCCTAGTACCAGTTGCTAGCGCTGAGTGTTTGGTCGATGTCCTCAGAGGGAAGTCTACTCTTGCGAAGGGTGAAGTGCGAAGTCTGCTCGAAGGCACCTAGTGTGCGGAGCCTACATCGACTTAGCAGAGTTGAGTTTTTGGGTGTTGTGGGTGGATCGAAGTCTTCTTGGCTTCGAACTTTTGCTCCTTGCGAAGCCTGATTTCGGAGCTGTGAAATACCTTCGAACCAGAACTTCGAAGGGTGTGTTCGAAGCCTGTTCCGCAGAAGACAAAATTAAAACAGAAGACTATTTTTAGTCTGAAATTTTAAAAGCTCCCATTCACCCCCCTTTGGTCGTCGTTTCCGGTCCAACAATTGATATCAGAGCTAGTTAAGATCACCAGTTGAACTTAACCGGTTTTGTGATCTATTGGCGACATGGACAAAGTTAGAAAAATACCTCTATTCGATGGGACGAACTTTGCATACTGGAAGGTGCGCATGGAGGCTTACTTGCTAAGACAAGGAAATGCAATTTGGGAGATTGTGTACTCACAATACTCCATCCCTGAAACTCGCACCTATCAAATAGAGAAGGATCAGTATAATGCCAACTCCAAGGAAAGAAATATACTGTTCATTGGTTTGAGTAGAAGTGAGTTTGATAGGGTGCAGCACCTTAGGACAACTAGGGAGATTTGGACTACACTCACTATTTTTCATGAGGGCTCTACACAGATTAAGGCCAGGCGCCAAAGCACATACAATCAACAGTATCAGTTGTTTGTGCAGGCACCTGGTGAATCTATAGATTCCATGTTTTCTCGCTTTGATGTGATAGTGAGTAACTTGCGGTCCAACGGGACGCTTGCTTACAATGATCATGACAGGGCTATCAAGCTTCTCTATGCTCTTGATCGTAGCATATGGGAAGTGAAGATATCCAGCATTGAGGAGTCCGCAGGTTATGACACATTGACCTGTGATGAGCTCTTCAGCAAGCTGAAGTCCATAGAGATTGCCAAGGCATCTCTTGCAGTGCATAGGAACTCCTTGCCACAACCATTGGCATTGGTTTCTAGCACTAGCCGTGGCACCCCTGTAGAACCAAGCACATCTAGCACTTGTGTTCTTACAGGTGGCTTTGCTTTGTCCTCCCTGGTCTCCGTCACTAAGGAGCAGGTGGATACTCTGGATGATGATGAGCTTGCTCTCATTGCCAGAAGATTCACCCGTTTTCACCATGAGAGACAAGATCAGAGGAGAAGTGGTTTTAGTGGTTGTTTTGAGTGTGGCGACACTTGTCACATCAAGGCCAATTTCCCTAAACTCAAGAAGAGAGATGAGAGTGAGCACCCCAAATACCACAAAAAGGAGAGAAAACCCTTTGTGAAGGGCAAGCGCGGCAAGGTGGCTAAGAGAGTAGACAAAGCCGCTTCCAGAGCCTTTGTTGCTGCTCTTAGTGACATCGACACTTCCTCAACTGAGGAGTCGAGCTCTGATGAGGAGGAGGAGTCCCCTAGGAAGGAGGAGAAGAAGGACAAGAAGGGACGAGATTTCACTGGCCTTTGCTTCATGGCTGATAGCGATCACAGCGGCGATGAGCTTGACTCATCTGAGGTACCATTATCCTATGACCAGCTTTCAATTAAATTAGATGAACTAAATGAGGTAGTTCTTGGTCAAGATAGGTTGCTTGTGCAAGCCGCTAGAGATAGAAAGACCTTAGACTTAGGCTAGAATATGTTTCTACTGATTATGTCATGCTCAAGTCTAGGGTTAATGATGCTGAATGTGAATCTTGCACTGTTGTCATGGGTGAGCTTGCTCAATTGCGTTCTGTGTAGGCTCAAACTCTTTCAGAGCTTGATACTACATAGAAGCAGCTTTTGATGGTTGATTCTAGTCCTCATGATATAATTGAATGCATGAACTGCCCATTATTATGTGAGAGCATTAATTTACGTGATAAACATGTTCAGGATTTAGAGGCTAGATTGGAGAGGGCCGGTAGTTCTAAGGATGTGCAACCTGTGTGTGACACTTGCATAACCCTTAAGCACCAGCTAGGCACTGTTAGAGAGCGAGCTGAACACCTCATGACTGAGAATGAGTACCTCCTTTTTGTGGTTAACAAATGCACTAAGGGAAAAGGTAGGATGGACTTTCTCTTGGCCAAGAACAAGATGTGTGCCGACAGGGCAGGGTTAGCTCTAGGATTGGGTTTTGAGAGGATTCCTTTAGACAGTAAGAACAAGACTGTTTTTACCTCACCCACTACCTTAGAGAAATAAAGAACCCTGTTAGACACACCATCAACCAAAAATCCTACCCAAACCCCAAAGAAAAACACTCCTCATACCAATAAAATTCCTCCCAAGAAAACCACACAGCAGAAGCCCAAGGAGCCTATAAGAGTTGCTCCTATGACCCATGAGAGTGCCCCTAGGAGAGTTTTTCATTGTTCCTATTGTCAGCGAGTGGGTCATCTGGTTGGGTTCTGTTTTCGTCGCATCAAGGATGAGCGACGCTCTCAGGCGATGAGTTTCCAGGACATGCATTACCCATCTTGGGGTATGCATGAGTCTGAGTTGTACTCACGTCCTCTTTTTGAGGCTCCTCGTACTTCTCGGAGAGGTTTTGCTCCTCGAGGTGTTCACCATGTTCCATATGGTGGTAGACCCCGGGCGAGTAGCTTTGTACCTCGACATGTTAGGAGATCTCGTCATGCATTTGGGTCACAACATGTAGGTAGACCTCGCACTTTGCATCATTCTGATTATCCTGTGCGTAGACAATCTATTTCTACTATGCCTACTACTCGTATCACTCAGTGTTGGATGCCTCATCATGTATTCACTCACCCCAGCACTGAGCGATTGAGATTTTCCTATCATATGTAGGCGCCAGACCGAGGCTTGGAGGGCACGTGGATCATGTACTCTGGTTGTTCACGCCACATGACCGGAGATGCAGCATGGTTCTCCAGCCTCACCACAACCAAGAAAAAGGAACATATCACCTTCAGCAACAATCGAAGGAGTAGAGTGAAAGATAAAGGTGTGGTAAGAATTAACTCGAATTTCACTCTCAAAGATGTTGCTTTGGTTGAAAATTTGGGATACAATTTCCTCTCTGTATCTCAATTGCTTGATGAGGGCTTCGAAGTGCGATTCCATCGCAATACTTCATAAGTACTCAATTTTGATCGCGTTGTGGTCTGTAAGATCTTTAGAGTTGGGAGAGTTTTTGGAGCTGATTTTTCTGAGCCATCTGGTTCTTCTCACTGTCTTGTTGCTCATTCGACTTCTGAGCTTTGGAAGTGGCATAGGAGACTAGGGAATATGAGCTTTGAGTTGCTCGCTCACCTAAGTGCCCTATGTCTGATCCAAGGATTGCCCAAGCTCAAGTTTGAGAAGAATTTAGTTTGCGCTCCATGTCGACATGGAAAAATGATTGCCGCTTCGCACTCGCCAGTCACCACAGTGATGATTGAACAACCCGGAGAACTTCTCCACATGGACACTATAGGTCCATCTCGGGTTAGTTCTTTAGGCGGGAAGTGGTATGTGTTAGTCATTGTCGACGATTTCTCTCGCTACTCTTGGGTCTTCTTTCTTGCTAGTAAGGATGAAGTGTTTTCACACTTTCGGAGCTTAGCTTTGAGACTTTTCACTGAACTCCCTGGTGCATTGAAATTCATTCGAAGTGATAATGGCACTGAGTTCAAGAACAGTCTCTTTGTTGACTTTTGCATGGAGCATGGCATAGAACATCAATTCTTTGCTCTGTGGATTCCTCAACAAAATGGTGTTGTTGAGAGAAAGAACCGCACTTTGGTTGAGATGGCTAGGACGATGCTCGATGAGCACAGGACTCCTAGGAAATTCTGGGCTAAGGCCATGAACACTGCTTGTTACATCTCAAACCGAATATTCTTGCGCTCAATTTTGAACTTGACATCTTATGAGCTACATTTTGGGAGACAGCCCAAAACTACTCATCTTCGAGTTTTTGGCTATCATTGCTTTATACTAAAACGTGGAAATTTGGACAAATTTGAGTCGCGTTCTTCTGACGGGATCTTTTTGGGTTACACTACTCATGGTCATTCTTATCGTGTTTACAATTTGGAGACTAACACTGTCATCGAGTCATGTGATCTGACTTTTGATGAATCAACCCCCTCTGTTAGTTCCACCTTTGAACAGGCAAATGAACATGACATGGAATAGATTCTCTTCGAAGAAGAAGATCCTGGAGAGTTCGAGGATGAACCCCTACTACCCTCGACATCAACCCCCAAAGCCGACCCCGCTTCGACCACTTCGGCACAAGGTCCCGAAGCAACTACCTCGACATCGGTCATCTTGGACCACTCCAACGCACAAGTTGAGGGGGAGACTGCATCACGCCGCGAGGCTCCACATCACGTTCCAAGGATGCATCCTCCCGAGCAGATCATTGGGGAGCTTGATCAAAGGGGTAACACGTTCTCATGCTCATTTCATTGATTCCGCTTTTGTTGCTTTTTTTAAGCCCTTAGATGTTAGTCATGCACTTTCTGACTCTAGTTGGATCAATGCCATGCATTAAGAACTTGAAAATTTTGAGATAAACCAAGTCTGGACTTTAGTTGATCCTCCACCAAATGTTCATTTCATTGGAACAAAATGGATTTTCAAAAAAAAACAAGGGAAGGATGGGACTGTAGTTAGAAACAAGGCTAGACTTATAGCTCAGGGTTATTCACAATTAGAAGGGATTGATTTTACTGAAACTTTTGCACCTGTTGCGCATCTAGAGGCCATTAGGATTTTGCTTGCCTTTATTTGCGACATCCTGGGGATTCAAACTCTATCAAATGGATGTCAAAAGTGCTTTTCTTAATGGATTCATAGGCGAAGATGTTTATGTAAAACAACCCCTGGCTTTGAAAACCCCAAATACCCACATAAAGTCCTTAAACTTCATAAGGCTCTTTATGGACTCAAGCAGGCCCCTCGGGCATGGTATGATAGACTTAAGTCTTTTCTACTTGAGCGGGGATATTTGATTGGATCTGTTGATAAAACCCTATTCACTCTCAAGCATGGCAAAGATTTCCTCCTAGTCCAGATTTATGTGGATGATATCATCTTTGGTGGCTCTTCTCATGCTTTGGTTGCCGAGTTTGCAGATACCATGAGCAGAGAGTTCGAGATGTCCATGATTGGCTGAACTCACATTTTTCCTTGGTTTGCAAATCAAGCAAAGCAAATAAGGTACATTCATCCACTAGATGAAGTACACCAAGGACCTGCTCAAGAAGTTCGATATGGCTGATGCGAAGCCCCTCGGCTCCCTCCTCTACTTGACTTCTACGAGGCCAGACATACACTTCACAGTGTGTCTGTGTGCTCGTTTTCAGGATTCACCACGAGCTTTGCACCGCCAAGCGGTAAAGCGCATTCTTAGGTATCTCAAAAATACCCTCGAATTTGGCATTTGGTATTTTGCATCTTCCTCTTTGTGTTTTCGAGGTTATTCCGATGCGGATTTTGCTGGGTGTAGGATTGATAGGAAAAGTATCTTCGGTACTTGTCATTTTCTGGGTACTTCGCTGGTTTGCTGGTCTTCCCACAAATAGTCTAGTGTTGCACAATCAACGGCTAAGGCCGAATATGTTGTTGCAGCTAGCTGTTGCTCTGAGATTTTGTGGATGGTTTCCACTTTGCGGGATTTCGGGTTAGATTATAAGGGTGTTCCACTTTTCTGTGATAACACTAGTGCTATTTGTATTGAAAACAACCCGGTTTAGCTTTCCAGAACCAAACACATTGATGTGCGATATCATTTTCTAAGAGATCATAATGAGAAGGGTGATATTGAACTTCAATATGTTGATACCCAACACCAGCTAGCCGATATTTTCACTAAACCCCTCGATGCTTCTTGTTTTGCCTACTTGCGTGGGGAACTTGGTGTTTGTCACCCATATGGCATTTTGTGAGGGGGAGCAGATTTTGAATGTCTTGCATATGCTCATTGTGTGTGAAATTGCATTTACATCTTTTGCACTTATATGCCTGATTTTAATTCATGAAATCATGTCAGCTCAGCTCTATTTAATATGTCTGAAACATTTTGTTGCATGATGTTTCTTTCCAAAATTAAATCATGCTCACTGCTTAGTCTTGCGTCTAGCATGTTTAGACATGACTGCTTTAGCTATCTTTTATCTGCTTGATAGCAAAACTCCTTTTCTCTGGATGCTAAACATTGCAACTTGAAAAATTGTATTCATGGATATTCATCAAGTGCTAAACAATGTGTTAACTCAATTAAAAATTCAAAAAATCCATGATTTGCATGCCTCAAGCGAAAAGATCCAGGTGGGTTTGTTTGTCGCACTCCTCTATTCTAGACTGCTTACCATTGCACATTGGTCTGAACTAGGATAGTGTAGTGTATGCCAAAATCACCGCCTTAAGCTTCTAATGGCTTTCGTGCCTAGGCTTGGCTTGATTGGAAAGTATAAGGTAGACAAACAAATAACCCCTGGCATTGTGAAAAGAACAACTCAATCAAGTTTGTTTTCAATGCTCCAATTGAACTGGACTTGTCTGTCTAAGGTAGATGTTGACTAGCTCTGCGCAGTCCTTGTTTTTACTTGTCTAGTTACCTAGATTAAGTGGTGATGCCTTTTATTTCAAAAATAATAAAATCACATGTTGTCATCATGTTTTTAGAGAATGTTAAATTCAGCTGAGCACATGAAAATTGGTATTAAAATTGGCATATTTTTGCTTTATATGTCTTTGCAATTCTACCCATTTCGAAGCTTTGCATCTTTTGAATGCTCCTTGATGCTTGCATTGCTAAAGAGAGAGAAATTTTTGAGTTCTCTGTAGCAAGGGGGAAAGTAACTCAGAGGGAGTGTGTATCTTGCAAAGGGAAGATTTGCTGAAGGGTCTTTTACTCTTTTGAAAAGGGGGAGGAAAATTCTTTTGTCAAGTGACATGGTTTGGCTCGTTTCTGAGTTTTTGGTCACTTGTGCGATGAAATTTTTCAAATTTTCTTGAACTTGAATTTTGTTGTCAATGCACTCATCAAGGGGGAGATTGAGAAACCAAGGATTGGTTTTAGAGTCTGTGATGAGTGATTGACATATTTTATCCTCTGATTCGAAGGGGTCCATCTGAAGGGGTTCGAGGTTGTTTCACCGAAGGGTTCGGTGGGCTTTGTTTGCTGCAGCTGTTGCAGCAGAGTGTGCCTGTCGGAGGGGTCCGACAGTACACGATGACTGGGTCGTACCGAAGGTATCGATATTTTGGGCGGTACACCGGAGTGTGTGCCGAAGGTTGTTTACCTGGAGAGGTCTCCGGGGTACTGGATACACTTGTCTGTTTGTCTGTGGTGCGCAGGTGACTTCGGAGGCGATGGACGGTTCGCAGCAAGTGAACCTGGGTCAAGTGGGAGGCTTGATGCCAGGCGAGCAGGGAGCTCGATCATGAAGGCTGCGAAGGGGTCGAGGTCGGACCTCGGGTTGAGGTGCGCCAGACGAAGGTAGAGTGTGCGGAGCATGGCTCCGGGTGAAGGTACCCCGAGACGAAGTCCTCGGAGGCAAGGCAATTCGAAGGGTACTCCGAATGGAGTGACTTCGGAGTATGGTGGACCAAGTCCTCAGCAATGAGGCAAGGCATTCGAAGTGTGCTCCGGAGGGAGGCACTCGAAGGTATACCCGACTGAAGGTCTCAGAAGTCGAGGTGCATCGAAGGCATAGTCCGGGTGAGGTTCGTCGAAGAGTGTGCTCGGGGAGAGACACTGCGACGGAGTGCTCATGGAATACTTCATGCGAAGGCCTTGGACGAAGGAGGGACTTTGAAGGGTGGTACTCCGAAGGTGGGGCTTCGGAGTGTGGCTGACTTGAGGTATTTCGGCCAGGCATGGCTTCGGTACACAGGCTGATGGAGTTCAAGCTGGGAGAAGCTGCGAAGCCGTGGTGGTCCACTATGGAGGTGTTGGTGCGAAGGCCCAAGGGCTTTGATGGCTTCGGCTCAAAACCATCACTGTATCGAAGGCTGACTTCGGTGAAGTGAAGGCGTCAGGCTGAAGGCTTCTCACCGAAGCTACCGCACCCCTCGCGTGCGAAGGGGGGCTTTAGAAGACTCCAAAACTGCAAAGGCTGACCGTGTCTACTCTGCAAAAGCTGATGTTGTCCCCTCTGCGAAGTTGACAAAAGAAGCCTCCAAATAAAGTAGACTACCAGCTGTACCCCCCTGTTCTGATGAGACAAAACCAGTGTAAACCCTAGGGGTAAAGTAGTCTATTCACATGGCTGAATAGTGCCTATAAATAGTGTAGGCTAGCTAGGTCACAGTAACACTTTGAGCAGCCATTTTTGAGCTCCTGTGCTAGCCGCCACATACTTTGTATTCAGTCTGTGAGTTCATTTTGTGTTCCTTGTTCAAGCAATGAAACTTTGATTCTGTTTTCATTTATTGTTTGAACTTGTATGCCTACTTTGCACTGCATGTTTTGATTTCTCTGTGCACCATCTTCTTCTGGGTTAAGTTTGTGCACGGGATCTTTTCTGGAGAAGTGTGTGAGAGGTCCGTTCGTGTGAAGTGTGTGTTTTTAAGTGTCTGTTCGCTCTGTGTAAACTGGAGGCTAGACCTCTCTGATTACTAGCGAAGCACTGTCGGGGATAAATCGAAGCCCATTTTCTTTCCTTGTCAAAGTCCTCTTTGCAGTGTTCTCTGCGTGCATCTCGACCTCCGAAGTACGAAGCCTAGTACAAGTTGCTAGCGCTGAGTGTTTGGTCGAAGTCCTTAGAGGGAAGTCTGCTCTTGTGAAGGGTGAAGTGTGAAGTCTGCTCGAAGGCACCTAGTGTGTGGAGCCTGCACTGACTTAGTAGAGTTGAGTTTTTGGGTGTTGTGGGTGGAGCGA
This sequence comes from Zizania palustris, assembly GCA_019279435.1. Taxonomy (NCBI): domain Eukaryota; kingdom Viridiplantae; phylum Streptophyta; class Magnoliopsida; order Poales; family Poaceae; genus Zizania; species Zizania palustris. The sequence goes on along the minus strand of JAAALK010000084.1, from coordinate 6,385,642 downwards.
AGTCTTCATGGCTTCGAACTTTTGCTCCTTGCGAAGCCTGATTTCGGAGCTGTGAAATACCTCCTGTTGGGGAAATATACTTCCCTTAAACAGGGGCCAAATGACGTCAGCCTCCGACATCCTCCGGCCCAGAGCCAGGTACTGTTGGAGCCTGTTTTCTCAATAAGTATTGTTTCCAGGTCCCGAGGTGCCTTTCGGGGTCCGTAGCTTCGGAGCCCTCAGACCAGGGGGTCCGGCTCGGAGCCCCCAGTCCGGGCCTTGGCGCGGGGCGCCGGAGGCCACCCTCCGGGCGCAGAAGTCCGGAAGCCGCCCTCCGAAGCCAAGCCCGGAGGCCGCCCTCCGGGAGCCAAGTCCGGAGGCCGCCATCCTCCGGGAGCCAAGCCCGGAGGCCGCTCTCCGGGAGCCAAGCCCGGAGGCCGCCCTTCGGGAGCCAAGTCCGGAGGCCGCCACTCTCCGGAAGCCCAAGCCCGGAGGCCGCTCTCCGGAAGCCCAAGCCCGGAGGCCACTCTCCGGAAGCCCAAGTCCGGAGGCCACCCTCCGGGAGCCAAGTCCGGAGGCCACCCTCCGGGAGCCAAGCCCGGAGGCTGCCCTCCGGAGTCCAGTCCTGAAGCCGCCCGCCGGAGTCCAGTTCGAAGGCCGCCCTCCGGAGAGCCAAGCCCGGAGGCCACCCTCCGGAGTCCAGTCCTGAAGCCGCCCGCCGGAGTCCAGTTCGGAGGCCGCCCTCCGGAATCCAGTTCGGAGGCTGCCCTCCGGAGCATGTTGCGAAGCTCCCCACTGGGGTGCACTCCGAAGCCTTCCCCCCAGCCTCTGCCTTCGGTACACCTTTTAGCTGGTCAAAGCCTGGTGCAGCCTGACATGTCAGTAAAGCTGTAAAGTTGCCTGGCACCTTTTGTACCATAGCTAGCTCCTTTTTCCCCTCTCTGCCCCTATGAGCCAAGGGCTCATAAGGGGGCATCCCAGTCTTTTCCTCTGTCCTGCGTGCCTATAAAAGCAGGGCCAAGCCCTTGTAGCGGGACACATGCTCCAGGGGGCCATGGGACCCTGGAGTTATCCTCTTCACATCAAGGCACACCATGCCAAATCCACTACAAACTGGACGTAGGGTCATTATCCCCTAGGGGAGGCCCGAACCAGTATAAACCCTATCTCTCCCTGTGAGAACCCATCGAGGTTCATTCTCCATATCATACTCCACCACAGAAAAACCTGCTGGGACTAACGCAATTGTTCCAACAGTTGGCGCCGTCCGTGGGGACCTTAGTCCTAGAAGCTAAGTTCTCTACCACTGCCTGCAACCCGAAGTGCGCCCGAGGGGGGAGCATCGAGGCTTTCTCGCTTCGCGCACCCTCCGGCAAGGGGCTTCGGGTGCAGATCGAAGGCCACCTTCGCCTTCCTCCATCTTTCGCATACCGGAGCCCACTCTCCGGCAAGGGGCTCCGCTCCACGTTCCAAAGGTCATCGAAGCTCCGAGGGCTACAAGGTAAGTACCGCCCGAAGCCTTACTCCGATGCACCAATCTGCAGTTACATTAACATAAACCCGAAGCCATGCTTCACCTTATTTAAACCCGAAGCCATGCTTCGCCTTATTTAAACCCGAAGCCATGCTTCGCCTTATTTAAACCTGAAGCCATGCTTCGCCTTATTTAAACCCGAAGCCATGCTTCGCCTTATTTAAACCCGAAGCCATGCTTCGCCTTATTTAAACCCGAAGCCATTCTTCGCCTTATTTAAACCCGAAGCCATGCTTCGCCTTATTTAAAACCGAAGCCTTGCTTCGCTTCATAAAATCCGGAGTACCCCTCCGAAGGCTACACAGCGCCCCCGGGCCCGTAGCAGTGAGTTTAAAAGGACTCCGGGTCACTGGCCCGACGCGTCCGGGGATTCCGGGCTCCGCGCCCGAAGCATCCCAGGGATTCCGGGTTCCGCACCCGAAGCATCCCAGGGTCGAAGGTGACCCAGAGTCGAAGGTGGCTCAGAGTCGAAGGTGGCTCACGCTATCACAGGTTCGGTGAATCCACACCAAATACCCTTCTCACTACAGGACCAAGTTCCGAAGCCCTGCTTCATTATCTAAACACGCACCGGAGCCCCGCTTCGTGTGACGTGACCTAAGCTGAGAAGCTAAGTTTGTCGAAGTCAAACTTCGCTAAAGAAATCCTAGTGCGTTCAGGGCCTCGCCCACGCACAGCATCCAAATCCCAGCATGCCGAAGCATGCTTCGCTCCAATTGGTTACGCGGAAGCCTTGCTTCGCACCAAATCGATGCGTTCGGAGCCCGTAAGAGGCCTTCGCTCGGTAAAAATCCAAATATCCGAAGCCGCCGAAAAGGCGCACCCCTTCGCATGTTTATTTTTTGCCCGCACCAACAACGGTTAAGTCCCTAACTGCCACGAGCAAAAGGGGGGAAGAATGTATGCGAGGTGTGCGAGTGTAATGCGCAGTACGAGCGTGACAAACTAAGCGTTCGAAGCCAAACAATGCGAAGCATACAAACGAAGTATGCAAATATAATAAACTCCGTTCATTAAGAGACAATTGAGAAGTATGATACAAACATGCTTCGAAAACAAACTACGAGTAATCTGTGTCTAAGCCTAAAAAGAACCGAGTGCGAGGCCCCAACCCTCGCTTGCCTCTCCTTCGGCGGGGGCCCCCTCGGCTGGATGTTGCCTCGTCGGAGCCCGCTCTCCCTCGACCGGCCCGTCCAGGCTCCAAAGCCCACAGGTTTTGGCTTCCGCTTCGCAGGTCGCTCCAAGTTCGCGAAGCAGGCGGGGCCGTGTCGAAGGCGGAAAAGTCTAGGGCTTCGTCGCTCGCTAAGGCCGCCCGCGAAGGCAAAGGTAAAGGGCTCTGAAGGGGCTCCGCCTTCACAGCGGCTAGCAAATCCTGAGCTATTTCGGAGATGGCTTCGCCCCTAGGCCCCCTCGGAAGCTTAAACCGAGGGGGGCCTTCGGACCTAGCTACTTCAAGAATCGCCCACAGTTGTCGAAGCCCTTCAGAGTCCTCGAGGACTTCGAGGTCTATGCTCGAAGGCTGAGCCTGGGCAGGTATAAAAAACCCCCACATTCATATTAATAAACTGATAAGTTTTTACAAAGCCTACAGCTAGGTATTACAAGGAAGCCTAAGGAGATCTACACCTTCGGAGGCGGAGTCGTCGAGGTCGAAGGCTTGTCCGAGTCGACGGGCCCCTTGAACCGGCGTTGTCGAAGGGCCTTCATGAGGTCAAGGACTGCCTCGCAGCCTTGCTCCTTCCAAGGTTCCTGCAGCCGCCGCCATGCCCCGCGGACTTCGCCCGGAGGCGTCACCAAGTGCGGACCCCCGAAGACCACGGGGGCCACGGAGGTTGCCGTCCGAAGATGGTCGCACCCGGCGGCATGAAGCATATGCAGCACCCCTTGGCCCGCGACGCGACCGGCCATAAGAGCGAAGCCCGTCAGCGCTTCGTCCGCTACCGAAGCTGCAGTCTTCAAGAAGTCGGCGCGGTCCCCAATCGGGTCCTGATCGCCAAAATCCGGAGTCCGGCACTCGGTCCCTATCTTCTCAAGGACCTCGGTCAGGCTCTGGGTGGCCTCGCCGAGATTAGCCACGACGAAGCCCTCAAGATCCCGAGCCCGCTGGCGGAGCTCCTCGTTCTCCTTCGCCTGACGGGCCTCGGCGTCCTTCGAAGCTTGGAGCTCCGCGCGGAGCCGAGCCGTCTCCGAGGCCAAGGCTTCCTTCGCCTCAGCAGCCGAAGCCTCGGCCCGCCTCCGCTTCTCGACTTCCTCCAAGACCTCGCGGCGAAGGGCCTCCTTCTCTTCCGCGAGGCGCTCCATCCGCCGGTCGGCAGCAGTCGAAGCAGCTGCGTTCAGTGCGAAGGCCTGCAGAAATTCAAGAAGTCATAAGTGCTAGCGGAAGGATAACATATAATTCGAAGCGGCAAGGGGCTCCGCTCACTCGTATGAGGACTTCGTTCGAACTGACGAAGAGCTCCGTGGGGTCCAAGTGGCTAAGCTGGGCCACCAAATCCCCCTCCTCCGCAGAAGCACAGGCCTCGCGGAAGCCAAGGATCGCCGCCGCCGTCACACCCTCCCTCGGCTTGAAGGGGTGAATGACTGCCACGGTGGTCTCCGCGGGCTTCGGTGAGGCGGGGCTCAAGCCCACCACATCCACCTCTTCTTCGCCTCGAAGGACTTCGCGGCCTCCGCTGCCTTCATCGTCGGACGAAGCACTCTCGGACTCCGAGTCGCTGTCGCTGCCGCTGCTGCTGCCGCTGCTACTCGAAGCTTCCGTGGGCTTCGCCTCGGCAGACTTCGATCCGCCCTCGATTGTCGGCTTCGTCTTAGCGGGCCTCGCATCGTCCTCGTCTTCTGCAGGGAGCCAAGTCAAAACCTGCATATTGGAGCAAAGCTTGCGTAAAAAGTTTTACCTTCGTCAGAGATCTCTTGGAAGGAAGCAGGGGCTAAGTGTGTCCTCCAGCTCCCTCGCTGCGAAGCTGGCGCATCTACCTCCGCGCCCGAAGTTGGCTTCGCCGGGGCATCCGTGGCCTCCTCGGCAGCAGGAGTGCGCGCGTCGGCCTCCGCCTCCGAAGTCCTCACCGCCAGGGGCTTCACGGCCTTCTTGGGGGTCGGAGTAGCTGCGGGCTTCGCCGCAGCCTCCCCCGAGGCGTCCGCTTCGTCCTCGTCCCCCCTCTTCCTCTTGGCTCCGGCCGACGAGGTAGCCAGGTGGGCGAAGTCCGGCAGAGCGGGGAGCCCTCCGAGGCCAAGCGCGGTCCACACTCTGTTCCAGCGCTCCCAGGACCCCACCAGGGCAAGGCGCTGATTCTGCTCCTCGGGGGTCGGAGTCCCGACGACTCGGTCCGCCGCCGCGATGGCCTCCTCCGGGGTCCTCATGTCGAGGTCGGCTGCACGAGAAGGTTGAGTTAAGAGCAAAGTATTTGAAGTATTAAAAGCAAAGTAGAGCGCGAAGCCTTACAGAAGCGGTCGAAGGCCAGCTCGCTGAGTTCACCTCGGCCCGAAGCCTGGAAGAGACCCTCCGGCCAAGAGCGCGCGAGGGGGCTGAGCCGAAGGGTGATGAACTCCTCCGCGAGGTCCCTCATGCTCATCCTCGCCGCCACCCTTCGGAGCAGCGAGATCCTCGATTGAAGGAGGCCTTCGCTGGTCTTCACCACCCCTTCGCGCCGGTACAGGATGTGGGCGTTGGTACTCCGAAGGGGAGAGTTCGCACCGACAGAGGCGTAGAACCACTCTTGATCCCATCTCGAATACCACTTGTTGTTTACAGCCCTCGCAGGGAAGGCGTCCTGGAACTCCTTCCGGAGCTGGAAGTTGGCGCTGCCGAAGGCCAGCGCCCTCTTGACGCGGTCCGTCCCCTCCCTGGGCTTCGGCTGGCAGTTGGCGTCGTGAAGGGCAATGAAGACATCCGCGCGGCCCTCGCAGCCTTCGGCCCGCATGGCCCACTCGAAGACAGCTAACCTCGCTACTGCATTGGGCGAGAGCTGAGGAAGCTCGAGGTTGTAGGCCTTGAGGACTTCGCTCAGCATCCCCACTGCGGGCAGTCCGAGGCCGGCCTCGAAGAAAGCTTCGAACACCACCACTTCGTCAGCACGAGGCTTCGGTATGGCCTCTGATTTCTCCGGAACCCTTAGTTGGATTTTCGCTGCAATCTTCCCCTCGCAGGCCCTCCGGACGGACTCCTCCGTGGAAATCGAAGCCCTCATCTCCAGGGTCTGCTCGAATCTGTCGGAGGGCGTCCGAAGGTCTCTCGGCCCCAGTCGCCTAGCTGCAGGCTTCGCTGCCGCGGCCGCTGCTGCCGCCGCCTGCACTTGGGCGGAGCCCGAGCTCGAGCCCAGAACCGGGGGCTTCGCCACTGCCTTCTTCGGCATTCTGATCAGACTTCAGATCGAGGGGCTAAAGGATGGCGAAGGGCTAGAAGCTAGCGAAGGTCGCTCTGCGAAGCTGGGAGGAAGAGGAGAGCGAAGGTGGTAAGGCGGTAAGAAAGAAGTGAATGAAAGTGTGCCGGAGCTGCGCGCGGTAAGTCTCTATTTATAGGCGCGGTAAGAATTCCAACCGTCATGGGCCGAGCCCACCGCCAGATGGGCCTCAGGCGAAAGCGAATCGAGCCCAAGCAAGGTAACGGTAACCTTTTTGACCGTTGCGAAGTCGTTCGGCCTCCCCGAGGCCGTTCTGGCGGCAAGCGTGGGCATTTATTACCCCCAGGTATCGAGGTCACCTTCGGACCAGGCTCCGAAGGTATGTTTCCTCTGAAGTCATGTTTTCAGGTCATTTGTCCTAAGGGCGCGTGCACCCCTTCGTCCTGAAGGCCTGCACGCGAGGGGCTACTGTTGGGGAAATATACTTCCCTTAAACAGGGGCCAAATGACGTCAGCCTCCGACATCCTCCGGCCCAGAGCCAGGTACTGTTGGAGCCTGTTTTCTCTATAAGTATTGTTTCCAGGTCCCGAGGTGCCTTTCGGGGTCCGTAGCTTCGGAGCCCTCAGACCAGGGGGTCCGGCTCGGAGCCCCCAGTCCGGGCCTTGGCGCGGGGCGCCGGAGGCCACCCTCCGGGCGCAGAAGTCCGGAAGCCGCCCTCCGAAGCCAAGCCCGGAGGCCGCTCTTCGGGAGCCAAGCCCGGAGGCCGCCCTCCGGGAGCCAAGTCCGGAGGCCGCCACTCTCCGGAAGCCCAAGCCCGGAGGCCGCTCTCCGGAAGCCCAAGCCCGGAGGCCACTCTCCGGAAGCCCAAGTCCGGAGGCCACCCTCCGGGAGCCAAGTCCGGAGGCCACCCTCCGGGAGCCAAGCCCGGAGGCCGCCCTCCGGAGTCCAGTCCTGAAGCCGCCCGCCGGAGTCCAGTTCGGAGGCCGCCCTCCGGAGAGCCAAGCCCGGAGGCCACCCTCCGGAGTCCAGTCCTGAAGCTGCCCGCCGGAGTCCAGTTCGGAGGCCGCCCTCCGGAATCCAGTTCGGAGGCTGCCCTCTGGAGCATGTTGCGAAGCTCCCCACTGGGGTGCACTCCGAAGCCTTCCCCCCAGCCTCTGCCTTCGGTACACCTTTTAGCTGGTCAAAGCCTGGCGCAGCCTGACATGTCAGTAAAGCTGTAAAGTTGCCTGGCACCTTTTGTACCATAGCTAGCTCCTTTTTCCCCTCTCTGCCCCTATGAGCCAAGGGCTCATAAGGGGGCATCCCAGTCTTTTCCTCTGGCCTGCGTGCCTATAAAAGCAGGGCCAAGCCCTTGTAGCGGGACACATGCTCCAGGGGGCCATGGGACCCTGGAGTTATCCTCTTCACATCAAGGCACACCATGCCAAATCCACTACAAACTGGACGTAGGGTCATTATCCCCTAGGGGAGGCCCGAACCAGTATAAACCCTATCTCTCCCTGTGAGAACCCATCGAGGTTCATTCTCCATATCATACTCCACCACAGAAAAACCTGCTGGGACTAACGCAATTGTTCCAACACCTCCGAACCAGAACTTCGAAGGGTGTGTTCGAAGCCTGTTCCGCAGAAGACAGAATTAAAACAGAAGGCTCTTTTTAGTCTGAAATTTTAAAAGCTCCCATTCACACCCCTCTGGTCGCCGTTTCCGGTCCAAAATCCTCAAAGTACTCAAGTACTTCGAATTCAACATCCGATGGCTGAGTCTGGGCAGGTATAAAGTACTCCCGCATTTATATTAATAAGTTGATGAGTTGTTTACAAGCCTACAACTAAGAATTACAAAGAGCCTAAGGAGGTCTACACCTTCAGAGGCGGAGGCTTCGATGTCGAAGGCTGAGCTGGCGAGGCTTGTGCCCTAGCTCGGCGAAGGCGGGAGAGCCGTTGGAGGTTGAGGACTGCCTCGCAGCCTTGGGCCTTCCAAGGTTCCTAAAGACGGCGCCATGCTCCGTGGACATCCGAAGGTGGCGAAACCAAGTGCTGGCCTCCGAAGGCCACCGGAGTCGCCGAGGTTAACGCCTCGAGGTGGTTGCACCCCTCGTCGTGAAGCATCTGCAACACTCCTTGGCCCGCCACTCGGCCAGCCATCAGAGCGAAGCCCTTCATTGACGTCTCCGCCGTCGCAGCAGCGGTCCGCAGGAACTCGAGGCATTCCCTGATTGGGTCTTGAGGGTTGAAGTTCGGGGCCTGGCACTTAGTCCCCAATTGCTCGAGGACTGTAGTCAAGCTCGAGGTGGCCTCGTCGACCCCTCGGACCACGAAGTTCTCCAGGCAATGGCCGGCTGCGCGAAGTTCAGAGCACTCCGCCGCCAGCTTTGTCCTGGCCTCCTCCAAAGCCCGAAGTGCCTCTCGAAGCTTTTCAGTCCCCGAGGCCAAGGCTTCCCTCGCCTTGACTGCCTCGGACCTCGCTGCCTCAGCCGCTGCCTTGGCCTGCCTTCGCCTCTCGCCCTCCTCCGAGGCCTCGCGCTGAAGGGTGTCCCTCTCCTCCGCTAGGTCAGCCATCCGATGGTCCGCAGAGACTGCTGCTACAGCATTCAGCGTGAAGGCCTGAAAATGTTCAAGAAAATCCTAAGTATTGAGTAAAAAAGCAAGTATGACTCGAAGATCATGTGAGGCTTCGCTTACCTAGACGATGGCTTCATGGGCATTTGCAAAGAGGTCCAAGGGGCTTGAGCGGCTAAGCTGTGCCACTAAGCCTCCTTCCCCTATAGCAGTGTAGCCTTCGTTGAATGCGTGGATGACTGCCTCCATCACGGGTCCCCTTGGCTGCAGAGGGCGGACCAGCTCTGTTGGCGTAAAAGATTACGCTAACAGTTTCTCTGAGATCAAGAACAGACAAACATTGAGTTCGTGTTTAAGAACTATCTCAAGCCTCCGAATGGATAATAGCTTAAGTAGTCCGAATATGTGTATTAGAATAGCTGAGTATTCGGTCCTTATTACAGGGTAAGGAGGGGGTATTATAGGCAAAAACATCTAAGGAAAAGACCTATTTACCCCTTGATTACAACCGACATAGTGGAAACTATTCGTTACCCTGAACAGGGTTAAAATGGTAAAATCTACTCAAAGCAAGTAGATAATCCAAACATCTTATCAATCCTGTCATTTGGCTCCGAAGCCTCATATCTTGCGGAGGGTTCCTTCGGATCGTAGATCGAAGCACCCTTCGGCTTAACGATTCCTCCACCTTCGAGCATGAGCCCATCAGCTCCGAAGCTGATAAGTCCTTTTGAACTATTAATCTCTAAGTCCTGAAAGTGAAGCATTTTCCCCCAATAGTAGCCAATCGAATACGCCTCTCTGAATTTGACCTATATAGAAGGGAGGCAGTATACGCAAGGAACATTTTCATATTCTGAGACTTAGAGAAAGTTGAACACATTACAATCATTCGAAGGGTCTTTGGTCCGAGGCATTCGGACTGAGGCTCCGAGTCTCCAACCGCCATGTGAACGCTTCGTGGGAAAGAGAACCGTTACGAAGTCCAAACGTCATGAAGAGCCGTTACGCTATATAAAAGGTAACGGTTGAAATTTACGGCGGACTCACACCATTCTGCTCCCTGGACCCACCCGCCAGCGACAGAAGTCGAACCTGCAGTGTGAATGCAATCGAAGCACAACAACTAACGGATGGTTATAAAAGGGGATTGGAATTTACCCAGAACTTTTTACCGTGCCTAGCATCCGCAACTCACTTTCTTCAACCTCCAATTCTCATAACTTCCTGAGTCACTGAGGAGCCATGCTGAAGAGCGTGGGCCTCATGGCTCCAGATGTGATGAGTCATTGTCAACGATAGTCAAAGAGGACACGTAGAGAGGAGAAGACCTACTGCGTCTGGGCTTCGTGTGACTCAGGTACACGGGCATCGAGCGACTATCGGGCAGAGGGGCCGCGAAGTCGGGCTGGCCCAATCCGGGTACATGGGCTAGGAGCAGCAGAGGATCCACTGGGCTGTTGACCAGGATTGACTCAGGTACACGGGCGGTAAGTGATTGCCGGGCTGAGAGAGCTGCGGAATCGGGCTGGCCCAATCCGGGTACCTGGTGCAAAGTCGGTGGACGCTTTGTCAGTTTCGGCGCAAAACTGACAACCGCTGATCTCGCAACGGACTGTTCAGAGGCAAAGTCATAGTCGCGACGAAAGCTTCGTTTCCGGATAAGTCATCTGTAAATAGGAGTTTACTATTTTGTCCTTAGGCCCACAGTCAGTCATTTGAGTCTGTAAAAATATCCTAAGGGTAGTTTGGTCATTTCCATTTATTTCAGCGTCTGTAAAAAACCCTAAGGGTCTTTTAGTATTTTCCTAGTCTATTGGGCTGCCTATAAATAGGGCCCCAATCCCTAGGGTTAGGGTTAACTCACTTTAATTAAAAATCAGAGTTCATCCCATGCTTTCCCGTGTGCGCCGCCAGCAGTGCTGAGCTCCTGTTCCTGTTTTGTGTTCGTGCACGCCGCCGCCTCCGCAAGATTCATCTGTTCTTCTCGAATCCGTCAGGTTTTATTCTCCCTAGCTTTGTCTCTCGTGAACACGAAATAATCTGCTGCATCGTTTTGCGTGCCTACATGTTTTTGTCCCCGTGCGAATAGTTTTTCCTCTGGTTGCTTGTGTTCTTGGTCTGAGTAGTACTAGTTTCTCTTGCTAGCTCCTGTAGCAGCAAGTAGTACCTAGTCCTTGCTTAGCTATTGAATGCTAGTCTATTCTGTTCATAGGCTGCAACTAGTTTTTCTATTGATACTTTTTCCTGACATGGCGTTTTGATCGAGAAGGCAGTGTCAGACTCGGTTCTTGAAGTTTCTGGCGGAGGTCATTATTTTGTTCAAAGTCTTTCAGTCCTGTGAAGTAGGCTTCGATCAGACTTCTCTATAGGCTTTGCTGCCATCAGTAACTCTGAACTTAAGTTGTGGACCCTGTTTCGAAGTGTGCACTATTCGGAGGTGTTATTCTGACATACTTCGACTATTCTTTCGAATCACCCTTCGATAGATTTCGAAGTTAGCTTCGAAGCTTGTCTCTCTGGTAGGCTTCGCTCGGAGTGTGTTACTAAGAGGCTTCTGCCTGTTGTCGTTTCTCTTGTTGCAGTTCTCAACCAGTGGGTGCGTTCGGAGTTTGTGATTCGAAGTGTGTTTCTAAGCTTCGGCTTCTTGTGTGAGAGCACCAAAGGACTCCGATTCAAAGTTAGTCTGTGTTTCGAAGGTCACTACTCTGGTAGTCATACTTCAATCAATCTGGCTCCGAAGGTTGTGTTGCAGGCTTCGATCTTTCTCTGTTAAGCTTCGAAGCTTATTTCTCTGTGAGTTTCGTTCGAAGTTCTCTGTTCGGGGTATAGGCTCTGTAGATTCGCTTTCGAAGGTACTTCGCTAACAGTCTTCGGAGTCTCTGTTTGTTCGAAGCTTCGAACTTCTTTTTACTCCGCAAGTGAAGTACTGGTTGAGTCGAAGTCCTCAGCCTTCTTGTGTTCGAATACTTCGTTGTTTCTTCTTGCACCTTGCAAAGGTACTTTGACTGCAGGCTTCAATCAAGTTTTTCGAAGCTAGCTTCGCAGTGTACACATTCGCACAACAATTTCGAAGCATACTTCGCCACAATCTCCACAGGCTTCGACGTTGCAGGCTTCGACACTTCGAAGAAGACTTTGACATTTCGAAGCAGGCTTCATCGAGTTTCAAAAAGGAGACAAACTTTGCACAGTAATCTTCCATCTCCTTATGCATGTACTCAGATTAATTGATGTGATGGTTTATTTCTATGAACCTTGATCTGCCCATGTTTTAAATGCCTTGCTATTCTGCCTATTAGCACTGTGTTGGTGTTTCTTCGTCTAGGACACCGGTCGTTTATAGGCTAGATACTTCTGCACGAGGTTTCCTGCTAAGTCTTTTGAGGTGCGTTGGGTGTTGGGAGCAGGCCATTGATTTGAAAGAATTTTTAGGTGCCCATTCACCCCCCTCTGGTCGCTACTTTCGATCCTACAAGTGGTATCAGAGCTTGGTTAGGGTTTTCCATACCTTAACCGGTTCTAACCCCTAGTAGTGATCATGACGTCTCCTAGAAAGGTCCCATCCTTGGTAGCTTATGGCTATAATTATTGGAAGACAAGCATGCGAGCCTATCTCATGAGCCAAAGCTCGGATCTCTAGGACATTTGTATTCATGCTACTTTCATAGTGTTGTCTGTTGCTGAGCACACTACTCCAGATATTGTAGCCCAGCATCAGAACAACAACAAAGCGGTGAATATTCTGTTTTCTGGTTTAGGTCCCACTGAATTTGAGCGTGTGAGCCATCTCTCCACTGCGAGAGAGATCTGGGCTACCCTCCAGGCACACCATGAGGGGATAGCCCAGGTCAAGGCTCGACTCTATCAGACCTACCGACGTGAATATGAGAATTTCACATAGAAGCCCGGGTGAATCTGTTGAAGCGTTGTTTGGTCGTTTTCAATCGATCATAAACAAGCTTCGGGACAACAAGGCTGAAGGTGTTCAGTTAGTCTCAGATCATGAGCAGGTGCTCAAGGTTCTCCATTCCTTGGACCCTAAGATCTGGGAAATCAAGGTATCCTCTATCATTGAGAGCACGTCTTATGATACCTTAACCATTTCTGAGTTGTTTAACAAGCTGAAGGCCAGTGAGGTTGATACCCAGTTGAGATCAAATCTCACTGGCTCTGGATCAAAGTCCCTGGCCCTTGCTACACCATCCGCTGATCCCTTCTCTATGAGCTGTGCTGGGTTCTCTTTGATGTCTATCACTGAGGACCAGCTCGAGTCATTAGGAGATGATGATTTGTGTTTTTTTAACAACCGGGTGCGTCGTGTTTATGACAAAAGAATGTTCAAAAGACACGGCACAAAATCCGGGTGCTTTGAGTGTGGTTACCCAAGACACTTCATCGCCGACTGCCCCAAGCGCAATGGTCACAAGAAGGGCACCGGTGGTGGCTTCCACGACTCCGGCAAGCACGACAGCTCCTCCTTCAACAAGGGCGAGCCAAAGACCAGATTCTTCAGAAAGGCCCTGAAGAACTACTGGCGAGAGAACAAGAAGCACGACAAGGCCTTCTTCGCCGAGATGGAGAAGAGCTACTCCAAGCGTTCCACGTCTTCTTCCTCTTTATCAAGCTCAAGCGATGAGGAGATCATCATCAGGAAGGGGAAGGACAAGGACGATCTGGCGGGCCTTTTCTTCATGGCCTTCGGGGACAGATCGAAGAGCCGCTCACATCAATGCCGAAGATCCCACAAGAGCTTCTACTCAATGTCTCTTGGGGATAAGGAAGAGAAGGGCTCCTCCGATGACTCCGATAACGACGACAACGAAAAGGTATCATCTTATGAACGTGAAATCGTTGATTTACTTGAAAGCAATCGTCAGGAGTTAAAATATCGGGAAAAACTGCTTAGAGGGGCTAAGAAGAGGATAGATGAATTAGAGAGTGAGTTTGCCGTGGCCAACGACAGAATTGAGAGTCTATCTTCTTCCCCTTGCTTGGGTGATAGCAGTGAGTGCCCAAAGTGTGAGGTGTTTCTGTGTGACCTGTCGACTTTGAAGTCCAAGTACACAAAAAGGGTTGATGAGAGGGACGCTTTGGCCACTGAGCTTGAGAGTGCTCAGCTGGAGCTGAAAGATGCTCATGCCACTGTCGTCGTGCCCTATGCTGATTGACCATCTCATCTAGCTAGTTTAGCTGAGATGAAAGCCAAGGGCGATGAGCATTTGGGTGATTTGGAGAGAGTGAGAGCTGAGCTGGCACAGACTAGGCTAGAGCTTGAGACACTGTCAGTTCCACCCACTGTATGTGAGAACTGCTTGTCTCTTAGACTGGAATTGATTAAGCTAAAAGCCAAGAAGTCTGTCCAAGTAGATAGAGAGTGTGAGACCTGCTTGTCTCAGGTGGAGGTACTAGCTTCCTTGAGAGAGGAGCTAGCTGAATGCCCAAAATGAGAACTTTTACCTCTGTTCAATCCCGAGTTGGATCAGTGCCAGAGAGCCATAGCTCGGCATGATGATCCAGCAGTTTAAAAAACAGGATGGGTTTGGGGTAGGCTACACCTACACCAAGGCTGACTTTGAGAGTGCCATTAGCCGGGCAGTGGAGTGGAGTAAAATGACTCTTGAACAGAGATACCCCAAGACTCACTCCACTGAGTCTTTCCAGGCTAGTCAGCCCAAGGATGGAGTGATCCAAGAACAGCCCAAAGCTCCACCCAAGAAGCCCATCTGGGTTCCAATGCCCAAACAACTCCACACTTCTCTTGACTCTCTTCCTGGACCCTTGAGGAGCCATGCTGAATAGCGTGGGCCTCATGGCTCCAGATGTGATGAGTCATTGTCAACGATAGTCAAAGAGGACTGAAAAGAGAGAGAAGACCTGCTGTGTCTGGGCCGCGTGTGACTCAGGTACACGGGCAGCGAGCGACTGTCGGGCAGAGGGGCCGCGAAGTCGGGCTGACCCAATCCGGGTACATGGGCTAGGAGCAGCAGAGGATCCACTGGGCTGTTGACCGGGATTGACTCAGGTACACGGGCGGTGAGCGATTGCCGGGCTGAGAGAGCTGTGGAGTCGGGCCGTCCCAATCCGGGTACCTGGTGCAAAGTCGGTGGACGCTTTGTCAGTTTCGGCGCAAAACTAACGACCGCTGATCTTTGATCGGACCGTCCTGGAGTGAAGCCGTAGTCGCTACGAAAGCTCCGCTTCCGGACATGTTATCTGTAAATAGGAGTTTTCTATTTTGTCCTTAGGCCCACAGTCAGTCAGTCGAGTCTGTAAAAATATCCTAAGGGCAGTTTGGTCTTTTCCATTTATTTCAGTGTCTGTAAAAAACCCTAGGGGTATTTCTGCATTTTCCCCATTTATTGGGCTGCCTATAAATAGGCCCCAATTTCCTAGGGTTAGGGTTACCCATTCAGTAATACACTTTAATCCAGCTAAAGTTTTGGGTCACTTTATTCTCGTCTTCCTGTTTCCTTGTTCCTGTTCGTGCAAGCCGCCGCCACAAGGTTCATCGTTTCTTCTCGAACCCGTGAGATGTTATTCTCTCTGTTTTCGTCATTCTGCAGGCTGTGTGTTGTGTGTTTTCCTGGTTGATTCATTTTACCTGGTAGTACATGAATCTTTTACAGAGACCCTGCTGTTTTAGTCACGAACACAATGTTGTTTATTTTGGGCGCGATTTCTAATGTTGTGCTCCTGGTTTTTTACTGCACGATTTTCTGCACTCCAAAACTGCATGCGTATTAAAATAGTTTCTCTCACGTAGACTGGTTGCTAGCTCTGGTTCCAGGAAATAGGTTTAATTTTTTTTATCCTTGATCTAGCCGTGTTGCCTGAGGCCTATGGTAGTGTAGGTTTTTGCTCCCAAGTACCTACTGCAGAAAAGCCTGTTCCTTCAGCTAGCTGGTGTACTCATGACACAGCTAGAAAAAATAGCTTGCAGCTAATGGTTTCTGTTTTCCTGTGTTCCTTTTATTTTTTTATTCTTTCTGCTCCAGGTGTTTGTGTGTTGATCTTTCCAAGCCATGCATCTTCGAAACTGTGCAGAACGTTTTTTATTCAAGATTCTTCCGTGCACGGTTTGTTTTAAGAGAGCCTGTTATTTTGCTGCTAGCTGCAGGATTGGCTACATTTGTTTTTAGTGTTCAGGCTTGGCGTGCAAAAGTGCACTTGTTTACGCAGGGTGTTGCAGCAGTCAGGCTGTGATTCTTAATCGAAGTTAACTAGTTTGCATGGTTCAATTTTCGATGTTTCGAAGTACCTATTCGAAGTGAGTTAGTAATTTGCAGAAGTCTTTGTGCTGAGCTGAGGAAAAAGCTTCGGAGTACTATTTGCGAGGCCCCCATTACGGAGAACAGGCTTCAGCATGTTTCGCATGTTGCTTCATCTTGTCATCTTGTGCGAAGGCCCCTTCGAACAGGCTTCGAAGCCCCTTTTTTTCTCCGAAAACAAAGCCTGCACTCGTGCAATGTTTGTCTGGTAGGCTGTTTCTCGAGCTCTAGCGAGAGGTAAAAAGCTTTGCATGCGAAGGTGCTCAGTAAGCCTCGGGTTCTAAGTGTGGGTTCGGAGTTCAAGACTCATTCTGACTTCACTACTGCTTTCGAAGCTATGCTGAGCACTTCTTTGCGTTTTGATCTCCGCTCCGAAGGTTGTGTCTGAACTTCGAATGAAGTTTTTCCCTTCGGACCAGCACACTTTGGCTATGGAAAAATTGCAACGAAGTCCTTGTTTTTTTGCCTCGAAGGATTTTCTCTGGCTTAGACTTTATCTTCAGACAGGGTTCGATCAAAAATTAGCTCTTCGTTCGAAGTGTGCTGCACCTCCGCACGAGGACTTCGAAGCAGGCTTCGGCACGTTCACTACTGGCTTCGATACTGCGAACTTTGAACTGGCTTCGTCAAGTACCGAACAGGAGACAACCTTGAACCGTAAGACTCATCGTTTTACGTACACTCAGATTAAATTACTGTGATGATCTTTTACTGTGAATCTTGACTCATTCATGTGATAAATGTTCTGTTAATTTGCCTATTAACACTGTGTTGGTGTCTTTTCGTTTAGGACACCGGTTGTTTTTAGGCTAGATCTTTTGTGGCTTTGTTGATCTGTTTAGCTTTCTGAGCTAAGTCTGTTGAGGTGCGTTGGGTGTTGGGAGCAGGCCATTGATTCGAAAGAATTTTTTAGGCGCCCATTCACCCCCCCTCTGGTCGCTACTTTCGGTCCTACAAGTGGTATCAGAGCCTGGTTAGGGTTTTTCCATACCTTAACCGGTTCTAAACCCTAGTAGTGATCATGACGTCTCCTCGCAAGGTCCCGTCCTTGGAAGCTTATGGCTATAATTATTGGAAGACTCGCATGCGAGCCTATCTGATGAGCCAAAGCTCGGACATCTGGGACATCTGTATTCACGCTACTTTCACAGTGTTGCCTGTTGATGAGCGTGATTCTCCGGATATCATTGCCCAACATCAGAACAACAACAAAGCGGTGAATATTCTGTTTTCTGGTTTAGGTCCCACTGAATTTGAGCGTGTTAGCCATCTCTCCACTGCGAGAGAAATCTGGGCTACCCTCTAGGCACACCATGAGGGGACAGCCCAGGTCAAGGCTCGACTCTATCAGACCTACCGGTGTGAATATGAGAATTTCACACAGAAGCCGGGTGAATCTGTTGAAGCCTTGTTTGGTCGCTTTCAGTCGATCATCA
Source organism: Zizania palustris (assembly GCA_019279435.1). Lineage (NCBI taxonomy): Eukaryota > Viridiplantae > Streptophyta > Magnoliopsida > Poales > Poaceae > Zizania > Zizania palustris. The sequence goes on along the minus strand of JAAALK010000084.1, from coordinate 6,368,523 downwards.
ACAAGCTTCGGGACAACAAGGGTGAGGGTGTTCAGTTAGTCTCAGATCACGAGCAGGCCCTCAAGGTTCTCCATACCTTGGACCCAAAGATCTGGGAGATCAAGGTATCCTCTATCATTGAGAGCACATCTTATGATACCTTGACCATTTCTGAGTTGTTTAGCAAGCTGAAGGCCACCGAGGTTGATACCCAGTTGAGATCAAATCTCACTGGCTCTGGATCAAAGTCTCTGGCCCTTGCTACACCTTATGTTGATCCCTCTTCTGTGAGCTGTGCTGGGTTCTCTTTGATGTCTATCACTGAGGACCAGCTTGAGTCTTTGGGAGATGATGATTTGTGTCTGTTTAACAACCGGGTGCGTCGTGTTTATGAAAAAAGAATGTTCAAGAGACACGGCACAAAAACCGGGTGCTTTGAGTATGGTGATCCAGGACATTTCATCGCCGACTGCCCCAAGCGCAATGGCCACAAAAAGGGCACCGGTGGTGGCTTCCACGACTCCGGCAAGCACGACAGCTCCTCCTTCAACAAGGGCAAGCCAAAGACCAGATTCTTCAAAAAGGCCCTGAAGGACTACCGGCGAGAGAACAAGAAGCGCGACAAGGCCTTCTTTGCTGAGATGGAGAAGAGCTACTCCAAGCGGTCCACGTCTTCTTCCTCTTCATCGAGCTCAAGCGATGAGGAGATCATCATCAGGAAGGGGAAGGACAAGGACGATCCAGCGGGCCTTTGCTTCATGGCTTTCGGGGACAGACCGAAGAGCCACTCACACCAGCGCCGAAGATCCCGCAAGAGCTTCTGCTCAATGGCTCTTGGGGATAAGGAAGAAAAGAGCTCCTCCGATGACTCCGACGACGACGACAACAAGGTATCATCCTATGAACGAGAAATTGTTGATTTACTTGAGAGCAATCGTCAGGAGTTAAAGTATCGGGAAAAACTGCTTAGGGGGGCTAAGAAGAGGATAGATGAGTTAGAGAGTGAGCTTGCCGTGGCCAACGACAGAATTGAGAGTCTATCTTCTTCCCCTTGCTTGGGTGATAGCAGTGAGTGCCCAAAGTGTGAGGTGCTTCTGTGTGACCTGTCGACTCTGAAGTCCAGGTACACAGAAAGGGTTGATGAGAGGGACTCTTTGGCCACTGAGCTTGAAAGCGCTCAGCTGGAGCTGAAAGATGCTCAAGCCACTGTCGTTGCACCCTGTGCTGAGTGCCCATCTCATCTAGCTGTCTTAGCTGAGCTGAAAGCCAAGGGCGATGCGCATTTGGGTGATTTGGAGAGAGTGAGAGCTGAGCTTGCGCAGACTAGGCTAGAGCTTGAGACATTGTCAGTTCCACCCACTGTCTGTGAGAACTGTCTATCTCTTAGAATGGAGTTGATTAAGCCGAAAGCCGAGAAGTCTGTCCAGATAGATAGCGAGTGTGAGACCTGCTTGTCTCAGGTGGAGGTTCTAGCTGCCTTGAGAGAGGAGTTAGCTGATTCTCAGAATGAGAACTTTTACCTCCGTTCTATCCTGAGTTGGATCAGTGCCAGAGAGCCTCAGCTCGGCATGATGATCCAGCAGTTCAAGAGGCAGGATGGGTTTGGGGTAGGTTACACCTACACCAAGGCTGACTTTGAGAGTGCCATTAGCCGGGCAGTGGAGTGGAGTAAAATGACTCCAGAGCAGAAGTATCCCAAGACTCACTCCACTGAGTCTTCCCAGGCTTACCAGCCCAAGGATGGAGTGATCCATGAACCACCCAAAGCTCCACCCAAGAAACCCATCTGGATTCCAAAGCCCAAACTCCTCCACACTTCTCTAGACTCTCTTCCTGGACCCTCTCAACCCAAAAGACTACACTGAACACCACTAAGCCCAAGAATCCCAAGCCTCAACCACATCCCAAGAAGCCCACCTATCATTGTGAGTATTGTCAGAGAGACGGGCATCTTGCGGAGTTTTGCTTCAGGAGGAAGCGGGTTGAGAGAGCAGAGAGAGCTCGTGGTGGTCAGGAGCAGTTCTACCAGCAGGGTGGTAGACTGCGTGTTCCTCGACGCGGGGAGAGGCTGGAGGCCAGGCCGCGTCGAGTAGGTGGTGGTAGAGGAGACGACTTTCTTGCTCGTACTCCAGTTGGTGGTGGTCGTTCCGGCAAAGCTCCAGACCGTTTTGGCTACGGTCCTGGATCTCGTGGCCGAGGCTTTAGGCAGAACCGAGGACCGCGTTTTGAGCCGCGTTTTGGTCCAAACTTTTCTGATGATTTCTGCTTTCCGTCTTTTGAGCAAATGGCTCGACACTGGTTTAGCTCTTTTGCTAAATCCGGTGCCGGACCATTTGCTCCCACTTACAATCATTGATTGTGCAGGATCGGGGATTGGAGGACGTTTGGATCATGGACTCAGGATGCTCTCGCCACATGACGGGACATCGCAGATGGTTCTCCAGTCTCACTCCCCCGAGCTCCAAAGAGTACATCACCTTCGGGAACAGTGGTCAAGGGAAAGTAAGTGGCATTGGCTCAATTCGCATTTCAAGCCATTTTTCTTTGAAGAACGTTGCTTTGGTTGGAAACTTGAACTTCAATTTGATTTCTATTTCGCAACTTCTTGAGGATGGTTTGGAGGTGCGGTTTAAGAAGGGCAATTCTTCTGTGTTTGATTCTAGAGGGTCTTTGATTTGCCAGATCTTACCTTTCGGTAAAGTTTTTCGGATTGACTTCTCTAGTTCTTTTGGCCCTTCTCGCTGTCTGATTGCTGGATCCTCCTCTGAGCTCTGGAAGTGGCATAGGAGGTTAGGCCATTTGAGTTTTGACCTGCTAGTCAGGTTGAGCTCTATGGACCTCATCCGAGGATTGCCCAAGCTTAAGATGGAGAAGGATCTAGTTTGCCATCCCTGTCGTCACGGGAAAATGGTTGCCGCTTCTCACTCACCTGTGACTCAGGTGATGACTTCGTATCCGGGCGAGCTGTTACACATGGACACTATCGGTCCAGCTCGGGTACGCTCAGTCGGTGGGAAGTGGTACGCACTTGTGATTGTTGACGATTTTTCTCGATTCTCGTGGGTTTTCTTTTTGGAGTCTAAGGATGAAACTTTTCATTTTGTTCATGACCTGATTTTGAAGCTGAAGAATGAGAACAATGGTCGGATGCGAGCAATTCGCTCCGACAATGGCTCTGAGTTCAAGAACTCTCAGTTCGTCAACTTCTGCAGTGATCAAGGTCTTGACCATCAGTTTTCTGCTCCTTACACTCCCCCACAGAATGGCGTTGTGGAATGAAAGAACCGCACGCTAGTCGAGATGGCCAGGATGATGCTCGATGAGCACAGGACTCCTAGGCGTTTTTGGGCTGAAGCCATGAACACGGCTTGCTATCTGGCCAACCGCATTTTTCTTAGAGCTGACCTAGGTAAGACCTCATATGAGTTGCGGTTTGGCAGACAGCCCAAGGTGAGCCACTTGCGAGCGTTTGGCTGCAAGTGCTTTGTGCTCAAGAAGGGAGGGCATTTGGACAAGTTTGAGTCTCGTTGCTGGGATGGTGTTTTTCTTGGTTACGCTTTACATTCTCGAGGCTTCCGTGTTTGGAACCTCGATTCCCAGCAGCTTGTCGAGACTTGTGAGGTTTCGTTTGATGAGTCCTTGCCTTCTTTGAATCCTTCTTTTGAGCTTTCTGGTGATGGTGAGCTTGGAGAGTCCATCTTCGAGGAAGATGAGGATACTCCAGCTGCTGATGAGGGTGGGCCTTCTGCACCTCCTGCAGAGCCCACACCTTCTGAGACTTCGACTGAGGACGAGGGCGGACCTCTGATCACTTCTTCCACTTCGATCGAGCCCCCTCAGTCGAGTCTAGAGGTGCCAGCTGCTGACTCCGGTGAGTTGACTTCAGATCACCAGGGATCCCGAGCAGTTCAGCGTGATCACCCCTCAGAGCTCATCATCGGTGATGTGTCTTCAAGAACTTTGCGTTCGTCTGTTGACTCTCTTGCTGTGTTTGCTGAATCTGCTTTTGTTGCATCTTTTGAGCCCAGAGACATTTCTCATGCTCTTTCTGACTCAAACTGGATTAATGCCATGCAAGAAGAGCTTGAAAATTTTGTCCGCAATCGGGTTTGGACACTAGTAGAGCTGCCACCAGGATGCAACCCAATAGGCACCAAGTGGGTGTTCAAGAACAAGCAAGGTGAAGATGGGGTTGTGGTGCGCAACAAAGCTCGACTAGTTGCCCAGGGTTTCTGCCAGAAGGAAGGTATTGATTTTGAAGAAACCTTCGCCCCTGTTGCCCGTCTTGAGTCCATTCGCATTCTTTTAGCTTTTGCCGCTTCGAAGGGTTTTAAGCTTTTTCAAATGGACGTCAAGAGTGCTTTTCTGAATGGATACATAGAGGAGGAGGTTTATGTTAGGCAGCCCCCCGGTTTTGAAAACCCCAAGTTTCCTCGACATGTTTTTAAGTTGCAAAAAGCTTTATACGGGTTGAAGCAAGCCCCTAGGGCTTGGTATGACCGGTTGAAGCAGTTTTTGTTGGGGAAGGGCTTTGTGATGGGTTCTGTGGATAAGACTCTCTTCTTGCTCAGAGATGCTTCAGATTTTTTAGTCGCTCAGATATACGTGGACGATATTATCTTTGGCGGTACTACTAATGATCTTGTGTCCATGTTTTCTGAGCAGATGCACAGCGAGTTCGAGATGAGCCTCATGGGTGAGCTTAAGTATTTTCTAGGGCTCCAGATCAAGCAGACCAAGGACGGCACCTTCATCCACCAGGGTAAGTACACTCGAGACATGTTGAAGAAATTCGACTTTGGTGGAGAGCTGAAGCCTCAGATGACCCCAATGGGTACATCTGGGGGCCTGGACAAGGACGAGAGCGGCGTCAAGGTCAATGAGAGAGAGTTTCGAGGGATGATTGGTTCGCTGCTGTACTTGACGGCGACGAGGCAAGACATACAGTTCGCCGTGGGACTGTGCGCGCGCTTCCAGTCTTCACCACGCGCGTCTCATCGGCAAGCTGTCAAGCGTATTTTCAGGTATCTTACCTATGCGCCTGATCTTGGTCTTTACTATTCAGCATCATCATCTCTTGATTTATCTGGTTTTTCGGATGCTGACTTCGGTGGGTGCCGGTTGGATCGCAAGTCGATTTCCGGTACTTGCCAGTTTCTTGGTTCTTCTCTTGTCTCTTGGTCTTCTCGAAAGCAATCTGGAGTTGCTCTTTCGACCACTGAGGCTGAGTATGTAGCTGCTGCTAGCTGCTGCTCACAGTTGGTTTGGATGATTTCCACTTTGAGAGATTTTGGGTTGTTCTTTCCTACCAGAGTTCCTTTGTTTTGCGACAGCACTAGTGCAATTAGTGTAGGGAAAAACCCATGTCTCCATTCAAAACCAAACACATTGATGTGCGCTTTCACTTTTTGCGGGATCAATATGAGAAAGGTGTCATTGACCTTGTTCATGTTGATACCCATCATCAGTTGGCTGACATTTTCACCAAACCCCTAGATCAGTCTACTTTTGAGCGTTTACGAGGGGATTTGGGTGTTGTATATCCTTTCTAGGATATTTTGAGTCAGTTCTTTTCTTTCTTCTTTACTCTTTTCTTGAGTCTTTTTGTGTGTGTTCATATCTTGCATATTCACATATCACACTTTTGAGCCTGCTTCTGTTATATGATTGAACTGCTTTACTTAGTCTAGCCTGGTACATGCTTTTGATTACTTGTCAATGATCATGCTTTGGTTCAGTTCACTTGATATGTCTGATATCTGTCATATGCATGGCTTTTATGCTTTAAACTTGAAAAAATGATCACCATTGCTTCTGGTAACTAGAATGTGTAGGCTGAATGCTTTTGCTATCTGTTACATGCCGTGTAGCTAGTTCCTCACATAGATGCAGATATGCAACTTGGACATCTTTATGCTTTAACATGGAAAATGTGCTATAAAAATTATAAGAATCAAAAATGAATGAAAATTCCATGCCTTTTTATGCTTGAGTTGAAAAGATCCAAGTGGGTTTGCTTTGTCGCACTACTTTGTTCTAGACTGCTTACCATAGCACTTTGGTATGAACTAGGACATTGTAGTGTATGCCAAGACCAATGTCTTAAGCTTCCGATGGTCCAGTTCTGGCCTAGGCTTGACTTGGTCGGTTAGCATAAGGTTTGACTATGCAAATAACCCTTGGCAAAAATGAAAAAGGAAAATGAAAAAGCCTGAAAATTAAAAAGACAACAAGTTTGCTGAAGCACTTTGTTTCGGACAAAGCTTATCTTGGTAGATATCAGTTAGCTTCTGCATCTCATGTTTTACCTTGATTGTTAACCTGGAAAATGTGGTGATGCCTTTGTTTGCAAAAACTGAAAAATGCGTGCTAAATGACATTCTTTGGATATCATCTGTTGTACTGATCATGCCATGTGACTTCGACAGTATGTCTTTTGCTATACTTGTTAGATGTTGTAATTGCAGTCAATCATATCTGAGAAGCATGCTTTCTTCACTCCACCTGCACCTCCGTTGCATTCATTGCATATTTTGAGGGGAAGTTGCATTTCAGGGGGAGTCAGTGTCATTTTAGAGTGCTTGATGAGTTCACTTGTCAACAAGGGGGAGAAATTTTGGTATAAGAGTTTAAGAGGGAGTTTTGGCTTTCTCTGGGATTTGTTTCAGGGGGAGTTTTTGTCCCGTTTATCCTTACTCTTTTGATATCTTTGTTGATGTTTCTTAGACTGCACTCGTTTTGAGCTTTTATCTTTGGTTAACCATAATGACCGTTTCTTGCTTTTGTTCGGCTTTTGGTCATTAGGGTTAAACTTTTACTTTATTTTTTTCTTGTCTGTTTTCTTGTGTATTTGTTTTCGTGTTTCCACAGTTGCTTGCAGGTACTGAAGAGCAGATGAAGTGAAGTGTTGACAATGCACTCATCAAGGGGGAGATTGAGGAGCCATGCTGAATAGCGTGGGCCTCATGGCAACAGATGTGATGAGTCATTGTCAACGATAGTCAAAGAGGACTGAAAAGAGAGAGAAGACCTGCTGCGTCTGGGCCGCGTGTGACTCAGGTACACGGGCAGCGAGCGACTGTCGGGCAGAGGGGCCGCGAAGTCGGGCTGACCCAATCCGGGTACTTGGGCTAGGAGCAGCAGAGGATCCACTGGGCTGTTGACCGGGATTGACTCAGGTACACGGGCGGTGAGCGATTGCCGGGCTGAGAGAGCTGTGGAGTCGGGCCGTCCCAATCCGGGTACCTGGTGCAAAGTCGGTGGACACTTTGTCAGTTTCGGCGCAAAACTGACGACCGCTGATCTTTGATCGGACCGTCCTGGAGTGAAGCCGTAGTCGCTACGAAAGCTCCGCTTCCGGACATGTTATCTGTAAATAGGAGTTTTCTATTTTGTCCTTAGGCCCACAGTCAGTCAGTCGAGTCTGTAAAAATATCCTAAGGGCAGTTTGGTCTTTTCCATTTATTTCAGTGTCTGTAAAAAACCCTAGGGGTATTTCTGCATTTTCCCCATTTATTGGGCTGCCTATAAATAGGCCCCAATTTCCTAGGGTTAGGGTTACCCATTCAGTAATACACTTTAATCCAGCTAAAGTTTTGGGTCACTTTATTCTCGTCTTCCTGTTTCCTTGTTCCTGTTCGTGCAAGCCGCCGCCACAAGGTTCATCGTTTCTTCTCGAACCCGTGAGATGTTATTCTCTCTGTTTTCGTCATTCTGCAGGCTGTGTGTTGTGTGTTTTCCTGGTTGATTCATTTTACCTGGTAGTACATGAATCTTTTACAGAGACCCTGCTATTTTAGTCACGAACACAATGTTGTTTATTCTGGGCGCGATTTCTAATGTTGTGCTCCTGGTTTTTTACTGCACGATTTTCTGCACTCCAAAACTGCATGCGTATTAAAATAGTTTCTCTCACGTAGACTGGTTGCTAGCTCTGGTTCCAGGAAATAGGTTTAATTTTTTTTATCCTTGATCTAGCCGTGTTGCCTGAGGCCTATGGTAGTGTAGGTTTTTGCTCCCAAGTACCTACTGCAGAAAAGCCTGTTCCTTCAGCTAGCTGGTGTACTCATGACAGCTAGAAAAAATAGCTTGCGGCTAATGGTTTCTGTTTTCCTGTGTTCCTTTTATTTTTTTATTCTTTCTGCTCCAGGTGTTTGTGTGTTGATCTTTCCAAGCCATGCATCTTCGAAACTGTGCAGAACGTTTTTTATTCAAGATTCTTCCGTGCACGGTTTGTTTTAAGAGAGCCTGTTATTTTGCTGCTAGCTGCAGGATTGGCTACATTTGTTTTTAGTGTTCAGGCTTGGCGTGCAAAAGTGCACTTGTTTACGCAAAGTGTTGCAGCAGTCAGGCTGTGATTTCTTAATCGAAGTTAACTAGTTGCATGGTTCAATTTTCGATGTTTCGAAGTACCTATTCGAAGTGAGTTAGTAATTTGCAGAAGTCTTTGTGCTGAGCTGAGGAAAAAGCTTCGGAGTACTATTTGCGAGGCCCCCATTACGGAGAACAGGCTTCGCATGTTTCGCATGTTGCTTCATCTTGTCATCTTGTGCGAAGGCCCCTTCGAACAGGCTTCGAAGCCCCTTTTTTTCTCCGAAAACAAAGCCTGCACTCGTGCAATGTTTGTCTGGTAGGCTGTTTCTCGAGCTCTAGCGAGAGGTAAAAAGCTTTGCATGCGAAGGTGCTCAGTAAGCCTCGGGTTCTAAGTGTGGGTTCGGAGTTCAAGACTCATTCTGACTTCACTACTGCTTTCGAAGCTATGCTGAGCACTTCTTTGCGTTTTGATCTCCGCTCCGAAGGTTGTGTCTGAACTTCGAATGAAGTTTTTCCCTTCGGACCAGCACACTTTGGCTATGGAAAAATTGCAACGAAGTCCTTGTTTTTTGCCTCGAAGGATTTTCTCTGGCTTAGACTTTATCTTCGGACAGGGTTCGATCAAAAATTAGCTCTTCGTTCGAAGTGTGCTGCACCTCCGCACGAGGACTTCGAAGCAGGCTTCGGCACGTTCACTACTGGCTTCGATACTGCGAACTTTGAACTGGCTTCGTCAAGTACCGAACAGGAGACAACCTTGAACCGTAAGACTCATCGTTTTACGTACACTCAGATTAAATTACTGTGATGATCTTTTACTGTGAATCTTGACTCATTCATGTGATAAATGTTCTGTTAATTTGCCTATTAACACTGTGTTGGTGTCTTTTCGTTTAGGACACCGGTTGTTTTTAGGCTAGATCTTTTGTGGCTTTGTTGATCTGTTTAGCTTTCTGAGCTAAGTCTGTTGAGGTGCGTTGGGTGTTGGGAGCAGGCCATTGATTCGAAAGAATTTTTTAGGCGCCCATTCACCCCCCCTCTGGTCGCTACTTTCGGTCCTACAAGTGGTATCAGAGCCTGGTTAGGGTTTTCCATACCTTAACCGGTTCTAAACCCTAGTAGTGATCATGACGTCTCCTGGCAAGGTCCCGTCCTTGGAAGCTTATGGCTATAATTATTGGAAGACTCGCATGCGAGCCTATCTGATGAGCCAAAGCTCGGACATCTGGGACATCTGTATTCACGCTACTTTCACAGTGTTGCCTGTTGATGAGCGTGATTCTCCGGATATCATTGCCCAACATCATAACAACAACAAAGCGGTGAATATTCTGTTTTCTGGTTTAGGTCCCACTGAATTTGAGCGTGTTAGCCATCTCTCCACTGCGAGAGAAATCTGGGCTACCCTCCAGGCACACCATGAGGGGACAGCCCAGGTCAAGGCTCGACTCTATCAGACCTACCGGCGTGAATATGAGAATTTCACACAGAAGCCGGGTGAATCTGTTGAAGCCTTGTTTGGTCGCTTTCAGTCGATCATCAACAAGCTTCGGGACAACAAGGGTGAGGGTGTTCAGTTAGTCTCAGATCACGAGCAGGCCCTCAAGGTTCTCCATACCTTGGACCCAAAGATCTGGGAGATCAAGGTATCCTCTATCATTGAGAGCACATCTTATGATACCTTGACCATTTCTGAGTTGTTTAGCAAGCTGAAGGCCACCGAGGTTGATACCCAGTTGAGATCAAATCTCACTGGCTCTGGATCAAAGTCTCTGGCCCTTGCTACACCTTATGTTGATCCCTCTTCTGTGAGCTGTGCTGGGTTCTCTTTGATGTCTATCACTGAGGACCAGCTTGAGTCTTTGGGAGATGATGATTTGTGTCTGTTTAACAACCGGGTGCGTCGTGTTTATGACAAAAGAATGTTCAAGAGACACGACACAAAACCGGGTGCTTTGAGTGTGGTGATCCAGGACATTTCATCGCCGACTGCCCCAAGCGCAATGGCCACAAAAAGGGCACCGGTGGTGGCTTCCACGACTCCGGCAAGCACGACAGCTCCTCCTTCAACAAGGGCAAGCCAAAGACCAGATTCTTCAAAAAGGCCCTGAAGGACTACCGGTGAGAGAACAAGAAGCGCGACAAGGCCTTCTTTGCTGAGATGGAGAAGAGCTACTCCAAGCGGTCCACGTCTTCTTCCTCTTCATCGAGCTCAAGCGATGAGGAGATCATCATCAGGAAGGGGAAGGACAAGGACGATCCAGCGGGCCTTTGCTTCATGGCTTTCGGGGACAGACCGAAGAGCCACTCACACCAGCGCCGAAGATCCCGCAAGAGCTTCTGCTCAATGGCTCTTGGGGATAAGGAAGAAAAGAGCTCCTCCGATGAATCCGACGACGACGACAACAAGGTATCATCCTATGAACGAGAAATTGTTGATTTACTTGAGAGCAATCGTCAGGAGTTAAAGTATCGGGAAAAACTGCTTAGGGGGGCTAAGAAGAGGATAGATGAGTTAGAGAGTGAGCTTGCCGTGGCCAACGGCAGAATTGAGAGTCTATCTTCTTCCCCTTGCTTGGGTGATAGCAGTGAGTGCCCAAAGTGTGAGGTGCTTCTGTGTGACCTGTCGACTCTGAAGTCCAGGTACACAGAAAGGGTTGATGAGAGGGACGCTTTGGCCACTGAGCTTGAAAGCGCTCAGCTGGAGCTGAAAGATGCTCAAGCCACTGTCGTTGCACCCTGTGCTGAGTGCCCATCTCATCTAGCTGTCTTAGCTGAGCTGAAAGCCAAGGGCGATGCGCATTTGGGTGATTTGGAGAGAGTGAGAGCTGAGCTTGCGCAGACTAGGCTAGAGCTTGAGACATTGTCAGTTCCAACCACTGTCTGTGAGAACTGTCTATCTCTTAGAATAGAGTTGATTAAGCTGAAAGCCGAGAAGTCTGTCCAGATAGATAGCGAGTGTGAGACCTGCTTGTCTCAGGTGGAGGTTCTAGCTGCCTTGAGAGAGGAGTTAGCTGATTCTCAGAATGAGAACTTTTACCTCCGTTCTATCCTGAGTTGGATCAGTGCCAGAGAGCCTCAGCTCGGCATGATGATCCAGCAGTTCAAGAGGCAGGATGGGTTTGGGGTAGGTTACACCTACACCAAGGCTGACTTTGAGAGTGCCATTAGCAGGGCAGTGGAGTGGAGTAAAATGACTCCAGAGCAGAAGTATCCCAAGACTCACTCCACTGAGTCTTCCCAGGCTTATCAGCCCAAGGATGGAGTGATCCATGAACCACCCAAAGCTCCACCCAAGAAACCCATCTGGATTCCAAAGCCCAAACTCCTCCACACTTCTCTAGACTCTCTTCCTGGACCCTCTCAACCCAAAAAGACTACACCGAACACCACTAAGCCCAAGAATCCCAAGCCTCAACCACATCCCAAGAAGCCCACCTATCATTGTGAGTATTGTCAGAGAGACGGGCATCTTGCGGAGTTTTGCTTCAGGAGGAAGCGGGTTGAGAGAGCAGAGAGAGCTCGTGGTGGTCAGGAGCAGTTCTACCAGCAGGGTGGTAGACTGCGTGTTCCTCGACGCGGGGAGAGGCTGGAGGCCAGGCCGCGTCGAGTAGGTGGTGGTAGAGGAGACGACTTTCTTGCTCGTACTCCAGTTGGTGGTGGTCGTTCCGGCAAAGCTCCAGACCGTTTTGGCTACGGTCCTGGATCTCGTGGCCGAGGCTTTAGGCAGAACCGAGGACCGCGTTTTGAGCCGCGTTTTGGTCCAAACTTTTCTGATGATTTCTGCTTTCCGTCTTTTGAGCAAATGGCTCGACACTGGTTTAGCTCTTTTGCTAAATCCGGTGCCGGACCATTTGCTCCCACTTACAATCATTGATTGTGCAGGATCGGGGATTGGAGGACGTTTGGATCATGGACTCAGGATGCTCTCGCCACATGACGGGACATCGCAGATGGTTCTCCAGTCTCACTCCCCCGAGCTCCAAAGAGTACATCACCTTCGGGAACAGTGGTCAAGGGAAAGTAAGTGGCATTGGCTCAATTCGCATTTCAGACCATTTTTCTTTGAAGAACGTTGCTTTGGTTGGAAACTTGAACTTCAATTTGATTTCTGTTTCGCAACTTCTTGAGGATGGTTTGGAGGCCTGGTCCACCTGTCAGTCTCAGCCGCGCCCCCTTCCTCCCTCTGGCAGGTGTGGCCCGCCTGTCAACCCCTTTCCTTTTCCGTTCGCCCACTGACAGGTGGAGCCCACCTGTCAGATTCGTCTTCCTCCTTGGAAGGGGATCTCCCCCTTTCCTCTCCCGGCGATCCCCTCCCGTTTTCCCGCCGCCAGCCACCCGATCTCGACGATCCGAGCCCGGGATCATAAACCCCTACCTCCGGCGATCGCCTTCCGTCCAATCCCGACGCGGTATCGCTGTTTTAGGAACCTATCCGAGCGCATGGAAGCTCGCCGGTGCAAGGATGGAATCCTTTCGGATTTCCACCGGTCCCCTTCCCGTTTTACGCCGGCGACCCCCTATAAAACCCCCCCACGGCCACCGCCCTCAGCCACACCAGCAGAGCCCTCCCCGAGCGAACACAGAGCGTCGTCGCCCTCTTTTTCGAGCTTCGGGTCTGCTCCACCTCCGGCGAGACATCGCCGTCGACCCCGGCCTCCTCCGCCTTAGCCACCGCCACCGACGAGACCGCCGGAGCCCGCTTGTCATCGGCCACCCCTCCGTCAGTCGTGAAGACCACCAGATCGTCGTCGCCGTCGAGCACCCGAAACCTCCCCGCCGTCTACGCTCGCCGCCGGTCACCTCCGGGCCCCCTTCGTCGCCACCGAAGGTACTATCAAGACCCCCGTCACCTCCGCGTTCCATTTCTGGCCCTAGCTAGGCACGTAGGCGCTCGCCGCCGCCGCCGTGGTCGCACCCGAGCCCGCTGTCACCGGAGACGAAGGGGGTACGTGCCCCCTTGCGTCGTGCCGTGCCGGTTCGCGCCGCGACCGCACGATCGCGATCGGAGGGCTAGGGTAAATCCCTCCGGGATTTAATCTGGGCCCTCGGATCTGGTCAAAGGGGTATCGAGGCCTCTCGGCCGTCGATCGCCACTCAAACCCCAGAAGTGATCTCGAGCGTCCACGCGTACCGGTTCGGTATGATTTAATCGTGGCCGTCCGATTTCATTAAAACCTTCCCGCCTCGCGCTCGATCGCCGTATCCAGATCCGACGGTCCTGGTTGACCCGGTTCACGCGCACAGTGCAGCAGTCCACCGTGGGCCTGGCTCACCGTGGACCAGAACCCTTTTTCAGTTTAAATAAATTTCCAGAAATTGATTTAAACTTTGAAAATTCATAACTTGCTCATTTTAACTCCAAATTTCACCATTCAAATTTTGTTAAATCCAGAATAATATTCTCTACACATTAATGCCATAAAAACAGTATGTTACTGTTACCCAAAATATTTTTAACAAATAAAAGAATAAAAAAACCCCTTAGGGATAAATTATTAATTCAGAAAAATAAATTAGAAAGCCCTAAGAAATTAAGTTTACTGTTTATTCACCAAACATCAGAATGTTAAAACTTTATTCCACATAATAAAACCCACAAATGTGTATGTTTAGTATTTAGTGAATTTTTGTCTGTTTATTGAATGTACTGTTTATTTTTCCGTATCGAGAAGACTATGAGTTCATCGAGGAGCAGGAGTTCTACCCGAGGTTCCTCCATCCCCATTTGCTGATCAAGGCAAGTCATCGACCACCTCTGTGGAAACAGTTGATCATTATTTAGCCCATGTTTTAATAAATTATCGCTATAACTCATAGGTTAATATTGCATTAGTCAAATATCAAGCCTTACACTTATATTTATTAGATCCCCGTCCTTGTGTGCAAACCCAAGCCATGCTTATTGAGCCTTAACTCCTTGTCACTCTACTATAAAATTATTAGCTAGTGCCCAATGTACCGGCACAACTGCTATAGGATAAAAAGAATGAGTCGTAGATAGCTGGATTCTGATATATGAATTTCCCTGTTATTCTCGTCTCTAGACTCTGTTGGAGTTGGATAAGTTATAAGTATGGTGGGTTACGGGTGCAAGCTCGGGCATTGGTTTGTCGCACCCGGGGCACTATAAGGACCGGTCTGCGGGATCTGTTGCAAAGCACTTCCGTACCAACCACAAGTCTAATGAGTAAGTCCTAACTGGAAGTATGGAATACTCTGGCTCGATGCACCATAGAGGAGGGGGCAAGGGGCTAGCCTGCGGGCGACTTGTACCGACGAGGCTCAAGGGGGGGGGTATGGTGGGGCTCCGATGCGTCGGGACACCATATGAAACCCATAAGAGGGTGTTGTTGAGTCTAGGGAGGACTATATGGAAGGTTTTGGCACGAGTTCCCGTGGTATGGGTCATCTCGTTACACTTTGGTGTAGGTGATGAGTGCGTGCCTTGTGGGTACAGTGGTACATCTCTGATCAGAGTAAATCAATCTTTTCGAAAAGCCGAGCCCACGGTCAAGGGCGGGTTGTGTGACTACTCGCAGTTAGTTTACAATTGTTTGAATGGTTGAGTTATTCATGGCATGTAAGGACTGTTGAGCGAGGTGGGGCTGACTGTACCCCTCGAGTTAGAAGATGATGATGCATACACATGTTTACGTTTCAGTACTAATAAATTGTTCCCATTAAATTGCTTTACAAATTACTCGCTTCCGCAAAATTAGCCACTATCTCCCTTGTTATTACCTTGCATAATATTTGCATTCGGTGGCTTGTTGAGTACCCCTGTACTCACCCTGTTGACTTACAACATCAGAGCCCGTCTACTACGAGGAGGATGCAAGTCTGGAGTAGCGACCCAGTCAAGGCGAGACTGGAAGGAGGCGTTCATCTAGGACCCTTATTTTATTAGTTTCTCTTCACCTTTATTCACTTTTGTATTAATGCGGTCTACGAACCGTGAATGATTGCCCGTATTGTACGTGGTCGCATGATGAACGTCTTGTTTTATTGATTTTCTATGGAATTTCAATAAAGTCCTGATTTATTAAATCAGGGCGCGACAAGATGGTATCAGAGCCGACTTGACTGTAGGAAGCCAAACAGACCTGACCTTAGGACTTATACTTACTATATTTTCTTACAAACACTAATTATCCTCTCATCTTCCGAGATTTTCACAAAAACTTTCTCTCTTTTGTAGATGCCGGTCCATACCATGAGCGGGACTCTTCGTGATGAGGCCGGATTCATCCGCGAGCTGCGCATGCTCGTCGGTTTCCTCGGATTCGAGCATGAGCCGATGTACCATGGAGTCTTCCCCGACGAGGAAGAAAGCTTCTGCGAGGTCACCGTCGTCGTCCAGCCCTCCCCTCAGACAGCTCACACCTATCGTGGAGGAGGACCTACCTTCTTGGTTGCCAGTCAGCGCACCGCCCTACAGGCACTCACAGAGCTCCGGATGATCTATGACAGTGAGCTCTACGACACGGACTTTCGCTTCGTGCCTCTTCGCACTCCAGGGAGTCCCCACAGCATCTTCATCAGCACACTCTCCCAGCGCCATTCTGTGATTGGTCATACCATGCGCTTGTTGGAGGCCATGGATGATCTCCATTACGAGGCACTGCAGGACGCCAATGGACAGCGCGACACAATCAGCTTTTACCGACAATCTTTTGAGGATCTGAACCGCGAGAACGGAGATCTTCATCGCCGCATCCAGCAGGGACATCGTTTGGCTGCCGAGGCAGAGGAGTTACGGCGTCAGAATGAGCTCCTTCGGCAGCGTGTCGCCACCAACCCACAGCTCCGCTACCAGATCGAGGAATTGAAGAAGGACATTGAGGCGATCGCACCTCTTCCGCCTCGCAAGAAGAAACCCCTTCGGATCCCTACCGTGAGGCCCAAGAGGATCTCCCGCAGCGCACCACCCGCCGGACCATCCAGCTCCTCGACCCCGACCATCTCCCACGAGCCCGAGATCGAGCCGTCCCCCGAGCTACCCTAGACGTAGTTTACGATTGATTGTTTTTTTCATTTTGCTTGCTTGTACTACCATTCATGTCAAAACATAAGGCATGAATGAAGAAATAAATAAATGTAACCGCAAGAACGGTATCTTTTGAAATAAAACATAAAGAGTTCTCTAAAATAAATGTTGTCTACTTTGAAAACTCCAGGATGACCAACACTCAGGGTTCCGACGCTCCCCAGAATGGAGGAGAGAGTGGCAACTTGCCACAATGGGGAGCCATGGGACAAAGGCAAGCCCCAATCGCTAATCACCCTACAGTGGCCGAAATGATGGCCACCCAAAACTAGCTAGTCACTGCTTTGTTGAACCAGATGAAACAGCAGCAACAGCAGATGCAGGAGCAGCAGGCTCAGTTCTTCCGCCTCCACCAACAGCCCGAGCTGCATCGTCTCGCCGCACCAGCTCCCGCTCCCGCCTCTCAGCTCTCGGAGTTCCTCCGAGTTCGCCCACCGACCTTCTCAAGCACCACCAACCCCATGGAGGCTGGGGATTGGTTGAGGACCATTGAGAAGAAGCTCGATCTGCTGACCTGCACTGAGCAGGAGAAGGTGGCCTTCGCCACCCACCAACTCCATGGTCCCGCCGCAGAGTGGTGGGGACAATCTTCGCGAGACTCTGCCCGAGGGCCACGCCCATACTTGGGCAGAGTTTTCGGCCGCTTTCCGTGCCGCCCACATCCCCGATGGTATTATCGCGCAGAAACAACAAGAGTTCAGAGACCTGCAGCAGGGGAGCAGGTCCGTGACCGAGTATCTGCACGAGTTCAACCGTCTGGCCCGATACGCACCTGAGGAGGTTCGTACGGATGCGGCCAGGCAAGCCAAGTTCCTCTGGGGACTGAAGGATGAGTTGTCCCTACAACTCATCTCTGGAGATTTCGCCAACTTTCAAAAGTTGGTGAACAAAGCTATTATGCAGGAGACCCAACAGAATAAAGTCGACCTGAAGAAGAAGCGGATGATTGCCTTCAGGCAGAACCAAGGCATGGCACAGAGGCCCCGATTCACCCCTCCTCCACCGGCACCGCAGTACCACCCCCGCCCAGTGTATCGTCCGGCACCACCTGCCGCCAATGTCGGAGCCGAACAACCTCGCCCCGCTCCCACCGCACCAGCCGCCCCAGCTGCCCCGGCCAAGAAGCTGGAGATTCTGAGAGACAGGCACGGCAAGCCTGTGGTATGCTTCAACTGCCACCAGGAGGGGCACTACTCCCATCAGTGCCCTCATCCCAAGCGTACTCAAGGCGTCTCCTTAAACCCCGCCGTCCGCGCCAAGGTCAACCACGTCACCGCCGAAGAAGCCCAGGCCGCCCCAGAAATTGTCATGGGTAAGTTTATGGTTCATTCATCGCTTGCAGTGGTATTATTTGACACCGGAGCTACCCACTCCTTTATGTCAACTGCTTTTGTGGAAAAAAATTCCCTGGACATAAGTGAACTACCCAGACCAGTGTTAATAGCTACCCCGGGCAAGCAAACCCTCGCCTACTCTTTTAGTCCAAGGGTATGGGTAGATATCCAAGGCACGATATTTTGGGCCGACCCCATTCTAATAGAATGTCAAGGTTTGGATCTCATTCTAGGGATGGATTGGCTAAATAAACATCAAGGAGTAATAGAATGCGCCCAGAGAAAAGTGACTGTGACTAATGAAGACGGGACTATCGTCACATTCCAGATGCCAAGCATGAAGGCCGGAAGGACAAGACTACATCAGATTACCTTGGAGGAGATACCAGTAGTCAGTGAATACCCGGACGTATTCCCAGAAGATCTACCAGGGATGCCACCCAAGAGGGACATCGAGTTCAGGATTGACTTGGTGCCCGGAACCACCCCTATTTATCAGCGACCATACCGGATGGCCGCTAATGAATTAGCTGAGATGAAGCAGCAATTGGAGGATCTCGAAAGGAAAGGTTACATCAGACCTAGCACATCGCCATGGGGTGCCCCCGTCATCTTCGTCGAGAAGAAAGAAGACAAGGCAAAGCGTATGTGTGTGGATTATCGTGCTTTGAATGAAGTAACCATCAAGAATAAGTACCCGTTGCCTCGGATCGACGATCTCTTCGACCAGCTAAAAGGAGCTACAGTATTCTCGAAGATCGACCTGCGTTCCGGATATCATCAGTTGAGAATTCGAGAAGAAGATATACCCAAGACGGCCTTTACCACCCATTATGGATTGTACGAGTGCACGGTTATGTCCTTTGGATTGACCAACGCCCCTGCATTCTTCATGAACATGATGAATAAGGTGTTCATGGAATATTTGGATAAATTCATCATAGTCTTCATAGACGACATCCTCATTTATTCCAAGGACCAGAAAGAGCACGAGACTCACCTCCGGTTAACCTTAGGAAAGCTAAGGGAACACCAATTATATGCCAAGTACAGCAAGTGTAAATTCTGGACGGCAGAAGTAAAGTTCCTTGGACACATCATCTCTGCGCAAGGAATCGCAGTAGACCCTGCCACCGTAGAAGCAGTTACGGATTGGCTGCCACCCACGAACGTATCTGAGATACGAAGTTTCCTGGGTTTGGCCGGATATTATCGGAGGTTCATTGAGAATTTTTCTAAGATAGCCAAGCCAATGACCAAGTTGTTGCAGAAAGGAGAGAAGTTTGAATGGACTCCTGAGTGCGAGGAAAGTTTCCGCACCCTCAATACCCGTTTGGTATCTACACCCATACTGACCCTACCCGATATCCGGAAAGACTTCCATGTCGATTGTGACGCATCCCGCCAAGGATTGGGATGTGTTCTTATGCAGGATGGAAAAGTTATCTCTTATGCCTCCCGTCAGTTGAGACCTCATGAGTTGAACTACCCGACCCACGATTTGGAATTAGCCGCTGTGGTACACGCCCTTAAGATTTGGAGGCACTATTTGGTTGGAAATCGCTGTGAGATCTTTACGGATCACAAGAGCTTGAAGTACATCTTCACACAGCCAGACCTCAATCTGAGGCAAAGACGATGGTTGGAACTAATAAAGGACTATGACTTAGGTATTCACTACCACCCCTGGAAAAGCAAATGTGGTAGCTGATGCATTAAGTCGCAAGGGATATTGCACAACCATGATGATTCAAGAACACGCACCCTTGTTATGTAGAGAGATGGAAAAGTTGAACCTTGGGTTAACCACAGGAGCATATCTAGCCACCTTGGAGACCCAACCAGTCTTGTTCGAGCAAATCCGCGAAGCTCAATTGGAAGACCCGGATATAGCTGCCATTAGAAGAAACATGAGGCAAGGAAAAGCCCCAGGATTTTCAGAGGACGAGAATGGCACCATATGGTTTGGAACCCGGATATGTGTACCGGATAAGCCAGAGATAAAGACCCTTATCCTGAGAGAAGCCCACGAGACGTTGTACTCCATTCATCCAGGCATTACCAAGATGTACCAGGACCTGAAGGAACGTTATTGGTGGGTCAGCATGAAAAGAGAGATTGCCCAGTTCGTCGCCGAATGTGACACCTGCGAAGAGTAAAAGCTGAACATCAGAGGCCTGCAGGATTGTTACAGCCACTTAAAGTGCCTGAATGGAAGTGGGAAGAGATCGGTATGGATTTCATCACCGGACTACCAAAGACCCAATTAGGGTATGATTCTATTTGGGTGATCATCGATCGGCTTACGAAAGTAGCGCATTTCATAGCGGACAAGACAACCTTTAGTGGCCCTAAGCTTGCAGAACTATACATGGCCCGGATCATGTGTCTTCATGGAGTGCCCAAGAAGATAGTGTCCGACAGAGGAAGTCAGTTTACCTCTCGTTTCTGGATGAACCTTCAAGAGGAGATGGGCACAAGATTGAATTTCAGTACGGCCTACCACCCTCAGACAGGATGGACAAACGGAGAGGGTGAATCAGATATTAGAGGATATGCTGCGGGCATGTGTCTTGGATTTTGGAGCCACTTGGGACAAGAGCTTGCCGTACGCTGAGTTTTCGTACAACAACAGCTATCAAGCCAGCCTTCAGATGTCTCCTTTTGAAGCCCTATATGGACGTAAGTACAGAACGCCTCTACTTTGGGACCAAACTGGTGAATCCCAAGTGTTCGGAACAGACATTCTTCGTGAAGCTGAAGAGAAGGTACGAATCATCAGAGACTGACTCAAGACGGCCCAATCACGACAAAAGAGTTACGCAGACAATCGACGCTGAGACCTAGCCTTTGAAGAAGGAGATCATGTTTACCTTTGAGTTACGCCTCTCCGTGGTACTCAACGGTTTAACATGAGAGGAAAGTTGGCCCCTCGATATGTTGGACCATTTCCCATTGTTCGACGCCAAGGCGAAGTTGCTTATCAGTTGGAATTACCGCCCTCATTGGCTGGAGTACATGACGTGTTTCATGTTTCCCAACTAAAGAAGTGTCTCCGCGTCCCCACAGAGCAAGTGGATCATCAGCAGTTGGATGTTCAAGGGATCTGACCTATGTGGAAAAGCCGGTCAAGATATTGGAAGTCAAAGAAAGGATCACCAGGAGTCGGGTCATCCAGCTTCTGCAAAGTGTAGTGGAGCAACCATCCTATAGAGGAAGCTACTTGGGAAAAAGAAGATGAACTCAAGGCACAACATCCTGAGCTATTCGAGGATTGATCCGAATCTCGAGGACGAGATTCTCTGTAAGGGGGATAGGATTGTAACACCCCAAGAAATAAAAACAAATAAAATAAAAAAAATATTATTTAATCATTTCTGGATTTAGTTATTAAAGGAAAATCATAAAAGAACCCAAATAAAGCCAAACAGGGAGAAGTATTCAAAATATGGACCTGAAAATTTTATGAGATAAACTAGAGGCCAAAATATAATTTTAGGAATTTTTACAAATTTTTATCAACAGTGATTCAATCCTTAAACCAATATATGAATTACTGGATTTATTTTAAATCAGAAAAGAATTAAAAATCAAAACGGGCCTCAACCTCCAAAGTAACCGAGCCCAGCCCAGTCCAAACCGTGAGTCACTGACCAGTGGGGCCCGCTTGTCGGCGCCGCTTCCCTCCTCTCTCTCCCACGCCCACCCCCGCCTGGTCCACCTGTCAGTCTCAGTCGCGCCCCCTTCCTCCCTCTGGCAGGTGTGGCCCGCCTGTCGGCCCCTTTCCTTTTCCGTTCGCCCACTGACAGGTGGAGCCCACCTGTCATATTCGTCTCCCCCTTTCCTTTCCTGGCGATCCCCTCCCGTTTTCCCCGCCGCCAGCCACCCGATCTCGACGATCCGAGCCCGGGATCATAAACCCCTACCTCCGGCGATCGCCTTCCATCCAATCCCGACGCGGTATCGCTGTTTTAGGAACCTATCCGAGCGCATGGAAGCTCGCCGGTGCAAGGATGGAATCCTTTCGGATTTCCACCGGTCCCCTTCCCGTTTTATGCCGGCGACCCCCTATAAAAACCCCCCCACGGCCACCGCCCTCAGCCACACCAGCAGAGCCCTCCCCGAGCGAACACAGAGCGTCGTCGCCCTCTTTTTCGAGCTTCGGGTCTGCTCCACCTCCGGCGAGACATCGCCGTCGACCCCGGCCTCCTCCGCCTTAGCCACCGCCACCAACGAGACCGCTGGAGCCCGCTCGTCATCGGCCACCCCTCCGTCGGTCGTGAAGACCACCGGATCGCCGTCGCCGTTGAGCACCCGAAACCTCCCCGCCGTCTACGCTCGCCGCCGGTCACCTCCGGGCCCCCTTCGTCGCCACCGAAGGTAGTATCAGGACCCCCGTCACCTCCGCGTTCCATTTCTGGCCCTAGCTAGGCACGTAGGCGCTCGCCGCCGCCGCCGTGGTCGCACCCGAGCCCGCCGTCGCCGCAGACGAAGGGGGTACGTGCCCCCTTGCGTCGTGCCGTGCCGGATCACGCCGCGACCGCACGATCGCGATCGGAGGGCTAGGATTAAATCCCTCCGGGATTTAATCTGGGCCCTCGGATCTGGTCAAAGGGGTATCGAGGCCTCTCGGCCGTCGATCGCCACTCAAACCCCAGAAGTGATCTCGAGCAGTCCACGCGTACCGGTTCGGTATGATTTAATCGTGGCCGTCCGATTTCATTAAAACCTTCCCGCCTCGCGCCCGATCGCCGGATCCAGATCTGACGGTCCTGGTTGACCCGGTTCACGCGCACAGTGCAGCAGTCCACCGTGGGCCTTGGCTCACCGTGGACCAGAACCCTTTTTCAGTTTAAATAAAATTCCAGAAATTGATTTAAACTTTGAAAATTCATAACTTGCTCATTTTAACTCCAAATTTCACCATTCAAATTTTGTTAAATCCAGAATAATATTCTCTACACATTAATGCCATAAAAACAGTATGTTACTGTTACCCAAAATATTTTTAACAAATAAAAGAATAAAAAAACCCCTTAGGGATAAATTATTAATTCAGAAAAATAAATTAGAAAGCCCTAAGAAATTAAGTTTACTGTTTATTCACCAAACATCAGAATGTTAAAACTTTATTCCACATAATAAAACCCACAAATGTGTATGTTTAGTATTTAGTGAATTTTTGTCTGTTTATTGAATGTACTGTTTATTTTTCCGTATCGAGAAGACTACGAGTTCATCGAGGAGCAGGAGGTCTACCCCGAGGTTCCTCCATCCCCATTTGCTGATCAAGGAAAGTCATCGACCACCTCTGTGGAAACGGTTGATCATTATTTAGCCCATGTTTTAATAAATTATCGCTATAACTCATAGGTTAATATTGCATTAGTCAAATATCAAGCCTTACACTTATATTTATTAGATCCCCATCCTTGTGTGCAAACCCAAGCCATGCTTATTGAGCCTTAACTCCTTGTCACTCTACTATAAAATTATTAGCTAGTGCCCAATGTACCGGCACAACTGCTATAGGATAAAAAGAATGAGTCGTAGATAGCTGGATTCTGATATATGAATTTCCCTGTTATTCTCGTCTCTGTACTCTATTGGAGTTGGCTAAGTTATAAGTATGGTGGGTTCCGGGTGCAAGCTCGGGCATTGGTTTGTCACACCCGGGGCACTATAAGGACCGGTCTGCGGGATCTGTTGCAAAGCACTTCCGTACCAACCACAAGTCTAATGGGTAAGTCCTAACTGGAAGTATGGAATACTCCGGCTCGATGCACCATAGAGGAGGGGGCAAGGGGCTAGCCTGCGGGCGACTTGTACCGACGAGGCTCAAGGGGGGGTATGGTGGGGCTCCGATGCGTCGGGACACCATATGAAACCCATAAGAGGGTGCTGTTGAGTCGGGGAGGACTATATGGAAGGTTTTGGCACGAGTTCCCGTGGTATGGGTCATCTCGTTACACTTTGGTGTAGGTGATGAGTGCGTGCCTTGTGGGTACAGTGGTACATCTCTGATCAGAGTAAATCAATCTTTTCGAAAAGCCGAGCCCACGGTCAAGGGCGGGTTGTGTGACTACTCGCAGTTAGTTTACAATTGTTTGAATGGTTGAGTTATTCATGGCATGTAAGGACTATTGAGCGAGGTGGGGCTGACTGTACCCCTCGAGTTAGAAGATGATGATGCATACACATGTTTACGTTTCAGTACTAATAAATTGTTCCCATTAAATTGCTTTACAAATTACTCGCTTCCGCAAAATTAGCCACTATCTCCCTTGTTATTACCTTGCATAATATTTGCATTCGGTGGCTTGTTGAGTACCCCTGTACTCACCCCATTGACTTACAACATCAGAGCCCGTCTACTACGAGGAGGATGCAAGTCTGGAGTAGCGACCCAGTCAAGGCGAGACTGGAAGGAGGCGTTCATCTAGGACCCTTATTTTATTAGTTTCTCTTCACCTTTATTCACTTTTGTATTAATGCGGTCTATGAACCGTGAATGATTGCCCGTATTGTACGTGGTCGCATGATGAACGTCTTGTTTTATTGATTTTCTATGGAATTTCAATAAAGTCCTGATTTATTAAATCGGGGCACGACATCTCGGTCTTTATTATTCAGCATCATCATCTCTTGATTTATCTGGCTTTTCGGACGCTGACTTTGGTGGGTGCCGGTTGGATCGCAAGTTGACTTCCGGTACTTGCTAGTTTCTTGGTTCTTCTCTTGTCTCTTGGTCTTCTCGAAAGCGGTCTGGAGTTGCTCTTTCGACCAATGAGGCTGAGTATGTGGCTGCTGCCAGCTGCTGCTCACAGTTGGTTTGGATGATTTCCACTTTGCGAGATTTTGGGTTGTTCTTTCCTACCAGAGTTCCTTTGGTTTGCGACAGCACCAGTGCTATTAGTGTAGGGAAAAACCCTTGTCTCCATTCAAAAACCAAACACATTGATGTGCGCTTTCAGTTTCTGCGGGATCAATATGAGAAAGGTGTCATTGACCTTATTCATGTTGATACCCATCATCAGTTGTCTGACATTTTCACCAAACCCCTAGATCAGTCTACTTTTGAGCGTTTACGAGGGGATTTGGGTGTTGTGTATCCTTTCTAGGATATTCTGCGTCAGTTTTCTTTACTCTTTTCTTGAGTCTTTTTGTGTGTGATCATATCATACATATTTACATATCACACTTTGAACCTTCTTCTGTTATATGATTGATCTGCTTTACTTATTCTAGCTGGTACATGCTTTTGATTACTTGTCGATGATCATGCTTTGCTTCAGTTCACATGATATGTCTGATATCTATCACATGCATGGCTTTTATGCTTTAAAATTGAAAAATGATCACCATTGCTTCTGGTAACTAGCATGTGTAGGCTGAATTCTCTTGCTATCTGTTACATGCCTTGTAGCTAGTTCCTGACTTAGATGCAAATATGCAACTTGGACATCCTTATGCTTTTAACATGGAAAATGTGCTATAAAAATGATGAAAAACCAGAAAAATGAAAATTCCATGCCTTTTTATGCTTGAGATTGAAAAGATCCAGGTGGGTTTGCTTTGTCGCATTGCATTGTTTTGGATTGCTTACCATAGCACTTTGGTATGAACTAGGACAGTGTAGTGTATGCCAAGACCAATGTCTTAAGCTTCTGATGGTCCAGTTCTGGCCTAGGATTGACTTGGTCGGTTAGCATAAGGTTTGACATTCAAACAACCCCTAGAAAAAATGAAAAAGGAAAAAGAAAAAGCCTGAAAATTGAAATGATAACAAGTTTGCTAAAGCACTTTGTTTTGGACAATGCTTATCTTGGTAGATATCAGTTAGCTTCTGCATCTCATGTTTTACCTTGCTTGTCAACTGGAACATATGGTGATGCTTTTGTTTGCAAAAATTGAAAAATGTGTGATAATGACTTTCTTTAGATATCATCTGTTGCACTGATCATGACATTGTAGGACCGAAAGTAGCGACCAGAGGGGGGTGAATGGGCGCCTAAAAAATTCTTTCGAATCAATGGCCTGCTCCCAATACCCAACGCACCTCAAAAGACTAAGCAGCAAAGCGAGAACAGATTTCCTAAGTCTAAAAGTATCTAGCCTAGAAGCAACTGATATTAAAAAAAGGATAAACACCAATACAGTGCTAATAGACAGATAAACTGTATACACAAGACATGACAAATTAAACTTCTCAAAGGATGATCTAAGTGTAAATAAAGTGTGATGAGAAGTTACTGTTCAAATCTGTCTCCTGTTCGAAACTTGTCGAAGCCTGCTTCGCTGGTCGAGGCCTGCTTCGCTGGTTAGTGGCAAAGTCTGCCGAAGGCTGTTGTTTATCCTAGTTCAAGTGCGACTGAGAGCCAAAATATGCTTCGAAGCTAAGTATGATAGTGTCGAAGCTTGCTTCGAACAGTGTACTTCGAAGCCTAGACTTCGAACAGAAAGCTTCCAACAAGCTCACAGAAAAACAACCTTTGAAAGAGTAGCGAAGCCCAACACACGGCAGACAGATCAAATCGAAGCCTACACTCAAACTTCGAAGCTAGCTTGGTCGAGGTATGACAACCGAAATTGAGACCTTCATTCAGAGGATTAACATGGAAAGACAAGCTCTGAACATACACATTGTGACCTTCGAAAAATACAGCAAGAAGGAACTCTCGTCGAGGGAAGTCTACCAGAAAGACAAGCTTCGAAGCCAACTTCAAAACCTGTCGAAGTATGGACTTCGAAGAGCTCAAGTCGGAGTACCTTCGCACAGACTGTTCGAAGTATGACACACTGACAGCTCAAAAAGTATTTCGAAGCTAGAAACACAGTACACAAAGTGAAGTTGAAATTCAAGCGAAGCCCTCAGGGAAGTCAGATTAAAGCCTGCCTCACTGGAGCTGAGGGACTTTGAACAGAGAGAAGGGGCTTCAACAGGAACAACCAGAAAAGGGACTTTGGCCCTGTCAACACGATCAAAAAGCTACGCAGTAAAAAGTAAGCCTAGAGTACTAGTGTACTATTGCTACAGGAAAGTAGTACTACTTTCAACAGCAAGAACTAGTACTACTTGCGTGAAGAACAAAGGCAACAGAGACACATTCTCAGGAATAAAAACAACAGCGCACACCGAACCGAAGCTTCTGATTCAGAGAAATCAATGCACGCACCTCAACAAGAACAGGAGATAGAATCTCACTGGAACAAATAGAACAGAGGGAATGCAGTAAAGAGCAAGGCTCAAACAGGAACCTGGCGGCGCACAAACAGAAGCAGGAGAGAGAAACCACAGGGAGCAAAATGACCCAATAGATTGAAAAAGTGAATTCTAGAAGTGGTGGCACAACCCTAGGGATTGGGGCCCTATTTATAGGCTGCCCAACACTTAGGAATATTCTACCAGCCCCTTAGGGTTTTTACAGACGCTAAAATAAAGGAAATGACTCAACCGCCCTTAGGAATTTTTACAGACACGACTGACTGACTGTGGGCCTAGAGATACAGATGACTTATCCGGAAGCTAAGCTTTCGTAGTGACTACGGCTTCTCTTTTGGACAGTCCGATACAGAATCAACGGTTGTCAGTTTTGCGCCGAAACTGACAAAGCCTCCACCGACTTTGCACCAGGTACCCGGATTGGGCCGACCCAATTCGGCAGCTCTCTCAGCTCGGCAATCACTCACCGCCCGTGTACCTGAGTCAATCCTGGTCAACAGCCCAGTGGGTCTTCTGCTGCTTCTGGCCCATGTACCCGGATTGGGCCAGCCCGACTTCGTAGCTCTCTTAGCCCGACAGTCGCTCGCTGCCCGTGTACCTGAGTCACACGCGGCCCATGAAACAGCAGATCTCCTCTCTTCTTCTGTCCTCTTTGACTATCGTTGACAATGACTCATCACATCTAGAGCCATGAGGCCCACGCTATTCAGCATGGCTCCTCAGACATGTGTCTTAGATAGTATGTCTTTTGCTATACCTGCTAGATTTTGTAAATTGCAGTCAATCATATCTGAGAAGCATGCTTTCTACACTCCACCTGCACCCCAGTTGCATTCATTGCATATTTTGAGGGGGAGTTGCTTTTTCAGGGGGAGTCTGTGTCTTTTAGCGTGCATTTAGTCTTGCTTGATGAGTCCACTTGTCAACAAGGGGGAGAAATTTTGGGAGAAGAGTTTAAGGGGGAGTTTTGGCTTTCTCTGGGATTTGTTTCAGGGGGATTTTTTGTATCGTTTGTCCTTACTCTTTTGATATCCTTATTGATGATTCTGAAATTGCACTCGTTTTGAGCTTTTACCTTTGGTTAACCATAATGACCGCTTCTTGATTTTTGTTTGGCTTTTGGTCATTAGGGTTAAACTTTTACTTTATTTTCTTCTTCTCTGTTTTCTTGTGTTTTGTTTTCAGGTTTCCACAGTTGCTTGCAGGTACTAAAAGCTGAAGAAGTGAAGTGTTGACAATGCACTCATCAAGGGGGAGATTGAGGAGCCATGCTGAAGAGTGTGGGCCTCATGGCTCCAGATGTGATGAGTCATTGTCAACGATAGTCAAAGAGGACACATAGAGAGGAGAAGACCTGCTGCGTCTGGGATTCGTGTGACTCAGGTACACGGGCAACGAGCGACTGTCGGGCAGAAGGGCCACGAAGTCGGGCTGACCCAATCTGGGTACATGGGCTACGAGCAGCAGAGGATCCACTAGGCTGTTGATCAGGATTGACTCAGGTACACGGGTGGTGAGTGATTGCTGGGATGAGAGAGTTGCGGAATCTGGCCGGCCCAATCCGGGTACCTGGTGCAAAGTCAGTGGACGCTTTGTCAGTTTCGGTGCAAAACTGACAACCGCTGATCTCACATCGGACTGTTCAGAGGCGAAGCCATAGTCGCTACGAAAGCTCCGTTTCCGGATAAGTCATCTGTAAATAGGAGTTTACTATTTTGTCCTTAGGCCCATAGTCAGTCAGTTGAGTCTGTAAAAATATCCTAAGGGCAGTTTGGTCTTTTCCATTTATTTCAGCGTCTATAAAAAACCCTAAGGGTCTTTTAGTATTTTCCTAGTCTATTGGGCTGCCTATAAATAGGGCCCCAATCCCTAGGGTTAGGGTTAACTCACTTTAATTAAAAATCAGAGTTCATCCCATGCTTTCCCGTGTGCGCCGCCAGCAGTGCTGAGCTCCCGTTCCTGTTTTGTGTTCGTGCACGCCGCCGCCTCCGCAAGATTCATCTGTTCTTCTCGAATCCGTGAGGTTTTATTCTCCCTGGCTTTGTCTCTCATGAACACGATTTAATCTGCTGCATCGTTTTGCGTGCCTACATGTTTTTGTCCCCGTGCGAATAGTTTTTCCTCTGGTTGCTTGTGTTCTTGGTCTGAGTAGTACTAGTTTCTCTTGCTAGCTCCTGTAGCAGCAAGTAGTACCTAGTCCTTGCTTAGCTGTTGAATGCCAGGCTATTCTGTTCATAGGCTGCAACTAGTTTTTCTATTGATACTTTTTCCTGACATGGCGTTTTGATCGAGAAGGCAGTGTCAGACTCGGTTCTTGAAGTTTCTAGCGGAGGTCATTATTTTGTTCAAAGTCTTTCAGTCCTGTGAAGTAGGCTTCGATCAGACTTCTCTATAGGCTTTGCTGCCATCATTAACTCCGAACTTAAGTTGTGGACCCTATTTCGAAGTGTGCACTGTTCGGAGGTGTTATTCTGACATACTTCGACTATTCTTTCGAAGCACCCTTTGACATATTTCGAAGTTAGCTTCGAAGCTTGTCTCTCTAGTAGGCTTCGCTCGGAGTGTGTTACTGAGAGGCTTCTTCCTGTTGTCGTTTCTCTTGTTGCAGTTCTCAACCAGTGGGTGCGTTCGGAGTTTGTGATTCGAAGTGTGCTTCTAAGCTTCGGCTTCTTGTGTGAGAGCACCAGAGGAATCCGATTCGAAGTTAGTCTGTGTTTCGAAGGTCACTACTCCGGTAGTCATACTTCAATCAATCTGGCTCCGAAGGTTGTGTTGCAGGCTTCGATCTTTCTCTGTTAAGCTTCAAAGCTTATTTCTCTGTGAGTTTCGTTCGAAGTTCTCTATTCAGGGTATAGGCTCTGTAGATTCGCTTTCGAAGGTACTTCGCTAACAGTCTTCGGAGTCTCTGTTTGTTCGAAGCTTCGAACTTCTTTTTACTCCGCAAGTGAAGTACTGGTTGAGTCGAAGTCCTCAGCCTTCTTGTGTTCGAATACTTCGATGTTTCTTCTTGCACCTTGCAAAGGTACTTTGACTGAAGGCTTTGATCAAGTTTTTCAAAGCTAGCTTCGCAGTGTACACCTTCGCACAACAATTTCGAAGCATACTTTGCCACAATCTCCATAGGCTTCGACATTGCAGGCTTCGAAACTTCGAAGAAGACTTCGACACTTCGAAGCAGGCTTCGTCGAGTTTCGAAGAGGAGACAAACTTTGCACAGTAATCTTCCATCTCCTTATGCATGCACTCAGACTAATTGATGTGATGGTTTATTTCTGTGAACCTTGATCTGCCCATGTTTTAAATGCCTTGCTATTCTTCCTATTAGCACTGTGTTGGTGTTTCTTCGTCTAGGACATCGGTCGTTTATAGGCTAGATACTTTTAGGGTTTGACAATCTGCACGAGGTTTCCTGCTATGTCTTTTGAGGTGCGTTGGGTGTTGGGAGCAGGCCATTGATTCGAAAGAATTTTTAGGCGCCCATTCACCCCCCTCTGGTCGCTACTTTTAGTCCTACAACCACCAAGCCATGGCGAGGACTAGCCACACTGTGCCGACGGTGGCGGGCACCCTGGCGCAGAGGCAAGCGTGGGCAGCTTTGGCCGTAGCAGCAATGGCGGGAGCTCCAGGCGACGCCTGGCCCAAGAACCCCTGGGAGCTCTGCCCGCCATATGTAGGACCGAAAGTAGCGACCAGAGGGGGGGGGGGTGAATGGGCGCCTAAATATTCTTTCGAATCAATGGCCTGCTCCCAATACCCAACGCACCTCTAAAGACTAAAACAACACAGAAAGAACAGATCGCCTAAGTCTAAAGGTATCTAGCCTTGAAGCAACTGTTGATAAATCAGAGAAACACAAAAGCAGTGCTACCAGACAGATAGATAGAATACTCAAGACATGGCTAGACAAATTTCTTAGTAAAGCAATCTAGGTACACTATGAGTGAGAAGAGAAGTTACTGTTCAAATCTGTCTCCTGTTCAAAACTCGGCGAAGCCTGCTTCGCCTGTCGAGGTCTGCTTCAGAGGTCGAAGCCTGCTTCGCTGGGCGATGCCTGGTTCGAAGGTGAGGACGAAGTCTGTTGAAGGCTGGTGTAACAGGAGTCGAAGGTTTGGTGTCTATACTAGTTCGAGTCTCACTGAGAGCGAAGTATGACAGAGTCGGAGCCGGCTTCGAAGAGTGAACTTCGAAGGCTAGGCTTCGAACAGAGCTTCGAACAAGCACACAAAAGCAAACAACCTTCGAAGGGGTAGCGAAGCTTGGCACGTGACAGAGAGACCAAAATCGAAGCCTATACTCTACCTTCGATCAAACACCTCAAGACCTTCGGAACAGACAGCTGTAAACACTGAGTGAAGTCTATCAATGAGAATAGCTTCGAAGCTAACTCCGAAGCCTGACGAAGTATTCACATCGAACAGCTCGACTCTGAGAACACCTTCGCAAATACTGTCGAAGTATGTGAGGCTGACAGAGTGCAAAGCGTACTTCGAAGCTAGAAACACAGTACAAAAATGAAGCCGAAGTTCAAACGAAGCCTTCGTGGATGTCAGATCGAAGCCTGCCTCATGGAGCTGAGGGACTTCGAACAGAAAGAAGGGGCTTCGCCAGAAACAGCCAGAAAAGGTGTTCAGTCTTGTCTGCTTCGATCAAAAAGCAACGCAGAAAAAGCAAAGCCTGAGTACTATTGTACTGTTGCTACAGTGTAGTAGTACTACTTGCAACTAGTATGAACTAGTACTCCTCTCGTGAAGAACACAACGAAGCATCCAGATAAGCATTAACTCAGGAACAAACTGGACACACGCAAATCAAAACTTCACGGCTTGCACATGAAACGCTGCACACTCAAAACGCAGGAACAGAAACTTCCACAACCGTGCGGAGACAAGATGAACTCACGGTGAACAGAGGGAAGCTTCCTGGCGGCGCACAAACAGGAGAGAGAACAGGGAACCAAGAGAATAAAAATGACCCAAATGATTGAAAAGTAAATTCTGGAAGGGTAGTCCAACCCTAGGGATTGGGGCCCTATTTATAGGCTGCCCAATGACCTAGAATATTCCACCAGCCCCTTAGTGTTTTTACAGACGCTAAAATAAAGAAAATGACTCTACTGCCCTTAGGAATTTTTACAGACTCGACTGACTGACTATGGGCCTAGAGATACGGGTGACTTATCCGGAAGCTAAGCTTTCGTAGCGACTACGAATTCTCTTCTAGACAGTCCGATACAGAATCAACGGTTGTCAGTTTTGCGCCGAAACTGACAAGGCCTCCACCGACTTTGCACCAGGTACCCGGATTGGGCCGGCCCGATTCCGCAGCTCTCTCAGCCCGGCAATCACTCACCGCCCGTGTACCTGAGTCAATCCTGGTCAACAACCCAGTGGGTCTTCTGCTGCTCCTGGCCCATGTACCCGGATTGGGTCAGCCCGACTTCACAGCCTCCTCTGCCCGATAGTCACTTGCTGCCCGTGTACCTGAGTCACACGCGGCCCATGAAACAGCAGATCTTCATTCTTCTCAGTCCTCTTTGACTATCGTTAACAATGACTCATCACTTCTGGAGCCATGAGGCCCACGCTATTCAGCATGGCTCCTCACCATCCAAGAAGAAAATCCCCCAAAGTTTCCTCATCGGCCAATCTGCAAGCACCACAGAATCCATTGAATAGGCCGTGGAAGGGAAGCTGGGGACCAGAATGAGGACTCGAGTCCCCGGACCAGAATCAACTCCGTGGCCACGAAGCGGAGAGGTCATGGTATTTGAGTCCTTCTTCGAAGCAGGCCTGGGGCTTCCGGCTATCGACTTCTTATCCGAGGTACTGGACATGTTCCACATCACCTTGCCCCAGCTGTCTCCCAATGCCATCGCCCGCCTGGCTGTCTTTGAATGGGCGCTTCGGGCCGAATGGTGCGAGGGGCGATCGGAGGTCTTCGCCGCCACCCACGAAGCCATCTGCCAACCGAAGCCACAAGATGGCCCCGGGGACACCAAGGTGATAACAGCCTTCGGCAGTGTCAACTTCCAGCTGCGGAGGGAGCACGCCCAACATTTTTCAGCGAAGGCCATCAACGACCGATGGTACACTAACTGGATCCTTCGGTGGTTCTATGCCGAAGTTGGAGAGGACTCCCCTCTCACTGGACCCCTTCAGGAGATCTGGTTCTGGATGGAGGCGGAGGTTACCCCGAACCCTAGCCTGCTCTCAACGCGGCTAGGGCTACTGACTTCGATGGCTAGCCACATGAGCATGCGCGATCTTCCCGAAGAGTTCATTGCTCTCTGGATTCCACCCCTCGGGGCAAACTGGCCGATAGTGTTTCAACAAGCTTCGGAGGGTGAGCTCCGAACTTTAGGTAAGGCTTCGACTCTCCTGCAATAATATGTTAGATGAAGAAAATAACATACTTATAATATGTTACCCTTTTTCCAGCGGTTCCACTGGCGTTAGCCCCCGGAGCAGATAGCACGGGCCACCGAACGGGTCCTCGGAGCCCCTACGGTGGCTGAAAGGCAGAAGAGGATGGAGCTGGTGGGGAGATGGGAGCGCTCCAATAGGGTGTGGGGAGCCCTCAAGATGGTGCCTCCTCCTCTACCGGATTTTAACCCAGCCGGAGCGGCCCCTCGGAAGAGGAAAGCCATTGTCGAGCCTCCGAAGAAGGCCGGCAAGACCCCCACCAAGAAGAAGAAGGTGGTGAAGATCCCTGCTTAACTGACCCCTGCTTCGTCCGCTTCATCCTTGGGCATTCGGAGCTCAGCTTCGGAGGAGTCCGGGAGCAAGGGCTCCGATGCCCAATTGGCGAAGCACATCGAGAACTACCTCCTGGAGGGCGACGAAGACGCAGCGGGGTCTCAACCGAAGCTTCTGCTCGAGAGGATGCGGAGGCAGACACGACACATACTCCCGCGCCTGCTATCTTGAGCTCGGAGCCGGATACCGTCGCCCCCAACTCACCCGTAGCTAGGGGTGATCACGGTGGAAGTTGCGGTTCCTGCGGACGCTACACCGAAGAGGACTTCGGGGGATGACATCGACGAGATTCTCCGGATGTACAAAGTCCTGGAGGACCCGACGATTCTACCTCACGGTGCCTCCGAAGGTATACTTCGAATCTCTTGCCTCGGTCGGTTCCTGCAACAATTTTTATTCGTAAATGTTCATCAAATGTACCTTGATGCTGCAGGTACATCAAAGGTCGATGAAGCCCCGGCTGCACACGAAGCTCCAGCCTCTTCGGGGGTTGCGGTTCCGATGGACACCTCGGCTCCACTGGACGCCCCGGCTCCGGTGGCAGGCCGTTTCCGCCGACGCGGCTCTGGTAGTTGGGGCCATCCCTGCCGACGCGGCTCGGGTGGCAGGGGCCATGTCAGTCGACGTGGCTCCAGCTGAAGGGGTAGCCACCGAAGGAGGAGCTGCCTCCGCTGGAGTCGAGCCTCCTGCGTTCGTGCCGGGGAGGGGCAAAAGCATGTCAAGCCTCGGACTCCCTCCCGGCCCGATGACGACACCCTCTTCCAACGAGCCATCAGCAAGCAACTCGGAGGAAGAGGCGACGACAGATGATCGCCAAGCTCTGCCTTGGCTTCCTCTGCTAGCTCCTTTTCTGGAGCAGAGGACGGGCCTCCGGGCGCTCCTAGGGCCTTTGGCGGAGAAAGGCCAGGAAGTTGCCAACTCCGATGTGGTCTCCGTTTTGAGCGAAGCCAGGGCCCCGGAGCTCAACATGGCCCTCGAAAGGGCTGCCCTTTAGGTATAAGAAGTACCGCAAATATTTTTAATTAGTAAATGTAAATACCTGGTACTTACTTGTTCCTCTTGCAGCAATTTGTCCTTGCTAGAGCGGCAGTGACTTCCAATGAAGTCGAAACTAACCGACTTAAGAGGAAGGTTACCACCCTCCAAGCCACGCTCAAGGGCTCCGAAGAGAGAGCACTTCAGTTGGAGGAAGAGGTCCTCGAAGAACGGAGGGCTAGGGACGAAGCCGACGAACCCCTCCGACTCGCAAGGAAGGACAACGACACACTCTGGACTTCAGCCCAAGAAGCTGAAGCCGAGTGCTTGGTGCTCCGAACGGAGGTCGAGAAGCTCCGGCAGGCGGCGGTCACTTCGAGCACCCAACTGGTAGAGCTCCAAGGCTCTCTCAAGCAAGCGATGGCCCAGAAAAGCTCCTTGCTGTCCCAGATGGCCAAAGTGTCTGCTACTGCTGCGGGGCTGCAAGCGGCAGAGAAGAAAAATGCCAATGTAGCAGAACGTACCTTGGATGCCCTTCAAGGCACCTTGGAATATTTTGGCACTCTGTGCCCTTCGTCTTCGTCTTCGTCTGCGGCCAGCGAGCCCCTCGATTAGAAGCTGAAGAGGATTCAAGTGGCGACGTCGCTGATGATGGGCTCTGGCATCCGGTATGGAGAGATCTCTGGACAATGCGCTGGAATTGGAGTCCTCCGTCACCTCGAAGCCCTTCGGATTCCTATTGCTCTGGTCAGGGGTTCGACACCTGGAAGCTTCTCCTCCGAGGCCTTGTTGCATCCTTCGCCAGACGTAGCCTCGGCTTGGGAAGTTTTCCGGTCAACCTGGAAGACAGACCACAAGGCAGCTGCTAAAGCTTGGATCGACGAGGCCCGTCAGCAGAAGCAAGCACAGACAAGGCCACCACTACCTGCCTCGCCGGGTCCAACACCTCTTGCCCCGCCAACCGACCCGCAGGTTTAGCTTATAGGGCACTTGATCATGTATAAAAAGTCTTGTAAAGCTCCTTTCATTAATGAAAAGTTATAAACAAAGAATTTGTTTGGGTGTTTTATTCTTTTAGGTTCTGTCATGTCCTTTGGAGCCTGACTTCGAATTACTGGAAATTAACGAAGGGCTCCGTCGGCAGTGGTCCATC
Source organism: Zizania palustris (assembly GCA_019279435.1). Classification (NCBI taxonomy): domain Eukaryota; kingdom Viridiplantae; phylum Streptophyta; class Magnoliopsida; order Poales; family Poaceae; genus Zizania; species Zizania palustris. The sequence goes on along the minus strand of JAAALK010000084.1, from coordinate 6,332,741 downwards.
CTTGAGAGCTTAAGGCCTTACCGCCGCTCCCGCTTCTCTGTTCCTCATGGAGACAAAGGAGAGGTAACCCTCGGAGTTTTCCAAGAAGTCTTAACTTACATCAAGGAAGAGGAAAAAGAGAAGACATCTTCATCATCCGAAGATATAGATTGGTCGGACTCGGAGTATCAGGCCGAAGACCCTGCAGAGGCTAACTCTGAAAGACTTCTGACTTGGGCCCAAACTTCAAGAGGAGCAGAACAAACTGCGAGCTTCGAAGAAGAAGAGAAGTACTCGAACCAAAAGGGCAATCTCGGTGGCTTCGAGCTCCGAAGGACAAAGTAGCCGTAGAGGTAGCTCTAGGGGCCGACAGGGTCTCCGATTTTACTTAGGCTTGGATCAAAATTTCTCTTAATGTAAAAGTATGATAAATTAATATGAATTGCATCAGAAGCATCTTGTTTGTTCTTTACCCTCCTATCCCTCCTTGTGGGTGGGGGACCTTACGCATTGCAAAAAAGGTCCGTCGGTCACAATGACATGCACAACAATCCGATGTTTCGCACAATACTTAATAACCATATTTTACCTTTTCGTAGGGTTCTTCGAACATAAGTTCGTATTATGATTTTTGTAAGTTTCGGAGCTGAATCTATATTTGTAGGCTCTTATACTAGTCGCTTAAGACTTTAAAAGTGTCTCATTGGCCGAAGCCTTGAAACCTTATTGCTTGGTCACCTTCGACTCTTTTACAGATGCTTCGAACCCATAGGCCGGAAATCTGTTTATCTTTAAAGTCCTTGGACTCTTCTACGGATCCTAACAAACCGGAGCCTGGAATCCATAGGCTGGCCACCTTCGGCTCTTTTACAGATACTTCGAACCCGGAGGCCAGAAATCTGTTCTTTTTAAAGTCCTTAGACTCTTCTACAGATCCTAACAAGCCGGAGCCTGGAATCCATAGGCTGTCCACCTTCGGCTCTTTTACAGATACTTCGAACCCAGAGGCCGGAAATCTGTTCTTTTAAAGTCCTTAGACTCTTCTACAGATCCTAACAAGCCAGAGCCTAGAATCCGTAGGCTGGCCACCTTCAGCTCTTTTACAGATACTTCGAACCCGGAGGCCGGAAATCTGTTCTTTTAAAGTCTTTAGACTCTTCTACAGATCCTAACAAGCCGGAGCCTGGAATCCGTAGGCTGGCAGCGAAGCCCTTGAACCCATGGTTCGGAGGCTGTTTCCTGGGTCCTTAGAAAGATGCTTGATTCCGCAAGCATCTCCGTCCTCCTGATGCGTCCACCAGGAGTAAGGGATATTCGAAGAGCAAACAAGATTCGACCCTCCACTTTATTTAGAAAAGGAAATTTTACAAGTGATTACAAGGAGCCCCTAAGCATAGTAACACTTAAGGTGCTCTGCATGCCATGCATGCTTCAATTCTTCCCCTTCTAAATTAGCTAATTTAAACGATCCGGGGCACCCTGAGCGTAAGATAATATATGGTCCTTCCCATTTATTTCCTAGCTTCCCCGAGGCTATTACACTTCGCAAGACTAAATGACCTGGTCTAATCTCGTTCATCTTTATCTTCGGGTAATACCATGTTTTTGTTTGGCCTTGGTACTTCGTCAGATTGGCGACAGCTGGAAGCCTTGTTTCTTCTGACAAGTCCAGCGAAGTATTCCTGTCATCTTCATCTCCGGGTTGCACTGCATGAAGGGATCCACCCCTGAGCTTCGTAGGAGTCATGGCCTCATCTCCGAATAGTAGTCTAAATGGGGTAAAGCCTGTGGACCTGGCTTGAGTGGTTCGAATGGACCACAAGATCTTGGGAAGCTCTTCGACCCATAGCCCCTTGGCCAACCCGACAATCCTTCGATTCAGACCGGAGAAAATGTTCCCGTTGGCTCGCTCGACAGCTCCGTTGGACTGTGGATGGCGCACTGCTGCGAAGCATAACTTAATGCCCAGTTCTTCACAAAATTCTTTGAATGTGTCAGCTTCGAACTAGGTTCCATTATCCACCGTTAGCTCCCTTGGCACTCCAAACCTGCATATAATATTTTGCTAGAAAAATCTTTGCACATTCCTTGAAGTGATAGCAGTCAAAGGTTCTGCCTTGACCCACTTTGAAAAATATTTGATTGCTACCACTGCAAACTTCAAGCTGCCTTTGGCCATTGGAAAAGGGCCTATAAGGTCCATTCCCCACCGAGCCATTGGCCATACCGGGGCAATAACTTGAAGTGGAACTGGCGGATGGTGGCTTCGCCTTCCCATCCACTGGCACTCTTGGCAGGTTCGAACCAACTCCTCCGCATCTCTTACAATTGTCGGCCAGTAGAGCCCCTGCCGAAGTGTATTGCCTGCTAGAGCACGAGGGGCCAGGTGGCTTCCACATAAACCTTCGTGAATGTCCCAAAATATGTGTTGACCTTCGGGTTGGGAGATGCATCGGAGTAGAGGAGAACACACTCCGGCTTTGTACAATATTCCGTTGACAAGCTTATAATTTCGGGCTCTTGCTTGTAACCTTCGGACATCCAGACCCTCTGAAGAATCTGCGCTACCTTGCAAGATATCCATTATCGGAGCCCACCAATCTGCAGCTAGAATGCAAAGGACTTCTGCGGAGGGTAATTGATTGACTGTAGGCTTGACTAGTTCTTCATAGAAAGCACCCTCCGGGAGGTCCAACACTCTGGCTGCATCTTTTGCTAGAATATCTGCGAGTTGATTATCTGCTCGAGGGATACTTCGAACAGAAAATCCTTTGAATGCTGCTTCAGTCTTGCGGATTTCTTCGAGATATTGTGCTAGATGTGGGTTCTTTGCTTGAAAGCTCTTGTCAACATGCCCCGCGACGACTTGAGAATATGTTTTAATTATTATCCTTGCTGCTCCAAGTGCCTTTGCCTTTCGGAGGCCTAGCAGGACCCCTTCGTATTCTGCGATATTATTGGTGGTCTTAAAGTTGAGCCTCGCAGAATACATGGCCTTTTGCCCTGACGGTGATATGATGACCGCTCCAGCTCCTGCACCAGATGCCTGATAAGCTCCGTCAGAAAATATTGTCCATAAACCTTCGGAGGGCTCCTCCGGAGCCCAAACTACAGATGACGTCCACTCTGCTACGAAGTCAGCTATGATTTGGGATTTGATAGCTGTTCTTGCCGTGAAGGAAATTCCGAAGGAGGCTAGCTCGACAGTCCATTTTCCGATCCTACCCGTAGAATCTTTGCTTCGGAGCATATCACCAAGAGGGTACGAGGTAGGAACGATTAGGTTGTGCGCCAGAAAGTAATGCCTTAGCTTCTGCGAGGCCATCACCAGGGCATAAGCAAATTTCTCGAGCTCGGAGTATCTTATCTTAGCTCTGGACAAAGCTTCTGAAACAAAATAAACTGGGTTCTGCACCAGCTTTCCCTTAAGCTCAACTTCCCTGACCAGTACTGCACTTACTGCGGAGCCTGTTGCTGTGAGATAAAGGAGGAGTGTTTCCTCCGGGAGGGGCACAATAAGTGTTGACAGGTTTCCGAGGTATGCCTTAATATCATCGAAGCTCTTCTGGCACTCCGAAGTCCAGTTGAAACTTTTGGACCCCTTTAAGGCTTTGAAAATTGGAAGACTTCGTTCTGCTGACCTGGCCAGGAATCTACTAAGAGCTGCGAGCCTTCCTGCTAGCTTCTGGACTTGCTTCAAATTTCCTAGTGGAGCCATTCTTTGTAGTGCACTTATCTGCGTTGGGCTAGCTTCGATTCCCCTGCTCGAAACTAAGTACCCTAGAAGTTTTCCTGCTTGCGCCTCGAATATACATTTTTCAGGGTTGAGGCGTACTCCACATGCTCGGAGGCTCTCAAATGTTTCAACTAAGTCTAGATTATGCTAGTACTTTTGAGCACTTTTTATTACAATGTCATCCATATAGGCTTCGACATTCCGGCATATTTGGTGACCTAGAGCTTTAGTTATTAAACGTGAAAATGTGGCTCCGGCATTCCGCAAGCCAAAAGGCATTCTTACATAACAAAATACCCCGGAAGGAGTTATGAAACTTGTCTTGTCTTCGTCTTCACGCTTTAGCCAGACTTGATGATACCCGGAGTAAGCATAGAGGAAGCTTAGCAATTTGGAGCCGGCTGTGGAATCCAGTAGCTGGTCTATTCGGGGCATCGGGTAGGGGTCTCGCAGGCATGCTTTATTTAATGAAGTAAAGTCGATACACATGCGCCACTTGCCCGAGTCCTTCTTCCTTACAAAAACGGAGTTTGCCAACCACTCGGTATGGGCTACCTCCCTAATGATGCCAGCCTTTAACAATTTTTCTACTTCGATCTTGGCTAGGCCCGCCCTTTCCGCAGACAGTTTACTGGAGCCCCTGGCGCACGAGCCTAGCCTTCGGGTTGACGAGCAAGCTATGCTCGATGATACTCCGATCAACCCCGGTTATGTCTTCGTCAGTCCAGGCAAAGATGTCCATGTTTTGCTTGACAACTTCTTCCAACAAGGCAGCTATCTCTGGGGATAGCCCCTTGCCGAACTATATTGGGTATTCTTTGCCATCCTTTGAAATTATCTTCGTCACGACATCACCTTCCGAGCTTGGTTTAAGGGAGAGCCCCTTCGAAGAGTTTGAATCCTCCGGAACCTCTTCTGCGCGCTCCATCACGCTGTGCACTTGCCGGGGGTCCAACGGCTGGCTGTGACCATACTCCATCATTCGGGCTATAGCTTGGTCTCCTGAAACAGTAAGAACTCCACCTTGCGTGGGCATTTTGAGACAGAGATAGTTGTGATGCGCTATAGCTCTGAATTGGTTCAGCATCCCTCGCCCGAAGATTGCGTTGTAATTATAGGGGGCGTCGACGACGTCGAAGATCACCTCCTCCACCCTGGCCAAAGGCCCCTCTCCGAAAGCAACCTTGAGGCCTATTTGGCCGAGGGCATCTGACAGGCGGACCTGTGAAGCCTTGAAGTGGCCGGGCCGCTGGAAGTAGATGCTTCCGAGGTATGCACATTTGATCGAAGGCCTGGACAAAAAGTATGTCTGCGGAGCTCCCGCCGTCCACCAGGATCCTTCGGACTTCCACCCCTGCTATATCTACGGAAATGACCAAGGGGTCAGCATGGGGGAACTTCACCCCCGCGACATCACTGGCAGTAAAAGAAATGAGCACATGAGACCATTCTGGCATTCCTTCCGTGGAACTCGAGGTCCCAATGTGCCCTACTTCGCGGACGTATTCACGCCGCTACCTCTTGGACATGTTACCGAGGGACCCCCCTCCGGAGATGGGTAGGACTACTCGCTTGCCGCGGTCTTGGGGGTCTTCCTGCTTCGGTGGTGGCATAATGTTAGCCACCGGCAGTCGCATGGGGGCTTCGGGGACACCGGCTCGGGCCACGATTTGCACAGGCTCCGACCATGCCACTGGAGGGGTTCGATCCGAAGTACCCCGCTCGGTACTTCATCCTAGGTATTCACCCCGAAGGGTTAACACCGACTTGCAGTCCTTCGTGTCATGGCTTCTATTATCGCCATGCACGCAGCAGAAAAAACTCTGGCACCTGCCTGGTACTCTTTCTTGGCAGGTGCCTTCGGAACGGAGGGTGCGATGCTTAGCTCCTCCGAACGGAAATGTTTCTTTCCTCGCCTGTGGTCGCCGAAGCGATTGTCTTGAGGGGGTTGTAGCGAAGCTGAGGCATCGGGCTCTGTCTTCACTTATCGGAGGGCTGGTGTGGGTTCTACGGCTCGTCGAAGGCAGCCCTCCTCCGCCTTGGCATACTGTTCGAAGTATGCCATTAGCTGTGCCACAGATGACATAGGCTTCCTATGGAGCTTGCTGAGGAGATCGGGGTTTAGCACCCCTTCACGGGCGGCATCGACTATCGAAGAGGTAGACAAGCCTTTGATCTGCGACTTGGTGTGGGCGAAGCGCGTGAAGTATTCTCGGAGTGTTTCCCCTGCTCGTTGCTTCACCTGGAACAAGCTCCCTGTCGACATCGGAGCCACAAAGGTACCTTGGAAGTTACTTATGAACTTCCTCTTCAATTGCTCCCAAGATCTGATCGATCCTGGCTTCAAGGACCAGAACCATCGGAGCACCACACCTTCGAGAGCGAGGGGAAAACACTTTGCCATAGTGTTGTGCACCCCTCCGCTTGCTTCAATTTCCAGGGCGTACGAGCGAGCAAATTCTCCGGGGTCTGACCCGCCGGAATACTTGTGCAACTTCGAGGCCTTGAACCTGGGATCGAAGGGCACCCTTTGCAAGTCCGAATGTAATGGAGACTCATCATTGAAAGATGCATTATGAGCCTCCTCCGGGACTTGAACAACTTCGGGAAGATTGCGAGCACCACCGTCTTGTGGCTCTTCTGGAGTCTCGGTGGAGGCTTGGGAGCAGAGGCGATCGGCGGCCTCTTGCCTCCATCTAGCCACTTCCTCCTGAAGCCGCGCTATTTGAGTAGCTTCATCCTCAAGAAGGTCTTCATCTTCATCGGAGGGTAACTCTGGGTATCGGGAACTGACATAATCATTTTGGAGCACCGTAGAAGGAGCCCGAGGGCCTCTGGGCACTCGACGCCCCACGGCGCCCTCGGGAACCATTGGAACAGCTGAGGGTCCGGTTCCATTGGTCCGAGGGGACCTTCGGAAAGGACCCGAGGCTTGGCTTCGTGTCGCGCCCCGATTTAATAAATCAGGACTTTTATTGAAATTCCAGAGAAAATCAATAAACCAAGACGTTCATCATGCGACCTCATACAAAACGGGCAATCATTTACGGTTCGTAGACCGCATTAATACAAAAGTGAATAAAGATGAAGAGAAATTAATAAAATAAGGGTCCTAGATGAACGCCTCCTTCCAGTCTCGCCTTGACTGGGTCGCTACTCCAGACCTTCATCCTCCTCGTAGTAGACTGGCTCTGATGGTGTAAGTCAATGGGGTGAGTACAGATGTACTCAGCAAGCCACCGAATGCAAATATAATGCAAGGGAATAACAAGGGAGATAGTGGCTAGTTTTGCGGAAGCAGCATAATTGTAAAGCATTAAATGTGAGCAATTTATTAGTACGGAAAAGTAAACATGTGTATGCATCATCATCTTCTAACTCGAGTAGTACGTTTCACCTCCTCGCACAACAGTCCTTACATGCCATGAATAACTCAACCATTCAACCAATTGTAAACTAACTGCGAGTAGTCACACAACCCGCCCTTGACCGTGGGCTCGGCTTTTCGAAAAGATTAAATTACTCTGATCAGAGATGTACCACTGTACCCACAAGGCACACACTCATCACTTACACCGAAGTGTAATGAGATGACCCATTTCACGGGAACTCGTGTCAAAACCTTCCATATGGTCCTCTCCGAATCAACAGCACCCTCTTATAGGTTTCATATGGTGTCCCGACGCGTCGGTGCCCCACCATACCCCCCCTTGAGCCTCCTTTGGTACAAGTCGCCCGCAGGCTTGCCCCTTGCCCCCTCCACTATGGTGCCGAGAGACGGAGTGTTCCACACTTCCAGTTAGGACTTACCCATTAGACTTGTGGTTGGTACGGAAGTGCTTTGCAACAGATCCCGCAGACCGGTCCTTATAGTGCCTTCGGGTGCGACCAACCAGTTTCTGAGCTTGCAGCCGGAACCCACCATACTTATAACATATCCTACTCCAACAGAGTCCAGAGACAAGAATAACGGGGAAATTCATATAACAGGATCCATCTATCTACGACTCATTCTTTTTATCCTATAGCAGTTGTGCCGGTACATTGGGCACTAGCTAATATAATATTTGTAGAGTGACAAGGAGTTAAGGCTCAATAAACATGGCTTGGGTTTGCACACAAGGACGGGGATCTAATAATTATAAGTGTAAGGCTTGATTATTGGACTAATGCAATATTAACCTATGAGTTATAGCAATAATTTATTAAAACATGGGCTCAAATGATGATCAACTGTTGCCACAGAGGTGGTCGATGACTTGCCTTGCTCAGCAAAGGGTGAAGGAGGAACCTCGGGATAGAACTCCGGATCTTCGACGACGTCGTAGTCTTCTCGATACGAAAAAGTAAACACAACATTCAATAAACAATCCAAAATCAAGCATACAAGCATACAAGTTGTCGTTGGATTTAAGTAAGGGAGATAGAGTCTTAAATTCTAGGGAATTGTTACTTAAATATATCAGATTGATTCCTAATGAGATTTCTGAATTTATGACTTGATGTAATTTATTTTTCCTAGGGGTTTTTATTTCCCCTTTTTAGAGATGAACTTAGAGAGGTATAAATTAGCCTTGATGTTTTTATGGTATCAAAAATAGTGACTTTAAATTATTAAGTCTTCTGAAGTTTGTTATCTAGCTTTAAGATAATTTTCATAAAGTATGGATCTTTACTATTAAAAAGGGCTTTGTGTAATATGTTTTAATGGAACAAAGTGGGCAAAATGAATATTCTATTTTTATTGTATTAAAATAGTAAACTCAAGTTGTTAGGTTTTCTGAAGTTATTATATAATTTGTCATGACATTTTTATAAAGTGTTTAACTTCTATTATATGAATTACTTAATTATCCTACAAGGGCTTTTGCAATATTAATTAATAGATTAAAGTGGGCAAAGTGAACATGTTACTTTTGTTGCATTAAAACAGTGGAATAAAGTAATTAAGTCCTCTGAATCTATTCATGATATTTTTGTAAAGTGTTGCATTATTATTAATCATTTATCTTAAAGGGCCTTGGAAATAAATTAAAATGAGAAAAGTGAATTATTATATTTTTATTGGCTTATAAACAGTGTACTGGAGTCAATAGATCATCTAAAATTATTATATAAATTTCTAAGAGTTTTTCTGTATTATTTAAATGGAATATTAATTAAATCCTAAAAGGGGTCTTGGGAATGTTATTTAATAAAATGTCTTGGACAAAATGGTCATTCCATTTTTATTGTATTAATAACAGTGAAATGGAGCCATTATATCTTCTGGAATTAATTTATAATTTTTTAAGGATCTTTCTGAATTATTTATTTAAAGTATTAATTAAAAGGGGAATTTTCTTTATTATTTAATAAGGTCATTATGTGCCAAATAAACATATTGTTTTTATTGCATAAAAGTGTAGAGGATAAAAAGACAAATTTTCCAGAATTAAAATGGTGAAATTTGGAGTTAATTTGAGCAAGATATGAATTTTTAAAGTTTAAAACCATTTTCTGAATTTTATTTAAACCAGAAACAGCTGTGGGTCCACGGTGAGCCAGGTCCACCATGGACCCGCGCACTGTGCGCGTGGGCCGATCGGATCTGGACCGTTGGATCCAGATCCAGTGGTCCACGGCGGGGCGAGGCGTTTAAGTTACAGCGGACGGCTGAGGGAGCCCGATACCGCTTTGACTGAGTGGACTGCCCAGATTGAACCCGGGGGGGGTTTAATCCTAGCCGTCCATCTCAGATCGGAGGGTTCAGTGCCCGTTCTGGCACGCGCGCGGCACGGGGGAAGCCGAGGGCTTCGTCCCCAGCGCCGGCGGAGCGACGGCGAGCGGCGAGCGGCGGTAGCGGTGGCCCATGACCCTAGGCGACGGCGAAAATGGAAAGGGGAAGGGAGGGGAGCATGATGGTACTGGAAAATGGGGTCGACGGCGAGAGGGTGGCACCGGCGGCGAGTAGTGGCGGCGGGGAAGCTTTGGGTTGATGGCGACGGCGAGCTCTGGCGGCGATCCGGCCCAACGGAGGTAGGGCCGGGGTAGAGGAGGTGGAGGGGATCTCGACGGTGACTATGGTGAGGGCAGTGGTGGCCTGGAGCGTCGGTGAGGTGTTGCCGGAGCCGAAGCAGGGGATGAATCCGAAAACTTGCAAGCGGCGGCTAGGGAGAGAAAGGCTCCGAGGGGTTTCGGTGTGAGCGAAATGCGGTGAGCACCAGGGGTCTTATAGGGTTGCCGACGACGAAAAAGGCAGGCTACGCGAAGGAAACCGAAGGGGAGGATTTCCATATCGCCGGCGAACTTCCTTATAGCACGGATTGGCTTCCAAAGGGATGAAATCGCGTCGGTTTTGGTCCGAAGTGGATCGCCGGTGAACGGGGGTCAGGATCCCGTGCCCAATTTTGTGGATTTGGGCGGCCGGCGGTGATTAGGGCAAGGGGCCGACAGGAATGGAAAGGGGAGATCCCCTTCCATTGTTGAAGACGATCCTGACAGGTGGGTCCCACCTGTCAGCGAGCGCGCGTGAAGGAGTGAGGGGATGACAAGCGGGCCATGCTTGGCAACGGGTGTGAGGGGCTTCAGGCGCCGACAAGTGGGCCATACTCGGCAGCGAAAGAGGGGGCGCACTGCGGAGACTGACGGGTGGGCCCACTGAGCGCGAGTGGCAGGAGAGAGAGGGAGGGCGCACGGTGACTGCCAGGTGGGGCCGGCCGAGGCGCGGGAGGGAAGTGAGAGGGGGTTGGCGCCGACAGGCTGGCCCTGCCTGTCAGTGAGAGGGGCAGAAATGGGCTAGGCCGAAAGGCTTTTGGAGGGAATTTCAGGGTTTCGGCCCAATAAGAATATAAATGTTTTTTCTAATTAATTTAATTTCAGAAATTGGTTTATTGGATTAAGACTTGAAGTACTGTTGCTAAAATTTTGTAAAAATTCTCAAAAATATTTCTTGGTCTCTAGTTTATCCCATAAAATTTTCAAGTCCAGATTTTGAATATTTGTCTCTGTTTGGCTTTAATAGGGCTCTTTTAGGATTTTCTTTAATAACAAAATTCAGAAATTAATTTAATATTATTTTTCCTTTATTTTATTCCCTTTTAATTTTGGGGCTGTTATAATCCTATCCCCCTTACAGAGAATCTCGTCCTCGAGATTCGAAGCGAACCTCGGGAAAACTAAGGGATGGGGCTCTACTGGTGCTCCAGATTAGGAGATGGTGATACATCAGAAATAGACAAAGCGATCTCCGGAACTGGGTTGGTTGAGATCAACTTGGGGTGTCTTCGGTTGTATCTGGGTTCTCTTTGTGGTGATCTAGGGTATGTCCCTCTGGGTTTGGAATGGAGGATGGCGCCCGCTTGGGGTAGGGGCACTGGTTGGCGTAGTGGCCTCCTTGGCGACAGTTGAAGCACACAATCGGCTTGCCGTTCCTGTCCCTCTTTTATCCGATAGCTTGTGCTGGTGTCCTTCTGGCTGGCGGTGCTTGGGGTGGGATGTCTGTGCTTGGCCCTTCGAGGGTGGTTCGTGGCTTGGCAGGGGTTGGGGCTTGAGGTGGAATCACTCTGGTTTCTGGTATAATTGCTTCGTTCACCAATCTCTGAAAGTTGGTGAAGTCCCCGTAGATTAACTGAAGGGAGAGCTCGTGTTGGTGTTGTTGGAGACGGAACAACTGTGCCTGCTGCTCTTGCATCTGGGTAAGCAGTGTGGCGATCAGTTGGTTCTGTTTTGCCATCATCTCCGTAAGTGTGGGATGATAGACAACAGGGGTCTGCTGATGTCCAGCTTCACCCCACTGAGGCAGGTTGCCTGAGGTGTTTCTGTCGCGTGGGACTTCTGATCCTTGGTCATTGGCCATCCTGAAGTTGAAGGGTTCAAAAAGAAGGTGCCGTCATTAAGGGGAAATTGTTACTGATTTTATTGCCTAAGATGGATAATTTGACCTAGATGCTTTATGTTAGTCCCTTATTAACTTTCACACTCATGCCTTATAACATTTTTAATATAAATGATTTATCATGTACAACATTCTTGTTGTAATATATTTTATTAATTAGTGTTAGAGGTTTAAGATGAAGTGATGTTGATTATATCTCATTGAATTCCTTGGTACCAAAAATTCCAGAAAATTTTTGGAACGTAATTTAATGCTTTAGGAGAATTTTTAGGAAAATACTCTAGTTAATTGTTATTTAAATGAAAATTTTTAGGCCTGTATTTTAGCTTTCCTCTTTCTTGATTTATAGTGAATCCTTTTCTGGAGATTTAGTTATTAATTTCTTTATTTTATTTTTAACGCCTGACAAAAATCAAGATGTTACAATCTTAACCTCCTTAACAAGAATCTCGTCCCGAGATTCGGAAAGGCTAGAAATTCATGGATATGCTTTAGCTAGGAATCACTTCTTTTCACTAGAGGCTTTAAATCTACATCTTCATAGTTTGGGTTTGGCTAAGTTAGGGCTTTCCTGATAACGTGTCTTGACTTCACGATTGGAGTTAATCTTGCAGAACGGCGACGAACGATTCTTGTTGAGTTGGAACTAGAGGTGGATTCTCTCCTGTAGATTGGGATTATGACTTAATAGGTATAGGAGGAAGAGGGAAGTGATTTTAAGCTTTATTTCAAAATGTATCGTTCTTGCGATTACATTTATTTTCTTTTATTTAATTTCTTCACTCATGTCTTATATTTGACATGAGTGGCAATACAAACAAGTAAAAGAAAACAATCAATCGTGAAACTACGTCTACGGTAGCTCAGGGGACGACTCGACCATGGGCTCGACGGAGACGGTTGGGGTCGAGGAGTTGGATGGTCCGGCGGGTGGGGCACTGCGGGAGATCCTCTTGGGCCTCAGGGTGGGGATCCGAAGGGGTTTCTTCTTGCGAGGCGGAAGAGGTGCGATCTCCTCAAGATCCTTCTTCAAGTCTTTGAGCTGCTGGCGGAGCTGGGTATTGATCATGGTGCCCTGGCGTAGGAGCTCGTTCTGACGCCTCAATTCCTCCACCTCGAGGGTCAACTGAGGGTTCTGTTGAAGCTTTCGACGGAGCTCTGCATTCTCGCGGGTCAGGTTCTCCGAAGTGTGGCGGTAGAATTCGATGGTGTCGTGCTGACTATCTGCGTCGAGAACGGCCTCCGTGTGGAGGTTGTCCATGGCCTCCAAAAGTCTCATGGTGCGGGCGATGGCGGAGTTGTTCTAAGGGAGGGATCTGATGTAGATGCTGCGGTGACTCCCGGGTGTACGCATGGGCATGAAGCGGTAGATGGTGTCACGGAGGTGGCAGTCGTAGACCAGTCGAAGCTCGGCGAGGGACTGAAGAGCGGCTCAGCTGGCTGGCCACCACGAAGGAAGGTCCTCCGACTCCATGGGTGTAGAAGGGTGGCTGTGTGGAGGAGGGGCGGATAACAACCGTGACCTCGCAGTAGCTCTCGCTCGCATCGGGAAAGATCCCGTGGAACACGGGCTCATGGGGAAACCCCAAGAAGTCGACGAGCACGCGAAGCTCGCGGATGAATCCGGCCTCATCACGAAGAGTCCCGCTAATGGTATGGACCTGCATCTACAAAAGAGAGAAATTTTTGTGAAACTTCAGAAGATGAGAAGATAAGAAGTTTGTAAAAAAATATGGTTAATATAAGTCCTAGGGTCAGGTCTGTTTGGCTTCCTACAGTCAAGTCAGCTCTGATACCATCTTGTCGCGCCCCTGATTTAATAAATCAGGACTTTTATTGAAATTCCAGAGAAAATCAATAAACCAAGACGTTCATCATGCGACCTCGTACAAAACGGGCAATCATTTACGGTTCGTAGACCGCATTAATACAAAAGTGAATAAAGATGAAGAGAAATTAATAAAATAAGGGTCCTAGATGAACGCCTCCTTCCAGTCTCGCCTTGACTGGGTCGCTACTCCAGACCTTCATCCTCCTCGTAGTAGACTGGCTCTGATGGTGTAAGTCAACGGGGTGAGTAAAGATGTACTCAGCAAGCCACCGAATGCAAATATAATGCAAGGGAATAACAAGGGAGATAGTGGCTAGTTTTGCGGAAGCAGCATAATTGTAAAGCATTAAATGTGAGCAATTTATTAGTACGGAAAAGTAAACATGTGTATGCATCATCATCTTCTAACTCGAGGAGTATGTTTCACCTCCTCGCACAACAGTCCTTACATGCCATGAATAACTCAACCATTCAACTAATTGTAAACTAACTGCGAGTAGTCACACAACCCGCCCTTGACCGTGGGCTCGGCTTTTCGAAAAGATTAAATTACTCTGATCAGAGATGTACCACTGTACCCACAAGGCACGCACTCATCACTTACACCGAAGTGTAATGAGATGACCCATTTCACGGGAACTCGTGCCAAAACCTTCCATATGGTCCTCTCCGAATCAACAACACCCTCTTATAGGTTTCATATGGTGTCCCGACGCGTCGGTGCCCCACCATACCCCCCTTGAGCCTCCTTTGGTACAAGTCGCCCGTAGGCTTGCCCCTTGCCCCCTCCACTATGGTGCCGAGAGACGGAGTGTTCCACACTTCCAGTTAGGACTTACCCATTAGACTTGTGGTTGGTACGGAAGTGCTTTGCAACAGATCCTGCAGACCGGTCCTTATAGTGCCCCGGGTGCGACCAACCAGTTTCCGAGCTTGCACCCGGAACCCACCATACTTATAACATAGCCTACTCCAACAGAGTCCAGAGACAAGAATAACGGGGAAATTCATATAACAGGATCCATCTATCTACGACTCATTCTTTTATCCTATAGCAGTTGTGCCGGTACATTCGGCACTAGCTAATATAATATTTGTAGAGTGACAAGGAGTTAAGGCTCAATAAGCATGGCTTGGGTTTGCACACAAGGACGGGGATCTAATAATTATAAGTGTAAGACTTGATTATTGGACTAATGCAATATTAACCTATGAGTTATAGCAATAATTTATTAAAACATGGGCTCAAATGATGATCAATTGTTGCCACAGAGGTGGTCGATGACTTGCCTTGCTCAGCAAAGGGTGAAGGAGGAACCTCGGGATAGAACTCCGGATCTTCGACGACGTCGTAGTCTTCTCGATACGAAAAAGTAAACACAACATTCAATAAACAATCCAAAATCAAGCATACAAGCATACAAGTTGTCATTGGATTTAAGTAAGGGAGATAGAGTCTTAAATTCTAGGGAATTGTTACTTAAATATATCAGATTGATTCCTAATGAGATTTCTGAATTTATGACTTGATGTAATTTATTTTTCCTAGGGGTTTTTATTTCCCCTTTTTAGAGATGAACTTAGAGAGGTATAAATTAGCCTTGATGTTTTTATGGTATCAAAAATAGTGACTTTAAATTATTAAGTCTTCTGAAGTTTGTTATCTAGCTTTAACATAATTTTCATAAAGTATGGATCTTTACTATTAAAAAGGGCTTTGTGTAATATGTTTTAATGGAACAAAGTGGGCAAAATGAATATTCTATTTTTATTGTATTAAAATAGTAAACTCAAGTTGTTAGGTTTTCTGAAGTTATTATATAATTTGTCATGACATTTTTATAAAGTGTTTAACTTCTATTATATGAAATACTTAATTATCCTACAAGGGCTTTTGCAATATTAATTAATAGATTAAAGTGGGCAAAGTGAACATGTTACTTTTGTTGCATTAAAACAGTGGAATAAAGTAATTAAGTCCTCTGAATCTATTCATGATATTTTTGTAAAGTGTTGCATTATTATTAATCATTTATCTTAAAGGGCCTTGTAAATAAATTAAAATGAGAAAAGTGAATTATTATATTTTTATTGGCTTATAAACAGTGTAGTGGAGTCAATAGATCATCTAAAATTATTATATAAATTTCTAAGAGTTTTTCTGTATTATTTAAACGGAATATTAATTAAATCCTAAAAGGGGTCTTGGGAATGTTATTTAATAAAATGTCTTGGACAAAATGGTCATTCCATTTTTATTGTATTAATAACAGTGAAATGGAGCCATTATATCTTCTGGAATTAATTTATAAATTTTTAAGGATCTTTCTGAATTATTTATTTAAAGTATTAATTAAAAGGGGAATTTTCTTTATTATTTAATAAGGTCATTATGTGCCAAATAAGCATATTGTTTTTATTGCATAAAAGTGTAGAGGATAAAAAGACAAATTTTCCAGAATTAAAATGGTGAAATTTGGAGTTAATTTGAGCAAGATATGAATTTTTAAAGTTCAAACCATTTTCTGAATTTTATTTAAAACCAGAAACAGCTGCGGGTCCACGGTGAGCCAGGTCCACCATGGACCCGCGCACTGTGCGCGTGGGCTGATTGGATCTGGACCGTTGGATCCAGATTCAGTGGTCCATGGCGGGGCGGGGCGTTTAAGTTACAGCGGACGGCTGAGGGAGCCCGATACTCCTTTGACTGAGTGGACGGCCTAGATTGAACCCGAGGGGGGGGGGTTTAATCCTAGCCGTCCATCTCAGATCGGAGGGTTCAGTGCCCGTCCGGCAGGCGCGCGGCACGGGGGAAGCCGAGGGCTTCGTCCCTAGCGCCGGCGGAGCGACGACGAGCGGCGGTAGCGGTGGCCCATGACCCTAGCCGACGGCGAAAATGGAAAGGGGGAAGGGAGGGGAGCATGATGGTACCGGAAAATGGGGTCGACGGCGAGAGGGTGGCACCGGCGGCGAGTAGTGGTAGCGGGGAAGCTTCGGGTTGATGGCGACGACGAGCTCTGGCGGCGATCCGGCCCAACGGAGGTAGGGCCGGGGTAGAGGAGGTGGAGGGGATCCCGACGGTGACTATGGCGAGGGCAGTGGTGGCCCGGAGCGTCGGTGAGGTGTTGCTGGAGCCGAAGCAGGGGATGAATCCGAAAACTTGCAGGCGGCGGCTAGGGAGAGAAAGGCTCCGAGGGGTTTCGGTGTGAGCGAAATGCGGTGAGCACCAGGGGTCTTATAGGGTTGCCGACGACGAAAAAGGCAGGCTACGCGAAGGAAACCGAAGGGGAGGATTTCCATATTGCCAGCGAACTTCCTTGTAACACGGATTGGCTTCCAAAGGGATGAAATCGCGTCGGTTTTGGTCGGAAGTGGATCGCCGGTGAACGGGGGTCAGGATCCCGTGCCCAATTTTGTGGATTTGGGCGGCCGGCGGTGATTAGGGCAAGGGGCCGGCGGGAATGGAAGGGGGAGATCCCCTTCCATTGTTGAAGACGATCCTGACAGGTGGGTCCCACCTGCCAGCGAGCGCGCGTGAAGGAGTGAGGGGATGACAAGCGGGCCATGCTTGGCAGCGGGGTGAGGGGCTTCGGCGCCGACAAGTGGGCCATACTCGGCAGCGAAAGAGGGGGCGCACTGCGGAGACTGACGGGTGGGCCCGCTGAGCGCGAGTGGCGGGAGAGAGAGGGAGGGCGCACGGTGACTGCCAGGTGGGGCTGGCCGAGGCGCAGGAGGGAAGTGAGAGGGGGTTGGCGCTGACAGGCTGGCCCCGCCTGTCAGTGAGAGGGGCGGAAATGGGCTGGGCCGAAAGGCTTTTGGAGGGAATTTCAGGGTTTCGGCCCAATAAGAATTTAAATTTTTTTCTAATTAATTTAATTTCATAAATTGGTTTATTGGATTAAGACTTGAAGTACTGTTGCTAAAATTTTGTAAAAATTCTCAAAAATATTTCTTGGTCTCTAGTTTATCCCATAAAATTTTCAAGTCCAGATTTTCAATATTTGTCTCTGTTTGGCTTTAATAGGGCTCTTTTAGGATTTTCTTTAATAACAAAATTCAGAAATTCATTTAATATTATTTTTCCTTTATTTTATTCCCTTTTAATTTTGGGGTTGTTACACTTCGCTTGGAAGGCATAGCTAGTAACGGAGAGATCCGAAGAACGAGGACTTCGATTGGTCTGGGAAGGCGAGCGAAGGCCTTCGAACTGCACTAGGAAGCCCCTTACCGAAGGGTGCGTGGAATCTTGAGACTCCAAGGCTCCCTCCATAAGTGCTCTTCGAAGTGCAGTCAGCAGTAGAGAACTAGCTTCTAGAACTAGGATGCCCACGGACGGCGCCAATTGTTGGCGTAAAAGATTACGCTAACAGGTTCTCTGAGATCAAGAACAGACAAACATTGAGTTCTTGTTTAAGAACTATCTCAAGCCTCCGAATGGATAATAGCTTAAGTAGTCCTAATATGTGTATTAGAATAGCTGAGTATTCGGTCCTTATTACAGGGTAAGGAGGGGGGTATTTATAGGCAAAAACATCTAAGGAAAAGACCTATTTACCCCTTGATTACAACCAACATAGTGGAAACTATTCGGTACCCTGAACAGGGTTAAAATGGTAAAATCTACTGAAAGCAAGTAGATAAGCCAAACATCTTATCAATCCTGTCGTTTGGCTCTGAAGCCTCATATCTTGCGGAGGGTTCCTTCGGATCGTAGATCAAAGCACCCTTCGGCTTAACGATTCCTCCACCTTCGAGCATGAGCCCATCAGCTCCGAAGCTGATAAGTCCTTTTGAACTATTAATCTGTAAGTCCTGAAAGTGAAGCATTTTCCCCCAACAATCTCCGTCACGGATTCCTCCGGTGCAGACTCCCGTTGAGCCGGACTCCGGTCCACCACCTCGAAAATTTCTTCGGTCTCATCCCAAAGGACCCCTTCGCCATGGCCGTCCCCCCCATCCTCTTCGGACGAAGTGCTCTCCGACTCCGAGCTGCTGCTGCTGCTCCCGCTGCTGTTGGAGGTCCCTGCAGGCCTCAACACGGCATGCCTCGTGCTGCCATCAGCATCTGTAGAAAAGTATAAGTCAATATTAATGAATGTAAAAAGAAGAGTGATCAAGTGTCTACCTTTGTCGAAGGAGATGTCTTTGAAGGAGGTGGGAGCGATGTGTGCTCCCCAGTCCCTTCGCTTCGCGGGTTGGGCCCCAGCCCACGCGCCCGAAGGAGTCGCTGTTATAGCCTCCACCGCCACTACTTCGGTCGTCACCGCCGCAGCATATACTGGCTCCACTTCAGCACCAAGGCTCACGGTCGTTGGCTCCTCCGTAGCAGGGGCTTCGTCCGCTGGGAGCTCCGAGCAAACCCTAGAGGCTTCAGGTTCTTCGTCGTCCACCCTCTTCCTCTTGGAGCTACTCACCGAGGGTGTTGGGCTAGCGAAGTCTAGAAGCGCTTGGACCCCCTCGATGCCGAGCCAGGTCCACACTTTGTTCCAGCACTCCCAAGTCCCCACCAGAGCGAGCCTCTAAGTTTGCTCCTCAGGCGTCGGAGCCCCAACGACATGCTCCATAGCTATGTTTGCCTCCTCTGGAGGCCTTACTTCATGAGCAGCTTCATCAAAGTTTCAAGTTAGCACAAGTTATTTGTGCGAAGTACGAAGATGAAGAAATCGAAGTCTTACCAAGGCGCTCCGCTAACACCTTGCTTGGTCCCTTTGAGTCCGAAGGTTGGAAGAGACCTTTCGGCCAAGAGAGTGGAGGGGGCTGAGCCGAAGGGTGATGAACTCTTCTGCGAGGTCCCTCATGCTCATCCTCGAAGCCACCCTCCGCAGGAGTAGGATCCTTGACCAGAGGACGTCGGAGCTTATCTTCATCATGCCTTCGTGTCGGTAGGAGATGAGTGCGTTGGTACTTCGAAGGGGGGAGTTCATGCCCACCAAAGCGTAGAACCATTCCTGGTCCCACTTCGAGTACCATTTGTTGATGATGGCCCTCGCTAGGAAGTCGTCTTGATACTCCTTCCGAGGCTAGAAGATGGCACTCCCGAAGGCCAAGGCCTCTTGACGTGGTATGCCCCCTCCCTTTGCTTCGGCTCGCAGCTAGCGTCATGGAGGGCGACGAAGACATCCATGCGCCCCTCACAGCCTTCGGCCCTGATGGCCCATTCAAAGATAGCCAACCTTGCTACGACATTTGGAGATAGATGAGGAAGCTCGAAGTTGCACACCTTCAACACTTCGCTCAGCATGTCCACTACTGGTAGCCCGAGGCCTGCCTCGAAGAGTGCTTCAAAAATCACGACCTCGTCATCTCGAGGCCTCGGTATGGCCTCTGACTTCGCAGGCACCTGGAGCCGGATCTCCTCTGAAATCTTCCCCTCACAAACTCTTCGAACAGACTCCTTCGTTGAGGCCGAAGCCCTCATCTCCAGAGTCTTCTCAAACTTGTCCGATGGCAACCGAAGGTCCCTCGGCCACAAGCGCCTTGCTACAGGCTTCACCGCCACCACCGCTTACGCCTAGGTGGAGCTCAAACTCGCGCCCAAGGCCAAGGCTTTCTTCAACGCAACCTTCTTCGGCATCTTGCGAGGCTTAGGCACGAAGGACGTGAAGAGGCTACGAAGTCATCTTTGCGCGAAGCTAAAGGTGGAGAAGGAGAGCGAATGATGCAAGGGATTGGAGAAGGAAGCAAATAGAGCATGGAGGAGCCGTGGTGCGGTAAACCCCTACGGTTCCCGCCCCAAAGAATTTTTTCACCAGCCGCCCCGGCCCCTGTAGTCTATGACAGGAGGGCCCGAGGCGAAGTTTAAGCGAACCATTGTGCCCCCTGTGCTGCAACGGTCAATTTTATAACCGTTGTTGGGTCGCTTGGTCTCCCCGAGGTCACCCCATCAGTTAGAGCAGGCATTTATTATCTACGCAAGTCGAAGCCCCCTTCGGTCCAAGCTCCAAAGGTCTGTCTTCTCTGAAGTTACATTTTTACTCTGTCATTTGTCTAGAGGCGCACACACCCCTTCGCTCTGAAGGGCTACGGGAAAGGGGCTACTATTGGGGGAATAAATTTTCCCTTGAACAGGGGCAAAATGACGTCAGCCTCCGTAGGCCTTGGGCCCGGATCTTGACACCACCGAAGCATGAAGTCGAAGCAGATCCCGCCTGCCGATGTTATTTCCAAGCAGTGGCTAGACCAAGTCTTTGGGCTCTATTCGAAGCCTGCCTGAATTATCCTCCAGGCTCCCTTCGGAGCCCTCCGGAGTCAAGCCTCCAGGCTTCCTCCGGTGTTCTTTAGAGCTAGCCTCCAGACCCCCTCCGATCCCTTTCGAAGCTAAGCATTCGGTAGTCCATTCGGAGTTTAGTTCGTGGCATACTTCGAAGTCCACCTCGAAGTGCCCTTCGAAGCCTTTGACGCAGTCTCCGCCCGAAGAGCTTCGGCCACTACTTTGAACCAGGAAAATATCTTAACTCCGCTACAGTGTAGAGCCATACCGGGGGCCCCTCTGCCCCTAGTATGTTTGACACATCTGTAAAGCTATAAAGCTATTTGTGCAGTAGTCTAGTCTTTTTTCCCTTTTTGCCCCTATAAGGCATGTGACCTATAGAGGGCATTTAGGTCTTTTCCTTTGGCTTGCGTGCCTATAAAAGCAGGGCCATGCCCTTGTAATAGGGGGCTCTCAGATCCAACGGAGGCAAAACTATGCCAAATCCATTGTAGACTGGATGTAGGGCTATTATCCCTTTGGGGAGGGCTGAACCAGTATAAATCCTTTCTCTCTCTGTGAGAACCCTTCGAGGTTCACTCTATACACCATATACACACAAAACCTATTGTAGCTAACTCAATTGCTACAACATGGCGCCTAAAAAATTCTTTCGAATCAATGACCTTCTCCCAACACCCAACGCACCTCAACAGACAAAGAGCAGAAGCAAAAACAGATCACAGGTACTAAAAATAATCTAGCCTAAAAATGATCGGTGTCCTTGACGAAAAGACATCAACATAGTGCTTAAAGGAAGATCCTTGACTAATCACAGATCAAACTTCAGGTCCAACACATAATCCATCAATCTCATAGTTCACAGGCATTTAAACAAAGAACACATGGCATTTGGCAGATGAACAAGTTCCAGAATATTCAGCAACTACAAATGCGCGCACAGTCCCATGACAAACTGAATGTCCGGTCTCATCGCTGTCAAGTACAGCAGCAATATGATCATCCCTCGATACTCTCTCATTGACCTTTACGCCACTCTCATCCTTGTCCAGGCCCCCATATGTACCCATTGGGGTCATCTGAGGCTTCAGCTCTCCACCAAAGTCGAACTTCTTCAGCATGTCCCGCGTGTACTTGCTCTGGTGGATGAAGATGTCATCCTTGGTCTGCTTGATTTGGAGCCCTAGGAAGTACTTGAGCTCACCCATGAGGCTCATCTCAAACTCGCTGTGCATCTACTCAGAAAACATGGATACAAGCTCATTAGTAGAACCACCAAAAATAATGTCGTCCATGTAAATCTGAGCAATCAAGAAGTTTGAGCCATCTTTGAGCAAGAAAAAAGTCTTGTCCATAGAACCCATCACAAAGCCACTCCCCAACAAAAACTGCTTCAGACGATCATACTAAGCCCTAGGGGCTTGCTTCTGACCATATAAAGCTTTCTGCAACTTGAAAACATGTCGAGGAAACTTAGGGTTCTCAAAACCAGGGGGCTGCCTAACATATATAGACTTCCTCCTCTATGTACCCAATCAGAAAAGCACTCTTAACATCCATTTGAAAAAGCTTAAAACCTTTAGAAGCAGCGAATGCCAAAAGTATGCGAATCGACTCAAGACGGGCAACAGGGGCGAAAGTCTCCTCAAAATGAATACCCTCTTTCTGGCAAAAACCCTGGGCAACTAATCGAGCTTTGTTGTGCACCACAACCCCATATTAACCTTGTTTGTTCTTAAACACCCACTTGGTGCCTATGGGGTTGTATCCAGGTGGCAGCTCAACCAGTGTCCAAACCCGATTGCAAACAAAGTTCTCAAGCTCTTCTTGCATGGCGTTTATCCAATTTGCATCAGAAAGAGCATGAGAAACATCTATGGGCTCAAAATAGGGAACAAACGCATACTCAGCAAAAACAGCGAGTGAGCCAACAGAAGAATGCAAGGACCTCTAAGTGAGATCACCGATGATGAGCTATGAGGGATGATCACGCTGAACTGCTCGGGATCCTAGGTGATCAGATGTCACCTCACCGGAGTCAGCAGCTGCCACCTCTGGACTCTGCTGAGGGGGCTCGATCGAAGTGGAAGAAGTGATCAGAGGTCTGCCCTCATCCTCAGTTGAAGTCTCAGAAGGTGTGGGCTTTGCAGACTGTGCAGAAGGCCCACCCTCATCAATAGTAGGAGCGTCATCATCTTCCTCGAAGATGGACTCTCCAAGCTCATCATCTCCAGAAACCTCAAAAGAAGGAGTCAGCGAAGGCATGAACTCATCAAAAGAAACCTCGCAAGTCTCAACAAGCTGCTGGGAGTCGAGGTTCCAAACACGGAAGCCTCTAGAATTCAAAGCATAACCAAGAAAGACTCTATCCCAGCAACAAGACTCAAACTTGTCCAAATGCCCTCCCTTCTTGAGCACAAAGCACTTGTAGCCAAACGCTCGCAAGTGACTCACCTTGGGCTGTTTGTCAAACCACAACTCATATGATATCTTACCTAAGTAAGCTCTAAGAAAAATGCAGTTGGTCAGATAGCAAGCCATGTTCATGGCTTCGGCCCAAAAGCGCCTAGGAGTCATATGCTCATCGAGCATCATCCTGGCCATCTCGATGAGCATGCGGTTCTTTTGTTCCACAACGCCCTTCTGTGGGGGAGTGTAAGGAGCAGAAAACTAGTGCTCAAGACCTTGATCACTACAGAAGCTGACGAACTGAGAGTTCTTGAACTCAGAGCCGTTGTCAGAGCAAATTGCTTGCATCCGACCATTGTTCTCATTCTTTATCTTCAAAATTAGGTCATGAACAACTAGAAAGCCTCATCCTTAGACTCCAAAAAGAAAACCCACGAGAATCGAGAAAAGTTATCAACTATCACAAGTGCGTACCACTTCCTACCGATTGAGCGTACCCGAGATGGACCAACAGTATCCATGTGTAACAGCTCTCCCGGGTATGAAGTCATCACCTGAGTCACAGGTGCGTGAGAAGCGACAACCATTTTCCCATGATGACAGGGATGGCAAACTAGATCCTTCTGCATCTTAAGCTTGGGCAATCTTCGGATGAGGTCCATAGAGCTTAATCTGACTAGCAGATCGAAACTCAAATGACCTAACCTCCTATGCCACTTCTAGAGCTCAAAGGAGGATCCAGCAATCAAACAACGAGAAGGGCCAAAAGAACTAGATAAATCAATCCAAAAAACCTTACTGTTGGGTGAAAATACTTCACCTTCAGGACTTAGAGATTAACAGTCAAGATAACTTATCAGTTTCGAAGCTTAAAGCTTACGCTCGGAGGTGGTGCCGTCATCAAGCCGAAGGGTTCTTCGACTTACAATCCGAAGGAACCCTCCGCAAGATATGAAGTTCCGGTGCAAAACTGCAAGGATGATAAGATGTTTGGCTTATCTACTTACTCCGGATAGAATTTACCATTTTAACCCTGTTCAGGGTACCGAATAGTTTCCACTATGTCGGTTGTAATTGAGGGGTAAATAGGTCTTTTCCTTAGACTTTTTGCCTATAAATACCCCCTTCTTACCCTGTAATAAGCATCGAATATTCAACTATTCAATACACAATTTCGGACTACTTAAGCTATTATCCAATTCGGAGGCTTGAGATTGTTCTCAACACAAATTCACTGTTTGTTAGTACTTAATCTTAGAGAACCTGTTAGTGTAATCTTTTATGCCAACAGTTGGCGCCGTCCGTGGGGACCCTAGTTCTAAAAGCTAGTTCTCTACTGGTGACTGAACTTCGAAGAGCACTTGCGGAGCGAGCTTCGGAGTCTCAAGATTCCGTGCACCCTTTGGTAAGGGGCTTCTTAGTGCGGTTCGAAGGCCTTTCCTCGCCTTCCCAAACTAATCAAAGTCTTTGGTCTTCGGACCTCTTTTTCATTAGCTATGCCTCCCAAGCGGAGCCTAGCCTCGGATCCTCCCCGAAGGTCCCCTCGGACCAAAGGAGCAGGACCCTCAGCTATTCCAACAACCCCCAAAGGCGTCGCTGGGCGTCGAGTACCCAGAGGCCCTCGGGCCTCTCCTATGGTGCTCCAAACCGATTATGTCAGTTCCCGAGACCCGGAGCTCCCCTCCGATGGAGACGAAGACCTTCCTGAGGACGAGGCTACTCAGGTAGCGCGACTTCAGGAGGAAGTGGCTAGGTGGAGGCAAGAAGCTGATGATCACCTCCGCTCCCAAGCTTCCACCCAAGCTCCAGAAGGGCCTCAAGACGGTGGTGTTCGCAACCTTCCCGATGCTGTCCAAGTCCCGGAGGAGGCTGAGAACGCATCTTTCAATGACGAGTCTCTGCTACATTCAGACTTGCAAAAGGTGCCCTTCGATCCCAGGTTCAAAGCCTCGAAGCTGCACAAGTATTTCGGTGGGTCTGACCCTAGACAATTCGCTCGTTCATATGCCCTGGCGATAGAAGCAAGCGGAGGGGTGCGTAACACTATGGCAAAGTGTTTTCCCTTCTCTCTCGAAGGTGTGGCTCTCCGGTGGTTCTGGTCTTTGAAGCCAGGATCGATCAAATGCTGGGAGCCACTGAAGAGGAAGTTTGTAAGCAACTTCCAAGGTACCTTTGTGGCTCCGATGTCAACGGGGAGCTTATTTTAGGTGAAGCAGCGAACAGGGGAGACGCTTCGGGAATACTTCACGCGCTTCGCCCACACCAAATCGCAGATCAAGGGCTTGTCTACCTCTTCGGTAGTTGACGCCGCCCGCGAAGGGGTGTTGAACCCAGATCTCCTCATTAAGCTTCATCGGAAGCCAGTGTCATTGGTGGCACAGCTGATGGCATACTTCGAACAGTATGCCAAGGCAGAGGAAGGCTGTCTCCGACGAGCCGCAACACCTGCACCAGCTCTTCAGGAAGTGAAGATGGAGCCCGAAGCCTCAACTTCTCCGCAACCCCCTCAAGACAATCGCTTCAACGATCACAGGCGGGGAAAGAAGCACTTCCGTTCGGAGGTGTTGAACATCGCACCCTCCGTTCCGAAGGCACCTACCAACTTTCAGTAGACGCAAGGCTTCAAGGCTAGAGCACCGAAGCCCCAAGAAAGAATACCTGGCAAGCGCCAGAGCTTTTTCTGCTGCGTGCATGGTGACAATAGAAGCCATGACATGAAGGATTGCAAGGTGTTATTAACCCTTCGGGGTGAATACCTAGTACGAAGTACCAGGCGAGGTACTTCGGATCGAACCCCTCCAGCGGCACGGTCGGAGCCTGTGCAAATTGTGGCCCGAGCCGGTGTCCCCGAAGCCCCCATGCAGCTACCGGTGGCCAACATTATGCCACCACCGAAGCAGGAATACCCCCAAGACCGCGGCAAGCGAGTGGTCCTGCCCATCTCTAGAGGGGGAACCCTCGGTAACATGTCCAAAAGGCAGCGACGAGAGTACATCCGTGAAGTAGGACACATAGGGACCTCGCATTCGATGGAGGGAATGCCCGAATGGTCTCATGTACCTATTTACTTTACTGCCAATGATGCCGTGGGGGTGAAGTTCCCCCATGCTGACCCCTTGGTCATTTCAGCAGATATAGCTGGGGTGGAAGTTCGAAGGATCCTGGTGGATGGCGGAAGCTCCGCAGACATACTTTTTGTCCAGGCCTCCGATCAAATGTGCATACCTCAGAGGCATTTACTTCTGGTGGCCCGTCCACTTCAAGGTTTTGCAGGTCCGCCTCTCGATGCCCTCAGCCAAATAGGCCTCGAGGTTGCCTTCGGAGAGGGGCCCTTGGCCAGGGTGGAAGAGGTGATCTTCGACGTCGTCGACGCCCCATATGCCTACAACGCAATTTTCGGACGGGGGATGCTGAACCAGTTTGGGGCTATAGCACATCACAACTATCTATGTCTCAAGATGTCCACGCAAGGTGGAGTTCTTACTATTTCAGGAGACCAAGCTATAGCCCAAAAAACGGAGTATTGTCATGGCCAGCCATTGGACCCTCGACAAGTACACAGTGTGACGGAGCATACCGAGGAGGTTCCGGAGTCTTCGAACTCTTCGAAGGGCCTTTCCCTCAAGCCAAGCCCGGAAGGTGATGTCGTCACGAAAATGATTTTGAAGGATGGCAAAGAATACCCAATACAGTTCGACAAGTGGCTATCTCCGGAGATAGCCACCTCGTTGGAAGAAGTAGTCAAGCAAAATTTGGACATCTTTGCCTGGACTGATGAAGACATCACCGGGGTTGATTAGAGTATCATCAAGCACAGCTTGCTCGTCAACCCGAAGGCTAGGCCAGTACGCCAGGGGCTCCATAAGCTATCTGCGGAGAGGGCAGACCTCGCCAAGATCGAAGTGGAAAAATTGTTAAGGGCTAGCATCATCAGGTAAGTAGCCCACACCGAGTGGTTGGCTAACCCTATTTTTGTCAGGAAAAAGGGCTCCAGCAAATGGCACATGTGCATCGATTTTACATCATTAAATAAAGCATGCCCGCGAGACCCCTACCCTATGCCCCGAATAGATCAGCTGGTGGATTCTACGGCTGGCTCCGAATTATTGAGTTTCCTAGATGCTTACTCCGGTTTTCATCAAGTCTGGCTAAAGCACGAAGACGAAGCCAAGACAATTTTCATAACCCCATCTGGAGTATTTTATTATGTAAGAATGCCCTTTGGCTTTCAAAATCAATACCCTCTTCCTCGCAAAAACCCTGGGCAACTAGTCGAGCTCTGTTGCGCACGACAACCCCATCTTCACCTTGTTTGTTCTTGAACACCCACTTGGTGCCTATGGGGTTGCATCCTGGTGGCGGCTCAACTAGTGTCCAAACCCGATTACGGACAAAATTCTCAAGCTCTTCTTGCATAACATTAATCCAATTAGAATCAGAAAGAGCATGAGAAACATCTCTAAGCTCAAAAGATGCAACAAAAGCAGATTCAGCAAACACAGCAAGAGAGTTACGAGATGAATGCAAAGTTCTCTCAGTCAATTCACCGATGATGAGCTTTGAGGGGTGATCACGCTGAACTGCTCGGTATCCCTGGTGATCTGAAGTCACCTCACCAAAATCAGCAGCTGGCACCTCTGGACTTGACTGAGGGGGCTCGATCGAAGTGGAAGAAGTGATCAGATGTCCGCCCTCGTCCTCAGTCGAAGTCTCAGAAGGTGTGGGCTCTACAGGAGGTGCAGAAGGCCCACCCTCAACAGCAGCTGGAGTATCCTCATCTTCCTCGAAGATGGACTCTCCGAGCTAATCATCACCTGAAAGCTCAAACGAAGGAGTCAAAGAAGGCTAGGACTCATCAAACGAAACCTCACAAGTCTCGACAAGCTGCTGGGATTCGAGGTTCCAAACACGGAAGCCTCGAGAATGCAAAGTGTAGCCTAGAAAAACACCATCCTAGCAACGAGACTCAAACTTGTCCAAATGCCCACCCTTCTTGAGCACAAAGCACTTGCAGCCAAACGCTCGCAAGTGGCTAACTTTGGGTTGTCTGCCAAACCGCAACTCATACGAAGTCTTACCTAAGTAAGCTCGAAGAAAAATGCGGTTGGCCAGATAACAAGCCATGTTCATGGCTTCAGCCCAAAAATGCCTAGGAGTCCTGCGCTCATCGAGCATCGTCCTGGCCATCTCGACTAGTGTGCAGTTCTTTCGTTCCACAACGCCGTTCTATGGGGGAGTGTAAGGAGAAGAAAACTGATGGTCAAGACCCTGATCACTATAGAAGTTGACGAACTGAGAGTTCTTGAACTCATAGCCATTGTCGGAGCGAATTGCTCGCATCTGACCATTGTTCTCATTCTTCAGCTTCAAAATCAGGTCATGAACAAACTGAAAGGTTTCATCCTTAGACTCCAAAAAGAAAACCCACGAGAATCGAGAAAAGTCGTCAACAATGACAAGCGCGTACCACTTCCCACCGACTGAATGTACCCGTGCTGGACCAACAGTGTCCAAATGTAAAAGCTCACCTGGATACGAAGTCATCACTTGAGTCACAGGTGAGTGAGAAGCAGCAACCATTTTCCCATGATGATAGGGATGGCAAACTAGATCCTTCTCCATCTTAAGCTTGGGAAATCCTCGGATGAGGTCCATAGAGCTTAACCTGACTAGCAGATCAAAACTCAAATGACCTAACCTCCTATGCCACTTCCAGAGCTCAGAATAAGATCCAGCAATCAAACAGCGAGAAGGGCCAAAAGAACTAGAGAAGTCAATTCGAAAAACTTTACCGAATGGTAAAATCTAGCAAATTAAAGACCCTCTAGAATCAAACACAGAAGAATTACCCTTCTTAAACCGCACTTCCAAATCATCCTCAAGAAGTTGCGAAACAAAAATCAAATTGAAGTTCAAATTTTTAACCAAGGCAACATTCTTCAAAGAGAAATGATTTGAAATGCGAATTGAGCCAATGCCACTTACTTTCCCTTGACCACTATTCCCGAAAGTGATGTACTCTTTGTAGCTCGGGGGAGTGAGACTGGAGAACCATCTGCGATGTCCCGTCATGTGGCGGGAGCATCCTGAGTCCATGATCCAAACGTCCTCCAGTCCCCGATCCTGCACAATCAGTGGTCCTAAGGGGGAGCAAATGGTCCGGCACCAGGTTTAGCAAAAGAGCTAAACCAATGTCGAGCCATCTTCTCAAAAGACGGAAAATGAAAACCATCAGAAGAATTTGGACCAAACTGCGGCTCAAAGCGCGGTCCTCTGTTCTGCCTAAAACCTTGGCCACGAGGTCTAGGACCGTAGCCAAGACGGCCTGGAGCTCTGCCGGAACGACCACCACCGACTGGAGCACGGGCAAGAAAGCCGTCTCCTCTACCCCCACCTACATGACGTGGACTGGCCTCCAGCCTCTCCCCGCGTCGAGGAACACGCAGTCTACCACCCTGCTGGTAGAACTGCTCCTGACCACCTCGAGCTCTCTCTGCTCTCTCAACCCACTTCCTCCTGAAGCAAAACTCCGCAAGATGCACGTCTCTCTGACAATACTCACAATGATAGGTGGGCTTCTTGGGATGTGGTTGAGGCTTGGGATTCTTAGGCTTAGTAGTGTTTGGTGTTGTCTTCTTGGGCTGAGAGGTCCAGGAAGAGAGTCTAGAGAAGTGTGGAGGTGTTTGGGCTTTGGAAACGCAGATAGGTTTCTTGGGTGGAGCTTTGGGTGGTTCATGGATCACGCCATCCTTAGGCTGACAAGCCTGGGAGGACTCAGTGGAGTGAGTCTTCGGGTATCTCTGCTCAGGAGTCATTTTACTCCACTCCACTGCCCGGCTGATGGCACTCTCAAAGTCAGCCTTGGTGTAGGTGTAACCTACCCCAAACCCATCCTGCCTCTTGAACTGATGGATCATCATGCCGAGCTGTGGCTCTCTGGCACTGATCCAACTCAGGATAGAATGGAGGTAAAAGTTCTCATTCTGAGAATCAGCTAGCTCCTCTCTCAAGGAAGCTAGAACCTCCACCTGAGACAAGCAGGTCTGACACTCGCTATCTACCTGGACAGACTTCTCGGCTTTCAGCTTGATCAACTCAAGTCTAAGAGACAGGCAGTTCTCACAGACAGTGGGTGGAACTGACAATGTCTCAAGCTCTAGCCTAGTCTGTGCAAGCTCAGCTCTCACTCTCTCCAAATCCCCCAAATAATCATCGCCCTTGACTTTCAGCTCAGCTAAAACAGCTAGATGACATGGGCAATCAACACAGGGTGCGACGATAGTGGCTTGAGAATCTTTCAGCTCCAACTGAGCGCTTTCAAGCTCAGTGGCCAAAGCGTCCCTCTCATCAACCCTTTCTGTGTACCTGGACTTTAGAGTCGATAGGTCACACAGAAGCACCTCACACTTCGGGCACTCACTGCTATCACCCAAGCAGGGGGAAGAAGATAGACTCTCAATTCTGCCGTTGGCTACGGCAAGCTCACTCTCTAACTCATCTATCCTCTTCTTGGCCCCCCTAAGCAGTTTTTCTCGATATTTTAACTACTGACGATTGCTTTCAAGTAAATCAATGATTTCGCGCTCATAAGATGTTACCTTTTCGTTGTCGTCGTTGTCGGAGTCATCGGAGGAGCTCTTCTCTTCCTTATCCCCAAGAGCCATTGAGTAGAAGCTCTTGCGGGATCTTCGGCGCTGGTGTGAGCGGCTCTTCGGTCTGTCCCCGAAAGCCATGAAGCAGAGGCCCACCGGATCGTCCTTGTCCTTCCCCTTCCTGATGACGATCTCTTCATCGCTTGAGCTCGATGAAGAGGAAGAAGACGTGGACTGCTTGGAGTATCTCTTCTCCATCTCGGTGAAGAAGGCCTTGTCGCGCTTATTGTTCTCTCGCCGGTAGTCCTTCAGGGCCTTCTTGAAGAATCTGGTCTTCGGCTTGCCCTTGTTGAAGGAAGAGCTGTCGTGCTTGTCGGAGTCGTGGAAGCCACCACCGGTGCCCTTCTCGTGTCCATTGCGCTTGGGGCAGTCGGTGATGAAGTGTCCTGGATCACCACACTCAAAGCACCCGGATTTTGTGCCGTGTCTTTTGAACATTCTCTTGTCATAGACACGACGCACCCGGTTGTTAAAAAGACACAGGTCATCATCTCCCAAAGACTCAAGCTGATCCTCAGTGATAGACATCAAGGAAAACCAGCACAACTCGCAGCAGAGGGATCAACAGAAGGTGTAGCAAGGGCCATGGACTTTGATCTAGAGCCAGTGAGATTTGATCTCAGCTTGATATCAAACTCAGTTGCCTTCAACTTGCTAAACAACTCAGAAATGGTCAAGGTATCATAAGAAGTGCTCTCAACGATAGAGGATACCTTGATCTCCCAGATCTTTGGGTCCAAGGTATGGAGAACCTTGAGCACCTGCTCATGATCTGAGACTAACTGAGCACCCTCAGCCTTGTTGTCCCGAAGCTTTTTAATGATCGATTGAAAATGACCAAACAACGCTTCAACAGATTCACCCGGCTTTTGTGTGAAGTTCTCATACTCACGCTGGTAGGTCTGATAGAGCCGAGCCTTGACCTGGGCTATCCCCTCATGGTGTGCCTTGAGGGTAGCCCAGATCTCTCTCATAGTGGAGAGATGGCTCACACGCTCAAACTCAGTGGGACCTAGACCAGAAAATAGAATGTTCACAACTTTACTATTGCTCAGATGCTGGGCAATGATACCAGGAGTACCATGCTTAGTAACTGGCAAAATAACAAACATATCGTGAACACATATGTCCCAGATGTCTGAGCCTTGGCTCATAAGATAGGCTCGCATGCGAGTCTTCCAATAATTATAGACATAGGCTTCCAAGGACGGGACCTTGCCAGGAGACGTCATGATCACTACTTTGGTTTAGAACCGGTTAAGGTATGGAAAAACCCTAACCATGCTCTGATACCACTTGTAGGACCAAAAGTAGCGACCAGAGGGGGGGTGAATGGGCGCCTAAAAAATTCTTTCGAATCAATGGCCTGCTCCCAACACCCAACGCACCTCAAACGACTAAACAGCAAAGCATGAACAGATTGCCTAAGTCTAAAGGTATCTAGCCTAGAAGCAACTAATGTTTAAACAATAGAGTCACACAAAAACAGTGCTAAAGACAGATTAACAGAATACACAAGACATGGCAAGACAAACTTCTCAGTACAACAATCTAAGTGCACAAAGAGTGGGAAGAGAAGTTACTGTTCTAAATCTGTCTCCTGTTCGAATCTTGGCGAAGCCTGCTTCGCTGTGTCGAAGCCTGCTTCATAGTGTCGAAGCCTGCTTCGGAGTGTCGAAGCCTGCTTCGCAGTGTCGAAGTCTGCTTCGGAGTTCCTTGTCGAAGTCAAGCGAAGGTTGCCGTTGAAGCGCCGAAGGTTTGTATGGTCTAGCCTAGTTCGAGTGAGGCAGAGAGCGAAGTATGCTCCGAAGCGAAGTATGAGAGTATCGAAGCTTTCTTCAAACAGTGTACTTTGAAGCCTAGACTTCGATCAGAGAGGTTCGAACAAGCTCACAGAAAAACAACCTCCGAAAGAGAAGCGAAGCCAGACACGCAGCAGCAAGACCAACTCGAAGGCTATACGGCTACCTTCGAAGCTAGCAATATCGAGGTATGACCTTCGAACCACATGCCAGCTTTGAATCAAAGTCTGCAGGTGTTGACACACAAGAAGTCGAAGATCACAAACACACTTCGAATGACAAGCTTCGAACTCATAGGCTGTGACCCTCGAAAATGATGGCAGCAGAAATATCTCAGAGACTACACGTCGAGCGAAGTATATCAGAGAGACAAGCTTCGAAGTCAACTTCGAAGCCTGTCGGAGTTTACCTTCGCACAGAAAAGGTACTCAGCCCTGTTAGATCGAAGTCGGCCTCACGGAGCTGAGGGGCTTCGAACAGAGAAGGAAGCTTCTCCAGAAAACAGCCAGAAAAGGTACTCAGCCCTGTCTACTTCGATCAAAAAGCCATGCAGAAAAAGCAAGCTATAGTACTAGTGTACTATTGCTACAGAGAAGTAGTACTACTTGCAACCAGCAAGAACTAGTACTCCTCACGTGAAGAACAGAAGCAACAAAGACACATTCTCAGGAATAAATACAATTGCACACGTCAAAACGAAGCTTCAGATTCAGAGAAATCAATGCACGCACCTCAACAAGAACAGGAGATAGAATCTCACTGGATTAAGAGGAACAGAGGGAATGCAGGAATGAACAAGGCACAAATAGGAACCTGGTGGAGCACAAACAGGAGTAGGAGAGAGAAACCGCAGGAAGCAAAATGACCCAATAGATTGAAAAGTGAATTCTCGAAGGGTGTCCTAACCCTAGCGATTGGGGCCTATTTATAGGCTGCCCAACACTAGGAATATTCCACCAGACCCTTAGGGTTTTTTATAGACGCTGAAATAAAGGAAAAGACTCAACTGCCCTTAGGATTTTTTACAGACTCGACTGACTGACTGTGGGCCTAAGGACAAAAATAGAAAAACTCATGTTTACAGATGACTTATCCTTAAGCTAAGCTTTCATAGCGACTACGACTTCTCTTCTGGACAGTCCGATACAAGATCAGCGGTCGTCAGTTTTGCGCCGAAACTGACAAAGCCTCCACCGACTTTGCACCAGGTACCCGGATTGGGCCGGCCCGATTCCGCAGCTCTCTCAGCCTGGTAATCACTCACCGCCCGTGTACCTGAGTCAATCCTGGTCAACAGTCCAGTGGATCTTCTACTGCTTCTGGCCCATGTACCCGGATTGGGCCAGCCCGACTTCGCAGCTCTCTCAGCCCGACAATCGCTCGCTGCCCGTGTACTTGAGTCACACACGGCCCATGAAACAACAGATCTCCTCTCTTCATCTATCCTCTTTGACTATCGTTGACAATGACTCATCACATCTAGAGCCATGAGGCCCACACTATTCAGCATGGCTCCTCAGGGGGGTATTTACTCGCCAGCGAGGTTTCGCCATGCACGGTATCGCGATTCGGGGGCTTAAACGCGTGCCTTAAAACGTTTAAATGGCTAGCGGGCCTCGGGGAATTGAATGCCAGCGTCGGTTTAACGGGAGGGGGAGCCGGCGAGCGGATCCGAGGCGAGGTCTTCGGCCGACGGAGTTAGGGGGGTGTGGCTCGAGGTGGACGACGGTCCTGACAGGCAGGGTCCACCGGGCAGCGGGCGTGGGCGCGACAGAGGGCGAGGCTGACGGGTGGGGTCAGGCTCGGCCGAGAGAGGGGTGGCGCCGACAGGTGGGGCCAAGGCATCGTGCGCGCGTGCGAAGAGAGAAGGGTTCGCTGACAAGCGGGGCCCAGGTGTCAGTCTGGGGTGCACGGGGTAACGGGCTGGGCCGGCCGGGAGAGAGAGAAAGGGAGGGGGAGGCCCATTACTGTTTATAAGGTTTTCTGATTAAAAATAATTGCAGAAAATGGATTAAAATATTTGGCCTACTTCCAAGGTTGATAAAAATTTGTAAAAATTCTCAAAAATATATATTGGCCTTGGGATCATATAAAAATTTTCTAGCCCCTGCTTTGGTCATTTCATCTAGGTTCTAGTTCAAAAAGGTTAAGGAGGGCATTAAAGGTATTTCTAAAATAAATAATTCCAGGGAAATATATTAAATGATATCTTTATTTCCTTGAAAATTTGGGGTGTTACAGCCAATGTCTCTTGCTTGGAACTCTTCCAACTCACTACGCCTCCATTGAGGCAGAACACAAAGCCAGATTGTGATCGAGAATCATCTTTATCGGTCTGAAAGCGAGCATCCGTGTAACCACACACAACATGCTCTTCTTCACCACCGTATACTAGGAACATTTTCTCAGTCCTTCTCAAGTACTTGAGAATACTATTTACTATAGCCTAGTGACTTTCAGTCGGGTTCGATTGGTACCAGCTTGTAACACTTAGAGCATATGACACATCTGGGCATGTACATAGTGTGGCATACATGATGGATCCAATTACGGAGGCATATGGGATCGCACCCATCTTCTCTAGCTCATCAGGTGTCATAGCACACTGAGTCTTACCAATAGAAATACTGTGGCGCCCCGATTTAACAAAATCGGAACATTATTGAATTCCCAAATAAAAACAATAATACAAGAGGTTCATCATGCGACAACGTACATACGAGAAGCATTCATGGTACGCAGACCATATTATTACATAAGAGTGTAATTAAAATAATAAAAATAAACTGCATGACGAACGTCTTCTTCAGGATCTTTCTTCTTGACTGGGTCGCTACTCCAGACCGTCTTCATAGTAGACATCCTCTGTGGGGTCCAACGGGTATGAGTACAAAAAGTACTCAACAAGCCACCACAAATGCAAGTAATAATGCAGGATAATAAACAAGGAAGGGTAATGGCTAACAGTGCGGAAAGGTACATTTTCAGTTATTGCATTTAGTGTAGTCAAATTTTAATCATGCATAAAAGTAAACATGAGCATTAACAACATCATCTAACTCGAGGAGTACGTTTTACCTCCTCGCACGACAGTCCTTACATGTCAAACCATCATGCACATACATATTCAAAGTAAACTAACTGTGGGATGTCACGCAACCCGCCCTTGACCGTGGGCTCGGCTTTTCGAAAAGATTTATGACTCTGATCAGAGATGTACTACTGTACCCACAAGGCACACACTCATCCCAAACGAGATGACCCATACCACGGGAACTTGTGCCAAAACCTCAGCATGAAATGCTCCAAGCGATAACCACCCGCTCTAGGTTTCGCCGGCGCGCCGGGCTGCATCCTGGCTAACGTCGCACCCCCTTTTGTGCCACATTGGTACAAGCCACCCGCAGGTGCTGCTTGACCCATCTCCAAATGGTGGCCTCGGTTTGGAACACTACATACCTTAGTTAGGACTTACCCATTAGACTTGTTCTTAGTACGGATGTGTATTGCAACGCATCCCTCAGACCGGTCCTTATAGTGCCCCGGGTGCTACCGACCAATGCCCTAGCTTGCACCCGGAACCCACCATGCATACACTCACAACCATGACTCATCACCAACAGAATTCCAAGGATAAGAAGTAACGGGGATGATATAGTAGAACCATTTTACTACGACTCATTTTTATCCTATAGCGATCGTGTCAATACATTGGACACTAGCTAATATCATTAATCATGTGGTGACAAGGAGGTTAGGCGAGATAGCATGGCTTGGGTTTCACATCAAGGTCGGGGGATCTTAAATAAATATATTGTAAGAGTTCATTTGACTAATGCATGTATAACCTATGTGTTTTAGCGATAGTTTAATAAAACATGGGTTCAATATGCT
This sequence comes from Zizania palustris, assembly GCA_019279435.1. Taxonomy (NCBI): domain Eukaryota; kingdom Viridiplantae; phylum Streptophyta; class Magnoliopsida; order Poales; family Poaceae; genus Zizania; species Zizania palustris. Next base: position 6,296,352 of record JAAALK010000084.1, on the reverse strand, counting down.
CAAAAGATTGGTTTGGTGACTTGCCTTGTTCAGCGAAGGGTGAGGGAGGAACTTCCGGGAAATATTCCGGCTCCTCGACGGCGTCGTAGTCTTTCCAATATAAAAATGAAATAAATACAACATTCAATTTAAACAATCTAAAGCCACACAACAATCATATATGTTTTGGTTGATTTGGTTTGAAGAAAGCAAGTTACTATGTTTCTGAAACTCATTTCATAAATAATTTAAAATGAGCCATAATGAAATATTGCCCTTCATAAAAAGGGTTTTAATGGTGAATAATCTCATTTTAAGTTTTCTAATTAATTTAAAAATGAATGGTTCAGAGGAAACTTAGTGGTTTCATCATTCTTAACAGGGAATGAATAAATATATACTTGTCTGAAATTTAAATAATTAAAATTGTATTTTACCCTAAGGGCATTTGAAAACTTTATTAAATAAACATGAAATGTCCAAAGTAAACATACTGTTTTTATTGCATTAACATGTAGAGAATAAAATTATAAAATTTCTGGAATTGAAATGACAATTTTTAGAGTTCAAATGCGCCAGATATGAATTTTACAAGTTTCAAACAGTTTCTGGATTAAAACGCGCTTAAAACGGACGGACACGATTAAAACGCGCGAAAGGGTACCACGTGGATGCACGAGATCGAATGCGGGTTTTAAATGGAAATGAACGCGCGAGATTAAAACGTACCGCTTTGACCAGATCCGATGGTGCGGATTAGATCGCGCACGTGGAGCAACTAGCGCCGCTCGATCGCGATCGTGCGGTCGGGATTGAATCCGACACGGCACGGGTACTCAACCCTTGCCGGTCATCTTCTCCGACGACGGCGAGCGGGCCAGGGGCCACGGCGAGTGACGGCGGCCCTAGCTAAGCCTAGAAATGGAAAGAGGACGCTAAGGCGGTCACGACGGTACCTTAGGCGAGGCGAGGGGTTGAGGGAGCGCGGTCGGCGGCGAGGGTAGACGACGGAGTGGTTCGGGCTCTTGTCGGCGACGGCGTTCCGGCGAGGTTCGTCGATGGCGGATGGGCGGCCGGGGTCGACGGCATCCTTGCGGTCACGGCGGTGTGGTTGGCTAGGGCGGAGGAGGTTACCAGCGACGGCGAGGGGCGACCGGAGTAGGAGCGGCGGTGAGGTGCACTAAAACTTGGAGTGAGGGCGTTCTACGCGTTCTCGCAGTGTGTGAGCATGGGGGTAAAATGCGGGTGGCCAGGGGGTTTAAATAGGGCCATCGGCGGGGGCAGAGGGGGCGTAATCGACGGTGGCCAGGAATAAACGCGTTTAAATGGCGGCGAGCTCGGGTTGAATTCGGTTCATCGAACCTAGATGCGAATCGGTCGAGTTTAATTGGGGGAAACGATCGCCGTGGACCGGGGGTGGTAATGGCGGGCTCAATTTGAGGGGAGGGGGTCGGGGCAGGGGATCCGAGGCACGTTATTGCGTCGGCCGGTGAGGGGGGGGATTTGGGGGTGGATCTCGCGGGGAAGACGAATCCGACAGGTGGGGGCCACCGGGCAGTGGGCGCGAGCGGGCGAGCGAGAGGGCTGACGGGTGGGGCCATAGTGTCGGGCGCGCGCGCGAGGGGAGGCGATTGGCACCGATAGGTGGGGTCGGGCTGTCAGCTAGAGGCGGGCGAGGGTGACGGGCTGGGCCGGTCGGGAGAGAGAGGAGAGGAGGGAGGCCCAATACTGTTTCAAAACATTTCTAAATAAAAATAATTCCAGGAAATAGATTAAAATCTTAGGGCTACTTCCAAGCTTGGTAAAATTTATAAAAATTCTCAAAAATATATTTTGGTCTTAGGATCATACATAAAAAGTTTCAGCCCCTGGTTTGGCCATTTACTCTATGTTGTAGTTCAAAATGGTATAGAAGGGTATTTAAAGGTATTTCCCAAATTAATAAATTCAAGAAATTTAATTAAACAATATTTTTATTACTTTGAAAATTTGGGGTGTTACAAACCTATCCCCCTTACAAAGAATCTTGTCCTCGAGATTGGAACGTTACTCGAATAACTCGGGGTATTGGGCTTTCAGTTCGTCTTCTTTTTCCCATGTGGCTTCTTCGGCGGTGTGGTTGTCCCACTGAACCTTACATAAGCGAACTACGCGACTCCTGGTTACTCTTTCTTTGGTTTCCAAGATCTTGATAGGTTTCTCGATGTAGGTCAAGTCGTCTTGGACGTTGAGCTGTTGAAGATCGGCCTGCTCGGCGGGCCCACGAAGACACTTCTTCAGCTGAGAGACATGGAACACATCATGAACTCCTGCCAAAGATGGAGGCAGTTCAAGTTGATAGGCCACTTCTCCTTGCCGTCGGAGGATCTAAAAAGGTCCGACGTAGCGGGGTGCTAGCTTGGCTTTCATGTTGAACCTTTGAGTGCCTCGGAGGGGAGTGACTCGGAGATAGACATAATCACCCTCCTCAAAGGTCAGGTCTCTTCGACGGTTATCGGCGTAGCTCTTCTGTCAGGACTGGGCTATCTTTAACCGGTCCCTTATGATCTTGACCTTCTCTTGGCTTCTCTTAATATACACTACACCACAGCATAGAATTCCCTACAGATAAGTTGGTAGGGAAAACCACTTTTAGCGACCGAATGTTGGTCGGGAAAGAGTTTTCCCGACCAACCTTGTCAGTCACTGAAAGTTCGGTAGGCAAAGCTCTTTCCCGACCAACATTTTTTTGCCGACCAACTGTTGGTGGGGGATAAAAACTTTTACCGACCAACAAATTCTTTCCCGACCGACGTTTCTTTCCCGACCGACAGTTGGACACTATACTTTTACCGACCAACTGTCAGTAGGCATAGCTCAAAATCTTTTACCGACCGACTGTCAGTAGGCATAGCTCAAAATCTTTTACCGACCAACAGTCAGACGATGGACTATTACCGACCAACTTTCTACGGCTAAATAATAAATCTTTCCCGACCAACAGTCTGACAGTGTGAAATTTTACCGACCAACACTTGAACTCTCATAGCCTATTGCCAACCAATCATCTCTCAAAACATAAGTGAACATTCGATAGAAATCAAATATATATTTATATGTTTGGAACTGACCATAATTAAACGAAGAATTGATAGTCAACCATACACGATCTTTTAATTGTATTGATTACTAAAAATACAAGTTCATCCACCACTTAGTGTGAAAGTCATAATCATCCATAACAAGTTCACAAAATACTCGGCCTTGATGATCCCAAAGAATAGCTAGAAGGTCGTCTACCACAACATACATTAATCAAAAAGCTACTAATCCATTCGCCCCCAAAATGGTAGCTTGCATTTTCCTTCCTACAAAACATGTCAATAAGATAAACCATGTCAATAGATTTATTACAAATCTAATATAAAGCATAGTTAATTAAAATAAATCATAATTAGCACTAACACACCTCAGGGGAGATAATTAACTATATGAATGTTGATATCGAAAAGATTGTTAATGTTGCATGGTACTTGAACATGGTTTTCATGATGCCTATACAGATTTCACTAGCAACTTATGTTCTTTGGAGATCTAAGAAGTTCTAAGAAGCATGAAGATCCTAAAACTTCAAGCTTGGGATATTCAATACCTTAAGAAATTGAAAAATCTGAGAGAAGAATATATGTGGTTGTGGGAATTTCTAAGACTAAAAGCACTATTAGCCTTTATATTCTGGGGAGCACCTGCTGTCATATCAATCATTTCAATTCAACCATTTCATTCACATTGCAACCTCATCAGTACTTAACCAGACTATAACAAATCTGAAATCTAATTATAGTGCACTGTTTCTGATCAGGAGTTATTTCAGTGAACTTCAGATCGAGTTCAAGTGATAAAGATGAACTCAATAGCTGGCTTTCATCTGTGAACAAAGATCAATACCTGAAGAGTACTTTTCAGCACTTAAATCAGATCAGACAGAACGGATTTCAACTTGTAACACATGAATAAACTACAAAAACAGTGCAGAACAGACAACTTTAGCAGCTAAACTAAAATCAGATTAACAACAATCTATACTTGAGCTGTCTGATAATTTCAGTATTTCTATAAAGACCATAATCGTTAGTGTGCGCACTTGAGTCACTCCTCAATCTTGATCCTAGCAATGTGTGCATCCATGTGATGATGTGAAACAACAATCTCGACAGACACTAATCACTAGTAATTAGTTTACATACTTCAAGTCAGGAGCACTAATCACCCTGAAATCAGCTAGCATGATTTCTGGGGAGTGATCAGCTAGCTGGTACAGTGATGGTGTGGTATTTAGTTTCAATGCACACAATATACATAGCTAAACAAATCCTGGACAATCCAATTCTGAAAATTCAGAGAGCTTCAGAGTGAAGGTAAAAATTTTCTTGAGGACTATATCAAATCTGTAAAACAGGTTTCAACTCTTGATGAACATTCTTTAGCAGTTAACCATAGTCCAACCAGATCAGAATTCAATCATGAAACAATTTAGAAATCAGAAAACGGAATCCAGTACCAGCATTTCCTGAACCTTTTCTAAAATCATACGATACTGAAAACTGAAACAGTTTTGTTGATGAATAGTGAAAGGGTGGATCAAACCTGAATCAGATTGTTTTAATCCACACTAGACCACAACATACAGCGCTTTGATGTTTTCAAATTTTCAATATTAAAAAAGTCATTATGTTCTCTAAGTCAACATGGTCTAAATATATTTGAGAACATTTGATTATTAAATATTTATGTCTTATCTTCTAATGTTTGGTGATTACCTTGCTAGATGGCCATGCATGCTCCTCTTCCCTCATGACCTGGATGCTTATGCAGACGCACGGCTACGGGTGGAGGTTGACGCGCCTGGCTTGTAGGGCTTGATCTATCAAAATCATCACTAGTCAGAAATCATACACCAAATAATCAAACAAAGTAGAGAAGAAACGTGGTTTGGTGATTACCTTGCTAGATGGCCATGCAATGGACCTTGTGACGGCATCACCGACATATCGTAAACCATCATATTGATAAGGCAATGTAGAATCTCTTCTAATAGAAACATTAACAATAACCTCGTAACACTCCTTCCCAAGAGGATCTCCGCCAACAATAGTGTCTTCATCAACTGATATAATTGTTGCTTTAGCAACAGGAGTTTCAGGACCAGTCCAAGCATATAGAAGTACATCCGTACCAATCTGAAAACATTTAACTCAGAAATATGGAAACAAAAGGTATTTAAATATGTAGGTAAGGATGATAAGATTACGAGGCTTTCATCTTGGTGGGTTGAGGAAACCCTTGTAATAACTCTTCTACGCACAAAGGTCTCTTCGTCATCATCTTCTTCAACCCCAACCGTGTTATCATTCTCTTTTTCATGGCCACCTCTTGAGTTCTATACCAAATCAGTGTATTATTAGACTATTACATGAAAGATGAATAATTAATGCAATTAATAGATATGGATTTGGTCCTTGACCTGCCGAGAATTTGAACCATGTTGCGAGATAGGAGTATCCACATTAAGCCCTCCTTGTGACATTGACATCAACTGGTACAATTGTTGCTGCATTTGTTGCATCTGTTCTTGCATTTTGTCCATGCGTTTTTCAGCTTCTCGACGTGCTTCAATTTCCACTAGTAACCTTGTGGTCATTTTACCCCGTGTACCCGGTGTGCCCACATCTTGAGGAGTTGGCCCTTGACCTAATAGACGGACACGACCCCTTGGCTCCTTCATTCCACAAACTTGTGCATAAAGATCACCATCTTGAATACTATTTTCCTTCCACTCAGGATGGTTTGCAGCTGCTTCAGTGAGTTGTTTCTGCAAAACATATTGTCTTTACTTTATAATATATGTTGGTCTTGTACAATCTCTAAGTAATGGCTCTGTGGCATAAAAGACTTACAATAATTGGTGCTGCATGTGGCAAATGCTCGCCACTCTTTCGCGTATGTGTTTTGATATAAACTTCATCTCTTCGAGGGACATGCCCAAGTTCCTCGGCCTACAAGCATTTGATGTTCGTAATATGTACCAGTCTTTAAAAAGAGTAATGTACCACAACTAAGAGAGGTAATTGTCTTTACCATCTCATGGCTAACACGGGCATAACTCTTGCTGCCGGTTGTATGGGACACCGTCGATTTGGCGCGGTTCTCTTTGGCTCTAGCACTACGGGCCTATAAGAGAAATAAATATAATTATAAGATCTCCAATAGCTAATATGGCAAGATGACTTACTTCAAATTCTGGAGATCTCCAATAGCTAATAAGAGTCGCCCAATCAGTTTCACCAACTCTCTTGTCACGTCTTTTCATAAGTTCTTCATCGCTCAATGCAGGATCAAACCTTGCCCTCCTTAAATCTGACTTCCATTCCTTCCATTTTGTGTGTGAAGTGTTATAGACATATCTCAAAGCAGTTGAATCTAGCTCATAGTATGCCTATTCAAATGACAAATGATGAATGTTAGCTACATAACATTAAACAACAAGACATTAAACAAGAGAATATAAGTTGTAGTGCAATACCCGTAAGTCTTCCCACACTAACAACTTCATGGCCTCATTGATATCTCTCCAATCCAACACTGCTGGTGGTATATGCTTTCTCACTAAAGTGCCAATGAAATTGGCAAATTCAGTTGCATTTGGCCCAACAGGTTGACCATGCTCATTAAGTGAAATTTTGATTTTATCTTTGTTTCGTCTTGCATATATGTTACGCTTTTTAGTAATTTTTCTTCCACCTTTGTCTTCATCATCATCAGGGACAGTAGTAATCTCTTCATCCCAAGAAAATACACATAATTATTAACAGTTCTACCTATTGACATGAGGCTAAAATAACAAACAAGTATAACATCATGTAAATACCTTTGGAAGACTGGTGCGCAAGATCTTCATGATCATCGTTTGTTCTTGCACTAGACCTCAAAACACGTCTTTCATTTGTAGTTTGAGGTGCGTTGGACGATGCCTACACAAAGTCATCATGAATGAGTGAAATAGATAGTGTAGCAAATTTAACACTTGCACATGTAAACATACTATTGCTTTCTTTTTTGTTGGTTGACTTCTTGTAAATTCTGCTTGAAGCGCATCTCTTTTTTGGCGTACCACTGCCAATCTTTTTTCATTTTCTTCTATTCGCCTAGTCCTTGCTAGTTCACACTCAAGTGCTCTTAGTTCTTCCTCCGTGACCCCACCATCTTTACTCCTTCCTCTTCCGCTTGCCATTTTTTCTCCTGAAAAGAATACAATGTAAGAGTATGTCGATAACAGTTGAAAACATGAGAAAAACTAAATACAAGACTTAAAACTTACTTTTTTTTAATATCACTTGCATTAACAACTAATCCATCTATATCTGTCCTAGCAGAACCAATGCATCCATCGGCGACACTCACATGTATACTATTATGTGGATCAGGTGAGAATGTCTCATGTAAAACCTCATTGGGCTCTATATTTTCATCTCCAGCCTCATTTATGTCATATAGTGAGGGCTTAACGATAGCTGACCAGTCAACATCGATGGGATCTTGAACATAGTAAACCTGGGTTGCTTGTGAAGCTAAAATAAAAGGCTCATCCGATATCTTCTCACCAGTATTAAACAGATGTTTAAAATTCACACTAGTGATATGAAACTGATCGGTCTTTACCCATTTGTCTTGTACGCGATTATCAACCCAGTCACATTTGAACAACACTACTTTTCCTTCATGTTGATAGTTCAGCTCAAGAATTTCCTTTATAATACCATAATATGTCTTGTTTCCTATACTGAAATTGTCACCATTTCCTTTTTCGAAGGATGTGGTTTGTGCAACAAGAGCCACTCCACTACTTTGAACCGGCCGACCCTCGTCATATGAGTGTGTATGAAATTTTTTCCCATTTATAGTGTAGCTACTGTACTTGACCGCCACCACGTTTGCCTCTTTTGCTAATATTTTTATCTCTTGTGGTGCTTCGTCACCCATTTCTTCCACCTGTGATTATCAAATGCTATTGTTACACTAGATACTAATTATATGTATAGAACACTGACAAATCCATGTGCGTACTTACGTGCAATTTAAACCACTCATGAAAGGTCTCATAATGCACACGGTTGATTTCTCGTCGACTTCGTAGACCAATAGATGAAAGATACTCAAGATGCTTGCTGCAAAGGTTGAATTTATCACCCAACAGGAGAGAAATAAACTTATAGCCTAAACAACAGAGATAACTTACTTTAAGTATGGTTCTATGTTGTCATAGTTGAATAAAACATATCTGTGGGCTTGAATCCAAGTTTTGTCATCTAACATGACAACAGACTTGCCAGCCAACCCTCTACCAATGTTGCAGAAGAAAGGACTTGTATCACCAATTTCCATATCCAAAACTTCATCATTCCTAGCTCTTCGATTAAAACGAGTCTCGCCATCTAGATAGCGAGAGCAAAATGTCAAGCTCTCGTCAAACAAATAGCCCTCTGCGATAGATCCTTCTGGATGACTTCTAGTATGGACATATCCCTTAAGCTTGCCTAAAACCTTCAATTATGTATACATAACCAAGAATAAGTTGAGTTATAAAATAAATTATTGAACTGCTTAAATAATACTAGAAAGTACCTCTCTATAGGCCACATGCTGCGAAAATGAACGGGACCAGCGATCATCGCTTGGGCTGGAAGATGAACCATCAAATGCAACATGATATCAAAAAAGATGGGAGGAATATAGTCTCAAGAAGGCTCAAGGTCTCAGCTATTTCGGCCTTTAATTTTTGCATGTCACTTATGCGAATAACCAGTGCGTACATTTGCTTGAAAAAATTGCTTACACGAATCAGTACCGCACTCACTCTTGCTGGCAATGTTCGTCTCACAGCAAGTGGCAATAAGTCCTGCATGAGTCTGTGATTGTCATGACTCTTTAACCCAATTATCTTTCTCTCCTTAACATGCACATTTCGCCTTATGTCCGATGCATAACCATCAGGAAACCTAACACCTTTAATTACTTCACAAAATGTCCTCTGCTCGTTAGGTCCCATTGTGTATGGTGCTGGCGGCAAAAAAACCTTATCATCATATTCAATGGGATGAAGATCCTTTCTAATACCTAATGCTTGAAGGTCCAGTCGAGAATTCATATTATCCTTACTTTTTCCATCGACGCCTAACAATGTGTTAATTATATTATCACACACGTTTTTCTCTATGTGCATGATATCAAAGTTATGACGTAGCAACAAATCCTTCCAATATGGAAGCTTAAACCAAATAGACTTTCTCTTCCATATGGTCAATGGATCACCATCCTTGCGTCTCTTAGTTCTAGGCTTCTTCCCTTTAGGATCCTTCCCAAAGATGGTTTGAATATTTTCTGTCAACGCTAAGATTTCATCACCGGAAAGTGGAATGGGTGCTGTCTCATATTCTGTGACACCATCAAATGACTTGATGTCTTCTCTCAAGCTGTGATTTGCATCTAAAAATCTTCGATGCATCATATAACAAGTCTTGCTACCATTTTTCAGCCTAAGAGAACATGTATAAGTGTGGCATTCTGGGCAAGCTCCTGCTCCTGAGGTTACACATGCTGCCACATATCCAAGACCTGGGAAGTCAGTAATTGTGCATAGTATGGAAGCACGCAATTGAAAATACTCCCCCCTCGAAGCATCATAGGTCCTCACCCCATGAAGAAACATATCCAGCATATCATCAACTAGAGGCTCGAAATAGACATCAATATCACTACCAGGAGCATTTCGACCTGGAATCAACAATGATAGAATAAAATTTGGCTGCTTCATAACCATCCAAGGTGGAAAGTTGTAAGGAATCAATATGACAGGCCAAATACTATAGTTCACATTCATGGACCTAAATGGATTGAAACCGTCCGTTCCAAGTGCAAGCCTAATATTCCGACTTTCTTTAGCAAACTCTGGATGTTTTTCATCAAAGTCTTTCCACATGAGAGAATCTGCTGGATGCCTAACCAAACCATCTTGTGTGCGCTCTTCCGCATGCCATCTTGTGTGAGCTGCGGTTCTAGAGCACACAAACAACCTCTGAAGCCTTTTCTTTATTGGAAAGTAGCGAAGAACCTTCTTAGGAGCCTTGTGAACACGTTTACCATCTGCACTCTTCCTTTCAGATTTCCATCGTGAAGCAGTACATCTTGGGCATGAATTGGCATCGGCATTGTCCTTCCAAAATAGAATACAATCATTTTCACATGCATGGATATTAACATACCCAAGTCCAAGGCACTTAACTAGTTTTTTGGCTTCATTGTAGTTTCCAGGTATTGAGGACTCATGGTAAGCATCTTTTAATAGATCTAACAGGAGATTAAAACTTTTATCGGACCACCCTCCAAGCAATTTGGTATGAAGCAACCTCACTACAAAACGAAGCTTTGAGAAATTCTTACAGCCTGGATATAGATCTTGTCCAGCTTCAGCTTCCAAGTTATGAAGAGATTCTAAATAAGCATTATCCTGACCCGAAACACAATCATCTTCAAAATCTCCCTTGTCATCTAAACCACCTGCTAGGTCTCTAAGCAAATCTGAAATATCATCACCCTCATTCCTCTCATCGACCTCATCACAATGTGATGGTTCTGTGGAAGAAGATCCACGTTCCCCATGAAACATCCAGTGCCTATATCCTTCTACAAATCCCTCACATACCAGGTGCTCACGAACTTTCGTTTCTTCTCTCCAGTAGGAGTTGACACATCTTTTGCAAGGACATAATATTTTGTCCTCGACTGATGATTTACTAAATGCATAGCCTAGGAATCTGGTAAGCCCTTGTAAATACTCCTCTGTATGCCTAAATGAATCCATTGAAGAAATTAAAATACATGTTGCATCTAATTTCAGCAAGTTTTAGCAACTCATAAATTTTGAAAAATGATGTGTTGTACCTAGGCGCATCCATCCAACTTTTATCCATGCTAGCCACACACTTATAATTTCTAGTGACTCCTGTTAAAATGATTGAACTCATGGCATCACATGGGTGACATTAACAAGATTGAACTTTAACTGATGCTTAGTACAAGATTGGACAATTTAGATAAAATAGCTACAAACAATCGGAATCACTAATGCTTAGTACAAAAAGTATCGAATCTTACAATATGGAATCACACAATTCACAACCATAATCAACCAAATTCAGAATAGAGATTTTTCAAATGGTGAACAGTACTCTGAAATTCAGCAAGGTGAGTTTGTTATTTACTGATTCAGTTTGTCAATTTCAGTCTCACATCCATTTGAAGTCAACTCAATTTATATTCAGGACTGTTTACTCAATTTCACAACAGAATCTAGAACTAGAGTCAATTTTCAGACAATGAATAGTAAATACTGAAATCAGCACAAAGTAATTGATAAATATAATTTCAGATTGCCATATTTCTCAACAGCTCAGCAACACAAGTTCAGAAACTGATATGAAATATGAATCTTGAATCAACAACACACTTGCTGAAGTAAATTCAGAGTTGTAAAAATTCAGAACACTATTCACTGTAATATAATTTTCAGAGGAGCAAAATAGTTTGTAGAGAACAAATAACCTTCTTCAAATTAATCTCACATGCAATTCATACACTTCTTGATGTTTGAGCAGTAAAACACAGCAGCAAAATTCAACACTGAATATATAACAGAACACTGTTCACAGCATGAGAAGACTATATTGAAACTATTTCTCATACAAATCAGTCTCAAAGAACCTTACAGTTATATCTTCTGATTACATCAAGCAATACAAACACAAGAGAGAAAGGGAGTGGCCTCACCTGGGATGGAAGCGGACGACGGCGTGGCCGCGGGATGGCGGCGCGGGCACGGAAGCAGAAGGCAGCGTGGAAGGGGACGGTGGCGCGGGCGCGGAAGGGGGACGGCGGCGCGGGCGCGGAAGGGGGACGGCGGCGCGGAAGAAGGACGACGGCCGCGCGGGAGCGGAAGCAGGACGGCGGCGCGGGCGCGGAATGGGACGGTGGCGCGGAAGCAGGACGGCGGCCGCGTGGGCGAGGCAGCGGGACGGCGGTGCGGGCGCGGAAGGGGACGGCGGCGCGGGCACGGAAGTGGGACGGCGGCGCGGGCGCGGAAGTGGGACGGCGGCCGCACGAGCGAGGCAGCGGGACGGCGGTGCGGGCGCGGAAGGGGACACGGCGGCGCGGGCGCGGAAGTGGGACAGCGGCGCGGGCGCGGAAGTGGGACGGCGGCCGCGCGAGCGAGGCAGCGGGACGGCGGTGCGGGCGCGGAAGGGGACGGCGGCGCGGGCGCGGAACGCGGGACGGCGGCGCGGAAGCAAGACGAAGCTGCGGCCGAAGGCTAGGTTTGCACGCGCGCGGGGAGAAATAATATTTTGGGCCGCACGTACGCTAATTAAGCCCATTACCGACGGACGACATTTACCGACCAACGGTTCATCAGTAAAAACACTATTGCCGACCAGCTGTTAGACAATAAAAATATTAGCTTTGCCGACCAACAGTATGATATGATATGTAATTATTGCCGACCGACAATTTGTCGCTAGTTTTACTGACTAACTGTCGGTCGGTATATGTTAACTTTTCCCAACAGACGTTGGTAGGGAATTCTGTGCTGTGGTCTAGTGATATCTGTCCCAAACAGTTATGATTCTCTGGTTTGATCCCAGAGCAACGGCATTCTGCACTTACGTCTGTAGAGTGCTTCGAACAGGGACATTTGCAGGCTGGCTTGATAGCTGTTGTTGTAAGAGAACTCTACATAGGGTAAGTTCTTGTCCCACATTCCGCCAAAGTCTAGAGAGCAAGATCTAAGCATATCTTCCAATATCTGGTTGACCCTTTCGGTTTGACCGTCGGTCTGTGGATGATAGGCGGTGCTAAAGTTCAGCCGGGTGCCGAGTTCCTCTTGAAGGTTCTTCCAAAACTTGGAGGTAAACTGACTCCCACGGTCAGATACAATCTTCTTAGGAACTCCGTGATGGCACACGATCCGGGTCATATACAACTCCGCCAACTTGGCGATAGTGTAAGTCGTCTTGACCGGGATGAAGTGAGCTACCTTGGTGAGTCGGTCGACGATCACCCAGATAGAATCATGACCAGCTTGGGTCCTGGGCAATCCCGTGATAAAGTCCATTCCTATCTCTTCCCACTTCCATTCAAAGACTTTGAGAGGTTGAAGGAGTCCGGCAGGTCTCTGATGCTCTGCCTTGACTCACCGGCATGTGTCGCACTTGGCCACATACTCAGCTATCTCTCTCTTCATGCTGACCCACCAATATTTTTCCTTCAGGTCTTGATACATCTTGGTACTCCCGGGATGAATAGAGTATAGAGTATCGTGGGCTTCATGAAGGATGAGGGTCTTCAACTCAGGCTTGTCGGGTACACATATCCGGTTTCCGAACCAGACGGTACCATGCTCATCCTCGGAGAATCCGGGGGCTTTACCCTTCCGCATGTTCTGTTGGATCTCCAAGATGTCCGGGTCTTCCTTCTGCTTTTCTCGGATCTGGTCTATCAAGACAGGCCAAGACTCCAAGGCAGCGAGGTACGCTCGGGTGGTGATCCCCAAATTTAGCCTTTCCATCTCCTTGTAAAGTAAAGGAGCTTCGTCCTAAATCATGATGGCGTTGCAGTACCCTTTTCGACTAAGGGCGTCTGCCACCACATTTGCCTTGCCTGGATGATAATGGATGCCCATGTCGTAATCCTTGATCAGTTCCAACCATCTCCTTTGCCTAAGGTTCAAATCTGGTTGGGTGAATATATACTTGAGGCTCTTGTGGTCGGTGAAGACCTCACACTGATTCCCCACAAGGTAATGTCTCCATATCTTCAAGGCATGAACCACGGCTGCTAACTCCAGGTCGTGGGTCGGGTAGTTCAGCTCATGCGGTCTCAGTTATCGGGAGGCGTAGGATATCACCTTCCCTTCTTGCATTAAGACGCATCCCAATCCTTGACGAGAGGCATCACAGTAGACGTGGAAGTCCTTCCGGATGTATGGTAGAGTCAGAATAGGAGCTGACACGAGCTTCCTCTTGAGGGTCTGGAAGCTTTCTTCACAGTCTAGGGTCCATTCAACTTTATTTCCTTCTACAACAGTTTGGTCATAGGTTTGGCGATCTTCGAAAAATTCTCGATGAACCGGCGATAGTATCCGGCTAATCCGAGAAAGCTCCGTATCTCGGTCACGGTCGTGGGCTGCAGCTAGTTGGTCACTGCTTCAATGGTGGTTGGGTCCACTGCTATTCCTCCATTAGATATGACATGGCCTAGGAATTTCACCTCAGACGACCAAAATTCGCATTTGCTGTATTTGGCGTACAACTGCTGTTCCCTTAGCTTTCCGAGGGTCAGGCGGAGGTGGGTTTCGTGTTCTTCCTTGGTCTTGGAGTAAACGAGGATATCGTCGATGAATACCACGATGAACTTATCCAAGAACTCCATGAATACATTGTTCATCATATTCATGAAAAAGGTCGGGGCATTCGTGAGTCCGAACGACATCACTGTATACTCGTAGAGTCCGTAGCGTGAGGTGAAGGCAGTCTTGGGTATGTCTTCTTCTCTAATCCTCAACTGGTGATACCCTGACCTGAGGTCAATCTTGGAAAACACCGAGGATCCCTTCAGTTGATCGAACAGGTCATCGATTCGAGGCAATGGGTACTTGTTCTTGATGGTTACGTCGTTCAAGGCTCTATAGTCCACGCACATCCTCTTGGTCTTGTCTTTCTTCATAGCGAAGATGACTGGTGCACCCCAGGGTGAGGTACTCGGTCGGATGTACCCTTTCTGCTCTAGGTCTTCGATGTTGCTCTTGACCTCGGTTAATTCATTGGCGGCCATCCAGTATGGGCGCTTGGAGATTGGAGTGGTCCCGGGGACAAGTTCGATTCTGAATTCGATGTCCCGCTTGGGAGGCATTCCTGGTAGGTCTTCAGGGAAGACGTCCATGAACTCCTTGACTATGGGTACTTCTTCAAGAGCTAGCGAGTGGAGGGATGCTTCGAGTGGTTTGCGACTGGTCATCCGAAAGGTGACGGCTGCGCCTTCAGGGTTGGTCACTGTGACGGACTTGTTGGCACAGTCGATCACTCCTTTGTGTTTCATCAACCAATCCATCCCTAGGATGAGGTCGAGTCCGGTGCATTTTATGAGGACTGGCTCAGCCCGGAACAATACTCCTTGAATCTCTATCTTAACCATAGGATTGTATAAGTGGGCTAAGGTCTTATTGCCTGGAGTGGCAATCATCATGGGGACGGATAGAGGGAGCACGTCCAATTCGTGGATTTTCACAAAATCTTCCGAGACGAAGGAGTGTGTCGCTCCAGAGTCAAACAATATCACAGCCGGTACGGAATTTGCAGTAAACGTACTGAGCACGATTTTGGGAGCCTCCTGAGCTTCCTCCGCGTTGATGTCGTTGACGCGGGCACGCACCGCCTGGTTGGGTGCCGTGCCTTGGGGATGCTTGGGGTGAGGACATTGGTGCGAATAGTGCCCTTCCTTGCGGCAGTTGAAGCAGACGACCGGCCTCCCTTGGCGATCCTTCAAGATCGGGGCCTTGGCGGCTGGCGTCGGCTGAGCGGCCGGAGCGGGTGGAGCGGAGCGAGGATGCCCGGCGTTGGATCCACCGGCGGCGTGAGGTGGCCTGTAGGCGGGCCGAGGATGGTAGGCGGGCGCTGGTGGTGGAGGGACAAAGTGGGGCCTCTGAGAGTGCGCCTGCTGATGCTTGAAGGCGATCATCTTCCTCTTCTTGAGGTCCAACCTGTTCTGCTCAGTCTCTTGGATGAGCGCTTTATTGACTAGCCGTTGGAAGTCGGCGTAGTCGGTGGCGACGAGCTGGATGGATAGCTCATCTTTAAGTCCCCGGAGGAACTTAGCCTAGCAGAGGGCGTCGGTTCGAACCTCTTTCCGGCGCGTAGTGGGCGAGGCGGTTGAACTCATGGAGGTACTCCATGACGGTCCGACTGCCTTGCTACAGGTCACGGAACTCCTGCTGCTTTACCGCGATGACACCGGCGGGGACGTGGGCGCCACGGAAGGCGATGGTGAACTCCACCCATGTCACCACGTGGTCCTCAGGCTGGGACTCACGGTAGTTGTCCCACCATTCAGCGGCAGGACCCTGGAGCTGGTGAGTGGCGAAGGCCACTCGCTCCCGGTCGGTGCAGGGGAGGAGGTCAAGCTTCTTTCCAATGGTGAGGAGCCAATCCCCGGCCTCCATTGGGTTGGTGGTGCTTGAGAAGATGGGCGGGCGCACGCGCAGAAACTCCGAAAGTTGAGGAGTGGGTGTGGGTGCTGGTGCGCGAGGGGCGGTTTCCCCATTCTGCAGACGGTCCAACTGAGCTTGTTGGTGCTGCATCTGAGTGAGGAGGGCGGTGATCAGCTGGTTCTGATTCGCCATCATCTCCGCCAAGGTAGGGTGGTTGGCGGAGGGCGACCCAGACTGACGTGGGCCCGTTGCACCCTAGTTGGGTACAACACCCTCGGGCGTGTCATGGCTTCCTCCTTCTGCGTTGTTGGAGCCAGTGTTCTGGTGGTCGGCCATCTTCTGAATATACCATGATATAAAAAGGATGATGACGGTACAATTAAAGAAAATAGCTCATAAAGCTCATGCATATAAACCAAGTGGTAAAAATTGTTCATTACAACTAAGCTCTTATTCTATCTACAACACAACTCGTTGTAGATAGCACCACATACAAAATTATTTTATTAAAATAGCAATATCTAGCGCCTACTCGCCACCGGAGGCGGTCTCCGTGCTCTCGGAACCACGAGTACGCGGCTCCTGAGGGATGGTGGGCTCGAGAAAATTCTCGACGATGGGGTCGGAGACGAGGCCGGGGCGTGGTGCAGGGGTGCTGGTGGATGGTCCGGCAGTGGAGGGGTGTGGCAGGATCCACTTGGGGCGAGGGACGGGCTCACGGATGGGCTTCCTCTTCCTCGGGAGGAGGGGAACCATATCTGCAATATCCTTCTGCAGTTGCATAATCTTGCGTTGCAGCTCGCCGTTCTGCTGGATCAAGTTCTTCGTCTCTTCATGAAGAAACTCAACCGCCTCATGGTGCTCATCGGCATCGAGTACCGCCTCTGTATGGAGGTCGTCCATAGCCTGAAGAAGGCGCGACTTCCGGGCCATGACCGGATCACGCACGGAGTGAACTCCGAGGTAGATGCTACGGTAGGCACCGGGAGTGCGCTTCGGCACAAGCCGGAAAGACGAGTTCTAAAGACGATCGTCGTAGATCATCCTCAGCTCCATAAGAGACTGTAGGGTGACTCGTTGGCACGCGACGTCGAAAGTCGGGCCCCCAAGTGCGGTGGTGAAAGGCGGCAGATGCTCCCCAGAGCCGTGGACGATGAGGGAGACGTCGCAGGCTCTGGCAAACTCCTCCAAGTACACTCCTTGGAATTCGGGCTCAAAGAGGAACCCGAGGAATGTGAGCATCATCGGGAGCTCCCTGACGAAGCCCTAAAGTGGCGGCAGTGGCTGTGGACTTGGTAGACAAGCATCTACAAAACAACAAGTTGAAGAAAAAGTGAGGGGAGGAACAAAGTTTATAAAGTAGGTTTTCAAGAAATAATTTTCTGCAGCTATTGGCTAGGCGGGTCTGTTTGGCTTCCTACAGTCAAGTCGGCTCTGATACCATCTTGTGGCACCCCGATTTAACAAAATCGGAACATTATTGAATTCCCAAAGAAAAACAATAATACAAGAGGTTCATCATGCGACAATGTACATACGACAAGCATTCATGGTACGCAGACCATATTATTACATAAGAGTGTAATTAAAATAATAAAAATAAACTGCATGACGAACGTTTTCTTCAGGATCTTTCTTCTTGACTGGGTCGCTACTCCAGACCGTCTTCATAGTAGACATCCTCTGTGGGGTCCAACGGGTATGAGTACAAAAAGTACTCAACAAGCCACCACAAATGCAAGTAATAATGCAGGATAATAAACAAGGAAGGGTAATGGCTAACAGTGCGGAAAGGTACATTTTCAGTTATTGCATTTAGTGTAGTCAAATTTTAATCATGCGGAAAAGTAAACATGAGCATTAACAACATCATCTAACTCGAGGAGTACGTTTTACCTCCTCGCACGACAGTCCTTACATGTCAAACCATCATGCACATATATATTCAAAGTAAACTAACTGTGGGATGTCACGCAACCCGCCCTTGACCGTGGGCTCGGCTTTTCGAAAAGATTTATGACTCTGATCAGAGATGTACTACTGTACCCACAAGGCACGCACTCATCCCAAACGAGATGACCCATACCACGGGAACTCGTGCCAAAACCTCAGCATGAAATGCTCCAAGCGATAACCACCGCTCTAGGTTTCACCGCCGCGCCGGGCCGCATCCCGGCTAACGTCGCACCCCCTTTTGCGCCACATTGGTACAAGCCACCCGCAGGTGCTGCTTGACCCATCTCCAAATGGTGGCCTCAGTTTGGAACACTACATACCTTAGTTAGGACTTACCCATTAGACTTCTGGTTAGTACGGATGTGTATTGCAACAGATCCCTCAGACCGGTCCTTATAGTGCCCCGGGTGCTACCGACCAATGCCCTAGCTTGCACCCGGAACCCACCATGCATACACTCACAACCATGACTCATCAGCAACAGAATTCCAAGGATAAGAAGTAACGGGGATCACATAGTAGAACCATTTTACTACGACTCATTTTTATCCTATAGCGATCGTGTCAATACATTGGACACTAGCTAATATCATTAATCATGTGGTGACAAGGAGGTTAGGAGAGATAGCATGGCTTGGGTTGCACATCAAGGTCGGGGGATCCTAAATAAATATATTGTAAGGGTTCATTTGACTAATGCATGTATAACCTATGTGTTTTAGCGATAGTTTAATAAAACATGGGTTCAATATGCTCAAAAGATTTGTTTGGTGACTTGCCTTGTTCAGCGAAGGGTGAGGGAGGAACTTCCGGGAAATATTCTGGGTCCTCGACGGCGTCGTAGTCTTTCCAACATAAAAATGAAATAAATACAACATTCAATTTAAACAATCTAAAGCCACACAACAATCATATAGGTTTTGGTTGATTTGGTTTGATGAAAGCAAGTTACTATGTTTCTTAAACTAATTTCATAAATAATTTAAAATGAGCCATAATGAAATATTGCCCTTCATAAAAGGGGTTTTAATGGTGAATAATCTCATTTTAAGTTTTCTAATTAATTCAAAAATGAATGGTTCAGAGGAAACATAGTGGTTTCATCATTCTTAACAGGGAATGAATAAATATATACTTGTCTGAAATTTAAATAATTAAAATTGTATTTTACCCTAATGGCATTTGAAAACTTTATTAAATAAACATGAAATGTCCAAAGTAAACATACTGTTTTTATTGCATTAACATGTAGAGAATAAAATTATAAAATTTCTGGAATTGAAATGACAATTTTTAGAGTTCAAATGCGCCAGAAATGAATTTTACAAGTTTCAAACAGTTTCTGGAATTTATTTCTAAATTCAAATCCCCTCGAGTCCACGGTGAGCCAGGCCCACGGTGAACCCGCGGACTATGCGCGTGGTATGGTCCAATCTGGACCATTGGATCCAGATCCAACGCGCGAGGGCGAGGCAGGGCGCTTAAGTGATAATGGATGGCCTCGATTAAAACGCGCGAAAGGGTACCACGTGGACGCACGAGATCGAACGCGGGTTTTAAATGGAAATGAACGCGCGAGATTAAAACGTACCACTTTGACCAGATCCGACGGTGCGGATTAGATCGCGCACGTGGAGCAACTAGCGCCGCTCGATCGCGATCGTGCGGTCGGGATTGAATCTGACACGGCATGGTACTCAACCCGTGCCAGTCATCTTCTCCGACGATGGCGAGCGGGCCAGGGGCCACGGCGTGCGACGACGGCCCTAGCTAAGCCTAGAAATGGAAAGAGGACGCTAAGGCGGTCATGACGGTACCTTAGGCGAGGCGAGGGGTCAACGGAGTGCGGTCGGCGGCGAGGGTAGACGATGGAGTGGTTCGGGCTCTTGTCGGCGACGGCGTTCCGGCGAGGTTTGTCGACGGCGGATGGGCGGCCGGGGTCGACGGCATCCTTGCGGTCACGGCGGTGTGGTTGGCTAGGGCAGAGGAGGTTACCAGCGACGGCTTGGGGCGACCGGAGTAGGAGCGGTGATGAGGTGCGCTAAAACTTGGAGTGAGGGCGTTCTGCGCTTTCTCGTAGTGTGTGAGCGTGGGGGTGAAATGCGGGTGGCCAGGGGGTTTAAATAGGTCCATCGGTGGGGGCAGAGGGGCATAATCGACGGTGGCTGGGAATAAACGCGTTTAAACACCGGCGAGCTCGGGTTGAATTCGGTTCATCAAACCTAGACACGAATCGGTCGGGTTTAATTGGGGGAAACGGTCGCCGTGGACCGGGGGTGGTAATGGCGGGCTCAATTTGAGGGGAGGGGGTCGGGGGCAGGGGATTCGACGGTGCGTTATTGCGTCAGCCAGCGAGGGGGGGATTTGGGGGCGGATCTCGTGGGGAAGATGAATCCGATAGGTGGGGGCCACCGGGCAGCGGGTGCGAGCGGGCGAGCGAGAGGGCTGACAGGGTGGGGCCGTAGTGTCGGGCGCGCGCGCGAGGGGAGGCGATTGGCACCGACAGGTGGGGTCGGGCTATCAGCCAGAGGCAGGCGAGGGTGACGGGCTGGGCCGGCCGGGAGAGAGAGAGGAGAGGAGGGAGGCCCAATACTGTTTCAAAACATTTCTGAATAAATATAATTCCAGGAAATAGATTAAAATCTTAGGGCTACTTCCAAGCTTGGTAAAATTTATAAAAATTCTCAAAAATATATTTTGGTCTTAGGATCATACATAAAAAGTTTTAGCCCATGGTTTGGCCATTTACTCTATGTTGTAATTCAAAATGGTATAGAAGGGTATTTAAAGGTATTTCCCAAATTAATAAATTCAAGAAATTGAATTAAATAATATTTTTATTACTTTGAAAATTTGGGGTGTTACAAATACCATGTGACATTGGCAGAAAACCCTTCTTAGAATTCTGCTTTTTGAACCGTTTCAAAACCTTGTCAATGTACACGCTTTGGCTTAATCCAATTAACCATTTTGATCTATATCTATAGATCTTTATGACCATAATGTAAGATGCCTCTCCAAGATCTGTCATCGAGAAACTGTTTTTCAATGAAGTCCTGATAGCATTGAAGAGAGGAATGTCATTTCCGATCAACAATATGTCATCCACATATAAGACCAGAAATATCAGTGAGCTCCCACTAGCCTTTTTGTAAACACAAGGCTCTTCTTCGTTTTGATGAAGACAAACCCTTTGACTACCTCATCAAAGCGAAGATTCTAACTATGAGAAGCTTGCTTCAATCCATAAATGGACTTTAGCATCTTGCAAACATTCCTAGCATTTCCCGGACTGTCAAGACCTTTAGGCTATGCCATGTACACATCCTCACATAGGATTCCATTAGAAAAGCCGTCTTGACATCCATTTGCCATATCTCATAATCATAAAATGCAGTAATAACTAGGATGATCCGAATATACTTAAGCAATGGTGACGGGCGAAAACGTTTCATCATAATCAACACCTAGAATCTGTCTGAAACCTTTCGCCACCAATTGTGCCTTATAGACGTGAACATTTCCATCAATGTCTATTTTTTTCTTGAAGATCCATTTACACTTAATAGTTTTTACACCATCGGATGGACTCCAACTCGGATCAAATGGCTCCTAGCAATTTCTCAGAGTTTGGTCCCATCACTACTTCCGCATAGGTCATGGTCCCAACAAAACACGTCGTGATGCCCAGTGGTCAAGAACATGTACCTCTCTATCCCATGGACTACTCTCCAAGACCTTCGTGGGATGGCGCATGTACAATAGGATTCCAACTTATGCTGTTGGAACGACGGATCGGACTAGCAGGTTTTCTTAGTGAGAACGAGGGTAGTGTATTCAATGCTCCTTGAGCCCGTCCCTTACAACTACAGCTGAGGGGTATTTATAAGGCGCCCCATCCAGAGGACCAAGTGCCTTTTGACCGCCAACGGTTACATGGCCTGACGCCAGTCGATAGTACCGACAAAACAGACTATACATAGTACAGACAAGAAGATTCGACTCTGACAGCGTATCAGCCGTGTCGGACGCTGCATGCGCCGCCCGACACGGCTCAGAGGATCGCGATTCGGTCTCCCCGTATATTCGTCTAGTCCTTTTCCCGCCAGCACTCCCTCCGGATTCACTACCGCGGGCCGAGGGGTGGCCCCCAGCAACCTTCTCCCGGAGGGTGGCCTCTGGCATCTTTCTCCCGGAGGGCGGCCTCCAGCATCTTCCTCCCGGAGGGTGGCCTCTGGCATCCTCAAGCCGGGGGGTGGCCTCCGGCATCTTTATGCCGGAGGGTGGCCTCCGGCATCTTTAAGCCGGAGGGTGGCCTCCGGCTTCTTTCGCCCGTAGGTCCTGGCCCCCTCTGGCACTAGGCCTCGGGCCCCCTGGTTGTGGGCCCCCTTCAGCCATCGGGATTATCTCCCTCAACAGTAGCCCCTCGCTTCTTTCCTCTTGAGAGCCCAGCGTTAAAAGAGGGTGGAAGCGCACATGATAATTCCGACGACCTTCACACGGAACGTAACTTACATTGGGGAGCTGGATACAGCCGTAGCGTGGCCCCCTGCGTCCGACGCGGAGGAGCTCCGAAGTGGGGGGGGTGCAATCGGGCCCGGAGGCTGAGGACCGCTTCGAATCCTCTCTCCGACGGGTTGAGAGGAGTTTGACCGGGCTCGCTGGGTGCATGCGCACCTTTGACCGGGGGCTCTGGCCTAGAGGAGGCGGCCAGACACCGCCAGAAGTAGTTAATGTGTGTGTAAACGGCATCGGGGAGGCGAAACGCCAGGGAGCCGCCGTGCCCCGACGCGCCGGTTTGGCCTTAAATGCGGTGCCATGCAACCGCCGTGTTCACAAGCTGAACGAACCGGAAGAGGAAGCGACGGCCTTGAAGCTTAAATATAACCCGCCGCGCGGCCCGCTCTCCCTCCTTCACTTTGCTACGCCCACTCTAGCCACTTCAGACAGCATCCGTCCTGCTTCCTGAGCTCTAAGTCCCCTCTCGCCTCCTTGAGCAATGGTGAGGAGCGCCACCCCAGCAATGGCAATGGACCCGCGCTTCCTGCAGCGCCAGATGGTGGCGGCGGCGGCGATGGTGACGGATTCGTCGGAGACGTGCGACGCGCGTGAGCTCCGCCCCGCCTCAGAGCGGTTTCGGGAGCAGACCCTAGAGCTCGGCCCGTCTGCGTGCACAGAAGCGTCGATCGAGCAAGCAACCAGGGCCCGCCTTGGTCCTGAGACGCTGGCGAGGAAGCCTGGTCGAGAGACGGCCCCGCAGCCGCGAGAAGGCGAGGTCGTCATCTTCAAAGCTTTTTTCGATGCGGGATTGGGGTTCCCTGCCTCGGAGCTCCTCGCTGGGGTGCTGGATGCGTTCCATCTGTAGCTCCCGCAGCTGTCCCCTAACGCCGTGGCCCGCCTCGCCATTTTCGAGTGGGCCATGCGCGCCAAAGGCTGCGAAGGGAGGGCGGAGGTCTTCGCGCAGATGCACGAAGCTCTCTGCCAGCCAAAGAAGAAGAGAGGCCAGATACTAGCCTTCAGGAGCATCAACTTCCAGCTTCGGAGGAAGTACGCGGACTTCTTCCCTACGAAGGCCACCAACGAAAGGTGGTATTCCAAGTGGGTGAACCGGTGGTTCTACGTCCACGTGGGGCTCATCTCCGACCTCGCCGGGATCCCACGCCACATTTGGTTCTGGAGGGAAGCGCGCGTCGAGACCAACGCCGGCTCGATCTCCGCGAGGATTCAGCTCCTCCAGATCGTCGCCCGCCGTATGAGCATGCGCGACTTGGCGGAGGAGTTCGTTGCTCTTGAGATCCCTCCGCTAAAGGAAGAGTGGCCGGCGTCACTCTGGAGCAGCCGGGACGAGTCGATGCTAGCGGAACTCTCCCTCCAGCTCGGTAAGTGTCCGCACCCGTCCACTTTGCTCCGGCCTTCGTTCCCGAAGGGTGCTCCGGTCCTAATAATTGAACGCAGTGTCGCTCGTTGCCCGAACCACCGAGGAGGTGGCCCGCATGACGGAGAGGATTCTCGGAGTCCCTACCTCGGCCGAACGCACTCGGTGGCTGGAGTTGGTGGGGTCCTGGGAGCGCTTCAACAGAGTGTGGGGCGCGCTCGAGCTCTCGCCTCCGCCTCTCCCGGAGGTTGAGGTCCTCCGGGTAGTCTCGAAGAGGAAGGTAGGCGACCCCGACGGTGGCCTCTCTCCTCGCCGCCCCCCCAAGAAGAAGAAGATAGTGAAGGGTCCAAGACAGCTTTCTCCGGGGCCCTCCTCCGCCTCCCACTCCGAGTGGGGAGGCTCCAGCGATGGGGCCCAGTCGGAGTCAAGGGACCCTCCGATAATTCCGGACCCGACCCCGTCGGTCCGGCCGGACGCTGGAAGGACCGAAGATGCTCCCCCCCGCTGGAAGGACGCTCGGGAAGTTGGGCACATCGGCACGTCCAGCCCTTTCGATCCTCCCGGAATGGTCTCACGTCCCCATCAGCTTCACCGCCGAAGATGCCGCCGGAGTCAAGTTTCCTCACGCCGACCCACTCGTCATTTCGGCAGACATCGCCGGAGCCGAGGTGCGTCGCATTTTAGTCGACGGAGGGAGTTCCGCTGACATCATCTTCGTGCAAGCCTTTGACCAACTGTGCCTGTCGCGCAAGCACCTGCTGCCAGCCTCGCGACCGCTCCAAGGCTTCTCGGGCCCTCCGCTCGATGCTCTGGGCCAGGTCTTGTTGGAAGTAGCGTTCGGCACCGCGCCCCTCCAGCGTCGCGAAGAAATCCTGTTCGACGTCGTCGACGCTCCGTACGCCTACAACGCCATCTTCGGCCGAGGGATGCTCAATCGCTTCAGCGCCATCGCTCACCACAACTACCTCTGCCTCAAGATGCCGACTCCCGGAGGGGTGTTGTCCATCCTGGGCGACCAAGCCGCAGCCCGCCGGGTCGAGTACGGCCATGCGACGCCACTGGAGCCGCGGCAGGTCCACAGTGTCCTCGAGGGTGCCGAAGACACCAACCTCCCACTGGAGGCCGGCCCTGCGCAGAAAGGGCGCCCCGCCAAACCCCTCCCAGAAGGGGAAGTTATCACCAAGACACTGACGCACGGAGGGAAAGAGTACTCGATCAAGTTCGGAGGGGGCCTGGAGCCAGAGTTATCAGCACAGCTCGAGGCCATCGTCTGTGGCAACCTCGACATCTTCGCATGGTCGGACGAAGACATTCCTGGAGTCGACCGGTCCATCATTGAGCATTCCCTGGCAGTTGATCCGAAGGCACGACCAGTCCGCCAGGGGCTTCGGAGGCTATCCGCCGAACGGGCCGAGCTCGCCAAGGCAGAGACCGACAAGCTGCTCCGCGCCGGGGTCATCAGGGAAGTGAGTCACACCGACTTGTTGTCCAACCCTGTGTTTGTCCAGAAGAAAACATCTGGCAAATGGCGCATGTGTATCGACTTTACTTCTTTGAATAAAGCTTGCCCTCGTGACCCCTACCCGCTGCCTCGCATCGATCAGCTAGTAGATTCCACAGCCGGAGCCAAGCTCCTCAGCTTCCTCGACGCATATTCCGGTTACCATCAGATCTGGCTCAAGCCTGAAGACCAAGTGAAAACCAGCTTTGTCACCCCAGCCGGAGTGTTCTGTTACCTCCGGATGCCCTTCGGCCTCCGTAATGCCGGAGCAACCTTTTCAAGATTAATCTCCAAGGCCCTCGGTCATCAGCTCGGGCGTAACGTGGAAGCCTATATGGACGACATCGTCATCAAGACTGCCTCCGCAAGCTAACACGGGTCCGACATAGCCGAAACCTTCGACAGCCTCCGGCAGTGTGGGATCCGGCTCAACCCTGACAAGTGCGTCTTCGGAGCACGCGCAGGGAAGCTGCTTGGGTACCTCGTCTCCAGCCGCGGCATCGAAGCCAGTCCAACACAAGTTCAAGCACTGCAGAACATGGCGCCACCCCAGAACCTGAGGCAGGCGCAGAAGCTGGCCGGACGGTTGGCCGCCCTTGGACGTTTTCTCGCCAAATCAGCCAAGCGAAGTTTGCCCATCTTCAAGGTGCTCCGGGGTTCCAAGCATTTCGAATGGACCCCCGAATGCCAGGATTGTTTCCAGCAAATAAAAGATTATCTCTCCGGCCTCTTGGCCCTCGCCACGCCACGGGCCGGCCATCCTTTGTTGGTTTATCTCGCCGCCTCTGGCACCGCCGCAAGTGCGGCCTTGGTTCAGGAGGAAGAGTCCGGTGGGAAGCTAGTCCAACGGCCCGTCTACTTCGTTTCCGAGGTTCTCGCCGACGCCAAGGCCAGGTACTCCGAGCTAGAGAAGGTGGCTTATGCCCTCGTCATGGCCTCCCGGAAGCTCCGGCACTACTTCTTGGCCCACGACATCATCATCCCAACAGCCTATCCGCTGGGCGACATGTTCAGAAACAAAGACGCCACTGGTCGTATCGGGAAGTGGGCAGTAGAGCTGGCCCCGTTCGGAATCTCCTTCGTTGCCCGGACAGCCATTAAATCCCAGATCCTCGCCGACTTCGTCGCAGAGTGGACGCGGGCCCGAGAGCCCGCGAGCGCCAGCACGGGCGAAGAGATTTGGACCGTCTTTACGGATGGCGCTTACCAGGCCTCCGGGGCTGGAGCCGGAGCAGTCATCGTCTCCCCATCAGGTCAACAGGCCCTATACTCCGCTCGGATAAGCTTCAAGGCCACCAACAACGTCGCAGAATACGAAGGAGTCCTCTTGGGACTTCGCAAGGCGCTCGCTTTGGGCGTCGCGCGCGTGATCGTGAAGACCGATTCACAAGTGGTCACCGGGCACATCGACAAGTCCTTTCGAGCGAAGCACCCGGACCTCGTTTCCTACCTCGACTCCATCTGCAAGTACGAAGCATCCTTCAAGGGCATCTCCGTCCAGAACATCCCGCGAAGCGACAACGCCCAAGCCGATGCCCTCGCCAAGGCCGGGGTCGGCGCCCAGGCCTTGCCGCCAGGGGCTTTCTTCGAGGAACTCGCCCAGCCTTCGGTCACCCATCGGAGCGAAGCAGCCATCTCCGTCGCCCCCGAGGAGCGCGAACAGTCGTCATGCCCGGCCCCAGTACTCTGTACGGCCAGCGTCGATTGGCGCGAGCCCATCCTCCGCGCACTCGCAGGCGGCAACGAAGTCCATCCCAGTCCGGAGCAGGTTCGCCTGCAACTCCGCGTGAGGTCATTCGAGGTTATCAATGGAATCCTGTACAAGTCCGGAGTATGTTCCCCGCTGCTCCGCTGCGTCTCGCATTCGGACGGTGTCGCCATGCTCCGGGAGATACATGAGGGGCTGTGCGGCAGTCACTTGGCGCCGCGGGCCCTCGCAGGCAAAGCTCTCCGGCAAGGCGTATACTGGCCCACCATCATCGCCGACGCTGAAGAACTCGTCCGCACCTGCCAAGGTTGCCAGTGGATGGGCCGCCGCAGTCACCGCCCTCCGGCAAGGTTGCTACCTATCCCTCCTGTGTGGCCCTTGGCCCGCTGGGGCATGAACCTTGTTGGTCCACTCCCCAGAGCGCGGGGGAATCTGCGCTTCGTCGTTGTCGCAGTCGAATACTTCTCCAAATGGGTTGAAGCGGAGCCTCTAACCACCATCACATCCCGAAGTGTCCAGAAATTTTTCTGGTAGCATATCGTGTGCCGATTCGGAGTACCCAAGCAGCTCACATTGGACAACGGAACGCAGTTCGATGCCGGCACCTTCCGGGCATTCTGTGACGAGCTGGGAGTTCAGCTTTGCTTCGCAGCCGTGCGGCACCCCCAGTCTAACGGAGCCGTGGAGCGAGCTAACGGGCACATTCTGTCCGGCCTCCATAAGCGTATCGTCGGATTGGCCCGAGGCACGTGGCCCGACGAACTGCCCTAAGATCTTATGGTCCATCCGGACGACCGTTTCTCGGGCAACGGGCTTCACCCCGTTCCGCCTCCTGTTCGGCGACGAAGCGATGACGCCAACGGAGCTCCGCGCCGGTTCACTGCGCGTCGTAGCACCCGAAGTTGAAGATGAGCGCGCCGTCTCCCTTGACCTAGCCGAAGAAACGCGGCTGCGCGCCGTCGCCAACCTATCCCACTATCAGAGAGAGACCAAGGGGTGGTATGATACCAAGGTTAAGCGCAACGAGTTCCAACCAGGGCACCTCGTCCTCCGTGCGGTGGTCGCCCCCACCAAGTTGGGCAACAAGTGGGAAGGACCGTACATTGTTACGAAGTCTGGACGGCCTGGGTCCTACCGTCTCGCTACTCTAGAAGGTGAAGAGCTGAAGCATACGTGGCACGCTGGGGACCTGAAGCGCTACTTCCCGTAACACTACCAATGTACTTTATTAGCGGCCACTGCCGCCTGTTTGTATCCCCCATCTGCGTAATAAAATTTTCAGCTAACTATTCCGACCAACACAGCTTGCGTCGCACCCTCACTTTCGGGTTCCGAGCTCCGGCTCGACGCACCCTCACAATCGGGTTCCGAGCTCCGGCTCGACGCACCCTCACAATCGGGTTCCGAGCTCCGGCTCGACGCGCCATCACAATCGGGTTCCGAGCTCCGGCTCGACGCACCCTCACAATCGGGTTCCGAGCTCCGGCTCGACGCGCCCTCACAATCGGGTTCCGAGCTCCGGCTCGACGCACCCTCACAATCGGGTTCCGAGCTCCGGCTCGACGCACCCTCACAATCGGGTTCCGAGCTCCCGCTCGACGCGCCCTCACAATCGAGTTCCGAGCTCCGGCTCGACGCACCCTCACAATCGGGTACCGAGCTCCGGCTCGACGCACCCTCACAATCGGGTTCCGAGCTCCGGCTCGACGCGCCCTCACAATCGGGTTTCCGAGCTCCGGCTCGACGCACCCTCACAATCGGGTACTGAGCTCCGGCTCGACGCACCCTCACAATCGGGTTCCGAGCTCCGGCTCAACGCACCCTCACAATCGGGTACCGAGCTCCGGCTCGACGCACCCTCACTTTCGGGTTCCGAGCGCCGGCTCGACGCACCCTCACTTTCGGGTCCTGAGCTATGCCTCGACGCACCCTCACATTCGGGTTCCGGGCTATGCCTCGATGCACCCTCACATTCGGGTTCCGAGCTCCGGCTCGAAGCACCCTCACATTCGGGTTCCGATCTCCGGCTCGAAGCACCCTCACATTCGGGTTCCGAGCTATGCCTCGACGCGCCCCCACTTTCGGGTTCCGAGCCCCGGCTCGACGCACCCTCCTATTCGGGTCCCGAGCTCGACACACCCCAAACGCGCCGATGTGACACGCACCGTACGCTCTCCCTCTCCTGAGCTACTTAGCGCCCAGCTAGTCAACCAGCTACCCGCCAAGAGGGGGGGAAAGAGAGAGAGCGAGGCGCAGGCTGCAGCAAGCATATGAAGCGTACAACAGCAAGCACATAAGCATACAATGTTCGTTACAAGCAAAAGGAGGAGATCAAGAAAAGTTCTCATCCAGGCCAAGAAGGAACCGCGGGCCCCTTCGGTTAGAAGGGCCAGAAGTCGTGCTCGCCCCCCGACCGGACCTTTCCTTCTTCTTCCTGCGCTCCTCTTCCTTCTTCTGGGCGCGGAAAGTTCTCTGGTCCGCTTGGAGCTGAGCCCAGCTGCGCAGACCGCCCTCCTCGGGGGGCGCTCCGCTCGAGTCAGCCTCCGTATCGGACCAATCAACCGGTTCGGAGGACGAGGACGGCGAGCGGGACCCTCTCTCTTCTTCCTTCACATGCTTCAGAACCCCCTGAAGGACGTCGGAGTCCACACGTCCGTCACTGCCGCGGGGAAGAACGAAGCGCACGGGCCGGTTTGCCCGCACAGCTTCGAGGATGGCCCAGCGATGCCGAAGGGCGTCGTCCGGTTCAAGTACCTCGACATCAAGATCGCGACCGCAAACACCCTGAGTAAGTCCCGGAAAAGTAGTCTTTATTAATACAACTAAGTTCTCTAAACTATTACAGGGTAAGGCTGGGACCGATCCCTAGAGCTACACCTGCGGGTCCAGCAAGCGGGCCGAGGTTGAAGGATTCAAAGGGGCTGGAGGGCCGCGCGCACGGAGCGCATCCTCCAGCCAAGCCTGGATCGCCGCAGGGCCTTCGGTTTGCCAGATCGCCTTGAGCGCCCTCCAAGATTGGGTTAGGGCGGGGCTTGGCGTCCGGAGGTGGTCCCCCACGAAGGCGACCGGGTGCGGGCTCGAAGGCGAAGGAAGCGTAAGCTCGGACGCCTCGAGGTGACGGAGGATTCCGTACGCGGCCACCCGAGCGGACACCTCGCCGTACTGCGCCATGGCAAGGTGTATTTGCCGGACGGCAGAGCGGACGAACTTCACCCGGCGGACCAGGGGCTCCCGGGCGATGTCGAACGTGCCGCAGCCAGTGCCGTAGCGCGCTAACATCTTCCGCAAGGATTCGGCGGCCTCGGCCGCCGTCTTCCCGGCCTCGGCGAGCTCCTCGGCGGCCTTCCCGTTCCGCGCGTTGAGGCCCGCCTCGACCTCCTCCAAGTGAGTCACCCAGGGCTCCGAGGGCTTCGACCTTGCTTTCCGCCTCTGAGGCCCGAGCTTGGAGTCGGGAAACCTCTCCTGCGAGCCGATCCGCCTCCGAGGCCCGGGCCCGGAGCACCTCCGCCTCAGCGGCTCGGGTTCGGAGGGCGCCGACCTCCGCTTCCAGCTCGTCGACGCGGGCCCTGAGCGAGTCTGCCTCCGATGCTCGGGCCTCCAGCGCCGCAACCCTCGACGCCTGGGATCGGAGGGCCTCGGCCTCCGACGAGCGCTCGCGGGCCAACCTCTCCGCGGCAGCCACCCGGGACGCGAGCCCTGCGGCATACGCCTCATGCTGTTGGCGTTCGAGGAGCAGAGCGGACATCTGCCCCTGCGCTAGCGCCACCACCTGCATGCGGAAAAGTGGTCAGAAGAGCCGCAACGAGGGCGTCAAGTGTGTCTAAGGAAAGTACCTGGCCTGCGGCCGTCTCGATGGCCCTTCCGAGGTCCAAGCCATCCGATCGTCCCAGCTCGCCTATCACCGGGGCGTCGCGCAGCCGTAGGTAGTAGTCGTGAACCGGGGCCACTCTCGAAGCGAAGTCCTCGCCATCCAGCAGGAAAGGGCGCAGAAGCGGCACGGAGCCGCGCGCGGTTCGTAGGTCGGTGGGGGGCCGATGCCGGACTCCGACGTCCCCGGCGGGCTCCTGAGGGGCCCTCTCGGCGCTCCTGGACTCCGCCTCGTCCCGCGGATTCGAGCCTCCCCTCGCGGTGACAGGGGCTCCGGACCTCGCGTCCGGAGCATCTGCCGGGTAGCAGCCGACTGGCTCCACGCCTCCGGCCGAGGTACCTGCACGAGCGAACGGGAGTTAAATACAGAAAAGCTCCTTGCGCACGAAGGGACATGACGAAGTTACCGTACCTGCGCCCGCAGTATCGTCGACGCGGTCCGGAGGCTGAAGATGGCCCGACGGGCTTGGGCGGAAAAAGAGGTTATCGATGGAGTTCGGCGGAGAGCTCGCCACCGCCGCGGCCAGTTCCGCCTCCTTGTCGGCGCTCCCTTCAACGGCGCCGAGTGGGTCAGCTAGGCCCTCGCGGCCCAAGCTGTCCGTGGCCCGGCTCTCGAGGGAGCCCGCGGAGCCCCCCGCCGAAACGGGTATCGGCGAAGAGGCGGTCCCCGGGCGGGGCGTCGCTTCGACAGTGCGTGGCTCTTGATCGGCGCCCGGCGCGGGCTCCGTTGGGTTCGGGCGAAGGGGAACATCCTCGCGCCCCCCGGTACTCAGCCGGACCGGCAGAGCCGGAGCCAGAATCTCCGGAGGGTCTCCTAACTCTGACTGGATTCCCTCGCTGGAGCCCCCTCCCTCCGAACGAGAAGCCGAGGAAGGTCCCGGTGACGTGCGCCTCGGCCCCCTCACGATCTTCTTCTTCTTCGAGCGGCCCGGAGAAAGGCAGCCGTCCGCATCGCCCGCCTTCCTCTTCGAGACGTCCCGAGGATCTCGCCCTCCGGGAGAGGCGGGGGGCGTGAGCTCGAGCGCCCCCCACACTCTGTTGGAACGTTCCCAGGAGCCCACCAGCTCCAGCCGGCGGGCCCGCTCGGCCGCGGTGGGAACCCCCAGGATCCTCTCCGCCAAGCGGGCGATCTCTTCGGGCGTCCGAGCGACGAGCGACCCTGCATCTTTTCGTCAGGGCCGGAGTACCCCTCGAGCACGCAAAGCAAGGCTGAAGGCAAAAGAGAGTTGATACTCACCAAGCCGGCGAGAGAGCTCCGTCGGCACCGACGCGTCTCGACTGCTCCGGAGCGAGGCAGGCCACTCCTCCTTCAGCGGGGGGATCTCAGAGGGCCACGAACTCCTCCGCCAAGTCCCGCATGCTCATCCGGCGGGCGACGATCTGGAGAAGCTGTACCCTCGCCGAGATGGCCCCGGAGTTGGCTTCGACGCGAACGTAGAACCCGAGATGTGGCGCGGTATTCCGGCCAGGCCGGAGGTGAGCCCTACGCGAACGTAGAACCACCGGCTCACCCACTTCGAGTACCACCTTTCGTTGGTGGCCTTCGCCGGGAAGGAGTCTGCGTACCTCCTCCGGAGCTGGAAGTTGATGCTCCCGAAAGCTAGCACCCGGTCCTTCTTCTTCGGTTGGCAGAGGGCTTCGTGCATCTCCGCGAAGACCTCTGCTCTCCCTTCGCAGCCTTCGGCGCGCATGGCCCACTCAAAGATGGCGAGGCGGGCCACGACATTGGGAGATAGCTGCGGGAGCTCCAGATGAAATGCCTCCAGAACCCCAGCAAGAAGCTCTGAGGCAGGGAACCCCAGGCCTACGTCGAAGAAGGCTTCAAAGACGACGACCTCGCCTTCCCGCGGCCGCGGAGCCGTCTCCCGCCCCGGCCTCCTCGCCGGCGTCTCGGGACCAAGGCGGTTCCTGGTCGCCTGCTCGATCGAAGCCTCAGTGCACGCAGACGCCCCGAGCTCCAGGGTCTGCTCTCGGAATCGCTCGGAAGCAGGGCGGAGCTCGCGCGCGCCTGCGCGCCTCTGGCGTGTCGGTCGCCGCGCCGCCGCCGCCGCCATCTGGCGTTGCAGGAAACGCGGGTCCATCGCCATTGCAGGGACTGGGTTCCTCGACATTCTTGGAAAACAGATGGAAGGAGTGCAGGGCTCAGGGGACGAGTGAACAGTGGACCAAGCGACTGGAGTTGGCGCGTGCGGGTGAAGGAGGAGGAGGCCGTGAAGGGCGATTATATATCTTTCGGCAAGGCCGGCGGTTCGACTCCCGTTCCGGTTAACGTGTGAACGTGGCGGTTCGTGTGGCGCCGCATTTAAAACCGGCTAGGCGCATCGGGGCGCGGTGGCGACCTCTCGGTGACCCGCCTCTTCGGTGCCGCCGACGCGCGCATTAATTGCTCTTGGCGGCGCTCGCCCGGCCCCTCGGGGTTGGCGCCCCCGGGGTCGAGATGCGTCGGTCTCCCGTCAGCTCTGTCGACTCCCCTCGGTGTATTGGAAAAGGCCGGAAGCCCGAAGGCAGGGCTCAATCCTCCGGCCTCTCGACTCCCTATCTCAGTGCCCTTCGGCGCCCCGGTGGATGCGGCGCCCTAAAGCGAGGTACGCACTCGTGTGAATTGGCGGGATTATCTTGTGCGCTTCCACCCCCTCCTATTGCAGGACTACGAGCAGGAAGAAGCGAGGGGCTACTGTTGGGGGAGATAATCCCTAGAGTCGACGGGGTGGGCCCCCGGCCGGAGGGCCCAGGCCTAATGACGGAGGCAACCTTCCGGAGGGGCAAGGCCGGAGGTCACCTTCCGGAGGCCACCTTCGGGGGGAGCAAGGCCGGAGGTCACCTTCCGGAGGAGCAAGGCCGGAGGCCACCTTCCGGTGGGAGGAAGCCGGAGGTCACCCCTCGGCGTAGGACACGCGAGCTCGCCTTCCGGAGGCCGAAGGTCTGAGGCCCTCGGCCGATCCGGCAGGACGGACCCGAAGAGAGTCGTGGCGGGAAAAGGACTAGGCGGTCGTACGAAAGGACAGGATCGCGATCTTCTGAGCCGTGTCGGGCGGCGCAGGAAGCACCCGACACGGTTGATACGCTGTCAGAGTCGAATCTTCTTGTCTGTACTATGTATCCCTTTGTCTGTACTATGTATCGCCTATTTTGTCTGTACTACCAGTCAGGGTTGGTCGGGTGGCCGTTGGCAGCCCGGAGGCGCTTAGTCCTCTGGGCGGGGCGCCCTATAAATACCCCTCACTACAGTTGTAACAGGCAGGCTGATCAAGGCATTGAATACACTACTCTCACTTTCCACACAAAAAACCTGCTGGTTCGATCCGTCGTTCCAACATCATGCTTTACTTTGCTTGTCAACTAGAAAATGTGGTGATGCTTTTGTTTTGCAAAAATCGAAAAATGTGTGCTAATGACTTTCTTAAGATATCATCTATTGCACTGATCATGTCATGTATTTTAGACAGTATATCTTTTGCTATACCTGTTAGATGTTGTAATTGCAGTTAATCATATCTAAGAAGCATGTTTTTTCACACTCCACCTGCACCCCATCTGCATTCATGGCATATTTTGAGGGGGAGCTGCATTTCAGGGGGAGTTCGTGTCTATGTCTCTTTAAAGTGCATTTAGTCTCACTTGATGAGTCCAATTGTCAACAAGGGGGAGAAATTTTGGATATACTTTTGGCTTTCTCTGGGATTTATTTCAGGGGGAGTTTATTCTTGTTAGTAATTTTGAGATTTGCACTTGTTTTTGAGTCTTTATTTTTGGTTAACTATAATGACCGTTTTCATGCTTTTGTTTGGCTTTTGGTCATTAGGGTTAAACTTTTATTTTCTCTCTTCTATTTTCTTTTGTTTTTGTTTTCCTGTTTCCACATGTTTTGCAGGTTTTGGATATGAGCTGAAAAGGGTGTTGACAATGCACTCATCGAGGGGGAGATTGAGAAACCATGTTGAAGAATATGGTTTTGATATTCCAGATGTGATGAGTGATTGTCAACGGAAGTCAAAGGAAGGGAGAGATGAAGACCTGCCGAGTCTGAGGCGCATGTGACTCAGGTACACGGGCAGTGAGCGACGGCCGGGCAGAGGAGCCGCGGAGTCGGGCTGGCCCAATCCGGGTACATGGCTAGGAGCGGCAGATGATCCATTGGTCTGTTGACTGGGTTTGACTCAGGTACACGGGCGGCGAGCGATTGCCGGGCTGAGGAAGCTGCGGGATCGGGTCGGCCCAATCCGGGTACCCGGTGCGAAGACGGTGGACGCTTTGTCAGTTTCGGCGTAAAACTGATGATCTATGTTTAATTCGTTTTTAGGATATTAATATTTAGTTTTTAAGTTTAGAATATTTTTATTCGAGTCAGTTAATTTTTCTAAGAATATTTTAGTAATTTTGGAATTTATTTTAGAGTAAGTTTATTTTACCCGAGGGTAAAGTAGTCTTTTCATGTATTAGGATTTGCCTATAAATAGGCCCCTATCCCTTTGAGGATAGATAACTGTTTTTTTAAGAGATCAATCTATAGTTCAATGTTTTCCATCGTTGCCTTTTTTCTTCCGCCGCCGAATTTTTGTTTTGATCTATCGTCGCCGGCGGTCCTCTCGTAGACGTCAACGCGTGTTGGCCGAGACACTGCAGTGAGGCTTTTAGCCTAGGCGCGTACAAGGCAGCATGTTCGTGTTTTCTTGTTGCGTTCTCCCACGGCGGTAGCAGCGACGAAATTTTTTCACGGCTTCGAGGAGAGCGCACGGCAGCCAAAGAGAAAACTCAGCATGCAACGCTGTTTCTTGGCGTGGGCCCCATGGAGATTGATGGCAACGCATGGCTCAGGATAAAGTAGGAGAGCAATTTTTTTTGTGGAAAGTTGTGATCTTCAGCACGGTTCTTGATCCACGAGCCGCGGCAGCATAAAAAAAATAAAACAACGCAGTAGTGCGTCCGTCCGAAAAAATTTCTTCAGGGATTTCTTCAGCACAGATGCAGGTTAGTATTTTTAATCTCCTATTTTTTAGGTAGTTTAAATCTAGTTATTAATCTCGTAGTTAGATTTTTAATCTGTTAAATTTTTATTATTTATTTATCTCGTATTATTTATTTAAGTGTTTTTAATCTGCTCGTATAAAAAGGAAAATTTATTAATTGCAGTAAAATATTTATTCTTAATTTCCATGAAATAATTTAGGTTTATTTCTTGATTAATTTCTGGATAATCCATGTTTTTATTTAGTTGGTTAGTATTTTATTTTTAGTCCATAGTCTGAATATTCTATTAACATATTTAGGCATTTTGCTTACGTTATTAAATATTTATAGTACCAATTTTATTTACTGCAGTATTTCTATTTAGTTTATCTTTAATATCATTTTAATTGGGACACCGGTTATTTTTAGGCTAAACCAATTTAATTCTGCAATTTTCTTGGCTAATATTATTTGACTAGCTAAGTTTGTTTCGGTGTTGGGATTAGCACATAGTTGAGCAAGAAATTTTTGGCGCCCATTCACCCCCCTCTGGTCGCTACTTTCGGTCCTACACCCGTCAGGGCCCGTCCAGCTTCCGGAGGACCTCGCCGATGCTGCGAACGAAGGTACGATAGCTTACCCGTCCTTTCCCCGAACGTCGGGGCCTTCTCGACCTTAGCTTTTGCTCGCCCGCGCAGGCACATCGGCCCGGGGCGTCGAACCAGTCGCCCCGCTTCCCGATGACGCTCCGAATGCAAGGTCCGGAGCCCCTGTCGGCACGAGGAGGGCCCTGGGGCAACGGGGGGGTGTACGGAGTCCGAAACCTCCGAAAGGGCCTCTCCGGAGGCCGTCGAAGACGTAGGGATCCGGCCTCAGCCCCCTTCCGATCCTCGAGGCGCGCGCGCTACCGTGCCCCTCTTGCGCCCCTTCCTGGCGGACGGTGAGGACTTCGCATCCAGAGTGGCCCCTGATGAGGACATCACTTCACATGATACACACATGGAGCCTCCACCTACAATTCAACTACAAGGACCAATCACACGCGCCTGTGCCCGTCGCTTGAACCATGAGGTTCATTCTTTCCTTAGTAACTTTGATTATATTTGTTTGGACGGGATGCTACTGAATACTAGTGATATTTTGTTGCTTAGGAACATGGGAGATGGAATAGAAGAGTTGGAGTTGAAGACGGAGTCGCACGGATGATTTGAAGTCAAGAACTCGCTGGTTCGGACTACATCGACCACCTTGCACCAAAATGGGTATAACTTCCTCATACGAAGTCCGATTGGCGCGTTCCTGGACTTTTTGGAAAGATAAGGAGAAGACGGATATTTTGCTTTTGGTTTCGTCTCATTTGAAGTCTCGAGTCGACCTGTGTATTTAAAACAGTCCTGCGTGACAGAACTGGGCCGTGTTGGCCCATAGTCCGAGTCTGTTCATCTTCTAGCCCACAGCCCAAGTCTGTAAGCCTTCCACAGGCTGCCCACGCCCTATATATTCACTCCAGCCGCCTTTAGGGTTAGGTTTTGCTTTGTTTGCATCTACACTTTTGTGTTTAGATCCCGCCTCTTGCACCGGACCGATTGGCTGCTGCATTGGCGTTTGTGAAACCTCACCTTATCATCGTTTGTCTTTGATTTGGCATTCGACTTGTATCCTTCCTGTTCTTGCTTGTGTTCTTGGGTTCGCTTGCAGGAATTAGCCTTCGTGGCGAGGTCAATCGCGTCCTGCGTGGTTGATAACCAACGGAGACAGTGGTGTAACGATTGCAAGGTTTTGATCCGCCGGACCGGAGCCTTGGATCGCCAACGTCGAGATTCTCCACCAACCCAAGTTAACCTTTACCTAGCGGAAGATCGGGACCAATCCCCCATCAGCCCCGGTCCACGATTACTACTTACGGCTGCGCGAGACCCCGGTGATAGACGAACTGGGGCTATCGGATGGCCTGGACCTCGGCAGGGCCATCGAGACCGCAGCGGGCTAGGTACCTTCTTGGAGTGCCTTCAATGAGCCCCTAGCTCTTCTTCTGATCATCCTCCTTGCTCGCAGGTGGTTGCATTGGCGCAGGGGCAGCTGATTGCCCTGCTCTCCGAGCGCCAACGCCGCGAGGCGGATGTCGCGGAACTCACGGCCCGAGCGGATACCACGGAGAGACTGGCTCGCGAGCGGTCATCGGAGGTTGAAGCCTTTCGGCTCCAGGCAGCAAGGGTCGAAGCGCTCGAAGCCCAAGTGGTGGAGATGGACTCCCTCAAGACCCGCGTCGCGGAGTTGGAGGGGCTCCGGGCTCGGGCCGAGCGAGTCGACGAGTTGGAGGCAGAAGTCAACGTCCTCCGGGCCGGAGCTGCCGAAGCAGAGGGGCTTCGGTCCCGGGCCACAGAAGCGGAGCGGCTCGAAGGGGAGGTTTCCGTGCTCCGGACCCAAGTCTTGGAGGCGGCAGCTAACGACGAAGCCCTCGGGGCCCGGGTGGCCCAGATGGAGCGGGTCGAGGTGGACCTCACCGCCCAGAATGGGGAGATGACCGAGGCGCTTGCCGAGGTAGGGAAGACGGCGGCTGACACCGCGGTGTCCCTCCGGAAGGTGCTGGCACGCTACGGCACTGGATGCGGCGCGTTTGACATCGCCCGGGAGCCCCTGGTCCGTTGGGTGAAGTTTATCCAGTCCACCGTCCGGCAAATACACCTTACCTGAGTGCGAGGGTGCATCGAGCCGGAGCTCGGACCCCGATAGGCTTGTTGAAACACAGCTTTTTTATAGTCGTCGCGCGCTTTGCGATGGGCGAAAACACTTGCCTGGTGATTTTATTACGCAATTCGGATACATAAGCAGGCGCCATCGGCCACTAGTGGAATATACAGGTGAGATTACGGAAAGTAACGCTTCAGGTGCTCCGCGTGCCAAGTATGCTTCAGCTCCTCGCCTTCCAAGGTGGTGAGCCGGTAGGAGCCCGGTCGTCCGGACCTTGTTACAATGTATGGTCCTTCCCATTTATTGCCCAGCTTGGTGGGAGCGGCCACCGCGCGAAGGACGAGGTGCCCCGGTTGGAACTCGTTGCGCTTGACTTTGGGGTCGTACCATGCCTTGGTCTCCTTCTGATACTGGGAGAGGTTGGCGACAGCTCGGAGCCGCATCTCTTCGGCCAGGTCGAGGGAGATGGTGCGCTCATCATCGGCTTCGGGCGCTGTGACGCGTAGCGAACCGGCTCGGAGCTCCGTTGGGGTCATTGCTTCGTCTCCGAACAAGAGGCGGAACGGAGTGAAGCCGGTTGCTCGGGAAGTGGTGGTACGGATGGACCACAAGATCTTCGGCAGCTCGTCGGGCCGCAACCCTTTGGCAAAGCCAACGATGCGTTTGTTGAGGCCTGAGAGGATGTGCCCATTAGCTCGCTCCACGGCCCCGTTAGACTGGGGATGCCGCACGGCGGCGAAGCAGAGCTGGACTCCCAACTCATCGCAGAATGCCCGGAAAGCCCCAGCATCGAACTGCGTTCCGTTGTCTAATGTGAGCTGCCTGGGTACTCCGAAACGGCACACGATGTTCTGCCAAAAGAATTTCTGGACGCTTCGGGATGTGATGGAAGTCAGTGGCTTTGCCTCGACCCACATGGAAAAATACTCGATGGCGATGACAGCAAAGCGCAAGTTTCCTTTCGCTCTGGGGAGTGGTCCAATGAGGTCCATGCCCCATCGGGCCAAAGGCCACACAGGAGGGATGGGTAGCAGGCTTGCTGGGGGTCGATCGGTGACTGCGCCGCCCCATCCACTGACAGCCTTGGCAAGTGCGGACGAGTTCTTCGGCGTCAGCAATGATAGTGGGCCAGTATACGCCCTGCCATAGAGCTTTGCCCGCGAGGGCTCGTGGTGCCAGGTGGCTCCCGCACAGCCCCTCGTGGATTTCCCGGAGCATGGCCACTCCGTCCGAGTGCGAGATGCAACGGAGTAACGGAGAACATACTCCGGACTTGTATAGGATGTCGTTGATGAACCTCGAATGACCTTGCACAGAGCTAGAGACGAGCTTGGTCTGGGCTAGGATGATTATCTTCGCTGCCCGCGAGCGTGCGCAGGATGGGCTCCCGCCAATCGCCATCGACCGTACACAGGACTGGAGCTGGCCGGGGTGGCGGTGGGGGCTCCTCCGAGGAGGCGGAGGTGGACACCTCGCTGCGAGGGGGCGCCGAAGGTTGGGTGATCTCCTAAAAAAAACACCCGGCGGCAAGGCTTGAGCTCCTGCCCCGGCTTTGGCGAGGGCGTCAGCTTGGCCGTTTTCGCCTCGCGGGATGCTTGGGACATTTGTGTTCACGCTACTTTCACCATATTGCCTGTTGCTGAGCATAATTCTCCTGATATTATCGCCCAGCATCAGAACAACAACAAATGGTGAACATTTTGTTTTCTGGTTTTGGTCCCACTGAATTTGAGCGTGTTAGCCATCTC
Source organism: Zizania palustris (assembly GCA_019279435.1). Taxonomy (NCBI): domain Eukaryota; kingdom Viridiplantae; phylum Streptophyta; class Magnoliopsida; order Poales; family Poaceae; genus Zizania; species Zizania palustris. The sequence continues at coordinate 6,255,789 of JAAALK010000084.1, read as the reverse complement.
ACCACTGCTAGAGAGATCTGGGCTACCCTCTAGGCACACCATGAGGGGACAGCCCAGGTCAAGGCTCGGCTCTATCAGACCTACCGACGTGAATATGAAAATTTCACACAGATGCTGGGTGAATCTGTTGATGCTTTGTTTGGTCGTTTTCAATCGATCATCAACAAGCTTTGGGCCAACAAGGCTGAGGGAGTTCAGCTGGTCCCAGATCATGAGCAGGCGCTCAAGGTTCTCCATACCTTGGACACTAAGATCTAGGAGATCAAGGTATCCTCTATCATTGAGAGCACATCTTATGATACCTTGACAATTTCTGAGTTGTTCAGCAAGCTAAAGGCCATAGAGGTTGATATCCAGTTGAGATCACATCTCACTGGCTCTGGATCAAAAACCCTGGCCCTTGCTACACCTTCTGCTAACCCCTCCTCTGTGAGCTATGCTGGGTTCTCCTTGATGTCTATCACTGAGGACCAGCTTGAGTCGCTAGGAGATGATGACCTGTGTCTATTTAACAACCGGGTGCGTCGTGTCTATGATAAGCGAATGTTCAAAAAACACAGCACAAAATCCAGATGCTTTGAGTGTGGTGATCCAGGTCACATCATCACTGACTGCCCCAAGCGCAATGGTCACAAGAAGGGTACCGGTGGTGGCTTCTACGACTCCGGCAAGCACAACAGCTCCTCCTTCACAAAGGGCAAGCCCAAGACAAGATTCTTTAGAAAGGCCCTGTAGGACTACCGGCGTGAGAACAATAAGCGAGACAAGGCCTTCTTCGCCGAGATGGAGAAAAGCTACTCCAAGCGGTCTTCGTCTTCTTCCTCTTCATCAAGCTCAAGCTGATGAGGAGATCGTGATCAGGAAGGGGAAGGACAAGGACGATCCGACGGGCCTCTTCTTCATGGCCTTCGGGGACAGGTCGAAGAGCCGCTCACATCACCGCCGAAGATCCTGCAAGAGCTTATGCTCAATGGCTCTTGAGGATAAGGAAGAGAAGGGCTCCACCGACGACTCCGACAACGACGACGATGAAAAGGTATCCTCCTATGAATGCGAAATCGTTGATTTACTTGAAGAGAATCGTAAGGAGTTGAGATATCGGGAGAAACTGCTTAGAGGGGCTAAGAAGAGAATAGATGAGCTAGAAAGTGAGCTTGCCGTGGACAACGGCAGGATTGAGAGTCTATCCTCTTCCCCTTGCTTGAGTGGTAGCAGTGAGTGCCCAAATTGTGAGGTGTTACTGTGTGACCTGACAACTCTGAAGTCCAGGTACACAGAGAGGGTAGATGAGAGGGACGCTTTGGCCACTGAGCTTGAAAGCACTCAGTTGGAGCTGAAAGATGCTCATGCCATTGTCGTTGTACCCTGTGTTGATTGCCCATCCCATCTAGCTAGTTTAGCTGAGCTGAAAGCCAATGGTGATGAGCAGTTGGGCGAGTTGGAGAGAGTTAGAGCTGAGCTGGAGCAGACTAGGCTAGAGCTTGAGACACTGTCAGTTCCACACCCACTGTCTGTGAGAACTGCTTGTCTCTTATATTGGAGTTGATCAAGCTGAAAGCCGAGAAGTCTGTCCAGGTTGATAGAGAGTGTGAGACCTACTTGTCTCAGGTGGAGGTACTAGCTTCCTTGAGATAGGAGCTAGCTGATGTTCAGAATGAGAACTTTTACCTCCGTCAGATCCTGAGTTGGGTGAGTGCCAGAGAGGCACAGCTCGGCATGATGATCCAGCAGTTTAATAGGCAGGATGGGTTTGGACAAGGTTACACATACACCAAGGCTGATTTTGAGAGTGCCATTAGCCGGGCAGTGGAGTGGAGTAAAATGACTCCTGAACAGACATACCCCAAGACTCACTCCACTGAGTCTTTCCAGGCTAGTCAGCCCAAGGATGGAGTGCTCCAAGAACAACCTAAAGCTCCACCCAAGAAGCCCATCTGGGTTTCAAAGCCCAAACATCTTCACACTTCTCTAGACTCTCTACATGGACCCTCTCACACCAAAAAGTCTACACCCAAGACCACCAAGCCCAAGAATCCCAAGCCTCAACCACATCCCAAGAAGCCCACTTACCACTGTGAGTACTGTCACAGAAACGGGCATCTTGTGGAGTTTTGCTTCAGGAGGAAGCGGGTTGAGAGAGCAGAGAGAGCTCGTGGTCGGCAGGAGCAGTTCTACCAGTAGGGTGGTAGACTGAGAGTTCCTCGATGCGGGGAGAGGCTAGAGGCCAAGCCGCATCGTGTAGGTGGTGGTTGAGGAGACGACTTTCATGCCTGTGCTCTGGAGGGTGGTGTTCGCTCCGGCAGAGCTCCAGGTCATTTTGGATACGGCTCTGGACCTCGTGGCCGAGACTTTAGGCAGAACCGAGGACTACTCTTTGAGCCGCGTTTTGGTCCAGACTCTTATGATACTTTCTGCTTTCTGTCTTTTGAGCAGATGGCTCAACACTAGTTTAGTTCTTTTGCTAAACCTGGTGCCGGACCATTTTCTCCCCCTTACGACCACTGATTGTGTAGGATCGGGGACTGGAGGACGTATGGATCATGGACTCAGGATGCTCTCGCCACATGACGGGACATCGCAGATGGTTCTCCAGTCTCTCTGCCCCGAGCTCCAAGGAATACATCACCTACAGGAACAGTGGTCAAGGGAAGGTACACGGTATTAGCTCAATACGCATCACAGACCATTTCTCTTTGACGAGCGTTGCTTTGGTTGGAAATTTGAACTTTAATTTGATTTCTGTTTCGCAACTTCTTGAGGATGGTTTTGAGGTTCGTTTTAAGAAGGGCATGTCTTCTGTGGTTGATTCTAGAGGGTCTTTGATTTGTCAAATCTTACCCCTCGGTAAGGTTTTTCAGATTGACTTCTCTAGTTCTTTTGGCCCTTCTCGGTGTTTGATTGTTGGATCCTCCTCTGAGCTCTGGAAGTGGCATAGGAGGTTAGGACATTTGAGTTTTGATCTGCTAGTCAGATTGAGCTCTATGGACCTCATCCGAGGATTGCCCAAGCTTAAGATGGAAAAGGATTTAGTTTGCCATCCCTGTCGTCACGGGAAAATGGTTGCCGCTTCTCACTCACTTGTGACTCAGGTGATGACTTCGTACCCAGGAGAGCTGCTACACATGGACACGGTTGGTCCAGCTCAGGTACGCTCAGTCGGTGGGAAGTGGTACGCGCTTGTGATCGTGGACGATTTTTCTCAATTTTCGTGGGTTTTCTTATTGGAGTCTAAGGATGAGACTTTTCATTTTGTTCATAACCTGATTTTGAAGCTGAAGAATGAGAACAATGGTCGGATGCGAGCGATTCGCTCTGACAATAGCTCTGAGTTCAAGAACTCTCAGTTCATCAGCTTCTATAGTGATCAGGGTCTTGATCATCTGTTTTCTACTCCTTACACTCCCCCATAGAACGGCATTGTGGAACGAAAGAACCACACGCTAGTCGAGATGGCCAGGACGATGCTTGATGAGCATAGGACTCCTAGGCGTTTTTGGGCTAAAGCCATGAACACGACTTTCTATCTGGCCAATCGCATTTTTCTTAGAGCTTACTTAGGTAAGACTTCATATGAGTTGCGATTTGGTAGACGGCCCAAGGTGAGCCACTTGCGAGCGTTTGGCTGCAAGTGCTTTGTGCTCAAGAAGGGAGGGCATTTGGACAAGTTTGAGTCTCGTTGCTGGGATGGAGTCTTTCTTGTTTATGTTTTCCATTCTCGAGGCTTCCGTGTTTGGAACCTCGACTCCCAGCAGCTTGTCGAGACTTGTGAGGTTTCTTTTGATGAGTCCTTGCCTTCTTTGACTCCTTCTTTTGAGCTTTCTGGATATGATGAGCTCGGAGAGTCCATCTTCGAGGAAGATGATGACGCTCTAGCTGTTGATGAGGGTGGGCCTTCTGCATAACCTGCAGACCCCACACCTTCTGAGACTTCGACTGAGGACGAGGGCGGACCTATGATCACTTCTTCCACTTCGATCGAGCCCCCTCAATCGAGTCCAGAGGTGCCAGCTGCTGACTCCGGTGAGGTGACTTCAGATCAGCTGGGATCCCTAGCAGTTCAATGTGATCACCCCTCAGAGCTCATCATCGGTGATCTGTCTAAGAGGACTTTGCGCTTTTTGTTGACTCGCTTGCTGTGTTTGCTGAGTCTGCATTTGTTGCATCTTTTGAGCCCAAAGACATTTCTCATGCTCTTTCTGATTCGAATTTGATTAATGTCATGCAAGAAGAGCTTGAGAATTTTGTCCGCAATCGGGTTTGGACACTAGTTGAGCTGCCACCAGGATGCAACCCCATAGGGACCAAGTGGGTGTTCAAGAACAAGCAAGGTGAAGATGGGGTTGTGGTGCGCAACAAAGCTCGATTAGTTGGCCAGGGTTTTTGCCAGAAGGAGGGTATTGACTTTGAGGAGACTTTCTCCCCTGTTGCCCGTCTTGAGTCCATTCGCATTCTCTTAGCTTTTGCCGCTTCGAAGGGTTTTAAGATTTTTCAAATGGATGTCAAGAGTGCTTTTCTGAACGGGTACATAGAGGAGGAGGTCTATGTTAGGCAGCCCCCCGGTTTTGAGAACCCAAAGTTTCCTCAACATGTTTTTAAGCTGCAAAAAGCTTTATACGGTTTGAAGCAAGACCCCAGGGCTTGGTATGACCGGTTGAAGCAGTTTTTGTTGGGGAAGGGCTTTGTGATGGGTTCTGTGGACAAAACTCTTTTCTTGCTTAAAGATGCCTCAGACTTCTTGATTGCTCAGATTTAAGTGGACGATACCATTTTTGGTGGTTCTACTGATGTTCTTGTGTCCAAGTTTCCTGAACAGATCCACAGCGAGTTTGAGATGACTCTCATGGGTGAGCTCAAGTATTTCCTAGGGCTCCAGATCAAGCAGACCAAGGATGACATCTTCATCCAACAAAGTAAGTACACTCGGGACATGTTGAAGAAATTCGACTTTGGTGGAGAGCTGAAGCCTCAGATGACCCCAATGGGTACATCTGGGGGCCTGGACAAGGACGAGAGCAGCATCAAGGTCACCGAGAGAGAGTTTCGAGGGATGATCGGTTCACTGCTGTACTTGACGGTGACAAGGCCAAACATACAGTTTGCCGTCGGACTGTGTGCGCACTTTCAGTCTTCACCACGCGTGTCTCATCGGCAAGCTGCCAAGCATATTTTCAGGTATCTTACCTATGCACCCGATCTAGGTCTTTATTACTCAGCATCATCATCTCTTGATTTATCTGGCTTTTTGGACGCTGACTTTGGTGGGTGCCGGTTGGATCGCAAGTCGACTTCCGGTACTTTCAAGTTTCTTGGTTCTTCTCTTGTCTCTTGGTCTTCTCGGAAGCAGTCTGGAGTTGCACTTACGACCACTGAGGCTGAGTATGTAGCTGCTGCTAGCTGCTGCTCATAGTTGGTTTCGATGATTTCCACTTTGCGAGACTTTGGGTGGTTCTTTCCTAACAGAGTTCCTCTGTTTTGTGATAGCACCAGTGCGATTAGTGTAGGGAAAAACCCTTGTCTCCATTCAAAAACCAAACACATTGATGTGCGCTTTCACTTTCTGAGGGATCAATATGAGAAAGGTGTTATTGACCTTGTTCATGTTGATACCCATCATCAGTTGGCTGATATTTTCACCAAACCCCTAGATCAATCTACTTTTGAGCGTTTACGAGGGGATTTGGGTGTTGTGTATCCTTTTTAGGATATTTTGAGTCAGTTTTCTTTCTTCTTCACTCTTTTCTTGAGTCTTTTTGTGTGTGTTCATATCATGCATATTCACATATCACACTTTGAGCCTGCTTCTGTTATATGATTGAACTTCTTTACTTATTCTATCCGGTACATGGTTTTGATTACTTGTCGATGATCATGCTTTGCTTCAGTTCACATGATATGTATGATATCTATCATATGCATAGCTTTTATGCTTTAAAATTGAAATATGATCACCATTGCTTCTGGTAACTAGCATGTGTAGGCTGAATGTTTTTGCTATCTGTTACATGCCTTGTAGCTATTTCCTTACTTAGATGCAGATATGTAAATTGGACATCTTTATACATTAACATGGAAATGTGGTATAAAAATGATAAAAATCAGAAAAAATGAAAAATTCATGCCCTTCTATGCATAATTTGAAAAGATCAAGGCGGGTTTGCTTTGTCGCATTGCATTGTTCTGGACTGCTTACCATAGCACTTTGGTATGAACTAGGACAGTGTAGTGTATACCAAGACCAATGTCTTAAGCTTCTGATGCTCCAGTTCTGGCCTAGGCTTGATTTGGTCGGTTAGCATAAGGTTTGACATGCAAATAAACCCTGGCAAAAATGAAAAAAGGAAAAAGGAAAAGCCTGAAAATTAAAAAGATAACAAGTTTGCTGAAGCAATTTGTTTTGGACAATGCTTATCTTGGTAGATATGAGTTAGCTTTTGCATCTCATGCTTTACCTTGCCTGTCAACTAGAAAATGTGGTGATGCTTTTGTTTGCAAAAATTGAAAAATGTGTGCTAATGACTTTCTTTAGATATCATCTGTTGCACTGATCATGCCATGTGTCTTAGACATTATGTCTTTTGCTATACCTGCTAGATATTTTAACTGAAGTCAATCATATCTGAGAAGCATGTTTTTGACACTCCACCTGCACCCCAGTTGCATTCATTGCATATTTTGAGGGGGAGCTACATTTCAGGGGGAGTTTTGTGTCTCTTTAGAGTGCATTTAGTCTTGCTTGATGAGTCCAATTGTCAACAACAGGGAGAAATTTTGGGTTAGTCGTTCTCTTCGAAGAGTTTAAGGGGGAGTTTTGGCTTTCTCTGGGATTTGTTTTAGGCGGAGTTTTTGTCCGGTTTGTCCTTACTCTTTGATATCCTTGTTGATAATTCTGAGTTTGCACTCGTTTTTGAGTCTTTACTTTTGATTAACCATAATGACTGTTTTCTTGCTTTTGTTTGGCTTTTGGTCATTAGGGTTAAACTTTTACTTTATTTTCTTCTTCTCTATTTTCTTGTGTTTTGTTTTCGTGTTTCCACATGTGCTTATAGGTATTGGAGAGCTGATGAACAGATGTGTTGATAATGCACTCATCAAGGGGGGGGATTCAGGAGCCATGCTAAAGAGTATGGGCCTCATGGCTCTAGATGTGATGAGTGATTGTCAACGGAAGTCAAAGAGGATAAGAAGAGGAGAGGAGACTGTTGATAGCAAAAAATGGCATTAATGGCTAGATTGTCAAAATATCAATTTTTGGTGATTTGTGCCAAAAGTACACATGTCCAGGGTCTGTCCGAAGCCCTACAGAGCCAAAGTCCATTGAGTTATGGGCTCCGAAAGCCTCTAGCCAGCCCATGGGCTTCGGCCAGGAAGCCTTCAGAGGCCCACGCTACCGAAGCTTCGGAAGCCTTCGGAGGCCCACGCTGCCGAAGCTTCGGCCCGAGGAGAAGGCCTCGACGGGCCTGGCCGACGCCCACCTCGGCAGAGATAGAGTTGTATGCGTTTCCAGCTCAATCTTTATCTCTATCTGATCAGATTAATAGCAGATTAGATTATGAGTTAAGCCCCTATAAATAGAGACCCAAGGACGGCGTAGAGAGCCCCCAACTCAAACCAAACCAAAGCCCCATGCTTTGATCGTATTTACTTTACCTTCATTTTCCTGTACCTCTTCGTGGGTTTGCCTGGAAGCCCTCCGCCGGCCACTACGGAACAGTGGTAATCCTTGTTACTTCGTCAGTGAAGTATCCGTTAATCTACGTGATAGATTGCTATTGCCTTGTTACTTCGCTTGTGAAGTATCCGCTAATCTGCGTAATAGATTGCTACCTTCTCTACTTGTGCAACACTTAGAAAAATTCGGTCCTCAGGCCGAATTAGTACTTCACACTCTTTTGTTGCAGGTTCGCACGTCCGGAGCTACTTCGTTGGAGGTGTCCGGAGCTGAGAGATCGGTTTCGGAGGTCCCCAAGACACCCTTCGGCGGGACTGCAGGCTTTGGCAACAGGCTTCGCCAAGCATACTTCGTCGTAGCAGGCTCCGCCACGACTATATTCTACACCGGACGAAGTTGCACTCACGCGTGGCCCTCGCGTCACTATTTCGTAGTTTGCTGTATCGGAGATCGCCCGTCGAACCCCGCTGTTCGGAGGTGATCATCGTGTCCAGATTCATTCAGAGTCCATCTTCAACCGGATCAGACCGAATGCCGAAGCGCCCTTCCACGGAGTACTTCGCATCAGATGTCAAAGGTACACTTCGGTGACCCCCTTCACACCAGACTTCGAACCAGAAGGGTTCTGACTGATTTGTTGATTTTATTCTGTTTAACCTATCTTTTTCGGCTAATTGTATTATTTTGTGTAATCTGGTTGCCTGGCGACTCCACCCCCTATCACTACTAAGGGTAGTCGAAATGCGACGTCGGTGCCACGTCACGCTTAGGCTTGTCCCTAAGTATCCGTGCACTTTTGGATCATCGAACCGACCCAAGTGCGGGTGCACATTTTCGTGTCAACACACTTTTTGGCGACTCCGCTGGGGAAGGCTTTGCCAACATGATGAGTACATCTACATCGACCACCGGTACATCTACATCGGCCACTAGTACATCTACATCGACTACTACGTCTACACCGCCGATGGATGCAATAGGAGACGCGGATATCGACAACCGCAACATATTGTCACCTTCACTTGAAGATATCCCCGCAGAAGACCGAGCAGAGATCGAGGCAAAGTTAAAGGCACTCCAAGACATGATGCTTGGGGGCTACGTCAAGACACACGCAGGCTTCATCAAGCGCGACATCATCACCCCCGACCTCGCTCAGGTCCAGGTAACACCGGTATTGCCTCGTTTATCTTCTTTAGAAATTGAGCAGAAAATAGCCACATCAGTAGATCAAGCCGTTAGCGCTTCGCTAGCCAACCGCTTAGATTCGGCAGTCAGCTCCCAAGTAGAGGCGACTCTCAGAAGGTTCGGCTTTACTGAGGCCGTACCCCCGGTTCCTATAGCTAGTGCACCTCCGGCAAATCACGTGTACGGGAGAACTAACGACAGCACTAGCGCAATCATGTCTCCGGCCTCATCACTTATGGCCGAGACCAATCATTATACTTACGGTCAAACTAATATTGCATACCACGCACCACCACCTGCACCAATGCTCGTGCTGCCCGCACCACATGCGCAGGTGCCCGGACACGAACATACCATACAAATAGCGCATAGGGAAGAGGCCCATGGCCGACACACCGATATCCCACCGCGTGTCGCGCCCCCGCATGAGAGGCGCACACAAACAACATACCAAGATGACATAGAGGAGTGGGTCCGCGCACTATTTAGAGAGTGTGCCGGCTTTGTGCCCAAGGTACGGGTTAGGGTTTACCGTAAACCATACCCCGACAACCTTGACACAGTACCCTACCCCCGCGGTTATAGAATCCTTGAATTCACTAAATTCGATAGCGAGGGTAGCAAGACTACACTAGAGCACGTTAGTCAATTTTTGGAAAAGTGTGGAGAAGTTAGCGGGATAGATGCTCTAAAGGTTATATTATTTTCTCTCTCGCTATCCGGCACTACTTTCACTTGGTTTTCGGCGCTCCCGCCGAACTCCATCCAAACGTGGGATGATTTAGAGAGAAAATTCCATGATTACTTTTATACGGGTGAAACAAAACTTAGGCTTTCGCATTTGACATCGGTCAAGCAGAAATCTAGTGAGAGCGCCTCTGAGTACATTAAGCGTTTTAGGGATACTAGAAACCGGTGTTTTAGCCTTAATATTTCAGAAAGGGACTTGGCGGAACTAGCTTTTAGCGGGTTGCGTTTCGAAATTAAAGAGAGGTTAGATAACCAAAACTTTTTAGAAGTTAGCCAAGTTCTACAACAGGCTCTGGTCCAGGAAGGCCGAGCCAAAGATAAGAAATTTATTAAGACGTTTAGCAAGCCTAGGGCTGAAATCCACATCATGGAACACTCTGATGAGGAGGAGTCAGAGGAGGAGGATTCGGCCGACATGTATGTGGTCAAATGGGTGTGGAACGCGAAGAATAAACCTGTCACCTACTCCGAGTTACGACCGTCCCCCACAAAGAATCAACTTAGTGAGGTCAAGTACTCGTTTGATATAACTAAATGTGATAAAATATTTGATTTTCTCTTAAAAAGTCAGCTTCTTAGGTTACCTAAGGGTCATGTCAATCCACCTGCCGATGAGTTAAAGAAGCATCCATACTGTAAGTGGCATGATTCACATTCGCATAATACTAATGATTGCAATGTTTTTCGACGGTAGATACAATCAGCCATAGAAGAAGGACGATTGAAGATAGACCATGACCCAAAGATGAAGCTGGATAAAGATCCTTTTCTAGTCAACATCGTTGACCTCAGCAAAAAGAAAGTGTTGATTCGGCCAGAACAGGCCGAGTCTGCTAAAGGGAAAGATGTAATTGTTGGAGAACCGCACACTCGCACACTCGGGCCAAAGAACCCCGAGGTAGGAGTGTGGAAATAGAACATCAATACCCATTCGGCTAAGGCTCACAAGAGGCCAAAGGTAACATATAACATGCTGTTGAACAAGCATCAGAGGAGGGCCAAGGAAGCAGGTCCACACGCTAAGCTGAAACAGCCGAAGGGTCCAAGACCCTCGAAGGGTGGCTTCGGACCGAAGCAGGTGAACCCTTAGCACAAAGGCTTCGGGACACGGTGGCCTGATGCTCCGCACGGTGGTTCCGAGCCACAACGACCGAACCCCCCGTACAGCGGCTTTGAGCCCTAGTGGTCGGGTCCCCTAAACAACAACTCCGGCTCCCAATGGCTGAACCCCACACCAAATTGGAGTTCTCTGATGGGAGGCTTCAGCCCGCACTGGCCGAACATACCTCCGGCCTGGCAGGACCCTTCGTTGGTGTGGTCCGACGTACCTTCGACTTGGCCGTATGACTGGGTGGGGACCCCATGGGCTCTGTACGTATCCGGGCCGGGGTATCCTCCACAACCTAACACTATGCCTTGTTTTCCTTCGGAGTACTATGGATGGCAGGGGCAAACAGACATAGCGGAGGGGGGCATCATCCACAGACTATCAGTGGTGCCTCCGAATCGGACCATACAGAGCGAAGCCGAAGGGTGTGAGCACGCGGAGGCCGAAGTGAGGGAGTCTGAAGCCATAACCATCAGAGTTGGGTCTCAGGAAGTCCCAATCCCGAAAGACTTTGTCACCGAGGTCTGACAGAGGTAAGTCTCATACTTCGGCCGAGCTCTACGCTGAAGCTTGGTTCGGTTGGCCGAACGAGGCCGGTCCGTTTGACAGGGTTCGCAGTGAAGCCCCCTCCGAACACAGTGCGCACAAGGCCGAAGGGCACAGTACCACTTCGGCCAAAATTAATGGAAGCTGAACAGTCGCACCTGGCACCAAGCCACAACCATCTTGGGCTCCTCTAGCCATGTCCAAATCTAGAAGAGACGCCTACAAAGGCTGCGGGCACAAGAGATGCGTGAGAAGAAAGCTGAGGCCGAGCGCGACGCTATCTTTGAGGAGATCCGCCCTCGGCCAGCTACCAAACAGGTATGGAGGGAGAAGCCGGTTGAGATAACCAACCCGGCTCCTAGTCCGAGCGATGACGACGATTACTCGCCCATCTCTGAAGGGCCCGCACCCCAGGTGATGGATATCAACATCGTCACGTTACCTGCCGAGTTCGCCCTACCGCAGGATGAGGCTGAGGTTGCTCAATTGAACCTCGGCCCACGCAATGCCATCTTCGAGAAGCCCGAGGACTCGACTCACCATCTAAAGCCCCTCTATGTCAGAGGCCACATCGATGGGAAGCCGATTTCCCGAATGCTCGTCGATGGCTGGCGCCACTGTTAACCTAATGCCTTATTCGTTGTTGAAGAAACTTGGCAGGGATGAGGATGACCTAAAGAAGACCAACTTGATGCTCAACGGCTTCAACGGCAAGAGGACCGAGGCCAAGGGGGTGCTCTCTATGGAGTTGACAGTGGGCAACAAGACGTTACCAACATTATTTTTCTTCGTCGACGTACAAGGTAACTATAGCGTGTTACTCCGACGCGACTAGATTCATGCAAACTATTGCATTCCCTCTACTCTACACCAGTGCTTGATACAGTGGGACGGCAATGAGGTGGAGGTCATCCCCGTGGATACTTCAGCCCAAGTAGCTTTGGCCGATGTGTCAGTTGATGCCGTCCATAACAAAGTAGAGTGTCTATCAGGTAGAGATCTTTTGAACTACGATTTTGTTAGTGTATCCGGAGGACGGTTTGTACCAGTGTCTGTAAAGCCGGCTGGAGTAGCATGGCTATTTTTGTATTAATAGTCATGTCTAGCAAGGGTAATCTAGATTGGCTAAAGTCTCGTGTTGAGCAGTATTGGTCTAATAAAGACGGTATTGCCGAAGCCATCGAGGACTTTAGTGAAGTAGAAAAATTAGGACAAGGTTTTTGCGTCGGCCGATCGCTTGGAGGAGGTCGACATAGGTGATGGTAGCATCCCAAGGCAGACTTTTGTAAACCAACATTTACAGCCCGATGAAAAGGCTGAAGTAATAAAGTTACTTCGGTCATTTGTCGATTGTTTCGCATGGGAGTATAGCGAGATGCCAGGGCTAAGCCGTGAGCTCGTGGAGCATCGACTGCCCATCAAGTCCGGGTTTAGGCCTTATAAGCAGCCTCCCCGCCACTTTAATTCGGCCGTCTATGACCGAGTTAAAGAGGAAGTGGAGCGACTACTCAAGGCTGAATTTTTTAGGCCGTGCAGGTACGCGGAATGGGTTGCTAACATTGTCCTTGTAGTGAAGAAAGGGAGCGGCAAGATACGGGTATGCATTGATTTCAGGGATCTGAACAGAGCCACTCCAAAGGACGAGTATCCAATGCCGATAGCCGACATGCTGATCAACGATGCTTCATGACACAAGGTACTATGTTTTCTTGATGGCAATGCTGGTTATAATCAAATCTTTATGGCCGAAGAGGACGTCTACAAGACTGCCTTTCGATGCACTAGTTTTGTCGGTTTATTCGAGTGGGTTGTCATGACTTTTGGTTTGAAAAATGCTGGCGCCACATATCAGTGCACTATGAACCTAATCTTTCATGTCTTGTTGGGAGTTATGTTAGAAGTTTACATCGATGATGTCGTAGTCAAATCGGACGCTATGAAAAACCATTTAGCCGATTTGAAGGTTGCTTTCGATAGGATGTGGCAGTATGGGTTGAAAATGAACCTAGTCAAGTGCGCTTTTGGTGTGTCGATAGGTAAGTTCTTAGGTTTCATGATTCATGAGAGAGGTGTCGAAATCGATCCTAAGAGACTTGAGAAGATTAGAAACATTGCAGCGCCGACATGCAAAAGGGACGTACAAAAGTTGCTAGGCATGTTGAACTATTTGCGTCGCTTTATATCCAACTTGTCTGGCAAGATTGATGCCTTTGTCCCCATACTCCGGCTAAAAAATGAAGCCGAGTTCACTTGGGGGGCAAGCCAACAAAATGCTTTCGAGAAGATCAAGGAGTGCTTGTCATCACTGCCCGTGGTGCGAGCACCTAAAGCCGGGATTCCGTTTCGGTTATATATCGCCGCTGAAGATAGTGTGATTGGAGCCGTGCTAACCCAGGAGGTAGAAGGGAAGGAGTACATCATCACATTCTTGAGCCGCCGCCTGCTGGACGCCGAAACCAGGTACGCGTTCGTGGAACGACTATGTTTATCACTTTACTACGCGTGCACAAAATTGTGCCATTATCTTCTCCCCACTACATGTGTTGTCGTTTGCCAAACCGATGTTATATAGCACATGTTACAGAAGCCGATTCTAAGTGGAAGAATCGGAAAATGGGCTTACACATTGATTGAGTACGATTTGGCCTACGAGCCCCTGAGAGAGATGAAAGGCCAAATCGTAGCCGATTTTATAGTTGATCATCAAATAGATGTTAGCTGGAGTGATACTATTGCTTTAGTTGAGGTAGTGTCATGGAAACTTTATTTTGATGGTTTGGCTTGCAAGAGTGGCCAAGGCATTGGAGTGGTTCTCATATCACTTGATGGGATGCACTTTGAAACTTCGGCCCGACTAGAATTTACTTCCACTAACAACCAAGCCGAATACGAGGCTTTATTGCTAGGTCTTGAATTACTAGAATCCGTAGGCGCTAAACATGTTCACGCATATGGTGATTCGTTATTAGTAGTACAACAAGTATCTAAGAATGCTCAATGTTTTAATGGCTTGCTGAATAGTTACTTGGACAAGTGTCTAGACATAGTTGCTACTTTTGATGATTTCAAAATATCTCACGTGTCAAGAGAAGCCAATTCAGTCGCCAAGGATTTGACTCAGCAACCATCTGGCTACCAAGTCAGGAGAGGGAAATTTTCTGTATTGGAGAAGCCGATGTTTGGTCTCACTGCCGAAGCCAGTGACGGTGGGCAGGCGCATGCTCTGGTTCGAACCCCTCGGGTCGCCGAAGGCCACCGCACGGCAAAGCCCCTAGATCAGAGTGCTCTACCAACCAAAGGGTCTGGCACGCCGGATCCAATGGTGCGAAGCCTCCCGAATGGACAGGACTCCCCGGAGCCCAAACACTCCAAAGTCAGTAATTTAGAAGTTTTTTCAGAAGGTAGACTAGCGAGACCCTCTGAAACCTGTAAGGGCGATTGGAGTGTCCCAATCGTCCAGTATTTGAGAGACCCTAGGCAAAGGGTTGATCAGAAAGTTCGGCGACAAGCGTTCAAATTCGTGTTGATAGACGACGTATTGTATTGCCGAACCATCGACGGAGTACTATTGAAGTGTTTGGACCATGAGCAATCCCAAGTGGCTACACGGGAAGTCCATGAAGGGCTTTGCGGCACCCATCAGTCGGCCCAGAAAATGAGTTGGATGCTCAAAAGAGCAGGGTTTTATTGGCCGACTATGACTGAAGATTGTTTCAAATACTATAGAGGGTGTGAAGCATGTCAGAGGTTTGGCAATATTCAGTTAGCGCCTGCTTCATTGCTCAATCCTATTGTCAATCCATGTTCGTTTCGAGGTTGGGATTTAGACTTCATCGGCCAGATCTACCCTCCTTCCTCAAAAGGGCATTGGTTTGTGCTGATAGCGACAGATTATTTCACTAAGTGGACCGAGGCCGTACCTCTCAAGAACATGACTCAAAATGAGGTACGTGATTTTATTTTGAAGCATATCATACATAGGTTCGGCGTTCCTCAAACTCTTACTACGGACCAAGGTAGTTCATTTGTCTCTAGAGAAGTAAGGGACTTCGCCGAATACTATGGTATTAAGTTGATAAACTCTTCACCTTACTATGCTCAGGCCAATGGTCAGGCCGAGTCTAGTAATAAAACCGTGATTAAGTTCATTAAAAATAAAATTGAAGAGTTTCCTAA
The DNA here is from genome assembly GCA_019279435.1 of Zizania palustris. NCBI lineage: Eukaryota > Viridiplantae > Streptophyta > Magnoliopsida > Poales > Poaceae > Zizania > Zizania palustris. The sequence continues at coordinate 6,240,352 of JAAALK010000084.1, read as the reverse complement.
AAGGTGGCATGAAGTGCTTTCCGAGGCGTTATGGGCTTGTAGGATTGCTAAGCTGTAGGACCGAAAGTAGCGACCAGAGGGGTTAATGGGCACCTCAAAAATTCTTGCTAAACTATATTTTAATCCCACCACCCAAAAGAACGTAACCAGATAAATAATATTTGCAAAGCAAGTTTCAGAAATTAAAGTTGTCTAGCTTAAAAATTGACTGGTGTCCTAATTAAAAAGATATTAAAAATAATCTAAATAAAATTAGTGCAGTAAATAAAAAACACCTAGAAAACAGTCACGAAATATTTATATTTCAGTCTAGAAATAAAATACTAATTAAATGAATAGAACATGAATCACTAAAAGATTAATTCAAAATTAAACCGAAAATATTGCAGGTAGAAACTAGAATAAAAATATAACTGCGACTAATAAATTTTTCTTTTCATTTTATATGAGCAGATTAAACAGATAAAAAATAATACTAGACAACTAATAAAAATTTAACAGATTAAGATAACAATGAAATTTCGAAATAAATTTTCAGCTAATTTATTAATAGATGATTATCTAAAAATTTGATCTCCCTAAAAATAGTAGATTAAAACTACCTAAAAAGAAGTTTGCCTGCGTCAAAATACCTCGCCGTTGTACTACTTTCCGCCTAAAAAAATACCTGTTGCGCTGCTAGTCGTGGAGTCCACGCCGCTTGTTTCCCGCCAAGCTCCGGGTAGGACTGCAGCGCGCTAACACGCGCCGTGTAGGTGAAAAAGCAAAACTGGGCACGTTGCGTTGGAGAGTCCGTGAAGCCAAGCAACCAGCAGTCTTGATCTTCATGCCAATGAATTAAAAAAGCCTAAGAAATTTGACCGCGCGTACACAAGCCTGGCCGAAGCAATTTTTTTGTCACGCCGAGGTCGCGGCGCGCCGCCCAGCATGTGCAGGCTGCTTGCCGCTGGTAACCGAGCCCTGCCCCTAGCCTTTGCAGGCGGCTAAATTCCTCCGCACGGTACCTGCGACACTCGATGAAATTTGTAGATCGAAGTATTTTCGGTGGAAAACGAAAATGGACTGCAGATTGATCTAGAAAGAAAACAGTCGTCTATCCCCATGGGGATAGAAGCCTATTTATAGGCAAATCCTAATACCTGAAAAGACTAATTTACCCTCGGGTAAAATTAAATTGACTCTAAAATAAATTCCGAACATTACTAAAATATTCTTAGAAAAATCACCCGACTCAAAGAAAATATTCTAAACTTAAAAACTAAATATTAATATCCTAAAAACGAATTAAACATATATTGTCAGTTTTACGCCGAAACTAACAAAGCGTCCACCGTCTTCGCACCGGGTACCCGGATTGGGCCGACCCGACCCCGCAGCTTCCTCAGCCCGGCAATCGCTCTCCGCCCGTGTACCTGAGTCAAACCCAGTTAACAGACCAGTGGATCCTCTGCCGCTCCTAGCCATGTACCCGGATTGGGCCAGCCCGACTCCGCGGCTCCTCTGTCCGGTCGTCGCTCACTGCCCGTGTACTTGAGTCACATGCGCCTCAGACTCGGTAGGTCTTCATCTCTCCCTTCCTCTGACTTCCGTTGACAATCACTCATCACATCTGGAATATCAAAACCATATTCTTCAACATGGTTTCTCAATCTCCCCCTTGATGAGTGCATTATCAACACCCTTTTCAGCTCATCTCCAGAACCTGCAAAATATGTGGAAACATAAAAACAAAGACAAAATAAAACAGAAGAAAGAAAATAAAAGTTTAACCCTAATGACCAAAAGCCAAACAGAAGCAAGAAAAATGGGTCATTATGGTTAACCAAAAATAAAGACTCAAAAACAAGTGCAATCTCAGAATTACCAACAAGGAACTCCCCCTGAAATAAATCCCAGAGAAAGCTAAAAATATATCCAAAATTTCTCCCCCTTGTTGACAATTGGACTCATCAAGTGAGACTAAATGCACTTTATAGAGACAAAAACATAAACTCCCCCTAAAATGCAGCCCCCTCAAAATATGCTACGAATGCAGATGGGGTGCAGGTGGAGTGTGAAAAGCATGCTTCTTAGATATGATCGACTGCTATTACAACGTCTAACAGGTATAGCAAAAGATATACTGTCTAAGATTGTTGGACCGGAAACGGCGACCAGAGGGGGGGGTGAATGGGAGCTTTTAAAAATTCGGGCTAAAAACTAGCCTTCGGTTTCAGTTCTGTCTTCTGCGGAACAGGCTTCGAACACAACCTTCGATGGTCTGGTTCGGAGGTACTTCGACAGCTCCGAACACAGGCTTCGCAGGAGCAAAAGTTCGAAGCCAAGAAGACTTCGCTCCACTCACTACCCTCGAAAATCTACTCTGCTAAGTCAGTGCAGGCTCCGCACACAGGGTGCTTCGAGCAGGCTTCGCACTTCACCCTTCGCAAGAGTGGACAGCCCTCTGAGGACTTCGACCAAGTACTTGGCAGCAGCAACTGGTGCTGTGCTTCGTACACGAAGGTCTACACGCACACAAACAGACTTCGCTACGGGCTTCGACACAAGAAGTAAAACGGGCCTCGATCAGGGCTTCGCTAGTAATCTATGAGGTCTGGCCTCAAGTTACACAGAGCGACAGCACGCTGAAAAACACACTTCGCACAAAGACAACCTTCGCCTAGACAAGCTTCGGTGCACTACAACTAGCGAGGTATGTAACGCGAGCTCAAGCAAAAAGCACAAAGAAGCAGGGCTTCACCGCTTGAACAAGGAACACAAATATATTGAACTCTGGATGAATACAGCGAGGTATGTGGCTACAAGAGCTCAACAGTAAATGCTCAAAGTGTTAAATGTTACCTACTGAGCCCCCATATTTATAGCCCACAGTTCACCCAAAGGAATTGACTACTTTACCCCTAGGGTTTACATTGGTTTTGTCTCTACAGAACTAAGGGGTACAAAAGGTAGTCAACTTTATTGGAGGCTTCTCTGTCAGCCTTTGCAGATGGGACAGCGCTAGCTTTTTGCAGAGCAGACACTGTCAGACTTGCAGCCTTTGACCTTTCTGAAGCCCCCTTCGCACGCGAGGGGTGCGATAGCTTCGGTGAGAAGCCTTGAGCCAGATGGCCTTCGCTTCACCGAAGTCAACCTTCGATACAATGACGGTTTTGAGCCAAAGCCGTCAAAGCCCTTGGGCCTTCGCACCAACACCTCCGGAGTGGACCACCACGGCTTCGCAGCTTCCGCCCAGCTCGAACTCCGTCAGTCCGTGTACCGAAGCCATGCAGGCCGAAGCAACACAAGACAACCACACTCCGGAGCTAGCCTTGCTCTGAAGCCTTCCACACTCCGAAGCCCCACCTTCAGAGTACCACCCTTCGAAGTCCCTCCTTCGTCCAAGGCCTCCGCACGAAGCATTCCATGAGCACTTCGTCGCAGTGTCTCTCCCCGAGCACACTCCTCGACGAACCTCACCCGGACCATGCCTTCGATGCGCCTCGACTTCTGAGACCTTCGTCGGGCACCTTCGAATGTCTCCCTCCAGAGCACACTTCGAACTCCTTGCCTCCGTAGAGGACTTGATCCATCCAACTCCGAAGTCACTCCATTCGGAGTACCTTCGAAGTGCCTCACCTCCAAGGACTTTGTCTCGGAGTACCTTCAGCCAGAGCCACGCTCCGCACTCTCTGCCTTCACCTGGCGCACCTCGACCCGAGTACCGACCCGGACCCCCTTCGCAGCCACCGTGACGGAGCTCCCCGCTCCCCTGGCATCAAGCCTCCCGCTTGACCCAGGTTCACCTGCTACGAACCTTGTCCGTCGCCTCCGAAGTCCCTGCGCACCACAGACAAGCAGACAAGTGTTTCCAGTACTCCGGAGACCTCTCCGGGTTAGCAATCTCCGGCACACACTCCGGTGTGCCGCCCAAAGTACCGAAGCCTTCGGTACGAACCCAGTCATCGTGTACTATCGGACCCCTCCGACGAGCACACTCCGCTGCAACAGCTGCAGCAACCAAACCATCGAACACCCTTCGGTGAAGCCACCTCCGAACACCCTTCGGAGGTCCAACCTCCGAACCCCTTCCGGAGGTACCCCTTCGAACAGAGGGTAAAAAGCCTATCAATCACTCATCATAAATACTGAAACCAAACATGACATGATCAGTGCAACAGATGATATCTAAAGAGGGTCATTAGCACGCATTTTAGATTTTTGCAAAAAAAAGCATCACCACATTTTCTAGTTGACAAGCAAAGTAAAGCATGATATGCAAAAGCTAACTGATATCTACCAAGATAAGCATTGTCCAAAACAAAGTGCTTCAGCAAACTTGTCATCTTTTTAAATCTTTCAGACTTTTTCTTTTTCCCTTTTATTTTTCATTTCTGCCAGGGGTTATTTGCATATCAAACCTTATGCTAACCGACCAAGTCAAGCCTAGGCCAGAACTGGACCATCAGAAGCTTAAGACATTGGTCTTGGCATACATTACACCGTCCTAGTTCATACCAAAGTGCTATGGTAAGCAGTCCAGAACAATGCAATGCGACAAAACAAACCCACCTGGATCTTTTCTAATAATCATAAAAAATGCGTAAATTTTTCATTTTTCTGAATGTTTATCATTTTTATAGCACATTTTGCATATTTAAAGCATATAAATGTCCAAGTTGCATATCTGCATCTAAGTAAGGATCTAGCTACAAGGCATGTAAAAGATAGCGAAAGCAATCAGCCTACACATGCTAGTGACCAGAAGCAATGGTGATCATTGTTCAATTTTTAAAACATAAAATCCATGCATATGACAAATATCAAATATATCATGTGAACTGAAATAGAACATGATCATCGACAGGTAATAAAAAACATATACTAGCTAGAGAAAGTAAAGCAGATCAATCATATAACAAAAGCAAGCTCAAAATGTGATTTATGATAATGCATGATATGAATTCACACAAAAAGACTCAATAATAAAAAAATAAAGAAAAAAGTAAAAAACTGATTCAAAATATCCTAAAAAGGATACACAACTCCTAAAACACAATCAATAATCACGAGTGGGACCAAACGTTCCAATGCTAGGTTTGGCAAAGGTGTTAAACCAGTGTCGAGCCATCTGCTCGTATGTAGAAAAGCAGAAGGAACCATATGAGTCTGGACCAAAATGCGGCTCAAAGCGCGGTCCTCTGTTCTACCTAAAATCACGGTCACGAGGTCCAACACCGTATCCATAACGATCTGGAACTCAGCCAGAACGGAAACCACCCTCCGGAGCACGATCATAAAAACTGTCTCCTCTACCACCACCTACATGATGTGGCCTAGCCTCTAGCCTCTCTCTACGTCGAGGAACTCTCTGTCTACCACCTTGCTGGTAGAACTGCTGCTGCCCACCTCGAGCTCTCTCTGCTCGCTCAACCCGCTTCCTCCTGAAGCAAAACTCTTCAAGATGCCCGTCTCTCTGACAAAACTCACAGTGATAGATAGGATTCTTAGGATGTGCTTTAGGCTTGGGAATCTTAGGCTTGGTGGTGTTTGGTGTATCATCTTTGGTGTGAGAGGGTCCAAGTAAAGAGTCAAGAGAAGTGTGGAGAGTTTTAGGCTTTGGGACCCAGATTTGCTTCTTAGGTGGAGCTTTAGGTTGTTCTTGGAACACTCCATCCTTGGGCTGACTAGCCTGGAAAGACTTAGTGGAGTGAGTCTTGGGGTATCTCTGCTCAGGAGTCATTTTACTCCACTCAACTGCCCATCATTCTTGGCTCTCAGCTCGGCTATACTAGCTAAATGGGATGGCTGCTGAGCGCTCTCAAGCTCAGTGGCCAAAGCGTCTCTCTCATCTACTCTCTCTGTGTACCTAGACTTAAGAGTCGTCAGGTCACACAACAGCACCTCACAGTTAGGGCACTCACCACTATCACCCAAGCAAGGGGAAGAAGACAGACTCTCAATCTTGCCATTTGCTGTGGCAAGCTCACTCTCAAGCTCATCTATCCTCTTCTTAGCCCCTCTAAGCAGTTTCTCCCTATACTTCAACTCCTGACTGTTCTGTTCTAATAAATTTACAACTTCTTGTTCATAGGAAGATGCCTTCTCATCATCGTCGGAGTCGGAGTCATCGGAGGAGTTCTTCTCTTTCTTCTCCCCAAGAGCCATTGAGCAGAAGCTCTTGTGGGGTCTTCGGCTATGACGTGAGCGACTCTTCGGCTTGTCCCCGAAGCCAATGAAACAGAGGCCCGCCGGATTGTCCCTGTCCTTCCCTTTTCTGATCATAACCTCTTCATCACTTGAACTTGAAGACGAGGAGGAAGACGAGGATCTCTTGGAGTATCTTTTCTCCATCTCCGCGAAGAAGGTCTTGTCTCGCTTCTTGTTCTCACGCCTGTAATCCTTTAGATCCTTTCAAAAAAATCTTGTCTTGGGCTTGCCCTTTGTGGAGTTGTCATACTTGCCGGAGTTGTAGGAGTTGCCGCTGGTGCCCTTCTTGTAATTCTTCTGCTTGGGGCAGTCGGCTATGAAATGACCTGGGTCACCACACTCAAAGCATCCAGATTTTGTGCCGTGTCTCTTAAACATTCACTTATCATAGACACGTCGCACCCAGTTGTTAAACAAGCACAGATCATCATCTCCTAGTGTATCAAGTTGTTCCTCGGAAATAGACATCAAGGAAAACGCAGTACAACTCATGGCATTAGGATCAGCAGATGGTGTCGCGAGCGCTAGAGTCTTTGATCCAGAATCAGTGAGATTTGATCTCAACTGAATATCAACCTTTGAGGCCTTGAGCTTACTAAAAAGCTCTACGACGGTCAAGGTATCATAAGGCGAGCTCTCAACAATAGAAGAAACCTTGATCTCCCAGATCTTAGGGTCCAAGGTATGGAGTACCTTAAGCGCCTGTTCATGATCCGAGACCCAACTGATCACGCTCGGCCTTGTTGACACGAAACTTGTTAATGATCGATTGAAAACGACCAAACAAAGCCTTAACAGTCTCACCCGGGTTCTGTGAGAAATTTTCATACTCCCGCCGATAGGTCTGGTAGAGCCTAGCCTTAACCTGAGTTGTCCCCTCATGGTGTGCCTGGAGGGTAGCCCAGATCTCTCGAGCAGTGGTGAGATGGCTAACACGCTCAAACTCACTAGGACCTAGACTAGAAAATAAAATATTCACCGCCTTACTATTATTTTGATGCCGGCTAATTACATCAGCAGCAGTATCCGCAACAATAGTTGTTATGGTGAAATTTGGATGAACACAAATCTCCCATATGTCTGAGCTCTGGCTCATAAGGTATGCTCGCATGCGAGTCTTCCAATAAGTTTAGCCAAAAGCCTCTAGGGACGGGATTTTGCCAAGAGATGTCATGGTCACTACCTAGGTTTAGAATCAGTTAAGATATTAGAAAACCCTAACCTTGCTCTGATACCACTTGTAGGACCGAAAGTAGCGACCAGAAGGGGGGTGAATGGGCGCCTAAAAATTTCTTGCTAAACTATATTTTAGAAACACGGTGCTACTAAAGTCAGTCCATATGAATTGGTAAATGGACAAGAAGCCGTTCTGCCCGTAGAGGTAGATCTTGGCTCCAAGAGAGTGTTAAAGCAAGATGGCTTATCGGTCGACGAGTATAAAACTCTTCTAAAGGATAATCTAGAGGAAGTGACCGATAAGAGAGTAAGGGCTTTAAAAGCCGTGGAAATGGACAAGAAGAGAGTAGCTAGAGCCTACAATAAAAAAGTTAGGACAAAATTGTTTCAAATAGGAGACTTGGTGTGGAAAACGATTTTACACTTAGGCACGAAGAGTCCCAAATTTGGTAAATGGTCACCTAGTTGGGAAGATCCTTTTAAGATAGCCGAAATCACTCCCGGCAACGCATACATGTTGGAATCTCTGCAGGGAGAGCGGTTTCGAAGAGCTTTGAATGGTAGGTACTTTAAAAGGTATATCCCAATTATGTGGCAAACATCATAAAAGTGTCGAAAAGCCGATACGGATGGTATTGTCTTCAGCTCATTGTGCTTTTAGTTCACTAGTTCACTAAAAGGCAGGGGACATGTGTTGATAGCAAAAAATGGCATTAATGGCTAGATTGTCAAAATATCAATTTTTGGTGATTTCGGCCAAAAGTACACATGTCTAGGGTCTGTCCGAAGCCCTACAGGGCCGAAGTCCATTGAGCTATGGGCTCCGAAAGCCTCTAGCCAGCCCATGGGCTTTGGCTAGGAAGCCTTCGGAGGCCCACGCTGCCGAAGCTTCGGCCTGAGGAGCGGGCCTCGACGCGCCTGGCCAAAGCCCACCTCGGTAGAGATGGAGTTGTATGCGTTTCCAGCTCAATCTTTATCTCTATCTGACCGTATTAATAGCAGATTAGATTAGGAGTTAAGCCCCAATAAATACAGAGCCAAGGCCGGCGTAGAGAGCCCCCCAATTCAAACCAAACCAAAGCCCCATGCTTTGATCGTATTTACTTTACCTTTATTTTCCTGTACCTCTTCGTGGGTTTGCCTGGAAGCCCTCTGCCGGCCACTATGGAACAGTGGTAATCCTTGTTACTTAACCAGTGAAGTATCCATTAATCTACGTAATAGATTGCTATCGCCTTGTTACTTCGCTTGTGAAGTATCCGCTAATCTGCGTAATAGATTGCTACCTTCACTACTAGTGCAACACTTAGCAAAATTCTGTCCTCAGGCCAAATTAGTACTTCACACTCTTTTGTTGCAAGTTCGCACATCCGGAGCTACTTCGTCGGAGGTGTCCGGAGCTGAGAGATCGGTTTGGAGGTCCCCAGGACACCCTTCGGCGGGACTGCAGGCTTCGGCAACAGGCTTCACCAAGCATACTTCGTCGCAACAAGCTCTGCCATGACTATATTCTGCACCGGACGAAGTTGCACTCGCGCGTGGACCTCGCATCACTATTTCGTAGTTTGCTGTATCAGAGATTGCCCACCGAACCCCACTGTTCGGAGGTGATCATCGCGGTCCAGATTCGTTCGAAGTCCATCTTCGACCGGATCAGACCGAACGCCGAAGCACCCTTCGGCGGAGTACTTTGCATCAGACGCCGAAGGTACACTTTAGTGACCCCCTTCGCACCAGACATCGAACCAGACGGGCTCCGACTGGTTTGTTGATTTTATTCTGTTTAACCTATCTTTTTTGGCTAATTGGATTATTTTGTGTAATCTGGTTGCCTGGCGACTCCACCCCCATTATCACTACTAAGGGTAGTCGGAACATGACGACGGTGCCACGTCATGCTTAGGCTTGTCCCTAAGTATCCGTGCACTTTTGGATCATCGAACTGACCCAAGTGCGGGGGCACGTTTTCGTGTCAACAGAGACCTGCTGTGTCTGGGCCGCATGTTACTCAGTTACATGGGCAGCGAGCAACTGTCGGGCAAAGGGGCCACGAAGTTGGGCTGGCCCAATCCGAGTACATGGGCTAGGAGAAGTAGAGGATCCACTAGGCTGTTGACCAAGATTGACCCATGTACACGGGCGACTAGCGATTGCCGGGCTGAGAGAGCTGCGGAATCGGGCCGGCCCAATCCGGGTACCTGGTGCAAAGTCGGTTTAAGCTTTGTCAGTTTCAGCGTAAAACTGACAACCGTTGATCTCGGATCTGACTGTTCTGAGGCGAAGCCGTAGTCGTTACGAAAGCTCCTCTTTAGGATAAGTCATCTGTATTTAGGAGTTTACTATTTTGCCTTTAGGCCCACTGAGAAACCAAGGGTGGTTTCGGTGTTTGTGATGAGTGATTGACTGGATTTGACCCTCTGTTCGAAGGGTACCTCCGGAGGGGCTTCGGAGGTGGTACCTCCGAAGGGTGTTCGGAGGTGGTCTCACCGGAGTGTGTTCGGTGTTTGCGTGCTGCAGCTGTGCAGCGGAGTGTACCTGTCGGAGGGGTCCGGCAGTACACGATGACAGGGTTCGTACCGATGGCTTCGGTACTTTGGGCGGTACACCGGAGTGTGTGCCGAAGGTTGCTAACCCGGAGAGGTCTCCGGAGTATTGGATACACTTGTCTGTTTGTCTGTGGTGCGCAGGGACTTCGGAGGCGACGGACAGGGTTCGAGCCAGGTGAACTTGGGTCAAGCGGGTGGTTTGATGCCAAGGGAGCGGGGAGCTCCGTCACGGTGGCTGCGAAGGTGGTCCGGGTCGGTCCTCGGGTCGAGGCGTGCCAGGTGAAGGCAGAGAGTGCGGAGCGTGGCTCCGGCTGAAGGTACTCCGAGACAAGTCCTCGGAAGTGAGGCACTTCGAAGGTACTCCGAATGGAGTGACTTCGGAGTTGGTGGAACAAGTCCTCTGCGGAGGCAAGGTGTTCGAAGTGTGCTCCGGAGGGAGACACTCGAAGGTGGCCCGACGAAGGTCTCAGAAGTCGAGGCGCATCGAAGGCATGGTCCGGGTGAGGCTCGTCGTGGAGTGTGCTCGGGGAGAGGCACTGCGACGGAGTGCTCATGGAATGCTTCATGCGAAGGCCTTGGACGAAGGAGGGACTTCGAAGGGTGGTACTCCGAAGGTGGGCTTCGGAGTGAGGATGACTTGAGGTGCTTCGGCCATGCATGGCTTCGGTACACGGACGGACGGTGTTCGAGCTCGGAGTAGCTGCGAAGCCGTGGTGATCCACTCCGGAGGTGGTGGTGCGAAGGCCCAAGGGCTTTGACGGCTTCGGCTCAAAACCGTCACTGTATCGGAGGTCTACTTCGGCGGAGCGAAGGCCAACAGGCTGCAGGCTTCTCGCCGAAGCTTCCGCACCCCTCGCGTGCGAAGGGAGGTTCCAGAAGTCAACTCTGTAAAGGCTGACACTGTCTGTTCTGAAAAAGGCTGACACTGTCCCCTCTGCAGCTGACAGAGAAGCCTCCAAAATAAAGGTGGACTACCTTTTGTACCCCTTAGTTCTGTAGAGACAAATCTGTTGTAAACCCTAGGGGTAAAGTAGTCACTTCCTTAGGATGAATCCATGGGCTATAAATATGGGGGCTCGGTAGGTAACATTTAACACTTTGAGCATTTACTGTTGAGCTCCTGTAGCCACACTTCGATTGAATACATCTTGAGTTCATTTTCAGTGTTCCTTGTTCAAGCGGCGAAGCCCTGTTTGTCTTGTGCTTTTGCTTGAGCTCGCGTTGCATACTTCGCTAGTTTAGTGCACCGAAGCCTGTTGAGGCGAAGGTTGTTTTTCGTGCGAGGTGTGTTTTGTCAGTGTGCTGTCGCTCTGTGTAACACGAGGCAAGACCTCGCTGATTACTAGCGAAGCCCTGGTTGTTTCCCGTTTTGCTTCTTGTGTCGAAGCCCTTAGCGAAGTCCGTTGTGTGTGCGTGTAGACCTTCGGGTACGAAGCCCAGCACCCGTTGCTGTCGCCAAGTACTTGGTCGAAGTCCTCAGAGGGCTGTCCACTCTTGCGAAGGGTGACGTGCGAAGTCTGCTCGAAGCACCTCGTGTGCGGAGCCTGCACTGACTTAGCAGAGTAGATTTTCGAGGGTTGTAAGTGGAGCGAAGTCTTCTTGGCTTCGAACTTTTGCCTCTCCGAAGCCTGTGTTCGAAGGTGTCGAAGTACCTCCGAACCAGACCTTCGAAGGTTGTGTTCGAAGCCTGTTCCGCAGAAGACTGAACAGATCCGAAGGCTAAGTTTTTAGCCCAAAATTTTAAAAGCTCCCATTCACCCCCCCTCTGGTCGCCGTTTCCGGTCCAACAATTGGTATCAGAGCAGGTTAAGATCACCAGTTGACCTTAACCGGTTTTGTGATCTGTTGGCGACATGGATAGAGGCAGTAAAATTCCTCTGTTCGATGGGACAGATTTTGCATACTGGAAGGTGCGCATGGAGGCTTACTTGTTAAGCCAAGGAAATGCAATTTGGGAGATTGTGGACTCACAATACTCCATCCCTGATACCCGCACCACTCAAACCGAAAAAGATCAATATATTGCCAACTCGAAGGCAAGGAACATACTGTTCATTGGTTTGAGTCGGAGTGAGTTTGATAGGGTGCAGCACCTTAGGACTGCTAGGGAAATTTGGACAACGCTCACTATTTATCATGAGGGCTCTACTCAGATTAAGGCCAGGCGCCAAAGCACCTACAACCAACAGTATCAGCTGTTTGTGCAGGCACCTGGTGAATCTATAGATGCCATGTTTTCGCGTTTTGATGCTATAGTGAGTAACTTGCGATCCAACGGGACGCTTGCTTACAGTGATCACGATAGGGCTATCAAGCTTCTCTATGCTCTTGACCGTAGCATATGGGAAGTAAAGATATCCAGCATTGAGGAGTCCACAGGCTATGACACTCTAACCTGTGATGAACTCTTTAGCAAGCTGAAGTCCACAGAGATTGCCAAGGCATCTCTTGCAGTGCACAGAAGCTCTTTGCCACAGCCATTGGCATTGGTTTCTAGCACTAGCCGTGGCACCACTGCAGAACCAAGCACATCAGGCACTTGTGTTCTTGCAGATGGTTTTGCTTTGTCCTCCCTGGTCTCCGTCACAAAGGAGCAGGTGGATACTCTAGCAGATGACGAGCTTGCTCTCATTGCCCGGAGGTTCACCCGCTTTCATCATGAGAGACGGGATCAGCGGAGAAGTGGTTTTAGTGGCTGCTATGAATGTGGCGACACCTCTCACATCAAGGCCAATTGCCCAAGGTCAAGAAGAGAGATGAGAGTGGACCGCCCCAAATTCCACAAAAAGGAGAGGAAGCCCTTTGTGAAGGGCAAGCGCGGCAAGATGGCTAAGAAAGTAGCCAAGGCCGCTTCCAGAGCATTTGTTGCTGCTCTCAGCGACATCGACACTTCCTCAACTGAGGAGTCGAGCTCTGAGGAGGAGGAGTCCCCAAGGAAGGAGGACAAGAAGGACAAGAAGGGACGTGACTTCACCGGCCTTTGCTTTATGGCCGACAGCGATCACAGCGGCGATGAGCTTGACTCATCAGAGGTAAACCTATCATCTGACCAGCTTCTAATTAAATTAGATGAGCTGAATGAAGTAGTACTTGGTCAGGATAGATTACTTGTGCAAGCTGCTAGAGAAAGAAAAGACCTTAGACTTAGGCTAGAATCTGTATCTACTGAATATGCCATGCTTAAGTCTAAATATGATGATGCTGATTGTGAATCATGTTCTGTTGTCATGGGTGAGCTTGCTCAGTTGCGTTCTGTTCATGCTCAAACTCTTTCTGAGTTTGAGACTGCACAGAAGCAGCTTTTGGAGGTGGATTCTAGACCTCATGATATTATTGATTGCATGAACTGCTCTTTATTACGCGATAGCATTTCTTTACGTGATAAGCATGTTCATGATTTAGAGGCTAGATTGGAGAGGGCCGGTAGTTCTAAGGATGTGCAACCTGTTTGTGACACTTGCATTACCCTTAAGGACCAGCTAGGCACTGTTAGAGAGCGGGCTGAAAACCTCATGTCCGAAAATGAATACCTTCTTTCTGTGGTGAACAAATGCACTGAGGGGAAGGGTAGGATGGATTTGCTCTTGGCCAAGACCAAGTTGTGTGCTGACAGAGCCGGGGTAGCTCTAGGTTTGGGTTTTGAGAGGATAGCTTCAGACAGTAAGACCAAAACTGTTTTCACCTCTCCCACCACCCTAGAGAAAGAGAGAGCTCTGTTGGACACCCCTTCAGCCAAAAAGCCTACCCATCCACCAAAGAAAACCACACCTCCTACCAAGAAAAATCCTCCCAAGAAACCACACAGAAGAAACCCAAGGAGCCTGTGAGAGTTGCTCCTGTGACCCATGAGAGTGCCCCCAGGAGAGTGTTTCACTGTTCTTATTGTCAGCGGGCGGGTCATTTGATTGGTTTCTGTTTCCGTCGCATCAAGGATGAGCGACGTGCACAGGCGATGAGCTATCAGGACATGCATTACCCATCTTTAGGTATGCATGAGTCTGAGTATTACTCTCGTCCTGTTTTCGAGGCTCCTCGTGCTTCTCGGAGAGGTTTTGCTCCTCGAGGTGTTCACCATGTTCCATATGGTGGTAGACCTCGGGCGAGTAGCTGTGTACCTCGTCAGAGTAGGAGACCTCGACATGCTTTGCGTTCTTTGCATGTTGGTAGACCTCGCACTTTGCATCATTCTGATTATTATGTGCGTAGACCGTCTGCTTTTACTGTGCCTACTACTCGTGTCACTCAGTGCTGGATGCCTCGTCATTATTTTACTCACCCCAGCACTGAGCGAACGAGGCGTTCTTATCATGTGTAGGCGACAGGTCGAGGCTTGGAGGGCACGTGGATCATGGACTCCGGTTGTTCGCGCCACATGACCGGAGATGCAGCTTGGTTCTCCAGCCTCACTACAACCAAGCAAAGGGAACATATCACCTTCGGAAACAATCGAAGGAGTAGAGTGAAAGGTAAAGGTGTGGTAAGGATTAACACGAACTTCACTCTCAAAGATGTTGCTTTGGTTGAAAATCTGGGATACAATTTGCTGTCTGTATCTCAGTTGCTTGATGAGGGCTTCGAAGTGCGATTTCATCGCGATACTTCGCAAGTGCTCAATTCGGATGGCGTTGTTGTGTGTAAGATCTTTAGGGTTGGGAGAGTTTTTGGAGCTGATTTTTCAGAGTCGTCTGGTTCTTCTCATTGCCTTGTTGCACATTCGACTTCTGAGCTTTGGAAGTGGCATAGGAGACTAGGGCATATGAGCTTTGAGTTGCTCGCTCGTTTGAGCGCCCTAGGTCTGATCCGAGGATTGCCCAAGCTCAAGTTTGAGAAGAATTTAGTTTGCGCTCCTTGTCGACATGGTAAAATGATTGCCGCTTCGCATTCGCCAGTCACCACAGTGATGACTGAACAGCCCGGAGAACTTCTCCATATGGACACTGTAGGTCCTTCTCGGGTTAGTTCTTTAGGCGGCAAGTGGTATGTACTTGTTATTGTCGACGATTTCTCTCGCTACTCTTGGGTCTTCTTTCTTGCCAGCAAGGATGAAGTGTTTTCACACTTTCGGAGCTTGGCTTTGAGACTTTTCACTGAACTCCCTGGTGCATTAAAATTCATTCGAAGCGATAATGGCACCGAGTTCAAAAATAGTCTCTTTGTTGACTTTTGCATGGAGCATGGCATAGAACATCAATTCTCTGCTCCGCGGGTTCCTCAACAGAACGGCGTTGTTGAGAGGAAAAACCGCACTTTGGTTGAGATGGCTAGGACGATGCTTGATGAGCATAGGACTCCTAGAAAATTCTGGGCTGAGGCCATGAACACTGCTTGCTACATCTCAAACCGAATTTTCTTGCGCTCAATTTTGAACTTGACATCTTATGAGCTGCGTTTTGGGAGACAGCCCAAGGTTACTCATCTTCGAGTTTTTGGCTGTCGCTGCTTTATCCTAAAACGTGGTAACTTGGATAAATTTGAGTCGCGATCTTCTGACGGGATCTTTTTGGGTTATACTACTCATGGTCATTCTTATCGTGTTTATAACTTGGAAACTAACACTGTCATCGAGTCATGTGATGTGACTTTTG
This sequence comes from Zizania palustris, assembly GCA_019279435.1. NCBI lineage: Eukaryota > Viridiplantae > Streptophyta > Magnoliopsida > Poales > Poaceae > Zizania > Zizania palustris. The sequence continues at coordinate 6,224,856 of JAAALK010000084.1, read as the reverse complement.
ATGAATCAACCCCCTCTGTTAGTTCTGCTTTTGAACAGGCAAATGAACACGACATGGAACAGACTTTATTTGAAGACGAAGATCCCGGAGAATTCGAGGATGATCCCCTACTACCCTCGACATCAACCCCCGAAGCTGACCCCGCTTCAACTACTTCGGCACGAGGTCCCGAAGCGACTACCTCAACATCGGTCATCTTGGACCACTCCAACGCACAAGTTGAGGGGGAGACTGCATCCCGCCGCGAGGCTCCACATCATGTCCAAAGGATGCACCCTCCCGAGCAGATCATTGGTGAGCTTGATCAAAGGGTAACACGTTCACACGCTCATTTTACTAATGCTGCTTTTGTTGCTTCTTTCGAGCCTTTAGATGTTAGTCATGCACTTTCTGATTCTAGTTGGATCAATGCCATGCATGAAGAGCTTGAGAATTTTGAAAGAAACCAAGTCTGGACTTTAGTTGATCCTCCACCTAATGTTCATTTCATTGGAACAAAATGGATTTTCAAAAATAAACAAGGGGAGGATGGGACAATTGTTAGAAATAAGGCTAGACTTGTAGCTCAGGGCTTTTCTCAACTAGAAGGGATTGATTTTACTGAAACTTTTGCACCTGTTGCTCGCCTTGAGGCCATTAGGATTTTGCTTGCCTTTGCGACATCCCGGGGATTCAAACTCTATCAAATGGATGTCAAAAGTGCTTTTCTTAATGGCTTCATAGGTGAAGATGTTTATGTAAAACAACCCCCTGGTTTTGAAAACCCCAAGTACCCACATAAAGTCCTTAAACTTCATAAGGCGCTTTATGGACTCAAGCAGGCCCCTCGGGCGTGGTATGATAGACTTAAGTCTTTTCTGCTTGAGCGAGGGTATTTGATGGGCTCTGTTGATAAAACTTTGTTTACTCTCAAGCATGGCAAAGATTTCCTCCTAGTTCAGATTTATGTGGATGATATCATCTTTGGTGGCTCTTCTCATGCTTTGGTTGCCGAGTTTGCAGATACCATGAGCAGGGAATTTGAAATGTCGATGATGGGTGAACTCACCTTTTTCCTTGGTTTGCAAATCAAGCAAAGCAAACAAGGTACTTTCGTTCACCAGACGAAGTACACCAAGGACCTGCTCAAGAAGTTCGACATGTCCGATGCGAAGCCCCTCGCCACTCCAATGGCTACATCTGTAGCATTGGACCCTGACGAAGATGGAGAAGCTGTAGATCAGAAGGAGTACCGGAGCATGATCGGCTCCCTACTCTACTTGACTGCCACGAGGCCGGACATACACTTCGCTGTGTGTCTGTGCGCTCGTTTTCAGGCTTCACCACGAGCTTCGCACCGCCAAGCGGTAAAGCGCATTCTAAGGTATCTCAAGCACACCCTTGAATTTGGCGTATGGTATTCAGCATCTTCATCTTTATGTCTTAGAGGTTATTCCGATGCGGATTTTGCTGGGTGTAGAATTGATAGGAAGAGTACCTCTGGTACTTGTCATTTTCTGGGTACGTCTCTGGTTTGCTGGTCTTCCCGCAAACAGTCTAGTGTTGCACAATCGACGGCCGAGGCCGAATATGTTGCTGCAACTAGCTGTTGCTCTCAGATTTTGTGGATGGTTTCCACTTTGCGGGATTTCGGGTTAGATTATAAGAGTGTTCCACTTTTCTGTGATAACACTAGTGCCATTTGTATTGCAAACAACCCGGTTCAGCACTCCAGAACCAAACACATTGATGTACGGTATCATTTTCTCAGAGATCACAATGAGAAGGGTGATATTGAACTTCAATATGTTGATACCCAACACCAGCTTGCCGACATTTTCACAAAACCCCTCGATGCTTCTCGATTTGCTTACTTGCGTGGGGAACTTGGTATTTGTCATCCCTACGGCATTTTGTGAGGGGGAGCTGATTTAATTGTCTTGCATATGCTCATTATGTGTGGAATTGCACTTACATCTTTTGCTATTATATGCCTGCTTTTAATTCAAAGAAATCATGACAGCTCAGCTCTATGAAATATGTCTGGAACATTGATTGTGCATGATGTTTTATTTTCTAAAAATCAAAACTTGCTCACCGCATAATCTTGTATCTAGCTTGTTTAGGGTGGACTGCTTTTAGCTATCTTTTATCTACTTGACAGCAAGAAACTGTTCTTTGGATGCGAAAATTTGCAAATTGAAAAATGTGTTCTTTATTCATGGATATTCACCAAAATATTTCATTTATCTGAATCAAAATCAAAAATCCATGATTTATCTGGTTTAAAGGAAAAGATCCAGGAGGGTTTGTTTGTCGCACTACTCTATTCTAGACTGCTTACCATTGCACTTTGGTTTGAACTGGGATAGTGTAGTGTATGCCAAAATCACCGCCTTAAGCTTCAGATGGCTTTCATGCCTAGGCTTGGCCTGATTCGAAAGTATAAGGTGGACAAACAAATAACCCCTGGCATTAAGAAAAAGAACAACAAAATTAATTGATCATCAAGTTTGCTTTCACAGCTCCTTTTGAACAAGACTTGTCTGTCTAGGGTAGAATTTGTTAGCTTTGCGCAGTCCTTGCCTTTCATGTCTAGTTACTGTGATTAAGTGGTGATGCTTTTACTTCAAAACGACAAAATCACATGCCATCATCCTGTTTCACAGATTGTTAAATTGAGCTGAGCACATGATCATTTGTGTTAATTTTGGCATATTTTTGCATTATATGTCTTTGCAATTCTATTCACTTTGCGGCTTTGCATCATTTGAATGCTCCTTGATGCTTGCATTGCCAAAGGGGGAGAGATTTTGCTATGGTCTCTGCTGCAAGAAGGCATTATTTCTAAAGGGGGAGAGATTTTTGACATAAAGGGGGAGAAAAATTTGCTCAACTCAGGGGGAGTTTTTATCCAAAGGGAGTTTTGCCGAAGGGGCTTTTACTCTTTTGAGAAAGGGGGAGAAAAATTTCTTTTATCAAGTGACATGCTTTGGCTCTTTTTGAGTTTTTATGGTCACTTGTGTGCTGAAAGTTTTTTAAATTTTCTTGAACGTGGATTTGGTTGTCAATGCACTCATCAAGGGGGAGATTGAGAAACCAAGGGTGGTTTCGGTGTTTGTGATGAGTGATTGACTGGATTTGACCCTCTGTTCGAAGGGTACCTCCGGAGGGGCTTCGGAGGTGGTACCTCCGAAGGGTGTTCGGAGGTGGTCTCACCGGAGTGTGTTCGGTGTTTGCGTGCTGCAGCTGTGCAGCGGAGTGTACCTGTCGGAGGGGTCCGGCAGTACACGATGACAGGGTTCGTACCGATGGCTTCGGTACTTTGGGCGGTACACCGGAGTGTGTGCCGAAGGTGCTAACCCGGAGAGGTCTCCGGAGTATTGGATACACTTGTCTGTTGTCTGTGGTGCGCAGGGACTTCGGAGGCGACGGACAGGGTTCGAGCCAGGTGAACTTGGGTCAAGCGGGTGGTTTGATGCCAAGGGAGCGGGGAGCTCCGTCACGGTGGCTGCGAAGGTGGTCCGGGTCGGTCCTCGGGTCGAGGCGTGCCAGGTGAAGGCAGAGAGTGCGGAGCGTGGCTCCGGCTGAAGGTACTCCGAGACAAGTCCTCGGAAGTGAGGCACTTCGAAGGTACTCCGAATGGAGTGACTTCGGAGTTGGTGGAACAAGTCCTCTGCGGAGGCAAGGTGTTCGAAGTGTGCTCCGGAGGGAGACACTCGAAGGTGGCCCGACGAAGGTCTCAGAAGTCGAGGCGCATCGAAGGCATGGTCCGGGTGAGGCTCGTCGTGGAGTGTGCTCGGGGAGAGGCACTGCGACGGAGTGCTCATGGAATGCTTCATGCGAAGGCCTTGGACGAAGGAGGGACTTCGAAGGGTGGTACTCCGAAGGTGGGCTTCGGAGTGAGGATGACTTGAGGTGCTTCGGCCATGCATGGCTTCGGTACACGGACGGACGGTGTTCGAGCTCGGAGTAGCTGCGAAGCCGTGGTGATCCACTCCGGAGGTGGTGGTGCGAAGGCCCAAGGGCTTTGACGGCTTCGGCTCAAAACCGTCACTGTATCGGAGGTCTACTTCGGCGGAGCGAAGGCCAACAGGCTGCAGGCTTCTCGCCGAAGCTTCCGCACCCCTCGCGTGCGAAGGGAGGTTCCAGAAGTCAACTCTGTAAAGGCTGACACTGTCTGTTCTGAAAAAGGCTGACACTGTCCCCTCTGCAGCTGACAGAGAAGCCTCCAAAATAAAGGTGGACTACCTTTTGTACCCCTTAGTTCTGTAGAGACAAATCTGTTGTAAACCCTAGGGGTAAAGTAGTCACTTCCTTAGGATGAATCCATGGGCTATAAATATGGGGGCTCGGTAGGTAACATTTAACACTTTGAGCATTTACTGTTGAGCTCCTGTAGCCACACTTCGATTGAATACATCCTGAGTTCATTTTTCAGTGTTCCTTGTTCAAGCGGCGAAGCCCTGTTTGTCTTGTGCTTTTGCTTGAGCTCGCGTTGCATACTTCGCTAGTTTAGTGCACCGAAGCCTGTTGAGGCGAAGGTTGTTTTTCGTGCGAGGTGTGTTTTGTCAGTGTGCTGTCGCTCTGTGTAACACGAGGCAAGACCTCGCTGATTACTAGCGAAGCCCTGGTTGTTTCCCGTTTTGCTTCTTGTGTCGAAGCCCTTAGCGAAGTCCGTTGTGTGTGCGTGTAGACCTTCGGGTACGAAGCCCAGCACCCGTTGCTGTCGCCAAGTACTTGGTCGAAGTCCTCAGAGGGCTGTCCACTCTTGCGAAGGGTGACGTGCGAAGTCTGCTCGAAGCACCTCGTGTGCGGAGCCTGCACTGACTTAGCAGAGTAGATTTTCGAGGGTTGTAAGTGGAGCGAAGTCTTCTTGGCTTCGAACTTTTGCCTCTCCGAAGCCTGTGTTCGAAGGTTTCGAAGTACCTCCGAACCAGACCTTCGAAGGTTGTGTTCGAAGCCTGTTCCGCAGAAGACTGAACAGATCCGAAGGCTAAGTTTTTAGCCCAAAATTTTAAAAGCTCCCATTCACCCCCCCTCTGGTCGCCGTTTCCGGTCCAACACCCACAGTCTATCAGTCAAGTCTGTAAAAATATCCTAAGGGCATTTTGGTCTTTTCCATTTTATTTCAGTGTCTGTAAAAACCCTAAGGGTCTTTTGGTATTTTCCTAGGCTATTGGGCTGCCTATAAATAGGGCCCCAATCCCTAGCGTTAGGGTTACCCTTTCTGAAATCACTTTATTAATCAAAAAGATTGGGTCATCTTTTTGCGTTTATGATTCTGGAGCTTTCTTCCCCGCCGCCTCTGTTCATCGCAATCTGCCATATGAGTCGATAGGGAAATAGCAAATCAGGTGCGGTTATTCCTCTCTCAGCCATCGATTATCACGCTGTGGGGTTATTTTTATCTATCATCTCGGCTTGCGTGTCTTGTTCGGTTTGCTATTTTGAGTTCATCGCTAGAAGTATTTCCACCACGATGTTTTTGTACTCATCATCCTGAGCATTTTTTATCTGAGTTGTTTATTTGGTTTTTGATGGTGCATGCGTGTGACAGAGCCGGTTGAACCTGCAGCATCCTGCTGCCTAGAGCAGCAGCTATGCGCAGCTAGCTTGAATAGGAGCTTCATGAATCTTTGTTGATCGGTTTGGCTTCCTGTAAGTTTTTTATTGCTTACGTGCTCCTACAAGTTCCTGTCTTTTCTGCGTTTTCTTAGAGCCTGTGTGTAGTGTGTGTTTCCAGCATATCTAGTACAACTGCACAGTACAAGTTGTTAGCTAGGTGCAACCTATCGGTAATCGCACGAGTCGCAACGCTCGGCTAGATGCTATGATGCTAACCAGCAGCAGCATAGCTATTGTAGCTAGTTGTCAGCCTAGTATCTAGGTCTGAGTTTCTGGCTCTGTTTTTCATGATTTTGTTGTTGCATATAAGACTTCTCTAGCTTCAACTAGCTAGCTGCAGAAGCAGCCTGTTTTTCTTCAGCTTAGGCGTGAGGTCTTTTCTTCATCATGGCAGTCTAGGCTGGCTTAGTTTTTTACTGCAAGGTAGCGCATGCTTCATAGCTTTCCAACTATCATGTTCTCCGAAGAAAGCTATCTCGCCAGGATTTCTTTCTCTGTACTCCGTCTCGTTCAAAGTAGTCTGTTTGAAACTCTCAAGCGAGGTCCGTTCGAAGCACAGGCTCCGTTACTTTTTGTTCGGAGGGTGCAGAAACTTCGTTGCTCTCAGTAACTCCGGCATTTGTGGACTTTGGTTCAAAGTGTGCATTTTTCGAAGGTAGCTCATAATTTCAAGCCCTTGCTTGCAACCTTCGGAAATCCGGACCTTCTGACAAGACTGCGCTACTTTGCAAAACATCCATTATCGGAGTCCGACAATCGGCGACTGGGATGAAAAGGATTTCTGCGGAGGGTAGTTGATGCACCGTAGGCTTGATGAGTTCTTCGTAGAAAGCGCCCTCCGGGATGTTCAATGCTCCGGCTGCAGCCTTCGCTAGAATATCTGCAAGTTGATTATCTGCTTGGGGAATACTTAGAAAAGAAAATCCTTTAAACATTGCTTTGGTCTTGCAGATTCCTTCTAAATACTTTGCAAGATGTGGATTCCTGTCTTGGAAGCTCTTGTTAACATGCCCTGCGATGACTTGGTAATTTGTTTTTATTATAATCCTTGCTACTCCATGTGCCTTTGCCTTTCGGAGGCCTAGCAGGATCCCTTCGTACTCTGCGATGTTGTTGGTGGTCTTAAAGTTGAGCCTCGCAGAATACATAGCCTTCTGCCCTGATGGCGATATTATTACAACTCCAGCTCTAGCACCAGATGCTTGATAGGCTCCATTGGAAAAAAAATGTCCACAAACCTTCGGAGGGTTCTTCCGGAGCCCAAACTGCGGATGGAGTCCACTCGGCCACGAAATCAGCTATGACTTGGGACTTGATAGCTGTTCTTGCCATGAAGGAAATACCAAAGGGGGCTAGTTCGACATCCCATTTTCCGATCATACCCGTGGAATCTTTGCTCTGAAGCATATTACCAAGGGGATACGAGGTAGGAACGATGAGATTATGTGCTAAGAAGTAATGCCTTAGCTTTCGCGAGGCCATTACCAAAGCATAAGCAAATTTTTTGAGCTCGAAGTATCTTGTCTTTGCTCCGGACAAAGCTTCTGAGACGAAGTAGACTGGGTTCTGCACCAGTTTTCCTTTAAGTTCAACTTCCCTGACTAGCATTGCACTTACTACGAAGCCCGTTGCTGCAAGATAAAAAGGAGAGTTTCTTCTGGGAGGGGCACAGTAAGTGTTTACAGATTTCCAAGATAATCTTAAATGTCATCAAAGCTCTTCTGGCACTCCGGCGTCCACTTGAAACTTTCGGACCCCTTTAGAGATTTAAAAATTGGGAGGCTTCGTTCGACTGATCTGGCAAGGAATCTGCTGAGGGCTGCAAGCCTTTGTATCAGCTTCTTGACCTACATCATATTTTCTGGTGGAGCCATTCTTTGTAGTGCACTTATCTGCTTCGGGCTAGCTTCGATTCCTCTACTCGAAACTAAGTACCATAGCAGTTTTCCTGCTTGCACCCCGAATATACATTTTTCAGGGTTTAGGCGAACTCCACATGCTCGGAGGCTCTCAAATGTTTCAGCTAAGTCTACGCTATGATGGTGCTTTACAACACTCTTTATTACAATGTCATCCATATAGGCTTCGACATTTCGGCCTATCTGGCGACCTAGAGCCTTAGCTATAAGACGTGAGAAGGTGGCTCCGGCATTCCACAAGCCAAAAGGCATTCAAACATAACAAAATACTCTATAGGGAGTTATAAAACCCATCTTGGCTTTGTCTTCGTGCTTTAGCCATACCTGATGATAACTGGAGTATGCATCCAGGAAGCTTAACAATTCGGAGCCAACCGTAGAATCCACAAGCTGATCTATTCGGAGCATAGGGTAAGGGTCTCGTGGGCATGCTTTATTCGGTGACATGAAATCGATGCTCATGCGCCACTTACCGGAGCCCTTTTTCTTGACGAAAACGGAGTTAGCCAACCACTCCGTGTGGGATACTTCCCTGATAATTCCTACCCTCAGCAACTTCTCCACCTCCACCATGGCGAGGTCTGCCCATTCTGTTGATAACTTACGGAGCCCCTGGCACACTGGCCTAGCCTTCGGGTTGACAAGCAAACTGTGCTCGATGATAGTCCGGTCGACTCTAGGGATATCTTCGTCAGTCCAAGTGAAGATATCCAAGTTTTCTTTAACTACTTCCTCCAGCGAAGTAGATATTTCCGAAGGTAGCCCCTTGTTGAATTGTATTGGATATTCCTTGCCATCTTTTAGGATCATCTTCGTGATCACATCATCTTCTGGTCTTGGCTTTAGGGAAGGGCCCTTTGAGGGGTATGAGGACGCCGAAGCTTCCTCCATGTGCTCCAACACACTATTCACCTATCGAGGGTCTAGAGGTCGACCATGGCCGTACTCCGCTCTTCGGGCTGCAGCTTGGTCTCTTGAAATACTTAGGACTCCACCTTGCGTGGGCATTTTGAGACACAAATAGTTATGATGTGCTATAGATCCGAACTGGTTTAGCATTCCCCTCCCGAAATTGCATTATAGGCATACGGGGTGTCAACGACATCAAAGATAACCTCCTCAACCCTTGCCAGGGGCCCCTCTCTAAAGGCAACCTCAAGACCTATCTGGCCGAGGGCATCGAGAGGAGGACCTGCGAAACCTTGGAGTGGTGGAGCTGCCGGAAGTAGGTGTCTTCGGGGAATGCACATCTGGTCGAAGGCCTGGACGAAGAGTATATCTGCGGAGCTTCCACCGTCCACCCATATCCTTCAAACTTCAACTCCCGCTACATCGGCTGAAATAACAAGGGGGTCAGCATGTGGGAATTTCACTCCCGCAACATCATTGGCAGTAAAAGAAATAGGTACATGAGACCACTTGGGCATTTCTGCCGCCGAACTCGAGGTCCTTATGTGCCCTACTTCATGGACATAGTCTCTTCGCTGTCGTTTCAACATGTTACCGAGGGTCCGCCCTCTGGAGATGGGCAGGACCACTTGCTTGTCGCGATCTTGGGGATCCTCCTACTTCAGTGGTGGCATAATGTTGGCTACCGGGAGTTGCATCGGTGCTTTGGGGTTGCTGGCCCAAGCCACGGCTTGCACAAGCTTCGAACGCACTGCTAGAGGGGCTTAGTCTCAAGTACCTCGCCCAGAGCTTCGTCCTAAGTACTCGCCCTGAAGGGTCAATATAGACTTGCAATTTTTCGTGTCATGGCTTCTATTTTCACCATGCACACAACAGAAGAAGGTTTGGCGCCCGCCAACCATTCTCTCTTGGGGCATCGAGGTATCAACCTTGTTAGCTTGCGCCTGTTGAAAGTTGAAAGGCATCTTCGGGGTGGAGGGTGCAATATTTATTACCTCAGAGCGGAAGTGCTTCTTTCCTCGTCTATGATCATTAAAGTGATTATCAAGGGGGGCTTGTGGAGGAGTCGGGACTTTTGGCTCCATCTTCAGTTCTCGTAAGGCTGGGGTAGGTGTTACTATTCTTCGGAGGCAGCCTTCCTCTACCTTGGCATACTATTCGAAGTATGCCATCAGCTGTGCTATAGACGACACTGGCTTCCGGTGAAGTTTGCTAAGGAGGTCTGGGTTCAACACCCCTTCACGCGCTGCATCCACTACTAATGAAGTAGACAAGCCTTTGATCTGAGACTTGGTGTGGGCGAAGCGTGTAAAATACTCCCGAAGTGTCTCCCCTGCTTACTGCTTCACTTGGAAGAAACTTCCGGTTGACATTGGAGCTACGAACATAATGTGGAAGTTACTCATGAACTTCCTCTTCAGCTGCTCCCATGACTTTATCGATCCTGGCTTTAGAGACTTGAACCATCGGAGAGCCACACCTTCTAGCGCGAGGGGAAAGCACTTCGCCATTATGTTCCGCACCCCTCCGATGGCTTCTATTGCCAAGGCATATGAGCGAGAGAAATCTCCGGGGTCGGACCCACCAGAGTATTTGTGCAACTTCGAGGCCTTAAACCTGGGGTCAAAGGGCACTTTCTGCAAGTCCAGATGCAATGGAGACTCGTCATCGAAGGATGCGTTCTCGGCTGCCTCTGAGACTTGAAGAGCTTTAGGATAATTACCAGGACCGTCGTCTTGAGGCACCTCTAAAGCAGGAGTGAAGGCTTGAGGGCGAAGTCTATCTGCAGCCTCTTGCCTCCACCTTGCTACTTCCTCCTGAAGCCGTGCTACCTGGGTAGCCGCGTCCTCAGGAAGGTCTTCATCTCCTCCGAAGGGGATCTCCGGGTCTTGGGAACTGGGGTAATTAGTTTGAAGCACTGAGGGAGCTGCTTGGGGACCTCTAGGTACTCGAGGTCTGATGACCCATTCTGGAGTTGGTGGAATGACTGAGGGTCATGTACTGTTGGTCCTGGGGGGGAGGATCGATGGCTAGGCTCCGCTTGGGAGGAATGGCTAACGAAGTTAAGGTCCGAAGACCAAAGACTTCGAATGATTTGGGAAGGCGAGAAAAGCCCCTTTCCGAAGGGTGCGTAGAAGCCTGAGACTCGAAAGCTCCCTCCAGAAGTGCTCTTCGAAGTGCAGTTAGCGGCGGAGAACTAGCTTTTAGAACTAAGTGATGAGGACATCACTTCACATGATACACACATGGAGCCTGTAACACCCCAAAAATTAAAAAGAATAAAATAAAAAGAAAATATTATTTAAATCATTTCTGAATTTCTTATTAAAGGAAAAATCCCAAAAGAACCCAAATAAAGCCAAACAGGGAGAAATACTTAAAGTCTGGACTTGAAAATTTTATGAGATGAACTAGAGGCCAAAATATAATTTTAGGAATTTTTATAAATTTTTGTCAAACAGTGATTCAACCCTTAATCAAATATTCGAATTACTGGAATTATTTTAAATCAGAAATCAATTTTTAATCCTATTGGGCCGAAACCCTGAAACTCCCTCCAGCGGCCTTTTTGGCCCAGTCCATCACCACCCACCCACTGACAAACGGGACCCGCCTGTCGGCGCCGCCCTCCCCTCTCTCCTCCCGCCCGCGCCCCGCCTGGACCCACGCGTCAGCCTCTGTGCGCCCACGTTCGCCCACTGACATCCATGGCCCATCTGTCGGCCCCCTTCCTGTTTGGATCGCTCACTGACAGGTGGAGCCCACCTGTCAGGATCGTCTTCCTCCCGGGAAGGGGATCCCCCTTTCCCTTCTCCGGCGATCTCCTTCCTGTTTCGCCGCCAGCCGGCCGCATTCGCCCGGATTTGCCCCGGATTGCCTTCCCTGGTCGCCGCCGCCCCCTTTCCTTTCTTAGCCGACACGTTTTCGCGCGAATAGAAGGCTATCCGAAGCTTTTGGGAACCTCGCCGGAAAAGGAAGGAGCCCCTCGGGTTCTCCGGCATTCCTTGCCATTTGGACGCCGGCGACCCCCTATAAGAACCCCTCGCCCTCACCGCGCTCAGTCCACACCGCCTAAGCCCTAGCCTTCGCCCTCCAGAGCGCCGCCATCTTCTCTTTGGCATTTTTGCTCTGCTTCGCCTCCGGCGAGCCCTCACCCTCGCCTCGGACCTCCTCCGTCCACGACGTCGCCACCTTCGTGATCACCTGAGCCCGCCCGTCCTCGGCCACGACTCCGTTGATCGAGAGGACCGCCAGATCGCCTCGCCGCCGACGAACCCGAACGGTCCCCTCCGCCCCTCTTCGACGCCGGTCGCCGTCCGCTCGCCGCCACCGCCCCCACCGGTACGACCAAGTTCCCCTCTCGTCACTGGTTCCATTTTTGGCCTTAGCGTCGACATCCTATCCACGCCGTCGCCGGAATCCTTCGCCGTTGGACCGCCGGAGCCGAGAACGAAGGGGGTAAACACCCCTTTTGCTCGTGCCGTGCCGGACGGGTCCCTGGCCGTCCGATCCAGATCGGAGGGCTAGGATTAAATCCCTTCGGGATCTAATCCAGGCCCTCGGATCCGGTCAAACCGGTATCGTTGAATCTCGGCCGTAGATCATGACTTAAAACGCTGGAGCGATCCCGTGCGTCCGCGTATACCCCTTCGCCACGTTTTAATCTGGGCCGTTGAAACTCATTTAAAAACCCCGCCTCGCATCTGGCCGCTGGATCCTGATCCAACGGTCCAGATCTGATCGGTCCACGCGCATAGTCACGGGTTCACGGTGAACCTGGTTCACCGTGGACCAGAGACTGTTTTTAGTTTAAATAAATCCAGAAAATTGATTTAAACTTTGAAAATTCATATCTTGCTCAATTTAACTCCAAATTTCACCATTCAAATTTTGTTAAAACCAGAAAATTATTCTCTACCCATTAATGCAATAAAACAGTATGTTTCTGTTGCCCAAAATATTATTAATAAATAAATGAATAAAAACCCCTTTAGGATAAATTATTATTCCAACAAAATAAATTATGAAAAATCCTAAAAAGGTTAAAATTCACTGTTATATGTAAAGACTCAGAATAATAAATATTACTTCACCCACAACAATGTATGTTCTTTTATCTGGTGAATTTTATCTATTTTATTGAATGTGGATGTATTGTTTATTTTCCGTATCAAGAAGACTACGAGTTCGTCGAGGAGCAGGAGTTCTACCCCGAGGTTCCTCCATCCCCATTTGCTGAGCAAGGCAAGTCATCGACCGTCTCTGTGGAAACAGTTGATCATAATTGAGCCCATGTTTTAATAAATTATCGCTATAACCCATAGGTTAATATTGCATTAGTCCAATGATCAAGCCTTACACTTATATTTATTAGATTCCCGTCCTTGTGTGCAAACCCAAGCCATGCTTATTGAGCCTTAACTCCTTGTCACTCTACTATTAAAATATTAGCTAGTGCCCAATGTACCGGCACAACTGCTATAGGATAAAAAGAATGAGTCGTAGATAGCTGGATTCTGTATATGAATTTCCCCCGTTATTCTCGTCTCTGGACTCTGTTGGAGTTGGCTAAGTATAAGTATGGTGGGTTCCGGGTGCAAGCTCGGGCACTGGTTTGTCGCACCCGGGGCACTATAAGGACCGGTCTGCGGGATCTGTTGCAAAGCACTTCCGTACCAACCACAAGTCTAATGGGTAAGTCCTAACTGGAAGTATGGAATACTCCGGCTCGATGCACCATAGAGGAGGGGGCAAGGGGCTAGCCTGCGGGCGACTTGTACCGACGAGGCTCAAGGGGGGGTATGGTGGGGCTCCGATGCGTCGGGACACCATATGAAACCCATAAGAGGGTGCTATTGAGTCGGGGAGGACTATATGGAAGGTTTTGGCACGAGTTCCCGTGTGATGGGTCATCTCGTTACACTTCGGTGTAGGTGATGAGTGCGTGCCTTGTGGGTACAGTGGTACATCTCTGATCAGAGTAAATCAATCTTTTCGAAAAGCCGAGCCCACGGTCAAGGGCGGGTTGTGTGACTACTCGCAGTTAGAATACAATTGTTTGAATGGTCAAGTTATTCATGGCACGTAATGACTGTTGAGCGAGGTGGGGCTGACTGTACCCCTCGAGTTAGAAGATGATGATGCACACACACATGTTTACTTTTCCGTACTAATAAATTGCTCACAGTTTAAGCTTTACAATTATGCTGCTTCCGCTAAACTAGCCACTATCTCCCTTGTTATTACCTTGCATTATACTTGCATTCGGTGGCTTGCTGAGTACATATGTACTCACCCCGTTGACTTACAACATCAGAGCCCGTCTACTACGAGGAGGATGCAGGTCTGGAGTAGCGACCCAGTCAAGGCGAGACTGGAAGGAGGCGTTCATCTAGGACCCTTATTTTATTAGTTTCTCTTCACCTTTATTCACTTTTGTATTAATGCGGTCTACGAACCGTGAATGATTGCCCGTATTGTACGTGGTCGCATGATGAACGTCTTGTTTTATTGATTTTCTATGGAATTTCAATAAAGTCCTGATTTATTAAATCGGGGCGCGACAGAGCCTCCACCTACAATTCAACTACAAGGACCAATCACACGCGCCCGTGCCCGTCGCTTGAACCATGAGGTTAATTCGTTCCTTAGCAACTTTGATTATATTTGTTTGGATGGGATGCTACTGAATACTAGTGATATTTTGTTGCTTAGGAACATGGGAGATGGAATAGGAGAGTTGGAGTTGAAGACGGAGCCGCACGGATGATTTGAAGTCAAGAATTCGCTGGTTCGGACTACATCGACCACCTTTCACCAAAATGGGCATAACTTCCTCATACGAAGTCCGATTGGCGCGTTCTTTGACTTTTTGGAAAGATAAGGATAAGACGGATCGTTTGCCATTGGTTTCACCTCATTTGGAGTCTCGAGTCGTCCTGTGTATTTAAAACAGTACTGCGTGACAGAACTGGGCCATGTTGGCCATAATCTGAGTCTGTACGTCTTCTAGCCCACAGCCCAAGTCTGTTCCCCTTCCACAGGCCGCCGCCCTATATATTCTCACGCCAGCCAACTCTAGGGTTAGGTTTTGCTTTGTTGCATCTACACTGTTGTGTTTAGATCCCGCCTCTTGCACCGGACCGATTGGCTGCTGCATTGGCGTTTGTGAAACCTCACCTTATCTTCGTTTGTCTGTGTTTTGGCATTCGATTTGTATCCTTCCTGTTCTTGCTTGTGTTCTTGGGTTCGCTTGCAGGAATTAGCCTTCGTGGCGAGGTCAATCGTGTCCTGCGTGGTTGATAACCAACGGAGACAGTGGTGTAACGATTGCAAGGTTTTGATCCGCCGGACCGGAGCCTTGGATCGCCAACGTCGAGATTCTCCACCAACCCAAGTTTATCCTTTACCTAGCGGAAGATCGGGACCACTTCCCCATCACTAAGTCCCCCATGGATGTCGCCAACTGTTGGCATAAAAGGTTACGCTAACAGGTTCTCTAAGATTAAGAACTAACAAATAAAGAGTTTGTGAAGCGAACTATCTCAAGCCTCTGAATAGGATAATAGCTCGAAGTAGTTCGAACTTGTGTATTGAATATCTGAGTATTCGATGCCCATTACATGGTGAGAAGGGGGGTATTTATAGGTAAAAATCTTAAGGAAAATACCTTTTTACCCCTCAGTTACAACTGACATAGTGGAAATTATTTCGGTATGCCTAATATGGCTAAAATGGTAAAAGACTGAAATAATCAGAAAGAAGATAAGTCTTATGTCCTTGCTGACAGTTATCCACTGCGGAGATTAGACCTTCGAAGTGTATCTTCGACCGGGAGTCTAGATAGATCTTCTGGACTTGATCACACACCAACCCGGAGGTAGGTCTTGGACTTCAGTCTAGTAAATTGCCTTTGTCTCATGACCTTGAAGATCCTGGGGATGAAGTATTTTCCCCCAACACTATCAAATCCAGATTTAGGCCTTATAAACAACCTCCTCGTCGCTTTAATTCGGCCATCTATGACCGAATTAAAGAAGAAGTGGAGAGGTTGCTCAAAGCCAAGTTTATTAGGCCATGTAGGTATGATGAATGGGTCGCTAACATTGTGCCTATAGAAAAGAAGGGAAGCGGCAAGATGCGAGTTTGTATTGATTTCAAGGATCAAAATAAGGCCACTCCAAAGGACGAGTATCCAATGCCAATAGCCGACATGCTAATCAACGATGCTTCAGGACACAAGGTACTAAGTTTTCTTGATGGCAATGCTGGTTATAATCAAATCTTTATGGCCGAAGAGGACGTCTACAAGACAGCCTTTCGATGCCCTGGTTTTGTTGGTTTATTCGAGTGGGTTGTTATGACTTTTTGTTTAAAGAATGCTGGCACTACGTATCAACGTGCCATGAACTTAATCTTTCATGACTTGTTAGGAATTATGTTAGAAGTTTACATAGATGATGTCGTAGTCAAATCGGACGCTATGGGAAACCATTTAGCCGATTTGAATGTTGCTTTCGATAGGATGCGATAGTATGGCTTAAAAATGAACCTGCTCAAATGTGCTTTTGGCGTGTCAGCTGGCAAGTTCTTAGGATTCATGATTCACGAAAGAGGTAGAAATTGATCCTAAGAGGCTTGAGAAGATTAGAGACTTTGTAGCGCCGATGTGCAGAAGTTGCTAGGCAATATGAATTATTTGTGTCGCTTCATATCTAACTTGTCTGGCAAGATTGATGCCTTTGTCCCCATACTCCGGTTAAAGAGTGAAGCCGAGATCACTTGGGGGGCAAGTTAGCAAAGCTCCTTTGAAAAGATTAAAGAGTGCTTATCAGCACCACCCGTGGTGAGAGCACCAAAAGTCGGGATTCTGTTTTGGCTATACATTGTCGTTGAAGATAGCGTGATTGGGGCCGTGCTAACCCAGAAGGTGGAAGGAAAAGAGTACGTCATCACGTTCTTGAGCTACCGCCTGCTAGATGCCAAAACTAGGTACGCGTTTATAGAACGTTTATGTCTATCACTTTACTACGCATGTACCAAGTTACGTCACTATCTTATCCCTACTACATGTATTGTCACTTGACAAACCGATGTTATAAAATACATGTTGCAAAAGCCGATTCTAAGTGGAAGAATCGGGAAGTGGGCTTACCCTTTGATTGAGTATGATTTGGCCTATGAACCTCTAAGGGCTATGAAAGGCCAAATTGTCGCTAATTACATAGTTGATCACCACATAGATGTTAGTTGGAGTGATAGTGTTGCTCTAATTGAGGTAGTACCATGGAAACTTTATTTTGATGGTTCAGCTTGCAAGAGTGGCTAAGGTATTGGAGTGGTTCTCATATCACCTAGTGGAATGCACTTTGAAACCTCAGCTCATTTATAATTTCCCTCTACTAATAATCAAGCTAAATATGAGGCTTTGTTGCTAGGACTTGAATTGCTATAATCCATAGGTGTTAACCATGTTCATGTGCATGGTGATTCTCTGCTAGTAGTACAACAAGTAGCTAAAAGTGCTTAGTGTCTTAATGGCTTGCTGAATAGTTACTTGGATAAATGCTTAGACATAGTTGCTACTTTTGATGACTTCAAAATTTCTCATGTATCAAGAGAGGCCAATTCCATTGCAAATGATTTGGCTCTACGAGCATATGGCTATCAAGTTAGGAGAGGAAAATTTTCTATATAGGAAAAGTCGATGCTTGGTCTCACTATCGAAGCCAGAAGCATCAGGCAGGCGCGAGGTCCGTCGAGCCCTGTGGGTCAGACCCCTTCGGTCACCGGAGGGTGTCATGCGTCGGAGCCCTCGTACTAGAGTACCACATCTGCTGAAGAGCTTGGCCCGCTAGAGTCCCTGCGCCGAAGCCCGCTAGACATCAGAGGCTTTCGGGAACCAAGACCCTCCAGCGATAGGCTTCAGACCGATCGGCTCCGCACGTCCGACCGAATCAACCTTCGGCAGAAGTAGGGAAGGCACGGGGGGCACTCCGAAATATGTAGTTTAGACATCACTCTAGGGAAGGAGTTGGCAAACCTTCCGGAGGTCCATAAGGGAGATTGGAGGATTCCAATCGTCCAATATTTGAGAAACCCCAGTCAAAGGGTTGACTGGAAAGTTCGGTGACAAGCGTTGAAATTTGTGTTGCTAGATGATGTACTATATCGCCGAACTGTTGATGGAGTACTTTTAAAGTGTTTAGACGATGAACAATCCCATGTATCTACGTGAGGATTCTATGGAGGGCTTTGTGGCACTCATCAGTCGGCCCAGAAAATGAGTTGCATGCTCAAAAGAGCAGGTTTCTACTAGCTGACTATGACTGAGGATTGTTTTAGATATTATAGAGGGTGTGAAGCATGCCAGAAGTTTGGCAATATTCAGCTAGATCCCGCTTCATTGCTTAACCCTATTATCAAGCCATGGCCATTCCGAGGTTGGGGTTTAGATTTCATTGGCTAGATCCATCCTCCTTCTTCAAAAGGGCATCAGTTCGTGTTGATGGCGACAAACTACTTCACCAAATGGCCGAACTCGTGCCTCTCAAGAATATGACTCACAACGAGGTGCTTGATTTTATCTTGAAGCACATTATACACAGATTTGGTATTCCCCAAACTCTCACTATGGATCAAGGTAGTTCATTTGTTTCCAAGGAAGTGAGAGACTTCACTGAACTTTATTGCATTAAGTTGGTAAACTCTTCGCCGTACTATGCTCAGGCCAATGGTCAGGCCGAGTCTAGTAATAAAACTGTGATTAAGCTCATTAAGAGGAAAATCAAGGAATTCCCTAAGAAATGGCATGAAGTGCTTTCTGAGGCACTATGGGATTGTAGAATTGCAAAGCACGGTGCTACCAAAGTTAGTCCATATGAGTTAATATATGGAAAATAAGACGTTCTACCTGTAGAAGTGGATCTTGACTCTTTAAGAGTTCTAAAGCAAGATGGCTTATCGGTCGATGAGTATGAGACTCTTTTGAAAGATAATCTAGAAGAAGTGACTGATAAGAGGCTAAAGGTTTTAGCAGCTATAGAAATAGACAAGAGAAGAGTAGCTAAAGCTTACAATAAAAAGATTAAACCAAAATCATTTCAAGTAGGTGACTTGGTTTGGAAGACAATTTTTCCATTAGGCACTAAGATCCCTAAATTTGGTAAATGGTCACCTAGTTGGGAGGGCCCATTCAAAATAGCCAAAATCGCTCCAAGTAATGTATATGTGTTAGAATCTCTGCAAGAAGAGCAGGTTCAAAGAGCTTTGAATGGTAGATACTTGAAAAAATACTTCGCGATTGTGGCAAACAGCTTGAAATGTTGAAAGGCCGACATGAGAGGTATCGTCTTTAGACCATTATGCTTTTAGTTCACTCAGTTCATGTGGGATCAGAACGACAACTAGAGGGTAGGTGAATAGGCGCCTCGACAAATTCTTGAGAATATGATGGCCTTTTCAAATCACCCAACGCACCTCTAAATGAACAAGCAGAAGCAGATATAGTAAAGACTCCGATAAAAACAGATGCTGGGAAAGAAAAATAAGGGAGAAAAATATTTCTAGATTCAACTTTGAGCCTTCAAGATTTTCTGGAAATGACCACCTTCCAGAATTTTTATAGTATATAGATGAGCCAAAAACAATATGTAGCTCTATTCAGAACATTTTGCAAACTTCAAACATGGAACCCTTGTAACTTGGACAACAATCGCCTCAAAGATTGAATCCAGACTGAAAACAGAACACAAAACTTGATAGAAATCAGCAGTTTTCAGAACTTTTTATGCACTTTGTTGGATAGGAAAATATATGCAGCAGTGGTCAAAACCTTCTGCAAATTTCGAACATGAAACACTTGAAACTTGGACAACAAAAGTTATGTAGAACTCAGGTCCAAGAATAGTACCAAAATACATCAAGACTCGCCTCAAAGATTCAATCCAGACTGAAGACAACTCAATCAACAGAAATCAGAAGTTTCCAGAACTATTTAGGCACATTGTTGGACATAAAAATATATGTAGCAGTGGTCAAAAACTCTTGGAAATTTCCAAAATGGAACCCTGGAAACTTGATCTTCAAAGGATATGAAGAACTTGGATCCAAAAACAGTACCAAAACAGTAAAACACAACAAAATTTGATGGATTTGGTATTTGGTTCTCCCCAAAAGTACAAAAAATCTCCCACCTGCCCATGGATATGGTCCCCTATTTATAGGCCAACCATGGGGGGTATTTTCTAAAAAGAACCCTCTAGAATTGAAAATTACACAAAAGACCTATTCCTTGTAATATATATTTTTAGAATTAGAAAATTCTGAAAAATATATTAAAGGAGTACACTAACTCTAGACTCACAACCTTTTATTACACATTGACTCAAAGTAAAAAGACTCCAAACTATTAAAATCAACAAAACTAGATTTTTGACGGTGTTCAGCAAAAACGGACAAAGCCTCTCAACCCTTCGACTCGTGACACCGCTTCGCGACTCTGAGCACCAGCAAACCACTTCCGCTCTCGATCCCCTCGAGCTGCCGGAATGCTTGTCCTGGCCACCCTCTCGCAAACCCGGTCATCACGCCGTCGCTGTCAGCCGTCCATCCAAGTCTTGCTCCGTCTCTTCGTGCACTCTTGAGATCTTCTCCAACTTCACCTGGCCTCCCTGATCCTCTAGCATTAATCTCCTCGCTCGACCCTCGATCACCCGCCGTGGAATTCACAAATAAGACAAGCCAAAAAAAGAACGCGACGCACCGCCGAAACCTCGACACACAACCAACCATTTTACATCGATCCCCTCGATGCACTCAACCGCTCTCAACCACTCAACCGCTTAGACGCTCATCCTTGTCAATCACTCATCATCTAGACCGAAAGCACCCTTGGTTTCACAATCTCCCCCTTGATGAGTGCATTGACAACCCCAAAGCAAAGACATGATGAGGATTGCAAGTTACGTGCACAAGTGACCATAAAAACTCATAAAAGAGCAAAACATGTCACTTGGTAGAAGATCTCCTTGCTTGGGCAAAAACCTTATGCAAGGCAAAGCAAAAGCACAAAATTATCTCGATGCAACATGCAAAGCAAAAAATTTCAACATGAACGCCAACTCCCCCTTAACCAAGCAATCCAAAAGCCAAAGCATCCAAAACATCATGTGAACAATTTCTCCCCTTTGACAATGCAGGCATCAAGGAGATAAAAAGATGCAAAGAGGGGAAATAGGGTAAAACAGAGATGTGAGCTTCTGAAACATGAGCATCTGCAATTACAGTACAAACAAGCATTCGCCTTGAATATTGTCTCAAAGTACTGCAAGACAACCTCAGATGAATACCATCTAAACAAAAGGCATGAGCAAGCATTTTTAGATTTTAGCAAATAAAAGTATCACCACTCAGACTAGTATACTAGACATGTCAAGGCATGAGATGCAAAAGCTAAACAAGCACACACTAGATAAGCGTATCCCACTTCAAAGTGGTTCAGCAAACATGATATGCAATAAATTTTAAATTTTTCATTTTTGTGCCAGAGGTTATTTGCTTGTAAACCTTATGCTAATCGACCATGCTAAACCTAGGTTTAAACCATCAGAAGCTTAAAGCATTGGTCTTGGCAAACACTATCACGTACAGGTTCTTACCAAAGTGCTATGGTAAGCCGTCCAGAACAAAATGGTGTGACAAAGAAAACACACATGAATCCTTTCAATTTCAGCATACAACATCATGAATGCCATTCATTTTCATTTTCATTTTCATTCATTTTTCATTTTCATTTTCATTTTCATTCATTTTTCATTTTCATTTTCATTCATTTTCATTTTCTTTCATTTTTGATGAAATCAAGTTGCGTATTAGCATCCAAGATAGAAAGGACCTAGCTATCAGGTGTGTAAAAGATAGCAAAAGCACTCAACCCATTCAAGCTAGTTTCTAGACTAAGCAGTGATCGTTTTCAAATTTTCAGAAATAAAATCCATGCTCATGACAACTATCATATGAAATCATGCTAAGTACAGTCAACAGTATTAAAGAAAATACTACAAAGGCATAACAAAGCATGTACTTGAAAAATAAATTAATCATATGACAGAAGCTCATGAAATGCTACACAACTCCCCCTCAAAACATGCTAGTATCTCTCGGATGCTCAGTGGGAGGGTGAGCTAAAAATTGTTTTGGAATCCAGCATCGCAAAACATGAGATCCAGGCAAAGTAGTAGACTGACCATGCATAGGAGATAAGCCATGATACAAAGTGTGTGGTCTAGCAATAAAGTGCGAACCTAGAAATCGACGAGGTCTCCCAACCTATCGAGCATCAAAACCTCTTACACGTGATCTACCACCATATGAAGCATGGTGTACACCACGAGGGGCAAAATCACTCTCAAAACCGTGTGGGGCCTCAAAATCAGGATAAGAGTGGAAAGCATACTCATGCATACCTAAAGATGGGTAGCGCATGTCCTGAAAGCTCATAGAAAAAGACCGTAGCTCATCCCTGATACGACGAAAGAAAAACCCAACCAAATAACCCACCCGATAACAATAAGAACTGTGACACACTTTCTTGGGTGTGTGAGTATGGGTCTCAGGCGTAAATCTCATAGTTTTCTTGGGTTTTGGCTGAGGAGGTTCATCTGAAGCACGAAGAGATTTCTTTGTCGGTTGGGTAGGATTCTTGGCTTTTTGATCAGTGTCTAACTGGGCTCTCTCTTTCTCAAGGGTAGTGGGAGGAGTGAACACAGTTTTGCTCAAAGTGTTTGGAGTGGTTCTCTCATAACCCAACCCGAGAGCTAACCCTGCCCTGTCAGCACACATTTTGGTTTTAGCCAAAAGAAGGTCCATCCTACCCTTTCCTTCAGTGCATTTTTGTAGCACCTAGATTTAATAAATCCAGACCTTTATTGAAATTCCATAGAAAATAAATAAAAACAAGACGTTCATCACACGACCGCGTACAATATGTAAATCATTCATGGTTCATAGACCATATTAGTACCAAAGTGATAAAGTGAAGAGAAACTAATAAAATAAGGGTCCTAGATGAATGCCTCCTTCCAGTCTCGCCTTGACTGGGTCGCTACTCCAGACCTTCATCCTCCTCGTAGTAGATGGGCTATGGTGGTGTAAGTCAACGGGGGTGAGTACAATCGTACTCACCAAGCCACCGGATGCAAATATAATGTAGAGTAATAACAAGGAAAGTAGTGGCTAATTTTGCGGAAAAGCATATTTGTAAAGCAATTAAATGTGATCAAGTTATTAATACAGAAATGTAAACATGTGTATGCATCATCTTCTAACTCGAGGGGTACAGTCAGCCCACCCTCGCTCAACAGTCCTTACATGCCATGAATAACTCAACCATTCAAACAATTGTAAACTGACTGCGAGAAGTCACACAACCCGCCCTTGACCATGGGCTCGGCTTTTCGAAAAGTTTTAAAACTCTGATCAGAGGTGTACCACTATACCCACAAGGCATGCACTCATCCCATACTCCAAAGTGTAACGAGATGACCCATACCACGGGAACTCGTGCCAAAACCTTCCATATGGACCACCTCGACTCGACAACACCCTCTTATGGGCTTCATATGGTGCCCCGATGCGTCGAGCCAATACCATACCCCCTTGAGCCACGTCGGTACAAGTCACCCGCAGGTTGCCCCTTGCCCCTCCACTATGGTGCATCGAGTCGGTTTGATCCATTCTTCCGATTAGGACTTACCCATTAGACTTGTGGTTAGTATGTAAGTGCTTTGCAACAGATCCTGCAGACCGGTCCTTATAGTGCCCCGGGTGCGACCAACCAATGCCCTAGCTTGCACCCGGAACCCACCATACTTATAACATAGTAGAATAACGGGGAAATACATATAGTAGAATCCATCTATCTACGACTCATTCTTTTATCCTATAGCAGTTGTGTCGGTACATTGGACACTAGCTAATATAATATTGTAGAGTGACAATGAGTGTAGGCTCAATAAGCATGGCTTGGGTTTACACACAAGGACGGGGATCTAATAAATATAATGTGTAGGGCTTTGAGATTTTACTAATGCAATATTATCCTGTGAGTTATAGCGATAATTTATTAAAACATTGGCTGAATGATGATCAAAATGGGGGTTGTGACTTGCCTTGCTCAACAAATGGTGATGGAGGAACCTCGGGGTAAAACTCCGGCTCCTCAACGATCTCGTAGTCTTCTCGATACGGAAAAATTAAATAAAACATTCAATAAACAATCAAGATATTACAAAACATGAGCATACAAATTTATGGTTTTTAAATTTGGGGGATTAAGCCTTTATTATTCTGAAGTTCTGTTGAAAATATTAAAGATTAAATTTTTAGGGTTTCTCCTAATTTATTTCATGAATTAACAATTTATCCCTAAGGGGTTTTTATTCATTTAATTAATAAGAATATTTTGTGCTCAAGTAACATACTGTTATTATGGTATTAACATGTAGAGAATAAAGAGATGAATTTAACAAAATTTTAATGGTGAAATTTGGAGTTAAAATGAGCAAGTTATGAATTTCCAAATTGTAAACAATTTTATGGAATTTTATTTAAACAGAAATTGTGTTTCGGTCCACGGTGAGCCAGGCTTACGGTGAACTGGTTTACTGTGTGCATGGACCGGATTGATCTGGACCATTGGATCAAGATCCCACGGTCAGGCACGAGGCGGGAGGGCTCAAGTGGCCACGGACGGCCCAAATGGCCCTGTACCGCTTTGACCAGATCAAGGGCTAGGATTAAATCCCAAAGGGATTTAATCTAGGCCCTCCGATCATGATCGCTCGGTCAGGGTGTCGTCCGACACGACATATGCGTAAGGGGTACTCTACCCCCTTCGTCTCCGGCGCCGGTGGGCTCGGGTGCGGCGACGGCGAGTGCCTATGGGCCTAGCTCTCGGCTGAAATGGAAAGAGGAGGGGACGACGATCATGACCGTACCGGTGATGGCGGCGGTAGGCGATTGACGGCGACCGGCGGTGAGGGTAGACGGCGAGGGAGTCTCGGGTGGTTGGCGGTGACGACGATCCGGCTGTCCTTACGGCCAACCGAGGGGTGGCCGGTGATGGGAGGTCGACAGGGATCCCGACGGTGGCGGTGGCGTGGACGGCGGGGGTCTGAGGTGGCGGTGAGCGGTGGCCGGAGGTGGAGCAGGAGAGAAAGCCAAAAACCGGGCGGTGGTGCTCTGGTTTCGCTCTGGCTTGGGCTACGGCGGTGTGGGCGGAGGGCGGCGAGCAGAGGGGTTCTTATAGGGGGGGTCGCCGGCGTATAAACGGAAGGGAACCGGGGTTTCCCTATTTTCCCCCGTCGGTGAACTTTCCTTAGGCTTGGGTTCTTTCCATGCATGGTGAAAACGCGTGGTCTCTGGTGGAATGTGATCCCTGGCGGTCGGAGATCAAGATCCCGGGCTCGATTTTGTGGTTGGTGCCGGCTTGCGGTGGATTTGGAAGGTGGGGGTCACCGGTGATGGAAAGGGGATCCCTTTCCATCGGGGAAGATGATCCCGATAGGTGGCCCCCACCTATCGGCGGGTGAGCGAAAAAGGAAGGGCCGACAGGCGGGCCCGGGCGATCAGTGGCCGAACGCGGGGGAGGGAGAGGCTGACGTGTGGGGCCGAGGCGGGGTGCAGGCGGGAGAGAGAGGAGGGGAGCGGCGCCGATAGGGGGACCCCACATGTCAGTGTCACAAGGCTTGGACTGGGCTGGGCCAGGGTAGATTGGAGGTTTGCGGCCCAAGTTTATTTAAAATGCATTTTCTAATTAAAATAATTCCAGTAATTCATTTATTTGATTAAAGGTTGAACCACTGTTGATAAAATTTGTGAAAATTCCTAAATTATATCTTGGCCTCTAGATTCCACCATAAATTTTCTAGGTTAAAATTTGAAGTAGTTCTTCCTGTTTGGCTTTATTAGGTCTCTTTTAGTATTTTTCTTTAATTTCATAAATCACTTATATTCCAGAAAATTCATTTCCTTTATTTTATTTATTTTTAAATCTTGGGATGTTACAATCCTATCCCCCTTACAGAGAATCTCGTCCTCGAGATTCGGATCAATCCTCGAATAACTCTGGATGTTGCGCCTTTAGTTCTTCCTCTTTTCCCATGTAGCTTCCTCTACGGGATGATTGCTCCTCTGAACTTTACAGAAACGGATGACGCGACTCCTGGTGGTCCTTTCCTTGACTTCCAAGATTCTAACGGGCTTCTCAACATAGGTCAGATCCTCCTGTATATTCAATTGTTGAAGGTCAACTTGCTCTGCTGGGACTCGAAGACACTTCTTTAGCTGTGACACATGAAACACGTCATGTACCCCAGCCAATGAGGGTGGTAGCTCTAACTGATAAGCGACCTCACCTTGACGTCGAACAATGAGGAAAAGTCCAATGTATCGAGGTGCCAACTTCCCTCTCATGTTAAACCGTTGAGTGCCACGGAGAGGAGTAACTCGAAGGATCAAAGCAGACTCTTGTTCGTAGTATATCTTCGAATGCACACTCTTCAGAGACCTTCCCTGCTTGCTAATATGGAAGACTTATCTTTTTTCTCATTAGATTAGTCTTTTACCATTTTAGCCCTATTAAGGGTACCGAATAGTTTCCACTATGTCAGTTGTAATAGAGGGGTAAAAATGTCTTTTCCTTAAGGTTTCGGCCTATAAATACCCCCCATTTTACCCTGTAATGAGGATCGAATACTGAGTTATTCAATACACATATTTGGACTGCTTCGAGCTATTATCAAATTCGGAGGCTTGAAATAGTTCACTTCACAAACACTTCGTTTGTTAGTTTCTAATCTCCGAAACCTGTTAGTGTGATATTTTACGCCAACAGTTGGCGCCATCCGTGGGGAACCTAGTCCAAAAAACTTTGTTCTCTATCAAGTTCTCAAACCATGACTCCCAAGCGGATTTCCAGTGGTAGTCCTACTCGGAGGTCCCCTCGGACATCTGGAGTAAGATCTTCGAACACAGTCGAGGTCGGAGGATCTTCAGTAATTCCTCCACCTCAGACCCCCGAAGGGATTCCCCTTCCTCGAGCATACGGAGTTCCTCCCCCAACTCCATCTATACTTTGGCCAGTCGGAGTCCCTCTTCCAGCTCAGATTCCACTTCGAACTGATACGTACAGTTCTCAAGACCCGGAAGGTCCTTCCGGAGGAGATGAAGATGGTCTTGGCAACATGGCAGCGCAAATGGCCAGTCTCGAAGCTGAAGTGGCAAGGTGGAGGCAAGAAGCCGCAGATAGGCTTCGTTCTCAGGCCACTCCAGTCATTCCCGAAGTGCCCCAAGATGATGAACTTCCTTATCCCGAAGCCCCGGAGAACGCTTCCTTTGATAGCAAGTCTTTGCTGCATCCCGAGCTGCAGAAAGTGCGCTTCGACCCTAAGTTTAAAACTTCAAAGCTCTGCAAGTATTCTGGAGACGAGGACCCCGGGGAGTTCTCCCGTTCTTATGCGTTGGCAATTGAGGCCAGCGGAGGAGTGCGGGACACCATGGCCAAGTGTTTCCCTCTTGCTCTCAAAGTGGTGGCTTTGCGGTGGTTCTGGTCCCTGAAGCCAGGGTCAATTAGAACCTAGGAGCAATTAAGGAAAAAGTTCATCAGTAACTTTCAGGGTACCTTCATACCCCCAATGTCTACAGGAAGTCTTTTCCAGGTGAAGCAGCTGCCTGGAGAGACTTTAAGACAATTTTGAAGCGCTTCGCCCATACGAAGTCACAAATTCGAGGGTTGACTACATCCTCCGTAGTTGATGTAGCCCGAGTGGGAGTTACTCATGTGGGCCTCCTTGATAAATTTCATCAGAAACAGATATCTTCTGTTGCTCAGTTGATGTCTTATTTTGAAGAGTATGCTAGGTCAGAAGAAGGGTGGCTTTAGAGAACTGCTTCAACTCCGTCAATCCTCCAAGAAGTCAAATTGGAAGTGAAGACTTCAACACCATCGCAGGGGCCTAACTTCGAAGTCCAGCATGACATGCGTCGGGGGCAAAAGCATCCTCGTTCAGAAGTCTTGAACATTGCACCTCCGCAGAAATTTGCCCCTAAGACTTCATAAGCTTCAGGAAGCAAGACCAGCGGATGGAGGCCACCAGGGAAGCCGGCTGGCAAAGCCCAGGCCTTCTTCTGCTGCGTCCATGGTGAGAATCGAAGTCACGCAACTGATGCGTGCAAGTCTATACTCGCTTTAAGAGGCGAGTATCTTGAAAGAACTCGGGTCGAGGCACTACTGACCGAGTTCCTTCCGAGGTGCGTCCGGAGCCAGTCCAGGCCGTGGCACGTATAGGCAACTTCAACACTGCAAGACAACCTATGGTGGTCAATATTATGCCACCTCCGAAGCAGGAAGATGGTCAAGATCGAGGAAAAAGAGTAGTCCTCCCCATTTCTAGAGGAGGGACTCTTGGTAGTATGTCGAAGAGACAGTGAAGAGAATATGTCCGAGAAGTTGGCCATATTGGAACTTCTTCATCCACAGCTACCATGCCCGAGTGGTCCCATGTGTCGATATCTTTTTCCGCAGATGATGTAGCTGGCATAAAGTTTCTGCATGCAGATCCACTTGTCATCACTGCCGACATAGCAGGGACTAAAGTCCGGAGAGTACTGATTGACGGAGGGAGTTCAACAGATATTATCTTCGCCCAAGCCTTCGATCAGCTCTGTATCTCCAGGAAGCATCTTCTCCCTGCAGCTCATCCTTTGCAAGGCTTCGCAGGACCCCCTCTTGATGCCCTCGGCCAAATAGGTCTCGAGGTCGTTTTCGGAGAGGGGCTACTGGCCAGGACGGAGGAGGTGATTTTTGATGTTTTGGATGCCCCGTACGCATATAATGTTATCTTCAGGAGGGGCATGTTGAATCAGTTCGGAGCCATGGTGCGTCATAATTATTTGTGTATTAAGATGCCCACGCAAGTGGGAGTGCTCACTGTTTTTAGAGATCAGGCCACTGCGCGAAGAGGAGAATATGGTCATGGCCCCCTCTTGACCCGAGACAAGTGAACAACGTACAAGGCAACCCATAGGATATCTCTGCTTCAGGTGAACCTTCGAAGAAGTCCTTCCCAAGACCAAGCTCTGAAGGAGAGATTGTAACGAAGGTTATTATCAAGGATAACAAAGACTATTCATTTCAGTTTGGCAAGGATCTGCCTCCAGAGGTCGCTACTTCATTAGAAAAAGTAGTGGAAGAAAATTTGGATGTTTTTGCATGGTCTGAAGAGAACATTACCAGAGTCAGTGGGGATATTATTGAGCATAGCTTACTTGTGAACCCGAGGGTTCGGCCTGTCCGACAAGGACTCCGGAAGCTATTTGCGGAGAGGGCCATCCTTGCTAAAGTTGAAGTGGAAAAGTTGCTGAAGGCTGGGATTATCAGGGAAGTAGCTCATATGCAGTGGTTGGCCAACCCAGTGTTCGTCAGGAAGAAATCTTCTGGGAAGTGGCGCATGTGTATTGACTTTACATCCTTGAATAAAGCATGCCCCCCGTGACCCCTATCCCATGCCCCAAATTGATCAATTGGTTGACTTCACTGCTGGTTTGGAGTTATTGAGCTTCCTCGACGCGTATTCTGGCTACCATCAAATCTGGTTAAAGCGCGAAGATGAAATCAAAACAAGCTTTGTAACTCCTTCGGGAGTCTTCTGCTATGTAAGAATGCCTTTCGGCTTAAGAAATGTCGGGGCAAATTTTTCGAGGTTAATGGCTAAGGCTCTGGGTCATCAAATGGGCCGCAATGTAGAAGCCTATATGGATGACATTGTAATAAAGAGTGCTCTAAAGGACCAACATAGCATAGACCTAGCAGAAACGTTCAATAGCCCTCGGGCATGTGGAGTCCGTCTTAACCCTGAAAAATGTATCTTCGGAGCTCAGGCTGGAAAATTGTTAGGGTATCTAGTTTCAAGCAGAGGGATCGAAGCTAGCCCTACTCAAATAACTGCATCACAAAAGATGGCTCCTCCAGAAAATTTGAAACAAGTGCAAAAGCTAACTGGCCGCCTTGCAGCACTTAGCAGGTTCCTAGCAAGATCTGCGGAGAGAAGTTTGCCCATTTCAAAGCATTGAAAGGGTCCGAAGATTTTGCATGGACACCAGAGTGTCAAAAGTGTTTTGATGATATTAAGAATTATCTAAGTAACCTCGCTACACTCACGGTGCCTGTTGTGGACGAAACCCTATTCCTTTACCTTGCATCTACTGGCTCCACAGTCAGTGCAAGTCCTTGTTAGAGAAGTTGATTTCAATGGGATGTTGGTACAGAATCCAGTCTATTTTGTATCCGAAGCATTGTCTGGAGCAAAAACAAGATACTCTAATCTTGAGAAGTTCACCTATGCTCTAATAATGGCTTCGAGGAAGTTAAGGCATTATTTCCTAGCACATAATGTGATTGTACCAACTTCGTATCCCTTAGGAGATATGCTCCGAAGTAAGGATTCTACGGGAAGAATAGGGAAATGGGCCGTTGAATTAGCACCCTTCGGCATCTCCTTCGTGGCAAGGACAACAATCAAGTCACAAGTGTTGGCAGACTTTGTGGCAGAATGGAATCCCCCTGCAGTATGGGCTCCAGAGAAAACAAATGAAGGAATTTGGACCATATACTCCGATGGAGCTTTCCAAGCATCTGGAGCAGGTGTCGGAGCGGTAATAATTTCACCTTCAGGGCAAAGAGCAATGTACTCCGCAAGGCTCAACTTTAAGTCCACCAATAATACAGCGGAGTATGAAGGATTTTTTAGGACTTCGAAAGGCACGTGCTTTTGGGGCTACAAGAGTTGTTATTAAAACAGATTCTCAAATTGTAGCAGGGCACGTTGATAAAAGTTTTCAACTCCGTCATCCCCAGCTTGCAAAATATTTGGAAGAGATCCGTAAGATCGAAGCAACATTTAAAGGGATTTCCATCCGAAGTATACCAGAGCTGAAAATATGCAAGCTGATACCTTGGCAAAAGCTGCGGCCGGAGCTATGGACTTTTCGGAAGGAGTTTTTTATGAAGAGCTCAGTTCACCTTCGGTAACACATATTCCTTCTGTGGAAGTTCTTTGCATTCCAAGTACTGATTGGCGGAGTTCAATTATGGAATTGTTTTAAGGAGATTCAAATTTGCCTGAAGGGCCACATCTTTCGAGGTTAAAGCTCAAAATTCGAAATTATCATGTAATCAACGGTATTCTATACAAGGCCAGAGTATGTTCCCCTCTGCTCCGAGGTATATCTCAAGCCGAAGGTCAAGAGATTCTCCGAGAAATTCACGAAGGGCTTTGTGGTAGCCATCTGGCCCCTCGAGCTTTGGCAGGAAAAACACCTCGCCAGGGGCTTTATTGGCCTACAATAGTAGCTGATGCAGAGAGCCTAGTCCGCACGCGCCAGGGTTGTCAATGGATGAGAAGAAGAAGTCATCGTCCACCAACAACTCTTCAAGTCATTGCCCCAGTGTGGCCCATGGTCAGATGGGGCATGGACCTTATTGGCCCCTTCCCAGTAGCAAAAGGAAATTTGAAATTCATAGTGGTAGCAATTGAGTATTTTTCCAAGTGGGTCAAAGCAGAACCCCTCACAGCTATCACTTCGAATAACGTACAAAAATTTTTCTAGAAAAGTATTATATGCCGGTTCGGAGTACCTCGGTAGCTCACAGTTGACAATGGGACACAGTTTGATGCAGAGCCCTTTAGGAAATTTTGCGAAGATCTTGGCATACAAATATGCTTCGCTGCAGTGCGCCATTCTCAGTCAAACGGAGCTGTAGAATGAGCCAATGGTAATATCTTGTCAGGGTTGAATCGAAGAATAGTAGGGTTGGCAAAATGGCTTTGGACCGAAGAGCTCCCAAAGATTTTATGGTCCATTCGGACCACCCAAACAAGGTTCACAGGTTTCACTCCTTTCAGACTGTTATTCGGAGACGAAGCTATGACGCCAACGAAGCTTAAAGGAGGATCTCTTCGCAGCATCGAACCAGAAATAGAAGGAGAAAGCCAAACTTCACTTGATTTAATAGAAGAAACAAGACTTTGATCTGTTGCCAATTTGTCAAAGTATCAGCAGCAAACGAAGAGTTGGTTTGACCCCGAAGGTTAAGCTTAACGAACTTAAGTCGGGTCATCTAGTTTTGCGAAGCATTATAGCACCAGGGAAATTAGGAAATAAGTGGGAATGTCCATACATTATTCTCCGTTCAGGACGCCCTGGTTCTTTTAAGTTAGCTAATTTAGAAGGCGAAGAGTTAAAGCATGCCTACCATGCGGAGCACTTAAAGCGATATTTCGCATAAGGGCTCCTATAATCATTTGTAAACACCTTCTGAATTAATAAAGTTCATGGTTCAGATAATGCCTACCTCTCAAACACTTCCTACTTTTAGTGGACGCACTGGAAGAACGATGTTGGCTGTGAGGAAAGTGGCATTAATTTGAACCAATTTTCCGGACTTCGAACCACTGGTTCAAAGCTTCCGACGAGGTGGGAAAGTCATTGAAAAACGGATTCCAAGCCACCGGCTTGAAAGCATCCGTAAAAAGAGTTGAAGGAGACCAAATAACACGGATTCCAAGCTCTGGCTTGAAAGCATCCGTAAAAAGAGTCCAAGGAGACCACTGTGAATTCTGAACCACTGGTTTGATAGCATTCGCAAAAAGAGTCGAAGGAGGCCAAACAGAACAGAATTTGAGCTGATAAGCTTCGAATATCTGTAAAAAGAGTCCAAAGTGACCAATCGTTTTGGATGCTAAAGTGTCCGGAAAATTAGTCCGAAGTGACTATTTTCCGACAAAAGGTACTAAGTTACCAGTTTTCAGACTCCGAGTAGTAGAAGACATTTTGTGAGATTTTAATCAATCTCTAAGTTGCTAAGGGGCTCTGAGCCTCCAAAATTGTACTCCTAAGTTTTTTTCTTTGCGCATAACCATCTTCGACTGCACTTCTAAGTTGCGTACGCCAAAAGAGGGGCTGGGAAGTAGGGAGACAATTTTAAAAAAAATCATAATCTTTATCATTTCAACAGATTACATTACATTACGAAAAATCTGTGTCTATACCAAGAAGGAATCGAAGACCCCTTCGATCTCTAGAGCTACCGCTAAAGCCGGAATCACTAGTTCTAGAGCCGGGAGTCCTGATAACTTTACGTTTAATTCTTCTCCCTCCCTTTGAAGCTCGAAAATCTTTTGTTCCTGTTGAAGTTCAGCCCAAGTTTGAAGTCGCTCGGGGCTTCTCTCCCAGCTTCGAAGTTCTTCAGGCTTCTTTCCTTGTTCTTCAGCAGTACTCTCTTCTTCGGACCATTCGACGCCTTCAGAAGATGAGGTTTCCAAGTTAACTTCTTTTTCTTCCTCTTTAATATGAGATAATATATCTTTACATATTTCGGGCGCAATTGCACCAGAGCTTTCTCGAGGAATCAGAAATCGAGGTTGTTTGTGAAGTTTTAAAAGATCAAAGGTAGCCCATAGCAGGCGAAGTTCTTCGGTAACGTTTAATACTTCGAGATCATCCATACGAGGTTGGGAAGCCTAAAAACACGACAAATAAGTTTTCATTCATAACAGTTGAAAGCATAATTTTTACATATTCGGACCCCTAAACAAAACTAAACCTGCGGGTCTGGTGGAGGCTAGCTGCTCGAAGCTTGAGACCGAGCTTGTTTCTGGCGAAGCCCTTCATTGATCCAAGCCTTGATCGTTGTTCGACCTTCGGCTCTCCGTGATGCTTGGAAGGCTTGCCAGGCTGCGGCCACATATTCGGAAGGGTTTAGCAGCTGGTTATCATTGAAGGTAATGGGACCTGCCCCCAAGTCTGGTGCTACTGATAGCCCTAGATCCTCATAGTAGCGAAGTACACCGAGAGCAGCTAATTGGCCAGAGAGTTCTCCATACCGAATACCCGCCGTCTTCATCATCTTCGCTGCTACTTGGATCATTTTCAGTCGTCGCAGTAAGGGGACGTTGTCACTCGAAGGTAGTGTCCAAAGAGTACCGAAGTACTCTAAAACACCTAAAAGATTATACATGACCTCCGCAGCTAACTTCTTCGACTTCACCTTGTCTTCATTTAAGGCATCCCTTGACAAAGACAACTCGTCTACCACAGAAGATAGTCTAGCTGCCTCCGTAGCCAAAGAGTTCTTCTGGCTTAGTAGGTTGCTTGCTTCCACCATGGATTTCGTCTTTTCTTCTTGAAGCTTAACCAGCTCAGGCCCCGCCATTGCATGCTCTGCCCGCATTTTCTCTATTTTAGCCCGAAGGACGATTTGTTCGGCTTCGAGCTTCTGATTTGCAGCCTCCAGACCAAGTCTGGCTGTCCTCTCCACTCCAACCATCTCGTCCAAGCCGGAGATTCGAATTTCGGAGCCTTCAAGACTCCTTTGGAGGGCGGTAATCCTCTCCTTAAGACGAATACTTCCTCGCTCATTCGAAATAGCTGCAGCTCGAGCCAAGACTATTTGCTGCGAAGAGAAAAAGCAAGGTGAGAAATTGTTCATAAGTTGAAATTAATCTTGTTTTTGCAGATACTTCGTACCTGGTATGCTGCCCGTTCCAAGGCTGCATTCAGCTCCGAACCCTCAGCCTCCCCAAGTATGGCTACTAAGTCTGTCCCCCCAACTTCGCGGTTAGCTCGATCCAAAGGTTTGAGCAGGGCCCAAAGTCTGGTCCTTCGCTCCAGAAAAGGAGCTAGGAGGGGGAGCATGGACAAAGCCCTTTGATCATCTTCGTTCGGTGAAGGGGTCGGAGTGCTGCACCGCATCTTCGGAGACTTCGGTGGACTAGCCCCCCTCCGTAGATTGTCCTCCGTCTGTCAATTCCGACGGAGTTAATCCCGAGTTCGGAGCAGGAAAGGGGTCCATTTTGCCTTTACCTTTTCTAGGTCCCATTTGTGCAGCTTTTGTAACCGACCCCGGAGATGTCGAGGTCCTAGGAGCAGTTTTTGCAGGAGGAGTCATCTCCATCGGAGCAGACCCTGCCAAAACAAAGGTATTATATATTGCATAATTTTGCAGGGTGAAGAAAAAGGCGGTTTAAGTAAAGTTTACCTCCGAAGTCCTGTCGGCGAATGAGTATGGGGCTACTTGGAGGGTCGAAGGCCACTCTGAAGTCTTCATCGGACTCAGGGTCTGGAATCAAAGGGTTGACTGTTGGAGCTTCCCTAGGAGCAACAGTTTCCGCTTCATCCGGAATCGAAGCTTGTTCAGCTATAACTTCGACTCCGCCTTCAGTAGCAGGGGCTTCTTGATGCGGCAAGTCAGGCTGGACACTCGAGGTCCCGGCCTGTTCGGAGCTACCTGGAGCAGCTGATGCACTCGCTACGTCGCCAGTGTCTACAACAACATTTGCCTGCACTTCATCTTCGGTAATTAGATTCACGAGGAACCTTTGCATTTCCTCTCACTCCATCTTCAGATGAATCAGAGGGCGAAGCCACAGGCCTTGAAGGAGCCACATTCTTTGGCTTTGGGATAACTTTTTCACGGGAGTCTTGGCCAGACCGAAGTCCCAGCATCCCCTTTCCTCTTCTTCAGGCCTTGCTCAGAAGGCACCCAGTCCGGAAGAGGGGGGCTGCAACTCCGAGTATGCCCCATACTCGGTTAAGTCGCTCCCAACTGCCCACCAGCTTCTTTCTCCAGTCCTTTTTAGCCGGAGTTGGAGCCACAAGAATCTTCTCCGAAGCTCGAACAACTTGCTCCAAAGTCATAGGGGCTTGAGAAGCTGAAAGATGAGTTTGCATTAGTCATTTCATCAAACAATCGTATATAAAACATGTTGTAGTTTTCGAAGTTACCTGCAGGGGTCAAGTTCGATGAAATTTTTCGGAGTCCACCCTCCGGATCTTCTTCGAAGGTGATAGGCCAGTTGTCCATCAGAGGTGGAATTTGGAGCCCGATGAACTCCTCCGCTATGTCCTGCATGCTCATGCGGTGACTAATTCTTTGGAGCAGGCTAAGGCGAGCTTCGAGCTGGCCAGGATCTGGGTGGACTTCGGCTGCCTACTCCAACTTCGGCATAAAACCACCGGAGAATCCAATCTGTGTACCATCTGGCGTTGATGGCATTCGCTGGAAATCACAGTTGGAATTCATCTCGGAGTCTGAAGTTGATACTCCCCAAGGCTACTACGATTTTCTCCCCTCTGGAGCCTTGGTAAGTCTTCGGCTGGCAAGATGCCTTGTGCAGCGCTACGAATATTTCCGCTCTTCCTTCGCAGCCCTCAGCCTGGAGCGCCCATTCGAAGATAGCCAGGCGAGATATTGCATTCGGAGATAATTGAGGAAGGGTGACATGGAAGAGATCTAATACCTCCGACAGGAAATCCACCGCTGGGAGTCCTAACCCTGCTTCGAGAAAGCTTCGAAGACGACGACTTCTCCAAGCCGCGGCAAAGGGATGGCTTCCTTTCCGGGTTTGTGGACGTTGATCTCTGAGCTAATTTTCCCCTCGACCACCGATGCGATCGTCTTCCTCTTGCAGGTGGATGGCCCCCAGTTTGTAAGACTGGTCCGGATACTTCAAAGAAGCCGGGAGGAGGTCGTGAGGAGCGATCTATTGGGGATTCCCCGCCGACGCTGCCCCCGCCGGTGCCGCTGCCGCCGCTGCTGCTGCCGCCATGGTCTGTTGCCGGGCTAGGGCCGAAGTCGCCCCAGGAGCCTTGAAGCTTGTTTTCGCCATCGATCCGAACCGAACGCTGAAGGCTAGAGTTTGGAGGCTAATGGTTGAGTGCGTAAAGACGGTGAGAAAGGTATTTTAGAAGTTTCTAGGTCCTCTATTTATAGCCTTGGTTCACAATTTTTTACCGTTCACACTTGCCGTTTCGCATTCTTGACCATTACCGTTTGCAAAGTTAACGTGCCACATAGCTTCTTTTGAAAGGAAAAGGCTAATGACTATTTCTTCTGAGTCTAAAAGGCTTTCTGACTTCTTAAATTGATTCTAGGATTGTTCGAATGTAACTCTCTTAGAAATCAATTCGAAGTTATGAATCTTCGTGTATTCCGAAGGTTGATTAAATTTGTTAACCCCTACGCATGATTATTTTTCTTGCATATACTGCTCTCCTAACTTTGCAGATCAAGCGGACAAGCGTATTCGAGGGGCTACTGTTGGGGGAAAATACTTCATCCTCACGGTCACTACAGTAACAAGACGAAGGCAGACTATTCAACCAAAGTTCTCCAGTATTTAACTCTGGTTTAGTACTAGGTCAATTTCGAAGGATCAAAGCGGACTCTTGTTCGGAGTATATCTTCGAATGCAGACTCTTCGAAGACCTTCCCTGCTAGCTATGATGGAAGACTTATCTTCTTTCTCATTAGATTAGTATTTTACCATTTTAGCCCTATTAAGGGTACCGAATAGTTTCCACTATGTCGGTTGTAATAGAGGGGTAAAAGGTCTTTTCCTTAATGTTTCGGCCTATAAATACCCCCCGTTTTACCCTATAATGAGGACCGAATACTGAGTTATTCAATACACATCTTTGGACTACTTCGAGCTATTATCCAATTCGGAGGCTTGAAATAGTTAACTTCACAAACACTTTGTTAGTTAGTTTCTAATCTCCAAAACCTGTTAGCATGATCTTTTACGCCAACAAATGGCGGTAGAAGTCGATCGTGTCACGCTGGCCATTGGCATCAAGCAGAGCCTCTGCGTGGAGCTCATCCATAGCCTCCAATAGGCGTATAGTGTGGCCGACGACGGAGTGGCACTGGGAGAGTGTGCTGATGTAGACGTTCTGTGGGCTCCCCAGAGTGCGCATGGCATGAAACGATAATCCGTGTCATAGAGCTGGCTGTCGTAGATCACCCGGAGCTCGGTGAGGGCCTGAAGAGCGGTGCGCTGACTGGCCACCAAGAAGGTGGGTCCTCCGGCTCGGTAGGTGTGGGCTGTCTGCGTGGAAGGGCGAATGATGATGGTGACCTCACAGTAGCTCTCGTCCACATCGGGAAAGATCCCGTGGAATGCGAGCTCATGCACGAACCTGAGAAAGTCGACGAGCATGCAAAGCTCGCGGACGAATCCAGCCTCATCGCGGAGAGTCCCACTCATGGTATGGACCGACATCTACAAAAGAGAGAAAATTTGGGTAAAAACTCCAGAAGATGAGAGGGTAAGTAGTTTTGTAAGAAAGTATGGCTGATACCATCTATTAGCGCTCAGATTTAATAAATCCAGACCTTTATTGAAATTCCATAGAAAATCAATAAAAACAAGACGTTCATCACACGACCGCATACAATATGGAAATCATTCATGGTTCGTAGACCATATTAGTACAAAAGTGATAAATTGAAGATAAACTAATAAATTAAGGGTCCTAGATGAACCCCTCCTTCCAGTCTCGCCTTGACTGGGTCGTTACTCCAGACCTTCATCCTCCTCGTAGTAGACGGGCTCTGGTGGTGTAAGTCAATGGGGGTGAGTACAATCGTACTCAACAAGCCACCGGATGCAAATATAATGCAGAGTAATAACAAGGAAGGTAGTGGCTAATTTTTCGGAAAAGCATATTTGTAAAGCAATTAAATGTGATCAAGTTATTAATACAGAAATGTAAACATGTGTATGCATCATCTTCTAACTCGAGGGGTACAGTTAGCCCACCCTCGCTCAACAGTCCTTACATGCCATGAATAACTCAACCATTCAAACAATTGTAAACTAACTGCGAGAAGTCACACAACCCACCCTTGACCATGAGCTCGACTTTTCGAAATGTTTTAAAATTCTGATCAGAGGTGTACCACTGTACCCACAAGGCATGCACTCATCCCATACACCAAAGTGTAACGAGATGACCCATACCACGGGAACTCGTGCCAAAACCTTCCATATGGACCGCCTCGACCTGACAGCACCCTCTTATGGGTTTCATACGATGCCCCTACGCGTCGAGCCAACACCATACCGCCCTTGAGCCACATCGGTACAAGTCACCCGCAGGTTGCCCCTTGCCCCCTCCACTATGGTGCATCGAGTCGGTTTGATCCATACTTCCGATTAGGACTTACCAATTAGACTTGTGGTTAGTACGGAAGTGCTTTGCAATAGATCCCGCAAACCAGTCCTTAAGTGCCCCGGGTGCGACAAACTAATGCCCTATCTTGCACCCGGAACCCACCATACTTATAACATAGCCAACTCCAACAGAGTCCAGAGATGAGAATAACGGGGAAATACATATAGTGGAATCCATCTATCTACGACTTATTCTTTTATCCTATAGCAGTTGTGTCGGTACATTGGACACTAGCTAATATAATATTGTAGAGTGACAAGGAGTGTAGGCTCAATAAGCATGGCTTGGGTTTACACACAAGGACGGGGATCTAATAAATATTATGTGTAGGGCTTTGAGAATTTACTAATGCAATATTATCATATGAGTTATAGCGATAATTTATTAAAACATGGGCTCAATGATGATCAAAATGGGGGTTGTGACTTGCCTTGCTTAGCAAATGGTGATTGAGGAACCTCGGGGTAAAACTCTTGCTCCTCGACGATCTCGTAGTCTTCTCGATATGGAAAAATTAAATAAAACATTCAATAAACAATCAAGATATTACAAAACATGAGCATACAAATTTATGGTTTTTAACTTTGGGGGATTAAGCCTTTATTATTCTGAAGTTCTGTTGAAAATATTAAAGATTAAATTTTTAGGGTTTCTCCTAATTTATTTCATGAATTAACAATTTATCCCTAAGGGGTTTTTATTCATTTAATTAATAAGAATATTTTGTGCTCAAGTAACATACTGTTTTTATGGTATTAACATGTAGAGAATAAAGAGAGAAATTTAACAAAATTTGAATGGTGAAATTTGGAGTTAAAATGAGCAAGTTATGAATTTCCAAAGTTTAAACAATTTTCTAGAATTTTATTTAAACAGAAATTGGGTTTCGGTCCACGGTGAGCCAGGCTTACGGTGAACTGGTTTACTGTACGCGTGGACCAGATTGATCTGGACCGTTGGATCAAGATCCCACGGTCAGGTGCGAGGCGGTAGGGCTCAAGTGGTCACGGACAGCCCCGATGGCCCTGTACCGATTTGACCACGGACGGCGAGGGCGTCTCGGGTGGTTAGCGGCGACGGCGATCCGGCGGTCCTTACGGCCAACCGAGGGGTGGCCGGTGACGGGCGGTCAACGGGGATCCTGACGGTGGCGGGGGCGTGGATGGCGGGGGTCTGAGGTGGCGGTGAGCGGCGGCCGGAGGTGGAGCATGAGAGAAAGCCTAAAACCGGGCGGTGGCACTCTGGTTTCGCTCTGGCTTGGGCTACGTCGGTGTAGGCGGAGGGCGGCGAGCAGAGGGGTTCTTATAGGGGGGTCGCCGGCGTATAAATAGAAGGAAACCGGGGTTTCCCTATTTTCCCCCGCCGGTGAACTTTCCTTAGGCTCGGGTTCTTTCCATGCATGGCGAAAACGCGTGGTCTCCGGTGGAATGTGATCCCTGGCGGTCGGAGATCAAGATCCCGGGCTCAATTTTGTGTTTGGTGGCGGCCGTCGGTGGATTTGGAAGGTGGGGGTCGCCGGCTATGGAAAGGGGATCCCTTTCCATCGGGGAAGACGATCCCGACAGGTGGCCCCCACCTGTCGACGGGTGAGCGAAAAAGGAATGGACGACAGGTGGGCCCGGGTGGTTAGTGGCCGAACGCGGGGGAGGGAGAGGCTGACGCGTGGGGCCAAGGCGGGGCGCGGGCGGGACAGAGAGGAGAGAGCGGCGCCGACACGGGGACCCCACATTCAGTGTCACAAGGCTTGGACTGGGCTGGGCCGGGGTAGATTGGAGGTTTGCAGCCCAAGTTTATTTAAAATGCATTTTCTAATTAAAATAATTCAAGTAATTCATTTATTTGATTAAAGGTTGAACCACTGTTGATAAAAATTTGTGAAAATTCCTAAAATTATATCTTGGCCTCTAGATTCCACCATAAATTTTCTAGGTTAAAATTTGAAGTAGTCTTCCTGTTTAGCTTTATTAGGTCTCTTTTAGTATTTTTATTTAATTTCATAAATCACGTATATTCCAAAAAATTCATTTCCTTTATTTTATTTATTTTTTAATCTTGGGATGTTACAATTTTTCCCCTACTGGGAGAAGGTAGTCATTCTCACGTTTCAATTTTTTTCTTGCTCTCTAGCAAAGCTGAGTTGGTCCTTAAGGATGATGCAGGTGGGACACGCCGGCTGCACATCCTTAGAACACTCAGCACTCTCCAATCTAGCCTTAAGTTCATAAACATGCCTATCTCTCAAATTGATGCTCTCAACAAGCAAAGGACAGTTCAGGCATTCGTTAATGACCACAGGACTAGACTCCACCAACAAAAGCTGCTTTTCAGTTAATTCAAGTTTTTCAACAGTTTGAGCATGTATAAAACGCAGCTGAGCAAGCTCATCCATAACGATAAGACAAGACTCACATTCACCAATTTCAGACTTAGACTTCAACAAAGCAAGTTCAGTAGAAAGTGATTTAATTTTAAGCTTAAGTTCCTTTCGTTCTTTAGCAGCAAGTTTAAGCAGTATATCTTGTGAAATAATACCATCATGTAATTCATCGTTTTGAACAAGTAATTGGTCATGTGATAGACTAACCTCAGATGAGTCAGGCTCATTGTTGTTGTACTTGTCATTGGTCACGAAGCAAAGCCCGTTGAAGTCCTTCATCTTTTTATTCTTTTTTTCACTCTTGTAAAATT
Source organism: Zizania palustris (assembly GCA_019279435.1). Lineage (NCBI taxonomy): Eukaryota > Viridiplantae > Streptophyta > Magnoliopsida > Poales > Poaceae > Zizania > Zizania palustris. The sequence goes on along the minus strand of JAAALK010000084.1, from coordinate 6,183,655 downwards.
CTTCTTCATCGAAGCTTGGCTCTTCACTCGAGGTGTTGTCGATGTCGCTGAGTGCAGCCACGAAAGCTCTAGCCATCCTTTTTGCCACTTTTCCTCTTTTGCTTGTGAAGAAGGATTTTTTTGTCTCTTTTCTAGTGTTTGTGTTCATGTTCATTTTTGAGTTTAGTTTTGGGCAATTTGCTTTAATATGATTAAGATCACCGCACTCAAAACACCCTCGAAAGCCTCCTCTTCTTTGATCTCTTCTATCATTGTAGAACCTAGTGAACTTTTTGACTATAAGAGCAAGCTCTTGATCGTCCAATGTGTCCACTTGCTCTTTTGTGATGGAGACCAATGAAGACAAGGCAAAGCTCCTAGAAAAAGGGCGAACTCCAGATGCACTACCTCCAGATGAGGTGACACTGCCAGGACTAGAAAACAAAGCAATCGAAGGCAACACAACTTTTCCTGCTCCTGATCGAGACGCCTTGGCGATCTCGGTGGACTTAAGCTTACTAAAGAGTTCGTCGCAAGTCAGAGTGTCAAAACTCGCCGACTCTTCAATACTGGAGATCTTCACCTCCCATATGCTACGATCAAGAGCATAGAGAAGTTTGATCGCCCTATCGTGGTTAGAGTAAGCCAAAGTTCCAGTGGCGCGCAAATTACTGACAACCCCATCAAAACGCGCAAACATGGCATCTACCGATTCGCCAGGGCCTTGCACAAACATTTGGTATTCTTGATTATACATGCTCTGCCTCCTAGCCTAAATCTGGGTAGTGCCCTCATGAAAAGTACTCAAGGTCGACCAGATTTCTCGTGCAGTCCAAAGGTGCTAGACCCTGTCGAACTCGTTGCGACTCAGACTGATAAAAAGAATGTTTCTAGCCTTGCTATTAAATTCATATTGTGCCTTCTCAGTCTCTGAGGTACGAGTGTCAGGAATCACATACTGGGATGCAACAATGTCCCAAATCGCACTTCCTTGGCTAAGCAAATAAGCCTCCATGTGCACCTTCCAATAAGCATAATCCCGACCATCAAACATTGGAATCTTCGTGTTCCTTTCCATGTCACCAAAACAAGGATCACAAACTGGTTAACGTCAACTGGTGATCTAACCGGCTCTGATACCAATTGTGGGATCGGAATGGCGACTAGAGGGGGTGAATAGGCGCCTCGACAAATTTTGTGAATATGATGGCCTTTTCAAATCACCCAACGCACCTCTAAATGAACAAGCAGAATTAGATATAATAAAGACTCCGATAAAAACATATGCTATTACCCTCCTATCTGATATTATGTCAAATAATAGATTGAGGGATCACCAGCACTGAATTTGCACACATGGTGAAAAGCATCACTGGATACGGCAACACATGATCGGCAAGCTAGGAAAGAAAAATATATAAGGGAGAAAAATATTTCTAGATTCAACTTTGAGCCTTCAAGATTTTCAGGAAATGACCACCTTCCAGAATTTTTATAGCATATAGATGAGCCAAAAACAATATGTAGCTCTATTCAGAACCTTTTGCAAACTTCAAACATGGAACCCTTGTAACTTGGACAACAAGAGTTATGTAGAACTCAAGTCCAAAAACAGAACCAAAACTGTTCAAAAATCACCTCAAAGATTGAATTCAGACTGAAAACAGAACACAACTTGACAGATCAACAGTTTTCAGAACTTTTATGCACTTTGTTGGACAGGAAAATATATGCAGAAGTCGTTGAAACCTTCTGCACATTTTGAACATGAAACACTTGAAACTTGGACAACAAAAGTTATGTAGAATTTAGGTCCAAGAATAGTACCAAAATAGATCAAGTCTCGCCTCAAAGATTGAATCCAGACTAAATACAACTCAATCAGCAGAAATCAGAAGTTTCCAGAACTGATTAGGCACACTGTTAGACATAAAAATATATGTAGCAGTGGTCAAAAACTCTTACAAATTCCTAAAATGGAACCCTGGAAACTTGATATTCAAAGGATATGAAGAACTTGGATCCAAAAACAGTACCAAAATAGATCAAACATTTCCTCAAAAATTGAATCCAGACTAAAAACAGAACACTATATTCAGCAGAAATTACAAGTGTTCAGAATCATTTAGGTACTTTGTTGGGCATAAAAATACATGCTAAAGTGATCAAAAACTTTTTAGAACTTAAGAAATGGAACATCCAGATTCTTCACATAAAAAGTTATATGGACATCCAAGCCATGTTCTGTAATGAAAAACTCCAGAAAACTCACTCAAAAATCGAATCCAGGCAAAAATAACTCGGAAACTTTTAGAGACAGGATTCTCAAATATTTCTAGTTGAAACTCAGAAATAACAACTTGATCCTTGCACAAAATAATTAGTTTATCATTCAATCATGGAATCACTCAAGAAACAATCCAAGTATCAGCCAAGATGTTGATGAACACTTTAAGAAACATTTTATCAAACATGTAGAGGGCTATACAAACACAACTATTTCAGCCAGAGTTAAATTCCAGAACTTTGATGCCTTGTTTGATCAGAAAAATAATTAAGAAGGAATCACAGAAACCAGTTGCAACTTTCGAAAATAGAACATTCAAATCATCCTCAACAAACGTTGTAGAAACTTCATCCTTCTGTTCTGCAGGGAAATCACCAGAAAATTCACTCAAACATCGAATCGAGACAAAAAGAACTCGGATATTTCTATAGACTGGATCCATTTCAGAACTGTGATATCACTTTTGATTAGTAGAATAAACATGAAGAAATGGTAGAACCAAGTTGCAAATTCCAAAAATGGAACATTAAAAACATGCACAACAAAAGATGTATAAGCCTTAATATCAACTTCTGCACTAGATTCACGAGAAAACTGCTCTCAAAATCGATTACAGCCACAAAGAGTACCTGCGCTTTGGGAGATAAAATACTGCACTGTTCCAGTTTTCAGACCATGAATAGTGACGAGCTGATTTGATAAGAACAGCAAAAAACACAACAACATTTGATGGATTTGGTATTTGGTTCAGCCCAAAAGTACAGCAAAAAATCTCCCACCTGCCCATGGATATGGTCCCCTATTTATAGGCCAACCGTGGTGGTATTTTCTAAAAAGAACCCTCTAGAATTGAAAATTACACAAAAAACCTATTCCTTGTAATATATATTTTCAGAATTAGAAAATTCTGAAAAATATACTAAAGGAGTACACTAACTCTAGACTCACAACCTTTTATTACACATTGACTCAAAGTAAAAAAACTCCAAACTATTAAAATCAACAAAACTAGATTTGTGACGGTTTTCAGCAAAAACCGACAAAGCCTCTCAAACCTTCGACTCGTGACACTGCTTCGCGACTCTGAGCACCAGCAAACCACTTCCGCTCTCAATCCCCTCGAGCCACCGGAATGATTTTCCTGGCCTCCCTCTCGCAAACCCGGTCGTCACGCCGTCGCAGTCAGCCATCCGTCCAAATCTTGCTCCGTCTCTTCATGCACTCTTGAGATCTTCTCCAACTTCGCCCAGCCTCCCTGATCCACCGGCATCAAGCTCCCCGCTCGACCCTCGATCACCCGCTGTCGACAATTGGTCAGCATCTCCTCCCTGCACAAACAAGACAAGCCAAAACAAGAACGCGACACACGGCCAAAACCTTGGCACACAACCAACCATTTTACATTGATCCCCTCGATGCAATCAACCACTCTCAACCACTCAACTACTCAGACGCTCATCCTTGTCAATCAATCATCATCTAGACCGAAACCACCCTTGGTTTCACAGTTCACTAAAACGCAGGGTGGCATGTGTTGATAGCAAAAAAATGGCATTAATAGTTGAGATTGTCAAAATATCAATTTTGGTAATTTTGGCCAAAAATACACATGTCCTGGATTGGGCCGAAGGCCCACTGAGCTGTGGGCTTCAAAAGATTCCACCGAGCCTGATACCTTCGGCCCGAAGGCCTTCGGAGGCCTGCCTCATCGAAGCTTCGGCCCAAGGAGCAGGCTTCGGCGGGCCTAGCCGAAGGCCAACTTCGGGCTGATTTCTGGTGATAGAATTTGAGCCTGATTTCGCTAATTTTATCCCTACGCGTGATTAAGCCGAGTCCTACCAGATTAGGCTTAGATATTAGAAGACTATCCCCACGCTAGTTCATTAACCCCCCAACAAAATCGACACAAAGCCCTAGTTTTGAACTGTACCTTTACTTTTCTGCAATCTTCATGGGTTTGCCTGGAAGCCCTCCGATGGCCACTTTGGAACAGTGGTAATCCTTGTTACTTTGCTTGTGAAGTATCCATTAATCTACATAATAGATTGCTATCGCCTTGTTACTTCGCCTGTGAAGTATCCGCTAATCTGCGTAACAGATTGCTACCTTCGCTCCCTAGTGCAACACTTAGCAGAATTCGGTCCCTAGGCCGAATTGGCACTTGATCTCTGTTATGTTGCTGGTTTTCATGTTCGGAGCCACTTCGCCAGAGTTGTTCGGAGCCAGGAGACTGGTTTCGAAGGCTGCTAGAACACTCCTCAATGCGATTACTGCCTCGACTACCCATGCCGAACCATCACGCTGTTGTCAGTTTGACTGAGTCCCGCACGCCAGCACGCTTCGCAACAGTCTTTGTTACGACAGGCTTCACTACATTCATACCCCACGTCTGACAATGTCACGCTAGCGCGTTGCGTTCGAGCTATTTTATCATGTCAAAGACTTCACACTGAACCCCACTGTTTGGAGGTAATTGTTGCGTCGAGATCTGTTCAGAGCCCATATTCGGTTAGATAGGTCCAAACACCGAAGGCACCCTTCGGCAGGACCATTCGCACCAGACACCGAAGGTACCCTTCGGTGATACCCTTCGCACTGTACACTTCGGATCAGTCAGGCTCCGCTCGACTTACTGATTTATTCTGTTTAATATATTTATTTTCGGCTAATTGGATTATTTCTGTGTGATCTGATTACTTGGTGACTCCACCCCCGTACCATGGTTAAGGGTAGTCGGAACACGACGTCGGTGTTGTGTTATGCTTGGTTCATCCCTAAGTATCCGCACACTTTTGGATCGTCGAACTGACCCAAGTGTGGGGGCACGTTTTCGTGTCAACAAAACCTACAAAACCAAGTTTTGATCCTCATAGCCACCCATCCTTCTTGTTACTATCTAAGCCCTTTGGGCAATCCTGATCCCATAGACTTTATTAACGTCGAAACCTACCAAATCCCCTTTTAATTATTCGCATATGTGCTCTTCCGACTGGAACTCCGGTTTTGAGTCCTTTCCTCCTTCTCTCCCTAGCTGGCGTAATTGGTATCTTAGGGTATCAGACACCTATCGTACCTGTTGGGACGAGATTGACATAGGGCATTGCATCGGCTTTTCCCTCGCTGACCCATATCAAAATGAGCAGATGCTAGCCGCCTCCTGTTACTACTGGTCCGACGCCTTGAATGCCTTTGTATTTGGTCATGGGTCAGTGAGTCCCACATTGCTTGATGTTTTCTTTTTAACTGTTCTTGACATTGACTCATCGGCCAATCCATTTTCTTTTCGCTCCAAACCAACCCAGTGTCTTCGCATCACGTCCATTGACAGTTGGGGCCGATATATTGCAAGACATAACAAGTAGCACGGCCTCGTAGATATTTGCAAGCATATCGCCTTCCTCAACCACTGGTTGGAGAAATTTTTTTTTACGTATCGACTCTGGTCCCAACCTTTCAACTCTAGTTCCTAGCTTGATGGCTTGCCACCCACGTGTGGGTTCCCCTCGGCTACTACCTCCACGGAGCCACCTATCACTTCCTTTATCTTGTATCAGTCAACCTATCGTTTGGCAATCACATCGGCCGCCCTAGTGTCCCTTGGTGATTCCTTCAGCTTTGGCTCAACGTTTACACGACTGATCTTATCGAAGAGATTCCTCTTGCATAGATGCATTTTCCTACCGATTTTCTAGAATTGACTATTCCTACTTATCGTCGTTGCTTTCCTTGGGGAAGCAGCGGCATGTTTTTCCATTTTTCCTTTTTCTCCTGCGGATTTGGCCACCTGCTTCAAGAGTTTTTACCTCAGGTTATCTGATCGGACCATATGGTATCCCTTTAGGTATTACTCAGAGTATGAATACCCCATCGGCTAATTTTGCCCAATGTGTCTTAGGATGAAAGATCCCTCCGCATCTTCGTGGACATGTTCTTTCCTTGTCTGCTCCCCATCTATTTCACTGGCATGTGTCCTTGGCCGGATTCCTATGAGTTCTACCACCCATCGGTCTTTGCGAGGCAATTAGGCTTTGGTTAGCTCCCACCCCTCTTCTTTGTCAATCATATTTAGACTTGTGGGACAGTCAAGAATGCCTTGGAATGTGACCTCCTTTCCCATGTGACCGATGGGATCCTCCGTCATTTTCCACCGATTGTTGGCTGAATTGAAGCGGCACATCTTTAATCGTTCCTCCTCGGTTTACCAGGAAAGGCTTCACCCGGACGATGCTGGTACGGGGCCTATGGTAGATATTTTGACTTATCCTTCTCATTTGTTTCTGCTACCTTTCTCTATCGGACTAACTTTGCGTCTTGCAGGAAGATGACTTTGATTCTCCTCTAGTGAGTGCCTCTGGCCAACCGATACGATACGGGCCAGTATCGGCTACTACGAACCTAGGATTGGTGCCCCTAGTCCCATAGTGTGGGTAAGTAGGGCGACATTAGATAATCGGCCACACCATGGGATCTTGACCAGTTGAGGCTGATCTGGAAGCATAGCTGGGGGATGTCTGAATGACGATCGCCGATGGGGCAAGCGCGGCAGCCCCCTTCCCAACCCAGGTCGGGGTCCAAAAGTGTTGGCTCATTGGTGCCACCAGCTATGCACAACGTCGATGTTGCACCCTTGAAGATGTCCCTAGTTCGGGTGCCAAAGACCAGGTCATCCTTTAGAGTGAAGATGTGGTTGGGCTGAGAGCAATCGAAGCCGTTGGACCGAAAAAGGCGACAAGAGGGGGTGAATGGGAGCTTTAAAAAATCTGTTCTGCTAAATAGGCTTCAAACACACCCTTCGAGGTGTCTGGTTCGGAGGTATCAAACACATTCTGAACGCAGACTTTGTATATGATAAAAGTTCAAAGTTCAGAACACTTCACTCACACTTAGAAACCCAAAAACGCATAGAACTCTGCGAAGTTAGTGTTGGCTCCGCACACGAGGTTCCTTTGAGCAGGCTTCACACTACTGTACTTTGCACATCGGAGTGCTTAAACTGGCTAGACTGCATGTAATGAGGACTTCGACTATGGGGAGAAATCAAGCCTCGAATTAACACTTCGTAGGGTGCTTCGCTAGTAAACAGTGAGGTCTAGACTCCGATTACATAGAGCGAACACGCATGCATAGGACAAAAACAGACTTCATTGAAACAGAGAAAAAACTCTGGTTGGCACAGAACGAAGTAGAAAGCAGAATTCTAAACTCATGTAGTGCAAAAACACTAATACAAGTTCAAGCAACAGATGAAAACAGAATGGAAATTTCATTGCAAGAACAGGGAACACAAAACTCACAAGTACAGAGAACACTCCATGGTGGCTGGCCAGAGCTACAAGCAAACAGAAGATTCTGAAAATGGAGTACAAATGGTAGTCTACTTTATTGGGGGCTTCTTTTGTCAGCTTCGCAGAGGAGAAAGCATCGATTTTGTAGAGCAGACATGATCAGCTTTTGCAAAGTGGAATCTTCTAGAGCCCCCTTCGCACATGAAGTGTGCAGAGGCTTCGGTGACATGCTTTGAACCCGAAGGCCTTCGCTTCATAGAAGTTTGTCTTTGATACATTGACGGTTTTGATCTAAAGCCATCAAAGCCTTTGAGTCTTCGAACCATCACCTTTGGAGTGGACCACCACGGCTCCCCTCTTCTTTGTTAATCATATTTAGACTCGTGGGACAGTCAAGAATGCCTTGGAATGTGACCTCCTTTCCCATGTGACCGATGGGATCCTGCGTCATTTTCCACCGATGGTTGGCTGAATTGAATCAGCACATCTTTAATCGTTCCTCCTCGGTTTACCGGGAAAGGCTTCACCCGGACGATGCTGGTACGGGGCCTATGGTAGATATTTTGACTTATCCTTCTCATTTGTTTCTGCTACCTTTCTCTATCTGACTAACTTTGCGTCTTGCAGGAAGATGACTTTGATTCTCCTCTAGTGAGTGCCTCTAGCCAACCGATACGATACGGGCCAGTATCGGCTACTACGGACATGGGATTGGTGCCCCTAGTCCCATAGTGTGGGTAAGTAGGGCGACATTAGATAATCGGCCACACCATGGGAGCTTGACCAGTTGAGGCCGATCTGGAAGCGTAGCTGGAGGATGTCCGAATGACGATCGCTGATGGGGCAAGCGTGGCAGCCCCCTTCCAAACCCAGGTCGAGTTCCAAAAGTGCTGGCTCATTGGTGCCACCAGCTACGCACAACGTCGATGTTGCACCCTTGAAGATGTCCCTAGTTCGGGTGCCGAAGACCAGGTCATCCTTTAGAGCGAAGATGTGGTTGGGCTGAGAGCAATCGAAGCTGTTGGACCGAAAAAGGCGACAAGAGGGGGTGAATGGGAGCTTTAAAAAATCTGTTCTGCTAAACAGGCTTCAAACATACCCTTCGAGGTGTCTGGTTCAGAGGTATCAAACACATTCCAAACACAGACTTTGTATATGATAAAAGTTCAAAGTTCAGAACACTTCACTCACACTTAGAAACCCAAAAACGCATAGAACTCTACGAAGTCAGTGTTGTATCCGCACACGAGGTGCCTTTGAGCAGGCTTCACACTACTGTACTTCGCACATCGGAGTGCTTAAACTGGCTAGACTGCATGTAATGAGGACTTCAACTACGGGGAGAAATCAAGCCTCGAATTAACACTTCGTAGGGTGCTTCGCTAGTAAACAGTGAGGTCTAGACTCCGATTACATTGAGCGAACACACATGCATAGGACAAAAACACACTTCGTTGAAATAGAGAAAAAACTCTAGTTGGCACAGAACGAAGTAGAAAGCAGAGTTCTAAACTCATGCAATGCAAAAACACTGATACAAGTTCAAGCAACAAATGAAAACAGTATGGAAATTTCATTGCAAGAACAGGGAACACAAAACTCACAAGTGTAGAGAACACTTCATGGCGGCTGGCCAGAGCTACAAGCAAACAGGAGGTTCTGAAAATGGATTACAAATGGTAGTCTACTTTATTGGGGGCTTCTTTTGTCAGCTTCGCAGAGGAGACAACATCGGTTTTTGTAGAGCAGACATGATCAGCTTTTGCAAAGTGGAATCTTCTGGAGCCCCCTTCGCACATGAAGTGTGCAGAGGCTTCGGTGACATGCTTCGAACCCGAAGGCCTTCGCTTCACAAAGTTTGTCTTTGATACATTGACGGTTTTGATCTGATGCCATCAAAGCCTTTGAGTCTTCGAACCATCACCTTTGGAGTGGACCACCACGGCTTCGCAACTACTTCCATCTCGAATTCTGTCAGTCCGTGTACCGAAGCCATGCATGGCCGAAGTACCTCAAGTCAGCCGCACTGCGAAGCCCCACCTTCGGAGTACCTTCGCCACCTTTCAAAGTCCCTCTGTCCAAGGCCTCCGCACAAAGCACTTCTATAAGCACCCCTTCACAGTGTCTCAACCCTGAGTACACTCCACAAAGACCCTTATCTAGACCATGCCTTCAATGCACCTTGACTTCTGAGACCTTTGTTAGGTGTCCCTTCAAGTGACTCCATCTGGAGCACACATCAAACGCCTTGCCCCAATCATAAGGACATTGTCTGCCATCCTTCGAAGTCACCCTTCGAACTGCCTCGCCTCCGAGGACTTTGCCTCGTGGTACCTTCAGCCAGAGCCACCCTCCGCACTTTCTGCCTTCGCATGGCACACCTTGACCCGAGGACCGACCTCGACCCCACACAGCCTTTGTGACCGAGCTCCCAGCTCGCCTAACATAAAGCCTCCCGCTTGACATAGGTTCACTTGCTGTGAACCATCTATTTCCTTCGAAGTCACCTTCACACCACCGACAAGCAGACAACAGTTTCTAGTACCCCAGAGACCTCTCTGATAAACAACCTCCAGCACACACTCCGGTGTACTGCACAAAGTACCAAGACCTTCGGTATAGACTTTTCCTTGTATTCTATCGGACACGTTCGAAAGACATACTCCGCTGCAACAGTTGCAGCCAACAAACACGAAACCCTTCAGTAAATACCCCTGAATCCCTTCGTAGGGATCCCTCTTCATAGACTTGAAACCAAGGCACATCTCAACTTGTTTTCTCAATCTCCCTCTTAATGAGTGCATTGACAATCAAATTCAAGTTAAAAAATTGAAAATTTTCAGCTCACAAGTGACAATAAAAACTCAGAAAAGAGCCAGATCATGTCACTTGATAAGAATTCCCCCTTTGGCAAAGCATGAAAGCATAGATAAACAGTTCAGGATCTCCCCCTTTGGCATAAAAAATTCTTTCTTTCCCCCATTGATCTCTTGTTCTCCCCTTCAGTGGGCAACTGGGCATTTCTCTCCCCCTTTGGCAATGCAAGATTCAAGGAGCAATAAAAGATGCAAGGTTGTGAAATGATGAAAAGTTTTGAAGACATTAGGTGCAAGAATATGCCAAATCATATTGTCAGGATTAGATTAACATATTCCAAAGTCAATGTTTGATGCATGAACTTTTCAAATTGTTGAAAATAAAAGCATCACCACTTAGACTAGTCCTCTAGACAAGTGAAAACTGGAACTGTAGAAGCTAATCAATTTCTACCCAGGAAAGCAAGTCCAATTTCATGGAGCCTTTAGCAAGCTTGATAAGCAAATGATTCAGACTTTGCAATTATTTTTATATTGCGAGGGGTTATTTGCTTGTCCACCTTATACTTTCCAACCAAGCCAAGCCTAGGTCTACAAAAACCATAAGAAGCTTAAGGCAGTGATTTTAGCAAACACTAAGTTATCTCAGTTCATACCAAAGTGCTATGGTAAGCAGTCTAGAATAAAGTAGTGCAACAAGCAAACCCATTTGGATCTTTTAATTTTTAGCACACAAATCATGGATATTGATTTTTGTTGAGTACCAACTGTTGGATAATTCCATTTAAAAGCAGTATTATTTTCAAGTTGCAATTGTGCATCCATAGTAAACGATTCTGGCTACCAGGAAGATAAAAGATAGCTAAAGCAATTTTGCACAACACATGCTAGACACGAGACTAAGCGGTGATCAAGTTTGGAATTTTGTAAATAAAATCATGCTCATAAAGAAAGTGGATATATTAAACAGAGCTGAGCGCATCATGATAATGATAATCATTCAAGGGCATATAAAATCAACTAAATGTATCAACAAATAATCATAAAGAAGCCAATGCAAAACAAATAAAGCATGCTCCTCCTCACAAAATGTCGTAAGGATGACAAATACCAAGTTCCCCGTGCAAATAAGAAAATCGGGACGCATCAAGGGTTTTGGTAAAAATGTCGGCAAGCTATTTCTGGGTATCAACATATTGAAGCTCAATATCACCCTCCTCATTGTGATCTCTGAGAAAGTGATATCTCACATCAATGTGTTTGGTTCTGGAGTGCTGAACCGGGTTGTTTGCAATGCAAATAGTGCTATTGTTATCACAAAATATTGGAACACTCTTATAATCTAACCCGAAATCCCGCAAAGTAGAAACCATCCACAAAATCTGAGAGCAATAGCTAACTAAAGCAACATATTCGGCCTTAACCGTAGATTGTGCAACGCTGGACTATTTGCGGGTAGATCAACAAACAAGAGAGGTACCTAAAAAATGACAAGTATTGGAGGTACTTTTCCTATCAATTCTACACCTAGCAAAATCCGCATCTAAATAACCACGAAGACACAAAGAGGAAGATGCACAATACCAAATTCCAAAATCGAGGGTATGCTTGAGATACCTGAGAATGTGCTTTACCGCTTGGCGGTGTGAAGCTCACGGTGAAGCCTGAAAATGAGCACACAAAAACACAGTGAAGTGTATGTCCGGCCTCGTAGTTTCTACAAACTCAGTAACCAAAACATGAGAAGAGCCACCAAAGATGATATTGTCAACGTAAATCTGAACTAGGAGGAACTCTTTGCCATGCTTGAGAGTAAAAATGGTTTTATCTACAGATCCCATCAAATACCCTCACTCAAGAAGAAAAGACTTAAGTCTATTATACCACGCCCGAGGGGCCTACTTGAGTCCATAAAGAGCCTTATGAAGTTTAAGGACTTTATTTGGGTATTTGGTGTTTTCAAACCAGGGGTTGTTTTACATAAACATCTTTGCCTATTAAGCCATTTAGAAACACACTTTTGATATCCATTTGATAAAGTTTGAAACCATGGGAAGCCGCAAATGCAAGTAAAATTCTAATGGCTTCAAGACGAGCAACCAGTGCAAAAGTTTCAGTAAAATCAATCCCTTCTAATTGAGAATAACCCTGAGCCACAAGTCTAGCTTTGTTTCTAACCACAGATCCATCCTCCCCTTATTTTTTTTGAAAATCCATTTACTTCCAATGAAATGAACATTTGGAGGGGGATCTACAAGTGTCCAGACTTGGTTTCTCTCAAAATTTTCAAGTTCTTCATGCATGACATTGATCCAACTAGAATCAGATAACGCATGACTTACATATAAGGGCTTGAAAGAAGCAACAAAAGCAAAATCAATGAAATGAGCATGAGAACGTGTTACCCTTTGATCAAGCTCACCAATGATCTGCTTGGGAGGATGCATCCTTTGGATGTGATGAGGAGCCTTGCAATGGGATGCAGTCTCCCCCTCGACTTGTCCTGGTGAGTGGTCGAAGAAGACTGATGTCGAGGTAGTAGCTTCAGGGCCTCTTGTGAAGTAGTCGAAGCGGGGTCGGCTTCAGCGGTGGAGTTCGAAGGTAGTAGGGGATCATCCTCAAAGTCTTCAGGATCTTTATCTTCAAAGATAGGCTATTTCATATCGTGTTCACTTGCCTGTTCATAGGAAGAACTAACACAGAGGGTTGATTCATAAAAAGTCACATCACCTGACTCGATGACAGTATTAGTTTCCAAATTGAGAACACGATAAGAATGACCATGGGTAGTGTATCCCAAAAAGATCCCGTCAGAAGAACGCGACTCAAACTTGTCCAAATTTCCACGTTTTAGGATAAAACATCGATAGCCAAATACTCAAAGATTTGTGACTTTGGGCTATCTCCCGTAATGTAACTCATATGAAGTCAGGTTCAAGATTGAGCGCAAGAAATTTTGGTTTGAGATGTAACACGTAGTTTTCCTGGCCTCAGCCCAAAACTTTCTAGGAGTCCTGTGCTCATCGAGCATCGTCCTAGCCATCTCAACCAAAGTGTGGTTCTTTCTCTCAACAACACCATTTTATTGAGAGACCCACGGAGCAGAGAATTGATGTTCTATGCCATGCTCCATGCAAAAATCAACAAAGAGACTATTCTTGAACTCGGTGCCATTATCACTTCAAATAAACTTCAATGCACCACGGAGTTCAGTAAATAGTCTCAAAGCTAAGCTCTGAAAGTGTGAAAAAACTTCATCCTTGATAGCTAGAAAGAAGACCCAAGAGTAGCGAGAGAAATCGTCGACAATGACAAGTAGGTACCACTTGCCACCCAAAGAACTCACCCGAGAAGGTCCTACAGTGTCCATATGAAGAAGTTCTTCGGCTTGCTCAGTCATCACCATAGTGATAGGTGAGTTCGAAGCGGCAATCATTTTCCCATGTCGATAAAGAGCGCAAAATAAATTCTTCTCAAATTTGAGCTTGGGAAATCCTCGGATAAGACCTAGGGCACTCAAGCGAGCTAGCAACTCAAAGCTCATATGCCTAGTCCCATATGCCACTTCCAGAGATCAGATGAAGAATGAACAACTAAGCAATGAGAAGAACTCGAAGACTCAGAGAAATCAGCTCCAAACACTCTCCCAACTCTAAAAATCTTACAGACCAAAACACCATCAGAATTGAGTACATGCGAAGTATCGCAATGAAATTGCACTTCGAAGCCCTCATCAAGCAATTGAGATACAGAGAGGAAATTTTATCCTAAATTTTCAACCAAAGCAACATCTTTGAGAGTGAAGTTTGAGTTGATCCTTACCACACATTTACCTTTCACTCTACTCCTTTGATTATTGTCGAAGGTGATTTGTTCCTTTTGCTTGGTTGTGGTGAGGCTGGAGAACCATGCTGCATTTTCGGCCATATGGCACGAACAACCGGAGTCTATGATCCATGTGCCCTCCAAGCCTCGGTCTTATGCCTACACAAAACGAGAAAATCTCGATCGCTCAGTTCTGGGGTGAGTGAAAATATGACGAGGCATCCAGCACTAAGAGATACGAGCAGTAGGCATAGTAAAAGTAGACTATCTATGCACAGGTAAAATAGTGTGATTCAAAGTGTGAGGTCTAACTGCATGATGCAACCCAAATGCACGACGCGGTCTCCCAACATGTCGAGGTACAAAGACACCTAAATGTGGTCTAGCACCATATGAGACATGGTGTACACCACGAGGGACAAAACCTCTCCTGGAAGCACATGGAGCCTCAAAACCTGGACGTGTGTACAAGTCAGACTCATGCATAACTGGAGAAGGATAATGCATGTCCTGAAAACACAACTCCTGAGAGCGTCGCTCATCCTTGATGTGACGAAAGTAAAACCCATGTGGGATCAGAATGGCGACTAGAGGGGGGTGAATAGGTGCCTCAACACTTTCTTTCGAATGTGATGGCCTAATCAAATCACTCAACGCACCTCTAAAACACAATTTCAAGTTTTAGTCCAATCAGTACAAAAATGGGCTCCTCAAGATATAAAACCACCAATCAGCTTTGTTTCAAGATTTTTAATCAACAAATGACAACACACTCACACAAGAGATCGATTTAAGATGTAGAAGTGAAACAGCTTATTTCAATTCAATCTCAAGTGAAAACCCTGTACTACGGAAATTTATCGGACGATGAATAGTAATAGAAATTTTCAATAACATTCATCATTCATGTTTCGAAACAAATTGTATACTTCAGAACTAGATTGATTTCAGCACACAAAATTCAAAACTTGTCAAAATTGCTAGATTCTGAAACTTCAATATGTTGTACAACAATTTCAGAATTCTTGTAGTGCACCCGACACGGCAATATTGTAGCAATTCCGACAAAATCTAGGACAAACTAATTCAAAACAGAAAACTCACTTTACAGGACATATCTCAAGCTTTTAAACTGAATATGTTTAAACAGGATAGAGATGGATACTCAATACAGGTTTTGAACAAAATAGCACTAAACAAATTCAGATAGTATTACACTAAACAGCACACATATCAAGCAGATCTGAATTTGTAAAACAATATTGATAGAACTTTGCACCAACATATTTCAGAAGTTTACTCAGATTTCAAACTGAAACTGACACATATTCACTTTGACTTCTTGCATTTGGCTAACAGAACAGTTTACCACACTTGAATCATACAAAATCAGCAACACAGGATTCAGATCAGTTTCAATTACTCAAACCGAACTAACTCAATTGGATTCAAACATTCAAACTCAGTAGCAACAAATATTGACACAATCTTGACAGCTATACTTTTGAAATATTAAACCAGCTGATCTCAGAAATAGGAACAGACCTTACTCCTTTTCAGATATATAGGTCAAGCAGCACAAACAGATCAGTCTAAACTCAGAGCTTTACACTTCTGAAATTCATTGAAAAACTGAACAAAACTCACTTGATGTTCATGTAAACAAGGATTAGTAAAATAGGATGAAATCAAATGAACAAACAGATCAGATGCACAAAGGTTTCTCTGAAAACAGAACTCCAAGACCCTCCACGAGAGTTCAAATTCAAAATAGAAGAGAAACTACTATTTGACAAAAACAATAGTAGAAGACAGATTCAAATCATCCATATATCTCACACATATGCTCAGCTCCAAGTATTACACACATATTTCGATCACAAGATGCAACAGAGCTACACAACAAAGGCTAGATAAACTGAAACTTCAAGAATAAATAGTGCCTAAACATGAAATTCATATGAATATAACATTGAATCAAGGTTTAGCCATATCTATAAAGATTACACTGATTTCAGGATATTATCTTCACAAACAAAAGCATTTCAGATCAACAAAAATTAGGAGACAACAGATTTAGACTTACTAATTTGCTCGCAGAAATCAACAAATGCTGGATGGTGAATAGTTGTGTCGGGAATCCTGTAGACCGACGAAACTTGCATCCGATCACTATAGCTCATCCAGCGCTAGAACTTTTCTCTCTTTTGATAGGAATCAGCTTAGAAAACTTTTTGATTCAATCAATTCAAAGATCAACCAAAAACTTGATGAACACTTGATGAAACATTTCATCAAACATGTGAAGTGCAATATCAAAACAGAACCACTTTACAGGATAATTTTTTCAGCACTATGGTGCCTACTTTGAGAAGTAAAATAATTCAGAAGACATCACAGAAACATGTTGTAACTTTCGAAAATGGATCATTCAAACTATTTCCAACAAAAGTTACATAAACTTCAACATCAACTTCTGCACTAGATTCTCCAGAAAACACAGCACAAAAACGATCACAGCCACAAAATACACTCAGTGCTGGAAACAGAATTACCAGGAATAGTGTTGCCGAAAACACTGCTGCAGATCCGAAATTTGCTTGAAAATCCTGTTCCTCGTCACAAGCAGCTTCAAAAGCAAGTTCTCTCATGTATTTTCATTGAAATTTTTTTCTCTAAAGCCCTCAAATGGTTCAGTCAACTTGGGGGGATAATATCCTACCAACTCATGTTCTAGAAGCGCCCATTTGACTCATAGACCCTTAGTAATTTCAGATTTAACAATTCTGAAAATTACCCTATAAAACCTAAAAGAAAAATGACAAATTGACTCTCCTTTTAATATAATTTCAGAGTAGAACCACTCTAAAAATTATACCAAGAGGTTACACTAAAAAACTGAAAATTTAAACTAATACTAGACACAAATTTATTGAATTAACAAAAACATTAAACGTTTCGATGGTTTTGAGCAAAAACCGAAAAAGCCTCTCAGTGCTTTGACTCGTGATACCGCTTCATGACTCCGAGCGCCAGCAAACCACTTCCGCTCTCGATCCCCTCGAGTCGCCTGAATGCTTGTCCTAGCCTCCCTCTCGTGAACCCGGTCGATACGCCATCGCAATCAGCCGTCCGTCCAAGTCTCGCTCTGTCTCTTCATGCATTGTTGAGATCTTCTCCAACTTCACCCGGCCTCCCTGATCCTCTGGCATCAACCTCCCCGCTCGACCCTCGATCACCCCCCGTCGACCGTCGGTCATCATCTCCACCATGCACATCCAAGACAAGAAAAAACAAGAACGCGACGCACCCCCGAAACCTCAGCAACCATTCCTCCATTTCACATCGAACCCCTCGATGCACTCAAACCACTCTCAACCACTCAATCGCTAAAATGCTCATCCAACCAAATGACCTACTCGTAGATAGTATGAGCAATGAAAGACTCTCTTGGGAGTACTCACATGGGTCATAGGAGCAATCCTCATAGGTTCGTTGGGTTTCTGCTGAGGGTTTTTCTTGAGTGGAGGAGGTAGATTTTTCTTGAGAGGCTGGGTAGATTTCTTGTCTTTCTGTGGAGTGTCTAACTAGGCTCTCTCTTTCTCTAAGGTAGTGGGTGAGGTAAAATAGTTTTGTTATCACTGTCTAGTGGAATTCTCTCAAAACCCAAACCTAGAGCTAACCCTGCCCTGTCAGCACACATCTTGGTCTTGGCCAAGAGCAAGTCCATCCTACCATTTCCCTCAGTACATTTGTTCACCACAGAACGAAGGGTGATGCAGGTGGGACAACCAGGATGCACATCCTTAGAACACTCAACACTCTTCCTATCTAGCTTCTAACTCAGTAACATGCTTGTCTCTCAAATTAATGCTATCAATCAATAAAGAACAGTTTGAACAAACATCAGAGGAAATAGGTCTAGACTCCAACACCAAAAGTTGCTTATGTGTAGTCTCAAGCTCATCGATAGTTTGAGCATGCACAGAATGCAATTGAGCAAGCTCACTCATGACAACACTGCAAGATTCACATTCAACATCATCTATTTTAGACTTAAGCATGGCATAATCAGTAGGTACATATTCTAGCCTAAGTCTAAGGTCTTTTCTATCTCTAGCGGCCTGAACAAGTAATCTATCTTGACCTAGAACTACCTCATTCAGTTCATCAACTTTAATGGAAAGTTGGTCATAGGATAGTGGTGCCTCAGATGAGTCTAGCTCATCGCCGATAAAATACCTTGCTTTCTTCTCCTCCTTCCATGGAGACTCTTCCTCCTCATCATAGCTTGACTCCTCGGTTAAGGAAGTGTCGATGTCACTGAGTGTTATGACAAAAGCTCTGGAAGCGGCCTTGGCTACCCTCTTAGTCACCTTGCCACGCTTACCCTTCGCAAAGGGTTTCCTCTCCTTGTGGTGTATGGGGTGCTCACTCTCGTCTCTCCTCTTGAGCTTAGGACAATTGTCCTTTATGTGAGAAGTGTCCCCACACTCAAAACAACCACTAAACCACTTCTCCTCTGATCCCATCTCCCATTGTGAAAACAGGTGAATCTTCTGGTAATGAGACCAAGCTCTTCATCATCAAGAGTATCCACCTGGTCTTTAGTGATAGAGACTAGGGAGGACAAAGAAAAACCACCTACAAGAACACAAGTACCAGATGTGCTTGGTTCTGCAGTGGTGCCACGGCTAGAGCTAGAAACTAGTGCCAAAGGCTGAGGCAAAGAGTTTCTCGCACTGCAAGATATTCCTTGGCATTCTTTGTGGACTTCATCTTGCTGAAGAGTTCATCACAGGTCAATGTGTCATAGCCTGTGGACTCCTCAATGCTGGATATCTTGACTTCCCATATGCTACGATCGAGAGCATAGATAATCTTGATAGCCCTATGATGATCATTATAAGCAAGCGTCCCATTGAACCGCAAGTTACTCACTATTGCGTCAAAACGTGAAAACATGGCACCTATAGATTCGCGAGGGCCTTGCACAAATAGCTGATACTGTTGATTGTATGTGCTCTGGCGCCTAGCCTTGATCTGTGTAGAGCCCTCATGAAAAACAATGAGTGTGGTCAAAATCTCCCGTAGCTGCCCTCAGGTGCTGAACCCTATCAAACTCACTCCTGCTCAAGCCAATGAACAATATATTTCTAGCTTTGTAGTTAGAATTATACTAATCTTTTTCTATCTGAGTGGTGCGAGTTTTACGGATTGAGTATTGTGAGTCCACAATCTCCCATATTGCATTTCCTTGGCTTAACAAGTAAGCCTCTATGTGCACCTTCCAATAAGCAAAGTCAGTTCCATCGAACAGAGGTATTTTACTAACTTTGTCCATGTCGCCAAAAGATCACAAAACCGATTATGGTCAAGTGGTGATCTTAACCTTGCTCTGATACCAATTGTTGGACCGAAAAAGGCCGACCAAAGGGGGGTGAATGGGAGCTTTAAAAAATTTGTTCTGTTGAACAAGCTTTGAACACACCCTTCGAGATGTTTGGTTCATAGGTATCGAACACACTCCGAACACAGACTTCGTATAGGATAAAAGTTCTAGGTTCAGAACATTTTGCTCACACTAAGAAAGCCCAAAATGCAGCAGAACTCTGCAAAGTCGATAAGTGCTAGCTCTGCACACGAGGTTCCTTCTGTTGACAGCAAAAAATGGCATCAATGATTAAGATTGTTAAAATATCAATTTTGGTAATTTTGGCAGAAAATGCACATGTCCCGGGTTAGACCGAAGCCCTACAGGGCCGAAGTACCACTGGGCTGCGGGCTCCGAAAGCTTCCAGCCAGCCCACAGCCTTCGGCCAGGAGGCCTTCGGAGGCCCACTCCACCGAAGCTTCGACCCGAGGAGCAGACTTTGGCGGGCCTAGCTGAAGGCCCACTTCGGGCAAATATAGAGTTGGATCCGATTATGGCTAAGTGTTTATCTCTACGCACGATTTAGCCGACTCATAACATATTAGATTAGAAGTCTAGCCCTTATAAATATAGGGGTGAGGCCGGTTCAGAGGCCCCCCACAAAAAATCAACCACAAAGCCCTAGCTTTGAATCATATTTACTTTATCTTTACTTTTCTGTACTCTTTGTGGGTTTGCCTGGAAGCCCTCCGATGGCCACTTCGGAACAGTGGTAATCCTTGTTAATTCGCTTGTGAAGTATCCGTTAATGTACGTAATAGATTGCTATCGCCTTGTTACTTCGCCTATGCAATATCCGTTAATCTATGTAATAGATTGCTATCGCCTTGTTACTTCACCTATGAAGTATCCGCTAATCTACGTAACAGATTTCTACCTTCGCTCCTAGTGCAACACTTAGTAGAATTTGGTCCTCGGGCCGAATTGGTACTTCGAATCTACACTATTGCAGGTTACCTACATTCAGAGATACTTCGCCGGAGACATTCAGAGCTGAGAGATTGGTTTCGGAGGTTGTCAGAACACCCTTCAGTGAGATCTCCGCTTCGTCGTGACATGCTTCGCCAACAGACTTCGTCACGACAGGCTTTGCCATGCTCGTACTCCGCTTCGGATGAAGTCGTGTTCGCGCGTTGCGCCTAAGTCATCGTTTTGTATCTTACAGTATCAGAGACATCGCACCGAACCCCTGTTGTTCAGAGGTGATTGTTGTGTCTAGATCTGTTCGGAGTTCATCTTCAGCCAGATCAGTCCGAACGCTGAAGGTACCCTTCAGCGGGACACTTCACACCAGACGTCGAAGGTACCCTTCGGTGACACCCTTCCCACTATACTTCGAATAGTCAGGCTCCGCCCAGTTCCTGATTTGTTTTGTT
This sequence comes from Zizania palustris, assembly GCA_019279435.1. Taxonomy (NCBI): domain Eukaryota; kingdom Viridiplantae; phylum Streptophyta; class Magnoliopsida; order Poales; family Poaceae; genus Zizania; species Zizania palustris. Next base: position 6,162,653 of record JAAALK010000084.1, on the reverse strand, counting down.
TAATATATTTCTTTCGGCTAATTGGATTATTTATGTGTGATCTGATTACCTGGCGACTCCACCCCCCTTACCATGGCTAAGGGTAGTTGGAACGCAATGTTAGTGTCGTGTTACGCTTAGGCTGATCCCTAAGTATCCGCACACTTTTGGATCATTGAACTGACCCATGTGCGGGGGCACATTTTCATGTCAACACATTTTTTGGCGACTCCGCTGGGGAAAAGCTACGCCAACATGACGGGTACGTATACATCGGCCGCCGGTACAATTACAACGACTACTACGACTACACCGCCGGTGGACACCATGGGAGGCGCGGACATCGACATCCACAACATCATGACGCCCACACTTGAAGACATTCCCGTAGAAGACCAAGAAGAAATCGAGGCAAAGATGAAAGCGCTCTAAGACATGATGCTTGGAGGCTACGTCAAGACCCGTGCGGTCTTCATCAAGCATGACATCATCACCCCCGACCTTGCTTGGATCCAGGTAACACCCGTATCGCCTTGTTTATCTTCTTTAGAGATTGAGAAAAAAATAGCCGCATCAGTAGATCAGGCTGTTAGCGCTTCGCTAGTAAATCGTTTAGATTCGGCAGTTAGCTCCCAAGTAGAGGCGACACTTAGAAGGTTCGGCTTTATTGAGGCTGTACCATCAGCCCCTATTGCTAGTATACCTCTGGTAAATCATGTGTATAGCAGAACTGACAGTGGCACTGGCAAGACCGATGCGTCTCCGGTCTCAACATTCGTGGCCAAGACTAGTCATTATGCTTACGGCTAAGCTAGCTCCACGTACCACGGACCACCACCACCTGCGCCAGCGCCAGCCCTGCCCGCGCTGCCCGCACAGGCGCCTGGGCTCAAGCACATTGTACAGCTAGCACATAGGCAAGGGGCCCATGGACGACACACCAATATCCCACCACGCGTCGTGCCCCCGCACGAGAGACGTGTGCAGGCAGCAGGCCAAGATGACCTAGAGGAGCAAATCCGCGCACTATTTAGGGAATGCATCAGTTTCGTGCCTAGGGGTCAGGCTAGGGTTTACCAGAAGCCATATCCTAATCATTTCGATACAATACCCTACCCCGCGGCTATAGAATCCCTGAATTCACTAAGTTCGATGGCGAGGGTAACAATACCACACTAGAGCATGTTAGTCAATTTTTAGCATAGTGTGGAGAAGCTAGCGGGTCAGATGCTCTAAAACTTAGATTATTTTCTCTCCCACTATTCGGCACCGCTTTCACTTGGTTTTCGGCGCTCTCGCCGAACTCCGTTCATACGTGGGATGAATTAGAACGAAAATTCCATGACTACTTTTACACAGGTGAGACGGAACTTTGGCTTTCACACTTGACATTGGTTAGGCAGAAATCTAATGAGAACGTCTGTGAGTATATCAAGCGTTTTAGGGATACTAGAAACCGATGTTTTAGCCTTAATATTTCAGAAAGGGATTTGGCGGATCTAGCTTTTAGTGGGTTACGTTCCGAGATTAAAGAAAGGCTAGACAACCAGAATTTCTTAGAGGTTAGCCAAATCTTGCAGCAGGCTCTAGTCTAGGAAGGCCGAGCCAAAGATAAAAAGTTTATTAAGACATTTAACAAGCCTAGGACTGAAATACACGTCATGGAACACTCCAATGAGGATGAATCAGAAGAGGAAACCTATCACTTGCTCCGAGTTATGACCGTCTCCCACAAAGAATTGGCCCAGTGAGGTCAAGTACTCATTTTACATAACCAAGTGTGATAAAATATTTGATTTTCTCTTAAAGAACCAGCTTCTCAGGTTGCCTAAAGGCCAAGTCATTCAATCTGTCGATGAGTTGAAGAAACATACATACTGTAAGTGGCGTGACTCACATTCGCATAATACTAACGACTGCAATTTTTTTCGACGGTAGGTTCAATCGGCCATAGAAGAAGGACGATTGAAAATAGACCACAATCCAAAGATGAAGCTGGACAAAGATCATTTCCCTATTAACACCATCTACCTCGGCGAGAATAAGGTATTGATTCGGCCAGAACAGGCCGAGTCGACTAAAGGGAAGGCGATAATTGTTGGAGAGCCATGCACACGCACACTCATACCTAAGAACCCCGAGGTGGGAGTGTGGAAGCAAAACATTATCACCCCTTCGGCTAAGGCTCGCAGGAAGCCGAAGGTAACATATAAGATGTTGTTAAACAAGCACCAAAGAAAAGCCAAGGAAGCAGGCCCCCGCGCTAAGAAACTTAGTCAGCCAAAGGGCCCAAGGCATCTGGAGGGTGGCTTCGGACCACAGTGGTCGAGCCCTCCTCATGACGGCTTCGGACCGCAATTGCCGAACCCTCCACATGGGGAGTTCGGGCCACCGTGGCCTAACACTCCGTAAAGTGGCTTCAGACCTCGATGGTCGAACCCCCCATATGGTAGTTTTATACCTGAGTGGCCAAACCCCATGCAGATCGAGTTCGGCCCCCAATGGCCAAACCCTGCACCCTTCGATGGGAGGCTTCGGCCCACACTGGCCGAACATACCTCCGGCCTAGCAGGACCCCTCACTGATATGGTACAAGACACCGTCGACTCTACCGAACCCCCCTCCGGGTAATGGGTTCGGCCCACAGTGGGCAAAGCCACTGGAGCCGCTGATGCCTCCACCGTACGACTGGGTAGGGACTGCGTGGGCACCATATGTGTTGGAATGACGGATCGATCCAGCAGGTTTCTGTGGTGGATGGGAATAATGAATGTTGTGTGCTCTGTATTCTCGGATCGTGTGTCCATTACAACTGTAGTTGGGGGGTATTTATAGGGCCCCCCTTCCTGAGGACCAAACACCCCTGGACCGCTAACCGCTACTGGGCCTGGCACAGGCCAATAGTACAGACAAAGCGGGCTGCGCGCAGTACAGACAAGAAGATTTGATTCTAACAGCGTATCAGCCGTGTCGGGCGCTGCCCGCGCCGCCCGACACGGCGCAGAGGATCGCGATCCTGTCCCCCTGTAGGCTTGACTGGTCTTCTTTCTGCCTAAGCTCCCTCTGGGACCGCAGCTTGCTCCGAGGGACGGCCTCCGGCAGTCTTCCCCGGAGGGTGGCCTCCGGCACCTGATGACCTCCGGCGTTCCTCCCCGGAGGGTGGCCTCCGGCATCTTTGGTTTGGAGAGTGGTCCCCGGCCTCCGGCCAACGACCTCTCACCGGGAACCCCCTACGAAGTGGTCCGAAGCCTCCGGAGGCCTCCGGCTCCGTCGCTCGGAGGTTCTGGCCCTCCGGCGCTGGGCTTCGGACCCTCTGGTGGTGGCCCCCTCTACAGCCATTGGGATTATCTCCCCCAACAGTAGCCCCTCACTTCTTTCCTCTCGAGAGCCCTGCATTAAGAGAGGGTGGAAGCGCACACGATAATTCCGATAGCTTTCATAAGGAAAATCACTTACACAGAGATACTGTATCCAGCCGCGATGCGGTCCTCCTCTACCGGTGTGGAGATGCTTCGAGACCGCCAGGCGCCTGAGGATCCGGTGGCCGGGAGCCACTTCGAGGCACCCTCCGACAAGTTGATCGTCCCCCCCTCCCAGAGGTGGGAGTTTGACCGGCCCGCTGGCCGCCCCACGCGCCTTTGACTGCCTGGCTCCGAGCCTGAGGAGACGGCCAAGCGCCGCCTGGGTCAGTTAATGCCACGCGCGCGCAAGCGACGTCGGGGAGGCGAGCCGTCAGGAACTGGCACACCCAAGGCACCGGTTGAATCTTAAATGCGAGCGCTGCGCGACCGTTGCCCGCACACACTGAGCGAGCGGAAGATGGACCGGTGGCGGTCTTGCGCTTAAATATCCCCCGCCGCACGGCCTACACATCCCCCGCTCAACTGTCGCACTCTTTCTCCCCACTCTCGACAGCAACCGCCTGCTCTCTGAGCGCTTGCTCCTTGCTTATACCTTTCCCTCCTTTCGCCATGGTGGAGAGTGCAGCCTCAGCTGTGGCGATGGACCCCCACTTCCTGCAACGCCAGATGGTGGTGGCGGCTGCAGCGGCTATGACGGTGCCTAGTGCAGGAGAGGTGCGTGACTCGCGAGAGCTCCGTCCCACTTCGGAGCGGTTTTGGGAGCAGACGCTGGAGCTCGGTCCGTCGGCATGCACGGACGCATCGATCGAGCAAGTGACCAGGGCCCGCCTCGGCCCTAAAACACTAGAGAGGAAGCCGGGCCGGGAAGCGTTCCCAGCAGCCACGAGAGGGTGAAGTCATCATCTTCGAGGCTTTCTTTGACGTGGGACTAGGGTTCCCCGCTTCGGAGCTCCTCGCCGGGGTGCTGGACGCCTTCCACCTGGAGCTCCCGCAACTATCCCCGAACACCGTGGCCCGCATCGCCATCTTCGAGTGGGCCATGCACGCCGAAGGCTGCGAGGGGAGAGCGGAGGTCTTCGCGCAGATGCACGAAGCTCTCTGCCAACCGAAGAAGAAGGGGGGTGAATTCTGGCCTTCGGGAGCATCAACTTCCAGCTCCGGAGGAAGTTGCGGACTCCTTCCCGGCGAAGGCCATCAACGAAAGATGGTACTCCAAGTGGGTGAACCGCTGGTTCTACGTCCACGTGGGGCTCGGCTCCGGTCTCGCCGGGCCTCCACGCCACATCTGGTTTCGGAGGAAGGCACGCGTCGGGGCCAACGCCGGCTCGATCTCCGCAAGGATCCAACTCCTCCAGATCGTCACCCGCCGGATGAGCATGTGGGACCTGGCAGAGGAGTTCGTGGCCCTCGAAATTCCCCCACTAAAGGAAGAGTGGCCAGCGTCGCTGCGGAGCAACGAGGATGAATCGACACCGACAGAGCTCTCCCGCCAGCTCGGTAATCTTCCACACTCCTTAGCCTTGTTTCCTTCTTCCATGCTTCGAAAAGTACTCCGGCCCTGATCATCGAATACAGGGTCGCTCATCGCCCGGACCCCCGAGGAGGTGGCCCGCACAACGGAGCGGATCCTTGGAGCCCCTACCCTGGCCGAATGCACCCGGCGGCTGGAGCTGGTGGGCTCCTGGGAGCGCTTTAACAGAGTGTGGGGGGCACTTGAGCTCTCGCCTCCGCCTCTCCCAGAGGGGGAGGTCCTCCGGGCCATCTCGAAGAGGAAGGTGGCTGATCCCGACGATGGCCTCTCCCCTCGGTGCCCCTCCAAGAAGAAGAAGGTGGTGAAGGGCCCGAGGCGGCTTTCCCCGAGCCACTCCTCCGCCTCCCACTCCGAATGGGGGTACTCCAGCGATGGGGCCCGATCGGAGTCAGAAGACCCCCCGATAGCTCCGAACCCGAGTCAATCGGTCTGGCCGGGCGTCGGAAGGGCTGGAGACACTCTCCCTCATTCGGACCCTACGACGTCCGTGCCGAGGACCAAGCAGGAGGCGCCAGCCACCGAAACTACTCCGCGTCCCAAGAATGCTCCCCCGCGCGAGCCGGCTTCGGAGGGGGTCTCTGCCAGCTCTCGGGGGAGCAGGGAGACAGACAGCCTGGATAGAGGAGGGCTGGCCGACCCGCTCGGCGCCATCAAGGGGAGCGCCGACGTGGAGGCCGAGCTCGCTGCGGCGGCGGCGGGCTCCCCGGTGAATTCGATAGACAACTTGTTCTATCACCCGAGCCCCTCGGGGCACACCTAGCTTTCGGGGGACCTTGCCGAGGTCGCAAACGAAGGTACGCTAACTTGCCCAATCCTTTTTCCGAAACGCCGGGCCTTCTCGTCCTCTGCTCTTATTTGCTTCGCGTAGGCACGTCCGTCCGGGACGTCGACCCAACTGTTCCGCCCTCCGAGGACGCTGTGGATGCGAGGTCCAGAGCCCCTGCTAACACGACGAGGGCCTCGGGGCCGCGGGTTGGGATGGAGTCCGGAGCCTCCGAAGGGGCCTCACCGGAGGCCATCGAAGACGGAGGGATTCGACCCCGACCCCCCTCCAGCCCTCGGGGCGCACGCTCTAGCGTGCCCCTCTTGTGTCCCTACTTGTCGGTCAGTGAGGACTTCGCGTCCAAGGTGGCTCCTGTCCACGACTATTACCTGCGCCTGCGTGAGGCTCCGATGATAGACGAGCTGGGGCTGACGGACGGACTGGAGCTCGGTAGGGCCATCGAGACTGCTGCGGGTCAGGTATTTTCTTGGAGTGCCCCTCAACAAGCCCCTATCCCTCCTTCTTTTGATCCTCTTCTTCGTGCGCAGTTAGTCGCGCTGGCTAGAGGAGGCGCTTCGCACCGGCGGTCCTCCGGCTCCTTCGAAGCCTTCGGCCTCGGCCCGCCAGCCAGATCCGAAGGTGTAGCTTCCTCAAGACCCTTGCGCTATATATCCTGTAACAGTTCCAGAAACTCGGTCATATATTAATAAAGAGTACCTTTTGGGGGTCATTCAGGGTGTTCATGCTTGTGATTGCGATGTCGAAGTACTCGAACTTGACGACGCTCTTTGACACCGATGGGCTATCCTCGAAGCCCTGAGAGCGAACCGGCCTGCACGCTTCGCCCTTCCTCGTGGTAGCGACGGGTGCGCGGACCCTGACGTCCTTCAAGGGGTTCTGAGTCTTGTCAAGGAGGAAGAGAAAGGGCTCCGCGCTCCATCCTCGTCTCCCGAACCGGTCGACTAGTCCGACACAGAAGCTGGTCCAGACGGCGCGCCTTCCGAGGGAGGCAATCTGCGCAGCTGGGCCCAACTTCAAGAAGACCAAAGGGCCTTTCGTGCCCAGAAGAAAGAGGAGGAATGGCGGAAAAGGAAAGAGATGTCTACGCGAACCGTGCCGGGGCTTCAGGCTAGAGCGGGCTCTGGCCCTGGCGGTTCGTCCGATCGAGGTGGCCTCCGGTTCCTGCTTGGCTTAGATGAAAACTTCTCTTAATTCTTCTCCTTCGTTCTTGATTCGTGACCAACACTGTATGCCACCTTTTTTCTTTTTCCAATATACGCGGTCGAGGCTTCTCTCCTTGCTCCTTCCCCCCCTCCTTAGCGAGTAGGCGGCTTGCCGGTTGGTCGCTAATTAGCTAGGAGGAAGGCTCGATGGGTATACTGCACCAACGAGGGTAAGCTACCTTGGAGCCGGAGCTTGGAACTCGAGCGAGGGTGCATTGATCCAGAGCTCAGAAACCTATTGAGGGCACGTCGAGCCGGGGCTCGGAAGCCGAGTCGGGGGTGCGTCGAGCCGGAGCTCGGAACCCGAGTGCGGGCGCGTCGAGCCGGGGCTCAGAAGCCGATTTGCGGGTGCGTCGAGCCGGAGGTCGGAACCCGAGTGAGGGCATGTCGAGCCAGGGCTCGGAAGCTGATTCGGGGGTTCGTCAAGTCGGGGCTCATAAGCCGATTCGAGGGTGCGTCGAGCCGGAGCTTGGTACCTGAGTGAGGGCGCGTCGAATCGGGGCTCAGAAGCCGATTCGGGGGTGCGTCGAGCCGGAGCTCGGAACCCGAGTGAGGGCGCGTCGAGCCCGGGCTCGGAAGCCGATTCAAGGGTGCGTCGAGCGGGAGCTCGGAACCTGAGTGAGGGCGCGTCGAGTCGGGGCTCGGAAGCCGATTCAGGGGTGCGTCGAGCCGGAGCTCGGAACCTGAGTGAGGGCGCGTCGAGCCGGGGCTCGGAAGCCAATTCGGGGGTGCATCGAGCCGGAGCTCAGAACCCGAGTGAGGTCGCGTCGATCCAGGGCTCGGAAGCTAATTTGCCTGGTGAAACTAAACTTCTAGCATCGTTGCGCGTTCACCGTGGGCGAAGACGCTCGCCTGACGATTTTATTATGTAGTTTAGATACAGGAGCAGACGTTATCGGCCGCTGGCGGGATACATTGATGAAATTACGGGAAGCAACGCTTCAGGTGCTCCGCGTGCCAAGTATGCTTCAGTTCCTCGCCTTCGAAGGTAGCGATCCGGTAGGAGCCCGGGCGCCCGGAACCGGTCACGATGTATGGTCCTTCCCACTTGTTGCCCAGTTTCATCGGGGCGGCCACCGTGCGAAGGACAAGGTGCCCTGGCTGGAACTCATTGTGCTTGACTTTGGGATCGTACCATGCCTTCATTTGCTTCTTGTATCGTGGCTCCGGTTCATGCCGTGGACGCTGCAGTAGAGACTGGACCCTCCGGGGAGTGCCCGAGGTGGGGCCTTGGCTCCGGAGAAGCGGCCCCCTCCGGAAGTGTGCTGGTGCTTAGCTGGGGCTCACGGGGTGATGCTGAGGACTTCCCCTCGAAGATGCTTCCGGCCCCGCCAGGAGTCTCGGTGGGCGTAGTCCTACCGGCCGAGATCTTGGTGGTGGAACCCAGGAGCTGTGTTGGCTCCCCGGTCAAGGCCTGGAGGGGCTTCGTATGCCCTGGTGCCCGTGGCCCGGACAGGGGCTATCATCGCCTGCCGGCGCACCTGGCCCTCTTCAGACCAAGCGTACTCTTCGAAGTACGTCATGAGCTGGGCCACTGAAGAGATGGGTTTCCGGTGGAGCTTGTCGAGGAGGCCCAGGTGGGTGACACCCTCCCGAGCAGCGTCGATGACCGAAGAGGCTGAGAGCCCCTTGATCTGGGCCTTGGTGTGCGCGAAACATTGGGAATATTGTCGCAAGGTTTCCTTGGCCTGCTGCTTTACTTGGAAAAGGCTCCCGGTGGACATTGGGGCCACGAAGGTCCCCTGGAAGTTGTTGACGAACTTCGTCCGCAGCTGGTCCCATGAATGGATGGTCCCGGGCTGGAGCGACCAGAACCACCGGAGAGCGATTCCCTCGAGCGCCAGAGGGAAGCACTTCGCCATGGTGTCTCGGCTCCCTCCAGATGCTTCTATTGCCAGGGCGTACGAGCGGGAGAATTCTCCGAGATCAGAATCCCCGGAGTACATGGGAAGCTTGGCGGCCCGAAACCTCGAATCGATCTTCGTCGTACGACGCGTTTTCCTCCTCCGCCCGATCTTCGTCGTCGCTCAAGGCCACGGCGGCGACCTTCGTAGCGTGGGAGGGCTCGGGAGGGCGGAGCGACGCCTCTTGGCGTCACTGGGCCAGCTCCGCCTTCAGCCGAGCATTCTCAGCGGCCAAGGCATCGGCCTGGCTTCCGCTTCCTCCCGAAGCGGTTTCAGGGTCCCGCGAACGGACGTAGTCGGTTCGGAGGGACATCACCGGGGGTCCGCTCGGAGGATGCCCCTCCGGCAGCCCCTCCGGGAACCCGGCCAGGTTGGCGGAGACTGACTCAGGTATGCCAATGGGGCCTCGTGCCTCGGGTGTCCCTTCCGGGGCTTGAGTCGGCTCCAAAGAGGGAGCCCCGGCGGGTAGGACAACGGGTTGATTGGGGTCGGGGATCGGAGTGGGCTCGATCCCAGCGGTGCGGGCCGACCGACGGAGAGGAGCCGTGCTCACGCCCTTCCGACCCGACATGCTTTGGTGAGTGGATGTAGAGGACGCTATCTTCTCGAACTAGGATCCCCACGGACGGCGCCAACTGTTGGAATGACGGATCGATCCAGCAGGTTTCTGTGGTGGATGTGAATAATGAATGTTGTGTGCTCTGTATTCTCGGATCGTGTGTCCATTACAACTGTAGTTGGGTGATATTTATAGGGCCCCCTGCCTGAGGACCAAACGCCCCTGGACCGCTATCCGCTACTGGGCCTAGCACAGGCCAATAGTACAGACAAAGCGGGCCTGCGCGCAGTACAGACAAGAAGATTCGATTCTGACAGCGTATCAGCCGTGTCGGGCGCTGCCCGCACCGCCCGACACAGCGCAGAGGATCGCAATCCTGTCCCCGTATAGGCTTGACTGGTCTTCTTTCTGCCTAAGCTCCCTCCGGGACCGCAGCTTGCTCCGAGGGACGGCCTCCGGCAGTCTTCCCCGGACGGTGGCCTCCGGCACCTGACGACCTCCGGCGTTCCTCCCCGGAGGGTGGCCTCCAGCATCTTTGGTCCGGAGAGTGGTCCCCGGCCTCCGGCCAACGACCTCTCGCCGGGAACCCCCTCCGGAGCGGTCCGAAGCCTCTGGAGGCCTCCGGCTCTGTCGCCCGGAGGTTCTGGCCCTCCGGCGCTGGGCTTCGGACCCTCTGGTGGTGGCCCCCTCTACAGCCATCGGGATTATCTCCCCCAACAATATGTATCACAGCCAGAGTACCCTCCACTACTTAACACTATGCCTTGTTTTCCTTCGGAGTGTTATGAATCGCAGGGACAAACAAACGCAGCGGAGGGAGGCATCATCCACAGGCTATCTGTGGTACCTCCGAGTCGGCTCAGCAAAGTTAAAGGGTATGGGCGCGAAGGGGCAAAGGACAGGGAGTCTGAAGCTATCACAATTAGAGTAGGGTCTCAGGAAGTCCCAATCCCGAAGGCTCCATCACCGAAGTCTGATGGAGGTAAGTTCCCTGCTTCGGTCGAAGCCCACGCCGGAGCCTGGTTTGATCAGCCGAACGAGACTGGTCTGATTGTCGGGGTCTGCAGCAAAGGCTCCTCTGAATATAGAGTGCACGAGGCTGAGGTGGGCAGTACCACTTCAGCTAGAGTTGATAGGAACTAGGCAGTAGCACCCGGCACCAAGCCACATCCGTCTTGGGCACCTCTAGGTATGTCCAAATCACAAAAGAGGCGTCTACAACGACTACGGGCACAGGAGATGCGCGAGAAGAAGGCCGAGGACGAGCGAGAGGCTATTTTTGAAGAAATTCGCCCGCGGCCAATGACAACAGAGGTATTGAGGATGAAGCCGGTTGAGATGACCAGCCCGGCTCCTAGCCCGAGCGACGATGATGACGACATGCTCGACGATGACTACTCGCATGTCTCCTAGGGCCTGCACCCCAAGCGATGGACATCAACATCATCACGCTACCCGCCGAGTTTGCCCTGCCTTAGTACGAGGCCAAGGTCACTCAGTTGAACCTCGGCCCGTGCAATGCTATTTTTGAGAAGCCTGAGGACTCGGCTCGCCATCTGAAGCCTCTCTACGTCAGAGGTCACATTGATGGAAAGCCAATTTCCTAGATGCTTGTTGATGGTGGCACCACAGTTAACTTAATGCCTTACACGCTATTGAAGAAACTTGGCAGGGATGAGGATGATCTTAAGAAGACCAACTTGATGCTCAATGGCTTCAACGGTGAGAGTTCCGAGGCCAAAGGCGTGCTCTCCATGGAGTTGACAGTAGGCAACAAGATATTGCCAACAACGTTCTTCGTCGTCGATGTGCAAGGTAACTACAGCGTGTTGCTTGGGCGCAACTGGATTCATGCAAATTGCTGCATTCCTTCTACTCTACACCAGTGCCTAATTCAGTGGGACTGGCGTTGAAGTAGAGGTCATTCCCACAGACACTTCGGCCCAAGTGGCATTGGCCGATGTGTCAGTCGACGCTGTTCACAACAAGGTAGAGTTCCTATCAGGTAGAGATCTTTTGGATTACGATTTTGTTAGCGTATCTGGAGGACATTTTGTAGTAGTGTCTATAAAGTCAGCTAGTGTAGCACGGCTGTTTTTATATTAGTAGTCATGTCTAGTAAGAGTAATCTGGATTGGCTAAAGTCTTGTGTGGAATAGTATCGGTCTACTAAAGATGGTATCACCGAGGCCATCGAGGACTTTAGTAAAGTAGAGAAATTAGGACAAGGTTTTGCATCGGCCGATCCTTTAGAAGAAGTTGACATAGGTGATGGTAGCATCCCGAGGCCGACTTTTGTAAACCAACATTTACAGCCTGATGAAAAGGCTGAAGTAATAAAGTTGCTTCGGTCGTATGTCGATTGTTTCGCATGGGAGTATAGTGAGATGCCGGCACTAAGCCGCAAGCTCGTACATCATCGGCTACCTATCAAGTCTTGATTTAGGCCTTATAAACAGCCTCCTCGTTGCTTTAACTCGGTCGTCTATGACCGAGTTAAAGAAGAAGTAGAGCGACTGCTCAAAGCTGAATTTATTAGGCCATGCAGGTACGCAGAATGGGTCGCTAACATTGTGCCTGTAGAGAAGAAAGGGAGCGACAAAATAGGAGTATGTATTTATTTCAGGGACCTGAACAAGGCCACTCCAAAGGATGAGTATCCAATGCCAATAGCCGACATGCTAATCAACGATGCTTTAGGACACAAGGTACTAAGCTTTCTTGATGGCAATGCTGGTTATAATCAAATCTTTATGGCTGAAGAGGACGTCTACAAGACAACCTTTCGATACCCTGGTTTTGTCGGTTTATTCGAGTGGGTCATTATAACTTTTGGTTTGAAGAATGCTGGTGCCACATATCAGCGTGCTATGAACTTGATCTTCCATGACTTGCTAGGAGTTATGTTAGAAGTTCACATTGATTATGTTGTAGTCAAATCAGACGCTATGGGAAACCATTTAGCCAATTTGAAGGTTGCTTTTGATAGGATGCAATAGTATGGCTTAAAAATGAACCCACTCAAATGAGCTTTTGGCGTGTCGGTGGGAAAGTTCTTAGGTTTCATGATTCATGAAAGAGGCATAGAGATTGATCCTAAGAGGCTTGAGAAGATTAGAAACGTTACGGCGCCGACATGCAAAAAAGGTGTGCAAAAGTTGCTAGGCAAGATGAATTATTTGCGTCACTTTATATCAAACTTATCTGGCAAGATTCATGCCTTTGCCCCCATACTCCGGCTAAAGAACGAGGTCGAGATCACTTGGGGGGCAAGCCAGCAAAGCACCTTTGAGAAAATCAAGGAGTGCTTGTCATCGCCACTCATGGTGAGAGCACCCAAAGGGCGATTGGAGAACTCCAATTGTCCAGTATTTGAGAGACCCTAGCCGAAGGATTGATCGGAAAGTTCAGCGACAAGCGTTTAAATTTGTGTTGCTAGACGACACACTGTATCACCGAACCATTGACGGAGTACTGTTGAAGTGTCTAGACAATGAACGATCCCAGGTGGCTACGGGAGAAGTCCATGAAGGACTTTGTGGCACTCATCAGTCGGCCCAGAAAATGAGTTGGATGCTCAAAAGAGCGGGTTTTTACTGGCCGACTATGACTGAGGACTTTTTTAAGTATTATAGAGGGTGTGAAGCATGTCAAAAGTTTGGCAAAATTCAATTAGCCCCTGCTTCATTACTTAACCCTATTGTCAAGCCATGGTCGTTCCGAGGTTGGTGTTTAGACTTCATCGGCCAAATTCACCCTCCCTCCTCCAAAGGGCATCGGTTCATGTTGACGGTGATAGATTACTTCACCAAGTGGACCGAGGCCATGCATCTTAAGAACATGACTCATAATGAGGTACTTGACTTTATCTTGAAGCACATCATACATAGATTTGGTATTCCCCAAACTCTCACTACAGATCAAGGTAGTTCATTTTTTCTAAAGAAGTGAAGGACTTTTCCGAATATTATGGTATTAAGTTGATAAACTCTTCGCCCTACTATGCTTAGGCCAATGGTCAGACCGAGTCTAGTAATAAAACAGTGATTAAGCTCATTAAGAAGAAAATTGAAGAGTTCCCTAAAAGGTGGCACGAAGGGCTCTCCGAAGCGCTATGGGCTTGTAGAATTGCAAAGCACGGTGCTACCAAAGTTAGTCCATATGAGTTGGTGTGTGGACAAGAAGCCGTTCTACCTGTAGAAGCAGATCTTGGCTCCCTAAGAGTGTTAGAGAAAGATGTCTTATCGGTCAACGACTTTGAAACTCTTTTGAAAGATAGTCCAGGAGAAGTGACCGATAAGAGATTGAGGGCTTTAGAAGCCATAGAAATAGACAAGAGGAGAGTAGCTAAAGCCTACAATAAGAAGGTTAAACCAAAATCATTTCAAGTAGGTGACTTGGTTTGGAAGACAATTTTACCCTTAGGCACTCAGTGTCCCAAGTTTGGTTAATGGTCGCCTAGTTGGGAAGGCCCTTTCAAAATAGCCGAAATCGCTCCTGGCAATGCATATGTGTTAGAATCTCTGCAAGGAGAGCGATTTTGAAGAGCTTTGAATGGTAGATACTTGAAAAGGTATTTCCCAAGTGTGTAGCAAACAACTTAAAGAATGTCGAAAGGCTGATATGGAAGGTATCATCTTAAGCCCATTATGCTTTTAGTTCACTTAGTTCACCAAAAGGCAGGGGGCATGTGTTGACAACAAAAAATGGCATCAATGATTAAGATTGTCAAAATATCAATTTTGGTAATTTGGGCCAAAATTGCACATGTCCCAGGTTAGGCTGAAGCCCTATAGGGCCGAAGGACCACTGGGCTACGGGCTCCGGAATCTTCCAGCCAGCCCACAGCCTTCGACCAGGAGGCCTTTGGAGGCCCACTCCACCGAAGCTTTAGCCCGAGGAGAAGACTTCGGCGGCCTAGCCGAAGGCCCACTTCGGTCATAGATAGAGTTGGATCCGATTCTAGTTAAGTGTTTATCTCTACGAATGATTCAGCCAAGTCATAATAGATTAGATTAGAAGTCTAGCCCCTATAAATATAGGGGTGAGGCCAGTTCAGAGGGCCCCCAACAAAATCAACCACAAAGCCCTAGCTTTGAATCGTATTTACTTTATCTTTACTTTTATGTACTCTTCGTGGGTTTTCCTGGAAGCCCTCCGATGGCCACTTTGGAACAGTGGTAATCCTTGTTACTTCGCCTGTGAAGTATCGGTTAATCTACGTAATAGATTGCTATCACCTTGTTACTTCGCCTATGAAGTATTTGTTAATCTACGTAATAGATTGCTATTGCCTTGTTACTTCGCCTGTGAAGTATCCGCTAATCTATGTAACAGATTGCTACCTTCGCTCCTAGTGCAACACTTAGCAGAATTTGGTCCTCCGGCCGAATTGGTACTTCGAATCTACTCTGTTATAGGTTACCTACGTTCAGAGCTACTTCGCTGGAGACACTCGGAGCTGAGAGATTGGTTTCGGAGGTTGTCAGAACACCCTTCGCTGAGATCTCCGCTTCGTCACGACACGCTTCGCCAACAGACTTTGTCACGATAGGCTTCGCCACGCTCGTACTCCACTCCAGATGAAGTCGCGTTCGCGCATTGCGGCTAAGTCATCGTTCTTTTCTTACTGTATCGGAGACATCGCACCGAACCCCCATTGTTTGGAGGTGATTGTCGCATCTAGATCCGTTTAGAGTTCATCTTCGGCCAGATCAGTCTGAACGCCGAATGTACCCTTCGGCGGGACACTTCGCAGTAGACGCCGAAGGTACCCTTCGGCGACACCCTTCGCACTATACTTCGAACAATTAGGCCCCGCCCAGTTCCTGATTTGTTCTGTTTAATATATTTCTTTTGGCTAATTGGATTATTTCTGTGTGATTTGATTACCTGGCAACTCCACCCCCTTACCACGGCTAAGGGTAGTCAGAATATGACGTCAGTGTTGTGTTACGCTTAGGCTCATCCCTAAGTATCCGCACACTTTTGGATCATCGAGCTGACCCAAGTGCAGGGGCACATTTTCATGTCAACACCTTCGAGCAAGCTTCACACTACTGTACTTCGCACTTCGAAGTGTTGAAAATGTCTAGACTGCTTGTAATGAGGACTTCGACTATGAGGAGAAATCAAGCCTCGAATTACACTTTGTAGGGTGCTTCGCTAGTAAACAGAGAGGTCTAGCCTTCAATTACATAGAGCGAACACTTACACATAGGAGAAAAACACACTTCGTTGAAATAGAGATAAAACTCTAGTTGGCACAGAACGAAGTAGAAAGAATAATTCTTAACTCATGCAGTGCAAAAACACTGATACAAGTTGAAGCAACAGATGAAAACAGAATGAAAATTTCATTGCAAGAATAGGGAACACCAAACTCACAAGTACAGAGAACACTTCATGGCGGCTGGCCAGAGCTACAAGAAAATAGAAGGTTCTGAAAATGGAGTGCAGTGTTACCCTAACCCCTAGCCTGCCTCTCCTTTTATAGGCACTATTTTGACTTGCGAATAGACTACAACACCCCTTCGCAGTGTCTTCGCCCCGAGTACACTCCACAAAGGCCCTTATCTAGACCATGCCTTCGATGCACCTTGACTTCTGAGACCTTCCTCATGTGTTCCTTCGAGTGCCTCCATCCGGAGCACACTTCAAACACATTGCCTCAATCATGAGGACTTTGTCCGCCATCCTTCGATGTTACTCCTTCGAAGTCACCCTTCGAACTGCGTACCTTGACCCGAGGACCGACCTCGACCCCACGCAGTATTCGTGACTGAGCTCCCCGCTCGCCTGACATCAAGCCTCCTACTTGACCCAACTTCACTTGCTACGAATCATTCATGGCCTTCGAAGTCACCTACACACCACCAACAAGCAGACAAGAGTTTCCAGTACACTAGAGACCTCTCTAGTAAACAACCTCCGGCACACACTCTGGTGTACCGCCCAAAATACCGAGCCCTTTGGTACAGACTTTTCTTTGTATTCTACCGGACCTGTCCAACAGACATACTCCATGCAACAGTTGTAGCCAGCAAACACCGAACCCTTTGGTAAACACCTCCGAATCCCTTCGGAGGGATCCCTTCGCCCAGAAGGAAGGACTTGTCAATCACTCATCACGGACTTGAAACCAAGACACATCTCAACTTGTTTTCTCAGAAGCCAACTCTCTTTTAACTTCGTGTAGGGCATACTAACTTGTAACATGAAACGTGCATTTATAATGTAATTATCTTCGAATATTCGAAATTGGTCCTAAGTTTTTTGTGTCTAAGGACGATGCTTCTGCATCAGCCGTCTGAAGGCGATACCATTGGTATCAGCTGTCTTGCATGTAGATATTTAGGCATTCATCCGAACAATCAGAAAAATTTCTTCAAAGTACTCCTCGTCTGAACCTTTATGATATCTTTGAAGTAACATCATCAATATATTTTGTGCTTCATCGTGGAATCTAGGTATTTACGAAGGTTGGCCTCGGTCTGTCACCAGGTCCGATTTATACCTCCGATAATTCATCGGTTGCGGTGAAGCGTTGACCGGGTCAACTTTTCATTTTGTCGAAGTCATCTTCATAGGGAAAGCTTGGGAAGTTCTTTGCTGATTGGTTTGACTCCGTCATCCAATAATTCAAGAAAATTTCCATCATAAGCCTTCCCTAATAGACAGACAACCTCTTCCATCTCCCACACCGATAAATCAGCTATCGCTATGTTTACCGATCTATTGGAGGGGATTATTTCTACTTGATCATCGACCCACTACGTCAGGATTTGGTGCATCATTGATGGGACACAATAGTTTGTGTGAATACAGTCTCGTCCTAGCAAAAAGCTATAAGACCCTTTCCCTTCTATGATGAAGAATATGGTCGACATTTTCTTGCTCCCAACTGTCACCTCTGCATTCAGTACTCCCATCATATCTGACGAGTTGCCGCTGAAGTCTCTTACCAGCATATTAGTCTTGATGAGGTCTTCCAACATTTTTCCCATCTTATAGAAGGTGGCATATGTCATTAAGTTCACAATTGCCCCTCCATCTATCATTATTTTGGACAATGACTTCCCTTTGACCAACCCTTTAATGTACAAGGGTCTTAGGTGCTGATGGCAAGGATCTTCTAACTTATCAAACACTACTGGATATGGAGCTGTTGATAGCAAAAAATGGCGTTAATGGTCAAAATTGTCAAAATATCAATTTTTGGTAATTTGGGCCGAAAATATGCCTTCCTAGCACAAGCCGGTCCAACCGGCTATAGTAGGCTGATCCAACCATCCATGTAAGCTCGGTCAGACCGGCCCAAGTTTGAAAATTAGAGATAGAGCTGGTTTCGAGTTGTTTTGATCTCTAATTAAATTTTAATATCTTTTGGCCGAATCCTACTCAGATTAGGCATCAAGGAACTTGGGACCAGCCCCTACAAATATAGTGGTGAGGCCGATTCAAAGGGTATGCAACACAGATCAATACTTCAAAACCCTACTTTTGAATCGCACTTTTATTTCAATCTACCTTCCTTGCCCTAGGATTAGATGTAACGTCCATCTTCATGGGTTTGCGCTAAAAGCCCTCCGTGCATCACGTCATAACCTTGGTAAGCCTTGTTGATTCGCTTGCAAATCAACCATTTAATACACGTAACGAGTTTTTATCGTTTTTATCGGTTTTCTTGCCTCCCTTGGAACTTTGGCCTATAGGCCGGATTGCATTTGATTCCTTGTTGTATTGTAGAAAGTTCATCTCCAAGAAGTTTGAGACCTATCCCACGCCACCGAAAAGACCTGCAGAGCCCGGAGGCCACCACTTGGGTTTTTGTCAGTCTGACTGGAGGGTACTCCATAGTTCGACCACCGCGTGCCATCCCTTAAGATTGCCGCTGGCACGCTTTGGTCAGACGGACGCCTTGAGGCCGGTCTGACTGACCTCGGGACCCCTCCGCACCAATACCCTCTTCGCACCGAAGGCCTTCACACCAGAGCCGCTCGGTCTGACCGGTATCACCCCTCGATTTGAATGACTTACATGCTAGAGGCAGCCTCTGCATCCGGGAACATTCGCGTTACAACCCTTAGTATGACCGGAGCTTGACCGCCGGTCTGACCGCTTGAAGGATCAAAGATTCCCTTCGTTCACCCTTCTGAACCCCCTTCGCATGAGCCGCCGAAGCCCCCTTCGGTGCCCTCCTCTACGCACAACTGGTCTGACTGGAGGCCCTTCATCGGTCCGACTGACCCCTTCGTTGCGGATTGAAATCAGCTTCAGCTTTGCCGGTTAGATTATTATTTCAACACTTCAGCTAATTGAACATTATTCCTAGATATTTGTTTGATTGCCTGGCGACTCCGTTTTCCCTTACCACTGTTTAAGCATCGTCGGAACACGATGTCGCCTTCTTGCGACGGTTTAGGGTTTATCCTTGAAATGGTCATGCGCTTTTGTGTCGTAGAACTGATGCCAGTGTGTGGGTGCATTTTCGTGTCAACACACTTGTTGGCGACTCTGCTGGGATGACATCAACATGATGGGCACATCTACATCGGCGGCGGGTACATCGACCATGACTACTACAACTACGGCAACAGTACCCCTATTGCTGATGGACCTAGGGGGCATGAGCGTAGAAATTAATGGCCGCAGCATCATCCTCCCCACCCTTACAGACATCCTCGAAGAGGATCGGGCCAAGATTGAGGCCAAGACGATGGAGTTCCATGAACTCATGCTTGGGCGCTACACCAAAACTCGCACGGGCTTTGTCAAGCGCAACATCGACATTACCGACTGTTGACACGGAAACGTGCCCCTGCACTTGGGTCAATTCGACGATCCAAAAGTGTGCGGATACTTAGGGACCAGCCTAAGCGTAACACAGCACTGACGTCGCGTTCCGACTACCCTTCACCGTGGTAAGGGGGTGGAGTTGCCACGTAATCAGATCACACAGAAATAATCCAATTAGCCGAAAGAAATATATTAAATAGAATAAATCAACAAACCGGTCGGATCTAGTCTACTTCGAAGTATGGTGCGAAGGGGGGTCGCGGAAGTATACCTTTGGCATCTGGTGCGAAGTGTCCCGCTGAAGGGTACCTTCGGCGTTCGGACCGACCCGACCGAAGATGAACTCCAAATAGATCTAGACGCGACAATCACCTCCGAATAGCAGGGTTCGGCACGAAGTCTCTGATACAGTAAGATACAGAATAATGAGACAAACGCGATGCACGAGTGTGACTTCATCCGTAGCAGAGTAAGAGCATGGAGAAGCCTATCGTGATGAAGTCTGTTGGCGTGCGGTTGAAGCAGCAGTCTCACCGAAGGGTGTTCTAGCAACCTTTGAAACCGATCTCTCAGCTTAGGACACCTCCGACGAAGTAGCTCCGAATGTGGGTAACCTGCAACAGAGAAGACTCGAAGTACCAATTCAGCCTGAGGACCAAATTCTGCTAAGTGTTGCACTAGTGGCAAAGGTAGCAATCTGTTACGCAGATTAGCGGATACTTCACAGGCGAAGTAACAAGACGATAGCAATCTATTACGCAGATTAGCGGATACTTCACAAGCGAAGTAACAAGGGTTACCAATGTTCCGAAGTGGCTGTTAGAGGGCTTCCAGGCAAACCCACGAAGAGTATAGAAATGTAAAGATAAAGTAAATGTGATTCAAATCTAGGGCTTTGTGGTTGATTTTTGTCGGGGGGCTCTGAACTGGCTTCGCCTCTATACTTATAGGGGCTAGACCTTTAATGTAATCTGCTATAATTCGGCTGAATAGAGATAAACACTTAGCCAGAATTGGGTCCAACTCTATCTCTGCCCAAAGTGGGACTTCGGCCAAGCCCGTCGAAGCCTGCTCCTCGGGCCGAAGCTTCAGCGGCGTGGGCCTCCGAAGGCCTCCTGGCCGAAGGCTGAGGGTTGGCTAGAAGCTTTCGGAGCCCATAGCACAATGGTCCTTCAGCCCTGTGGAGCTTAGGCCTAACCCGTGACATGTGTATTTTCGGCCCAAATTACCAACATTGATATTTTGACAATCTTAACCATTGATGCCATTTTTTTGCTATCAACACATGCCCCCTACCTTTTAGTGAACTAAGTACCAACTAAAAGCACAACGAGCTAAAGACGATACCTTCCATATCAGCCTTTCGACCTCTTTTAAGCCGTTTGCCACACACTTGGGAAATACCTTTTCAAGTATCTGCCATTCAAAGCTCTTCGAAACCGCTCTCCTTGCAGAGATTCTAACACATATGCATTGCCAGGAGCGATTTTGGCAATTTTGAAAGGGCCTTCCCAACTAGGCGACCATTTACCAAACTTGGGACTCTTAGTGCCTAAGGGTAAAATTGTCTTCCAAACCAAGTCACCTACTTGAAACGATTTTGGTTTAACCTTCTTATTGTAGGATTTAGCTACTCTTCTCTTGTCTATTTCTATGGCTTCTAAAGCCCTCAATCTCTTATCGGTCACTTCTTCTAGGTTGTCTTTCAACAGAGTCTCATACTCATCGACTGATGTTGGGGGAAATTACTCCATTTCCACGACTTAAGGGTTAACCCTCCGAAGGCTCTAAGAAGGTCCTGAAGATGGTCGACTAATGCTTAAAGATACGTCAGCATGATCGAAGGGTGCCACGATGCGAAGTCTCGAAGGACCCTCCGAAAGGAGAAAGGGAGCTTCGAAGCAGGACGACGTGACTGATTGGATGCTCTGCTTATCCATCTACCCTACAGCGCTTTACCACGCATAACCTCGGTTATAATACTGAGGGACTTTTGTAATATAAGGGCAATTAGGACTATTCCTTTAGCTTTTCTCCTTATAAATACCCCCCTTTGTACCTTGTAAGAAGGATCCAGAACCAGTGGTTCAAACACATACATTCGGACCTCTTGAGTTGTTATCCTTTACGGAGGCTCAAGTTTGTCCTAAAAACACAAACCTTTTGGTTGTTTGTTCTTAACTACTGAGAACCTGTTGGTGTAACTTTTACGCCAACAGTTGGCGCCGTCCGTGGGGATCCAAGTTCTAAAAGCTTGTTCTCTACCGCTGACTGCACTCTGAAGAAAACTTACGGGGGGAGCCTCGGAATCCTGAGATTCCGCGCACCCTTCAGTTAAGGGCTTCTTAGTGCAGCCCAAAGGTCTTCCCTCGACCCCCTCGAGTCGTTCGAAGCCTCCCATTTCCAAGACATCTCATTGGCTAACCATGCCTCCGAAGCGTGGTCAGGCAGCAGGTCCTCTTCGAAGGTCCCCTCGGACCAACGGAGCCGGACCCTCGGCTAATCCGACGGTTCCTACCGGAACCAATGGACGTCGAGCGCCCCGGGGCCCTCTGCCCCCCCCCTACAGTGCTTCAGACCGACTACGCGGCAAGCCGAGACCCTGAAGTTCCCTCCGACGAAGACGAAGGCCCTCCCGAGACCGAGGCTACGCAGCTAGCCAGGCTTCAGGAGGAAGTGTCCAGATGGAGGCAGGAAGCCGCCGACAGACTCCGCACTCAAGCTTCCACTGAAACTCCAAGAGGGCCTCCAGACGATGGAGGCCGCAACCCCCCAGAAGTTATACAAGTCCAGGAAGAGGCCGAGAATGCGTCCTTCGACAATGAGTCTCCATTGCACCCTGATCTACAGAGAGTGCCTTTCGACCCCAAGTTCAAGGCCTCGAAGCTGCACAAGTACTCCGGAGGATCGGACCCCGGGGAGTTCGCCCGTTCGTACGCCCTAGCTATAGAAGCAAGCGGAGGGGTACGAAGCACCATGGCAAAATGCTTCCCACTTGCTCTCGAAGGTGTGGCACTCCGGTGGTTCTGGTCCCTAAAACCAGGATCGATCAAGTCATGGGAGCTACTCAAAAAGAAGTTCGTGAGCAACTTCCAAGGCACTTTCGTGGCCCCGATGTCTACGGGAAGTTTGTTCCAAGTAAAACAGCGGGAAGGAGAAACCCTCCGAGAATACTTTACACGCTTCGCCCACACCAAGTCACAGATCAAAGGCCTTACCACCTCGTCGGTAGTTGATGCTGCCCGAGAGGGGGTGCTAAACCCTGACCTCCTCAGCAAACTCCATCGCAAGCCGGTAACATCCATAGCACAGCTCATGGCATACTTCGAGCAATATGCCAAGGCAGAGGAAGGATGCCTTCGGCGAGCTGAGGCAGCACTACCCGCCCTCCGGGAAGTCAAAAGGGAGCCGGAGGCCACCGCTCCGCCACCCCAACAAGACAGCCGCCCTACCGATTATAGGCGAGGAAAAAAGCATTTCCGTTCGGAAGTGCTAAATATTGCACCTTCAGCTTCGAAGGCACCGGCCAGTTTTCAGCAAGTAAAAAATTTTAAGGCTGGGCCGTCAGTACCTCAAGAAAGGGTGCCTGGAAGACGCCAGAGTCATTTTTGCTGCGTGCATGGCGATAATAGAAGCCATGACACGAAGGACTGCAAGACGATATTAGCCCTTCGGGGTGAATACATTGACCGAAATACCAGGAGGGGTACTTCGGACCGGGTTCCACCCGCGGCACGATCGGAGCCTGTCCAAACTGTGGCCCGAGCCGGTGCCCTCGAAGCCCCTATACGGTTACCGGTGGCCAGTATTATGCCACCACCAAGGCACGAAGATCCGCAAGACCGCGGCAAAAGAGTGGTCCTACCCATTTCCGGGGGAGGGACCCTCAGCAGCATGTCCAAGAGACAGCGCCGAGAGTACGTCCGAGAAGTTGGACACATTGGGACTTCAAGTTCCGCTGAAGGGATGCCAGAATGGTCCCGTGTACCCATCTCATTCACGGCCAGCGATGCAGTAGGAGTGAAGTTTCCCCATGCTGACCCATTAGTCATCTCTGCTGATATAGCAGGGGCTGATGTTCGGAGGATCCTGGTGGACGGTGGAAGCTCCGCAGATATACTCTTCGTTCAAGCCTTCGACCAGATGTGCATACCCCGGAAGCATCTACTCCCTACAGCCCGGCCACTTCAAGGGTTCTCAGGACCGCCTCTCGATGCCCTCGGCCAAATAGGCCTCGAGGTTGCCTTCGGAGAGGGGCCACTGGCCCGAGTGGAGGAGGTGATTTTCGACGTGGTGGATGCCCCCTACGCCTACAATGCTATCTTCGGACGAGGGATGTTAAACCAATTCGGGGCTATAGCTCATCACAACTACCTTTGTCTCAAAATGCCCACACAAGGTGGAGTGCTCACTATTTCAGGAGACCAAGCTGTAGCCAGAAGGACAGAATATGGCCACGGGCAGCCATTGGACCCTCGGCAAGTGCACAATGTGGTGGAGAGCGCCGAAGAAGTACCAGGAGCCTTGAGCCCCTCGAAGGGATCCTCGCTCAAACCAAGCCCGGAGGGTGATGTCGAGACAAGAATAATCTCGGAAGACGGCAAAGAATACCCAATAAAATTCGGCAAGGGGCTATCTCCGGAGATAACCGCCTCATTAGAAGAAGTCGTCAAGAAGAATTTAGACATGTTTGCTTGGACCGACGAAGATATCACGGGGGTCGACCGAAGCATCATCGAGCACAGTCTGCTCGTCAACCCGAAGGCCAAGCCAGTGCGCCAGGGGCTCCGGAAGCTATCAACAGAAAGAGCAAATTTAGCCAAGGCCGAAGTGGAAAAATTGTTAAAAGCTGGCATTATCAGGGAAGTGGCCCATACCGAGTGGTTAGCCAACCCTGTTTTTGTAAGAAAGAAGGATTCCAGCAAATGGCGCATGTGTATTGACTTCACATCACTAAATAAAGCATGCCCACGAGACCCCTACCCAATGCCCCGAATAGATCAATTAATAGACTCCACAGCCGGCTCCGAACTATTAAGCTTCCTCGATGCATACTCCGGGTATCATCAAGTGTGGCTGAAGAAAGAAGACGAGGCCAAGACAAGTTTCATAACTCCCTCAGGAGTATTCTGCTATGTAAGAATGCCGTTTGGTTTACGGAATGCTGGAGCCACATTTTCTCGCTTAATAGCTAAAGCTTTAGGTCATCAGATAGGCCGCAATGTCGAAGCCTACATGGACGATAATGTAATAAAAAGTGCTCAAAAGCATCAGCATAGCATAGACTTAGACGAAACTTTTGAGAGCCTCCGAGCATGTGGAGTACGCCTCAATCCCGAAAAATGTGTATTCGGGGCACAAGCAGGGAAGCTGTTAGGGTACCTAGTTTCGAGCAGGGGGATCGAAGCCAGTCCCACACAAATAAGTGCACTGCAAAGAATGGCCCCACCTGAAAATTTGAAGCAAGTACAGAAGCTAGCAGGAAGGCTAGCAGCACTCAGCAGGTTCCTGTCCAGATCGGCAGAGCGAAGCCTCCCAATTTTCAAGGCTCTCAAAGGCTCCGAAAGCTTCAGCTGGACGCCAGAGTGCCAAAAAAGCTTCGAAGAGATAAAAGCCTACCTTGGAACATTATCAACATTAACTGTTCCTCTTCCAGGGGAAACATTGCTTTTATACCTTGCAGCGACAGGGTCAGCAGTAAGCGCAGTACTAGTCCGAGAGGTCGAGCTCAAAGACAAGCTGGTACAAAACCCAGTTTATTTTGTCTCGGAGGCATTATCAGGAGCCAAGATCAGATACTCCGAGCTTGAAAAATTTGCTTATGCTTTGATAATGGCTTCACGAAAGCTAAGGCATTATTTCTTGGCGCATAACCTTATTGTCCCCACATCGTATCCCCTTGGAGATATGCTCCGAAACAAAGATTCCACAGGCAGGGTTGGAAAGTGGGCAGTCGAGTTAGCACCCTTCGAAATCTCCTTCACAGCAAGGACGGCCGTTAAATCTCAAATTATAGCAGATTTCGTAGCAGAGTGGACTCCATCTGCAGTATGGACTCCGGAAGAACCCTCCGACGGGTTCTGGACAATATTCTCCGACGGGGCCTATCAAGCATCAGGTGCCGGAGCAGGGGCGGTAATCTTTTCACCGTCAGGACAAAAGGCAATGTACTCTGCAAGGCTTAACTTTCGAACCACTAATAACGTCGCCGAGTATGAAGGAATCTTGCTAGGCCTCCGAAAGGCTAAAGCACTCGGAGCTACAAGGATAATGATCAAGACAGATTCCCAAGTCGTCGCGGGGCATATTGATAAAAGCTTCCAAGCAAAAAACCCACATCTCGCGCAATACCTTCAAGAAATCCGCAAGGCAGAAGCAGTATTCAAAGGGTTTACAGTTCGAAGCATACCGCGGGCAGAAAATCAACTTGCAGATATTCTTGCGAAGGCCGCAGCAGGAGCAGTAGACCTCCCGGAGGGCGCTTTCTATGAAGAATTAGAGCAGCCAGCAGCTGACCAAGTACCCTCGTCAGAAGTAATGTGTATTGAAGCTGTGGATTGGCGAACTCCAATAATAACTATGTTGCAAGGTAACAATGACCCTCCGGAAGGCCAAGAAGCTCGAAGAGTGCAAATGAGAGCTCGAAATTACAAACTTATTGGGGAAGTACTATATAAAGCCGGAGTATGCTCACCACTACTTCGATGCATCTCTCAGCCTGAAGGACAAAACATACTCCGAGGCATCCACGAGGGGCTGTGCGGAAGTCATCTAGCCCCCAGAGCGCTAGCAGGTAAGACGCTCCGGCAAGGTTTTTATTGGCCAACGATCGTCAGAGACGCCGAAGACCTAGTTCGGACGTGCCAAGGCTGCCAATGGATGGGCCGAAGGAGCCATCGCCCACCAGCTCAACTCTAAGTTATTGCCCCAGTATGGCCGATGGCTAGATGGGGCATGGACCTCATAGGCCCTTTCCCACCAGCAAAAGGCGGATTGAAATTTGCGGTAGTAGCAATAGAATACTTCTCAAAATGGGTGGAAGCAGAGCCGTTAACAGCCATCACATCAAAGAATGTGCAAAGGTTCTTCTGGCAGAATATTATATGCAGGTTCGGAGTCCCAAGGGAACTAACGGTGGATAATGGGACCCAGTTCGAAGCTGATACTTTCCAAACATTCTGTGAAGAACTGGGAATTAAGCTATGCTTCGCAGCAGTACGACATCCGCAATCCAACGGAGCCGTCGAGCGAGCCAACGGGAATATCCTCTCCGGGTTAAATCGCCGAATTGTCGGATTGGCCAAGGGCCTATGGGTCGAAGAGCTACCCAAAATTCTATGGTCTATCCGAACCACGCAAACTAGATCAACCGGCTTCACACCATTCAGGTTGCTCTTCGGAGACGAAGCCATGACCCCTACGGAGCTCAAAGGGGAGTCACTTCGCGTAATTCAACACGAAGACGAAAATGATCGGAGTGCTTCAATAGACTTGTCGGAAGAAACAAGGCTTCGAGCTGTCGCCAATCTGACGAAGTACCAAGGGCACACAAAGACATGGTATGACCCGAAAGTCAAATTAACTGATTTAAAACCAGGTCATCTGGTATTACGAAATGTAATAGCTCCGGGGAAGCTAGGAAACAAATGGGAAGGACCATATGTTATCTTACGCTCAGGTCGCCCCGGCTCGTTTAAATTAGCTAATTTAGAAGGAGAAGAGTTGAAACATGCGTGGCATGCGGAGCACCTTAAGAGATATTATGCTTAAGGTTTCCTTGTAATCACTTGTAACACTCTCCTTTTATAAATAAAGCTAAGGGGTTGAGATTTGTTTTGCCCTTCGAACATCCAACCCTCCGGATGGACGCATTCGGAGGTCGGTGATGCTAGCAGAGCCAAGCATTTTTCGGAAAAACCCAAGGGGCTTCCTACGAACCATTGGTTCAGTGGCTCCGCCAACCTACGGATTCCAGGCTCCGGCTTGTTAGGATCCGTAGAAGAGTCTAAGGACTTTAAACAAAACAGAATTTCAAGCCTCCGGGCGCGAAGTATCTGTAAAAGAGCCGGAGGTGGCCAACCTACGGATTCCAGGCTCCGGCTTGTTAGGATCCGTAGAAGAGTCTAAGGACTTTAAACAAAACAGAATTTCAAGCCTCCGGGCGCGAAGTATCTGTAAAAGAGCCGGAGGTGGCCAACCTACGGATTCCAGGCTACGGCTTGTTAGGATCCGTAGAAGAGTCTAAGGACTTTAAACAAAACAGAATTTCAAGCCTCCGGGCGCGAAGTATCTGTAAAAGAGCCGGAGGTGGCCAACCTACGGATTCCAGGCTACGGCTTGTTAGGATCCGTAGAAGAGTCTAAGGACTTTAAACAAAACAGAATTTCAAGCCTCTGGGCGCGAAGTATCTGTAAAAGAGCCGGAGGTGGCCAACCTACGGATTCCAGGCTACGGCTTGTTAAGATCCGTAGAAGAGTCTAAGGACTTTAAATTTTTTGACTAAACTATCGAAGGTGACATATGCCAAAATTCGAAGCATTCAGGTGCTCGAGCAATCATTGTGCCTACCGAACCATTATATAAGATAAAAGCTCCGTCACCCACAAGAGGGGTAGGAGGATAGGAGTCACACAGCATGCTGTCGAAGCATTCCGCATTAAAATATTATATTCATACATCAGGAAAAATTACTATCTAGACCCAAATAAAAACGGAGGCCCTTTCGACCCCTAGAGCTACCCCTGCGGCTACTTTGCCCTTCGGAGCTTGAAGTTTTTTTTAGGCCGGGAACTTCTCTTTTTCTTCGAGGCCCGCAGCTTCTTCTGCCCCTCTTGAAGTTCGGCCCACGTCAAGAGCCTTTCGGAGCCAGCCTCGGTAGGGTCTCCAGCTTGGTACTCCGAGTCAGACCAGTCAACAGGTTCGGAGGACGAAGACCCTCCTTCCTGTTCTTCCTCTTTAATGTAGGACAAAACATCCCTTCGTACTTCAAGGGTAACTTCCCCCCCGTCTCCGCGAGGAACAGAAAAGCGAGAGCGGCGGTAAGGCCTCAAACTCTCAAGAACTGCCCACTCCTTTCGAAGTTCGGCAGTAAGTTCCAAAAGTACGAAGTCAGGGCTCGAAGGGCTTGACAGAACCTAAAAAAGAGAAGAACACCCAAGACAAGTACTGTTTATAACTTTCTCATTAATTAAACGAAGTTTACAAGCCCACAGGTACACAACAGCCCTAAGCAGCTAGACCTGCGGGTCGGTCGGCGGAGCTGGGACCGAAGGTGCTGGCGAAGTCGGGAGTGGTGGCTTCGCCTGAGCCTGCTTTTGCCGGCGGGCCTCGTCAATCCAAGCCTTAGCGGCAACCTTGTGATCCGCCTTCCATACTAATCGAAAAGCTTCCCACGCCGAAGCCACCTCCGGAGACGGCCGCAGCAAGTCATCATCCGCGAAGCCTCCAGGAGACGAACCACCAACCGGAGCAAGAGGAACTCGAAGAGTTTCGAGGTGACGAAGAACCCCGATGCCGGCACACTGCCCGGAGATCTCTCCGTACCGTACCCCAGAATTCTTCATCAGCGACGAAGCCACCTGGATCCTCGTCAGCTTCCGGTCGAGCGGCTCGAAGGTTGCAGCAGAAGTTGAAGGGCACATGGTGCCAAAGTACTCTAACGTACCCTGAAGAGCTTCCAAGGTACGGTCAGCAGTACTAGAATTCTTTTTATCTACTGCTTCCAGGCTTGCAATCGTTGCGTCCAACGCGGCCACCCGGAGCATCAGGGAACTCTTCTGAGCCATTACCTGGCTAAGAGCCTCTTGAAGTTCAACCATACGGCCGTTCGAAGCAGCCGCATCCTGGCGAAGCTTCTCGACCTCCGCACGGAGAACCACTTGTTCAGCTTCGACTTCTTCGGTGTGAGAGCGGAGGGCTTCAGAGGCTTCGTCAGACGCGGCCTTGGCCTTCCGTTCTTCCGAGAGTTCCTCATTCAGCCGGAGAGACCTCCCGGTGGACTCATCGAGGGCTGTTTGAAGAGCTGTAACCTTCCGATTAAGTCGGTTAATTTCGACCTCACTGGAAGTCGCTGCCGCTCTAGCAAGGGCGAATTGCTGCAAGGAAAACAAGGTAAGTGCTAAAGAAGCTTTGATCATTAAAATACAACAACTGCGGTGTCTTTTTCATACCTGAAGGGCAGCCCTTTCGAGGGCCGTGTTGAGATTCGAAGCCCTGACTTCGCTCAAAGCGGAGATCAACTCCGAATTGGCGATATCCTGGCTTTTCTCAGCCAGGGGCTCCAGTAGCCTTCGAAGGCCGCTCCGATGCTCCAAGAAAGGAGCCAGGAGAGGGAGCCAAGACAAGGCCCGGGCGTCGTCCTCGGCAGCCTCGTCCTCTGAGTTGCCGACGGAGGGCGCCGCTTGATCTACCCGAAGGCCCAAGCTGGAGATACTCTTACCCCTCCCCGGCACGAAAGGGGGAGAGGCAAGAACATCTTGACCTTCGGCCGCCACACCTCCAGCTGGAACCACGTTGTCGGAAGCGCCGTCAGTAGTCGAGGTCGTCACGGTCGGAGCCAATTCCGTCCCAGGGAGCACATCGTCCGCTCCGAAGGATACGTTCTCTGTCACTGGGCTCGGAGCCCCCAGAGGGGCCGGAGGGTCCACCCGGGTGACTGTCTCTGAAGAAGTAGGGACGTCGGGCACCGCCGAGGCCTCGATACCCGAAGAGATACCTGTTTCAATTATCAAGGTTAATTAATATATTCTGCAGATAGCAAGCGAATGCCGATGAAAAAGAAAGAATTCTGGGAAAATACCTCCAAGAGCCGTCTGAGGAAGGATCGCCGGATCCTCCAGGACTTCATACAACCGGAGGATGTTGTCGAAGTCATCCCCCGAAGTCCTGACCTCGGTCTCGTCCGACGGGGCCACAACCTCCACTGAAACCCCTTCGGGTGCAGGCAAGCCGGAGGGAGAGTTGGACTCTACTTGCACGTCGACAGGCGCAGGAGGAGTCAGAAGGGTAGCGTCAACATCCTCCCTGACGGGGAGGGTTGTGGGAACCTCCCCCATGTCTTCATCAATCAGGAGGTAATCTTCGAAAGCCTTCGCTGTGGCGCCTCCGGAGTCTTCTGTCTCTTCGGGAGTGGGGCTCCGCTCGTCCGGCGACGAAGAAGACGAAGCAGGCGTCAAGTAAGAAGGCTGCTTCACCGCCTTCTTCTGAGCGGGTTGCTTGCCAGCCTTTTTAGAGGTCTCGGCCGCTGCTTTCCTCTTGCGAGCCGCCGCTCCAGCCGGGGCAAAGTCGGGAAGCGGCGGGGGCTCCATGCCGAGGGCTCTCCACACCCTGTTCGAGCGCTCCCAGCTCCCTACCAGTTCCAACCTCTTCTGCCTCTCGGCTACCGAAGGGGCTCCGAGAATTCGCTCGGTAGCCCGGACTATGTCATCCGGAGACAAGGCCAGAGGCGCCGCTGAAAAGGAAAAGGTATAAGAAGCTTAAGTATAATTAATGTGTTCATATAAAATGATGCCGCGGGCAGAAGGACGTACCTATGTTTCGGAGGTCCCCCTCCGAGGCTCGCGGAATGGAGATTGGCCAACTGGCTCCGAGGGGCGAGATCCGAAGGCCTACGAACTCTTCGGCCAGATCTCGCATGCTCATACGACGAGCCACAGAAGCCAGCAACCCTAGCCTCGTCGTGAGCAGGCTAGGATTCGGAGAGATGTCCGCTTCCTTCCGGAACCAAATCTCTTGAAGAGGGCCCGAAAGGGGGGAGTCTTCTCCTACTTCGGCGTAAAACCACCGAAGTATCCAATTTGTATACCATCGATCGTTTATGGCCTTCGCAGGGAAATGAAGAGCGTGCTCCCGCCGTAGCTGAAAATTGACACTGCCGAAAGCCACTGTCACCTTCGAGTCTCCGGGCCCATCTTGAGGCTTCGGCTGGCAGATAGCTTCGTGGGTTGCCGCGAAGATTTCGGAGCGTCCCTCGCACCCTTCCGCTCGAAGGGCCCACTCAAAGACGGCCAGGCGGACAATTGCGTTGGGGGACAACTGAGGCAGAGTAATATGGAACATGTCTAGTACTTCTGCTAGGAAATCCACAGCTGGTAGCCCCAGGCCAGCTTCGAAGAATGCCTCGAAGACTACCACTTCTCCGCGCCGAGGCCGTGGAGTCGACTCTGTCCCGGGAACGCGAGTCCTCATTCCGGCTCCCAACTTCCCATCTACCGCCTCGTCAATGGACTCCGCTGTGCTCACTGACTGACCAATAACGAAGCTCTGGGCCATCTTCTTCTTGGAGGGCGGACGGAGCGCCCGAGGGTTCTTGGGCCATCCGCCGCCCGGGCCCCCCGCCATTGCCGTGACTGCTGATGCCGCCCATGCCTGCCGCTGCGCCGTAGTGTTGGCCGCCAAAGGAGTGGTGTGGCTGGTTCTCGCCATTACGCTCAAGCGCTCGAAGGGGCAGAAGTCTAAGGGGAAAGGTGAATTGCAAGAATGGTGAATGCGGTAAAAAATTTCCAGTAGTCCCTTTCTTCCCCTTTTATAACCGCACAATCTATACTGCTCTTCGAGAAGTTTCACACTGCAGGTTCGGCTTCCGTCGCTGACAGGTGGGGTCGGAAAGTGAAACGGCGTGCAACCGCTGAAGAAATCGACCGTTACTTCTTTCTTACAGAGGGTAACGGCTATTTGCGCCGTAACGGTCATATTGACGGCACCCCGCGTCGTCCACACTTCGTAACTGCCCGCACGACGTTCACGCTCCGTAACTGCTCTCGTAGCACTTGTGCTCCGAAGCCATGCTGCTCCGAGGAATTTCCCTCAATATGCCAAAATTCGGAGATGAACGTTTTAAAAATATTGGGCTTAACTTTCTGGGCTAAATCATAGTATCTTTGCATTCCCTTTAAGTCTCAGAAACTAAAAATGTTCCTTTCGTATACTGCCTTCTTTCTAAAAAATAGGTTATCTACAGAAAGGCATATCCGAGGGGCTACTGTTGGGGGAAATTACTCCATTTCCACGACTTAAGGGTTAACCCTCCGAAGGCTCTAAGAAGGTCCTGAAGATGGTCGACTAATGCTTAAAGATACGTCAGCATGATCGAAGGGTGCCACGATGCGAAGTCTCGAAGGACCCTCCGAAAGGAGAAAGGGAGCTTCGAAGCAGGACGACGTGACTGATTGGATGCTCTGCTTATCCATCTACCCTACAGCGCTTTACCACGCATAACCTCGGTTATAATACTGAGGGACATTTGTAATATAAGGGCAATTAGGACTATTCCTTTAGCTTTTCTCCTTATAAATACCCCCCTTTGTACCTTGTAAGAAGGATCCAGAACCAGTGGTTCAAACACATACATTCGGACCTCTTGAGTTGTTATCCTTTACGGAGGCTCAAGTTTGTCCTAAAAACACAAACCTTTTGGTTGTTTGTTCTTAACTACTGAGAACCTGTTGGTGTAACTTTTACGCCAACAACTGATAAGCCATCTTGCTTTAACACTCTCAAAGAGCCAAAATCTACTTCTACAAGTAGAACGTCTTCTTGTCCATATACCAACTCATATGGACTAAGTTTGGCAGCACTGTGCTTTGCAATTCTACAAGCCCATAGTGCCTCGGAGAGCACTTCATGCCACCTTTTAGGGAATTCTTCAATTTTCTTCCTAATGAGCTTAATCGCGGTTTTATTACTAGACTCGGCCTGACCATTGGCATGAGCATAGTAGGGCGAAGAGTTTATCAACTTAATACCATAATATTCGGCGAAGTCCCTCACTTCTTTAGAAACAAATGAGCTACCTTGATTTGTAGTGAGAGTTTGAGGAATGCTGAATCTATGTATGATGTGCTTCAAGATAAAGTCAAGTACCTCGTTGTGAGTCATGTTCTTGAGAGGTACGGCCTCGGTCCACTTGGTGAAGTAATCTATCGCCATCAACATGAATCGATGTCCATTTGATGAAGGATTGTGAATTTGGCCGATGAAGTTTAAACCCCAACCTCGGAACAGCCATAGCTTGACAATAGGGTTGAGTAATGAAGCAGGAGCTAACTGAATATTGCCAAACTTCTAACATGCTTCACACCCTCTATAATATTTAAAACAATCCTCAGTCATTGTCGACCAGTAGAAACCTGCTCTTTTGAGCATCCAACTCATTTTCTTGGCCGACTGATGAGTGCCACAAAGTCCTTCATGGACTTCTCCCGCAGCCACCTTGGATTGTTCGTGGTCTAGACACTTTAACAATACTCCGTCGATGGTTCGATGATACAGTGTGTCGTCTACTAACACAAATTTAAACGCTTGTCGCCGAACCTTCCGATCAACCCTCTAGCTAGGGTGTCTCAAATACTGGACGATTGGAATTCTCCAATCGTCCTTATGGGCTTCGTAGGGTTTCACTAGCTCACTCCCTGAAAAAGTATCTAGGCTACTGATTTTTGGGTGCCCCCCGAGCCCTTCCTGCTTCGACCGAAGCCTGGCTAGACTGGCCGTGCGGAGCGCATCAGGCCGAAGCCCACCGCTAGAGGGTCTAGGCTTCCAGAAGCCCTCATTGTATGGATGACTTCGGTTCACGGTTTCCGGCGCGCCAGACCCTTCGGTGAGTGGAGTTCTCCGGTCCCGGGACCTCGGCGTGCGGTAGCCTCCGGCAGCTGGAGGGGTCCGACTCGCAGGGTGCGCCTGTCTGAAGTCACTGACTTCGGTAGTGAGACCAAACATCGGCTTCTCCCATACAGAAAATTTTCCTCTCCTGACTTGGTAACTAGATGCTTGTTGAGCCAAATCATTTGCAATCGAGTTGGCCTCTCTTGATACATGAGAAATTTTGAAGTCATCAAAAGTAGCAACTATGTCCAGGCACTTATCCAAGTAGTTGTTTAGCAAGCCATTAAAACATTGAGCACTCTTAGCCACTTGCTGCACCACTAACAGGGAATCACCATGTGCATGAACATGTTTAACACCCATGGATTCTAATAATTCAAGCCCTAGCAGTAAAGCCTCGTATTCAGCTTGGTTATTAGTAGAAGGAAACTCTAAATGAGTCGAGGTCTCAAAGTGTGCTCCGCTAGGTGATATGACAACCACTACAATACCTTGGCCATTTTTGCAAGCTGAACCATCAAAATAAAGTTTCCACGGCATTAACTCAATCAAAGCAACATTGTCGCTCCAACTAATGTTATGTGGTGATCAACTATAATGTTGGCCACGATCTGGCCTTTCATAGCTCTTAGGGGTTCATAAGCCAAATCATATTAAATCAAAGCATAAGCCCACTTTCCGATTCTTCCACTTAGAATCGGCATTTGCAACATGTGTTTTATAACATCGGTTTGGCAAATGACAACACATGTAGTAGGGAGAAGATAGTGGAGCAATTTGGTGCATACGTAGTAAATTGATAAACACAAACGTTTCACAAACGCATACCTGGTCTCGGCGTCCAGCAGGCGGTGGCTCAAGAACGTGATGATGTACTCTTTTTGAGAAACCAAGGGTGGTTTCGGTTTGGATGATGAGTGATTGACAAGGATGAGCGTCTGAGCGAATGAGTGGTCGAGAGTATGTGGAGTGCATTGAGGGTTTCGATGTGGAGTAAAGGTGTGGTTGCCGAGGGTTTCGGCAGTGCGTTTCATTCTTATTTTGGCTTGTCTTGTTTGTGCAGGGTGGACATGCTGACTGACTATCGATGGTGGGTGATCGAGGGTCGAGCGGGGAGCTTGATGCCGAGGATCAGGGAGGCAGGGCAAAGTTTGGAAAGATCTCAAGAGTGCACGAAGAGACGAAGCGATACTCGGATGGATGGCTGACTGCGACGGTGTGTCGACCATGTTCACGAGAGGGAGGCCAAGACAAGCATTCACGCGGCTCGAGGGGATCGAGAGCAGAAGTGGCTTGCTGGCGCTCGGTGTCGCAAGGCGGTGTCATGAGTTGAAGGGCTGAAAAGACTTTGTCGGTTTTTGCTGAAAACCGTCGAAATGTTTATCGTTTTTACTAATTCAATAAAATTGAGTCATGCATTAGTTTAAAATGTTTAGTGTCTTAGTGTGTACTTTTTAGAGTATTTTTGGAGTATATATATATTCTGAAAAATATTCTAAAGAGAGGTCTTTTGAAAAAGGGTATTTTCAGTTTGTATTTTCAGTTTTGTAAACAGTGTCTTTTTAGGGGGCTTAGTGCAAAATATGCGTTTTAGAATGTGGAGTAGGTGGATATAAAATCCCCCCGCCCTGGCCGAACAGACTATCCAGAACATTCAAGTTGTAGAAATCAAATTCACTTTTTCCTCTTGCAAAGTTGATCAACCGAGATCTTTTCATCCTGCTGATTTTGTCCTAATCGTGAATAGCGCCAAGAAGTCTGTGCCAGATTGCTACAGCCCTGCCGGCAAGGATGTACACCATCCAGAAATTAGAATTCTTCGGTGATTGATTCAGGTATTTCAACTTCAAATTTTCTGTGATTTGCTTGATGATCTGAGATGGTTTTTAGGGTGTTTATCTCTGGTTGTGATTGATGTTTACACAGAATAGTATTGATGATTGAATCAGTTAAATACTCCATGAATTCCATGATCTAGTCTCTAGGAGTATTGAGTTTTCAGCTATTCTTTAAATTTGTCATGAATTTCTGCAGTTTGAGATATCTGTTGGTATAATTTTGTGAGTGTTGTTCAGCTGTTTCATCCTCATGATCAAGTAATTGTGTTTGAAAAACAACTTTGATGAAAGGTTCTAGAAGATCAGTTTTCAGAGAATCAATTTTTGCATCTGTTTTGATTCTTCATCTGAGTTGAACTCTGTTTTTGCTGGTTTTGAATTGACTCTAGTTGAGCAATATGTCCTGTGTGTTCTAAGCTAGAAGTTCAAGTGTGTTCTTATCAGTTTTATTTTGTGATATGTTCTGAAACTTCTTCTGCAAGTTTAGCTCTGAATCTGTACTGTGTTCTGAAATCTGTGATTAGCTCATCATGTCAATCAAACTTCAGTGAAGTTCAGTTTGAAATGAATTCTTGACTGAAAAGAGGAACTGTGCTGCATTTCTGATTTCTAAATTTTTATTCAGTAAAGTTTCTTATGCTAACTGTAGAATCTGAATAGAGGACATTGGTGTGCTATTTTCTGGAAGCAGTTTATTAGAGATGGATTGTGTTTTAATTTAGTCAGATTGGTAGAACTTTGATTGTTTAGTCTCATACTGAATCCAGAAAGAAAAATTTGTTCACTGCATTTTCGGACAAACTACAGTTCTACTACTGCATTTCTCTATTTGCTGGTGCAAGTTTTTGCTTGATTAATGCAGTGTAGACTGTTGGTTAATTGGTCTTGTCTGTTCTGGTTCAGTAAAGGTTGAAATTAGTTGATCATCAGATTGCTTCAATTATTCTTCAGTCAATATTCATTCAGTTTCAGGAAAGTTGATCTCATGAAAATATTTGTATCATGAATAGTGTTAAGAAGTTGGTTCAATTCTGATTAGCACTTGCTGTGTTTACTATTCAACATCTAGAAGTGCTAGTTTTCAGTTTTGTTATAATCTGAAATTGATATGTGGTTGATGTATACAAGTTTTTACAAGTCTTGAAATGTTGAATCAACCTGAAATACACAACTACTATTCACTGTCAAGGAATTCTGAATTGATACAAGTTTTCTGAAATCAAATTTGAATTCAGTTCAAAATTGTGATTCCTGTTTTTCAGATCAAATTTGTACTTGAAATGATTTGATAAAGAGGAATTCATGTTCTGAAATTAATAGTTTCATCTTTGTCGGATCTGCTACAGTGAATGAATGTGTGTATTTTCTTCAAGTATTCTGAAATTATTATATTCTATATTGAAGTTTTGGATTCCTGCAAGGTTGACAAATTGTGAATCTTTGTATACTGTTTTGACACTAAAATGAGATTGAAATTTGCAAACTGAACTATAATTTGACAAATACACCTTGCTGAAGTTTCATTTACTATTCACCGCCCGAAAAATTTCAGAAGTGTTTGAATCTCAATTATAATTGAATTAAAACGTTTTGATTTACATTTTACACTTGAATTTGATCTCTAGAGTGAGTGTTTTTATAGTGGTTGTTTCAGAAGCTTGAATCAAAGCTGTTTTTGGGCATTTGAATCTGTTTGAGGTCTAAATTGTGCTGATTAGTTGGAAACTTGGTTTTGAGTCCTTAGAGGTTCATTGGGTGATTTGATTAGGCCATCACCTTCGAAAGAAAGTGTCCAGGCGCCTACTCACCCGCCTCTAGTCGCCATTCCGATCCCACAATTTGTATCAGAGCCGGTTTGATCACGAATTGACCTTTATCGGTTGTGATCCTTGTTTTGGCGACATGGATAGAAACACAAAGATCCCTATGTTTGATGGTCGAGACTATGCCTATTGGAAGGTGCGCATGGAGGCTTATTTGCTTAGCCAAGGAAGTGCGATATGGGACATTGTTGCATCCTAGTACACCATCCCTGAAACTCGTACCTCAGAGACTGAGAAGGTTCAATATGAATGTAATAGCAAGGCTAGAAACATTCTTTTTATCAGTCTGAGTCGCAACGAGTTCGAAAGGGTTCAGCACCTTCGTACTACTTGAGAGATTTGGTCGACATTGGGTACTTTTCATGAGGGCACATCACAGATTAAGGCTAGGAGGCAGAGCACGCATAATCAAGAATACCAAATGTTTGTGCAGGGCCCTGGCGAATCTGTTGATGCTTTGTTTGCTCACTTTGATGGCATTGTTAGTGTTGGCATAAAAGATTACGCTAACAGGTTTCTAGAAATTTGAAACTAACAAATGAAGTGTTTGCGAAATAAACTATTTCGAGCCTCCGAAATGGATAATAACTCAAACAGTTCGAAGATGTGTATTGAATAACTTGATATCCGATCCCTATTACAAGGTGAAACGGGGGGTATTTATAGGCCCAAACATTAAGGAAAATACCCTTTTACCCCTCTGTTACAACCGACATAGTGGAAACTATTTGGTACCCTTAATAGGGCTAAAACGGTAAAAGACTAATCTAATTAGAAAGAAGATAAGTATTCCATCCTAGCTGGCAAAAAAGCTCTCTAAAGAGTCCATGTTCGAAGATATACTTCGAACTAGCGTTTGCCTTCATCCTTCGAACTTGATCCAAAGTACTCCCAGAGCTAGATGCTCTAAACCTTTTATTCAATCATGTCTTTGTCTTGTCATAACAATAGCCCTGAAGATGGACTATTTTTCCCCAATAGTAGCCCCTCGAATACGCTTCTCCGCTAGATCTGTAACATTAGGAAAGCAGTATACGCAAGAAAAATAATCATGCGCAAGGTTTATTAAATTTAGTCAACCTCCGAAATATGTGGAGATTCAAAGCTTCGAATCGACTTCTAAGAAAATTATATCCGAACTATTTTTAGAATTAACTTAATAAGTTCGAAAGCTTTCTTAGACTTAGAATAAATAGTCGTTACCTTTTTTCTTTTAGCAGAAGTTACGTGATGCATTAACTTCGCAAAGGGTAACGGTCAAGAATGCGAAACGACAAGCGTAAATTGTAAAAAATCATGGGCCTGGGCTATAAATAGAGGACCCAGACCCTTCCCAAATACCCTTCTCACCGCTTTCATGTAGACAAGCCCTAGCCTCCAAATTCCCTCTTTGAGCAACCAGAGCAATTCCATGGCGAAGACTAGTTTCAAAGTCCCTGGGGCGGCTTTAGCCCTTGCTCGGCAGCAGGCTGCGGCAGCATCGGCAGCAGCGGCTTCAACGACGGCAACTCCGGCAGCAGCGGTAGCAGCGCCAATGTCTGCGCCAGGAAGAAATCTCCAAAATGTTGGTCCTCACGATCTCCTTCCAGCGTCGTCGAAGTATGAAGATCAATCTTACCAACTGGGACCTTCAACCTGTAAAAGGGAGTCGCTCGCGGTAGCAGTAGAAGGAAAGATTAGCTCGGAGATCGTGATCCGCAAACCTGGGAAAGAAGCCATTCCTTTGCCATGGCCCGGAGAAGTGGTAGTCTTCGAAGCCTTCTTCGAAGCAGGATTAGGGCTTCCGGCAGTCGACTTCTTGTCGGAGGTACTGGACTTATTCCATGTCACTCTCCCCCAACTTTCTCCGAACGCGATAGCACGCCTTGCCATCTTCGAATGGGCGTTGCGAGCGGAAGGCTGCGAAGGAAGATCTGAAATCTTCACAGCACTGCACAGAGCTTCTTGTCAACCCAAGACCTTTGTGGGCCCCGAAGGTGAAAAGATGGTGGTGGCCTTCGGGAGTATTAACTTCTGACTTCGGGATGAATACGCTCTTCGATTTCCGGCCAAGGCTATTAATGCCAGATGGTATACGGATTGGATCCTCTGGTGGTTTTATGCTGAAGTTGGGGCGGGAAGCCGCCTAGCTGGACCTCTACAGGACATAAATTTCCACTGGAAGCCCTTGTCCACCGGATCCAGGCCAGCTCGAAGCTCGCCTTAGCCTACTTCAACGCATTAGCCACTGCCTGAGCATGCGGGATCTGGCGGAGGAGTTCATCGGACTTCAAATTCCCCCTCTGATGGCCAACTGGCCTATCACCTTCGAGGAAGATCCGGAGGGCGACCTCTGAAAGATCTCTTCGAGCTCGAGCCCTGCAGGTAACTTCGAAAACGACATGTTTCATATATATTTATTTGAAGAAATAACCAATGTCAACTTATCTTTCAGCTTCTCTAGCTCTCATGACTTCGGAGCAAATTGTGCGAGCTTCAGAGAAAATTCTGGGAATTCCGACTCCAGCCGAGAAAGAATGGAGGAAAAAATTAGTGGGTACTTGGGAACGGTTCAACCGAGTATGGGGGTTACTCGAAATTCTTCCCCCTCCTCTTTTGGATTGGGTGCCTTCGGAGCAAGTGCCTAAGAAAAGGAAAGCGGAAGTTGGAGCTTCAGCTCCTGCCAAGACTCCATCGAAAAAGGTAGCTCAAAACCCAAGAACTAGGGCGCCTTCAAGTCCGATAGCTTCGGTCTCCGATTCCTCGGAGGATGAAGGTAGAATGCTCATCGACCTAATTTACAAGGATGAAGCCCAAGCAGATGCAAGCATTGGCAATGCTGCAAACGTGCCGGAGGTTCCAAGCAGCCCTGGGCAGGTTAGGACTTCGACTGTTCAGGAAAACTTGTCGCGTGAAGGAGTCCCCATGACCGAAAGCGGAACCGAAGTGGCTGCAGAGTCAGCTCTGATTCCGGACGAAGTAGCGACTGTAGCTCCCGAAGAGGCTCTGACAGTCGTAGCTTCAATCTTGAATTTTGACTTCGACGAAGACTTTGGGGTAGCTTTTGACCCTCCAAGCAGCCCAATGCTCACCCGCCGACAAGACTTCGGGGGTAAACTTCGCATAATCCCTTTGTTCTTTTTTCCTACAAAATTATACAATGTATAATACCTTTGCCTCAACAGGGTCCACTCCTATGGAAGAGGTTCGTCCCGAAGATACAGTTCCTGGGACTTCAGCAACTCCGGAGCCAATTCCAGAAGTCACCCAAATGGGACCTAGAAAAGGTAAAGGCAAAATGGACCCCTTCCCTGCTCTGAGTTCAGGATTAACTCCGTCTGAATCAACACACGGGGGTCAATCTACGGAGGGGGCCCAATCTGCCGAAGTTTCTGAGGATG
The DNA here is from genome assembly GCA_019279435.1 of Zizania palustris. Taxonomy (NCBI): domain Eukaryota; kingdom Viridiplantae; phylum Streptophyta; class Magnoliopsida; order Poales; family Poaceae; genus Zizania; species Zizania palustris. Next base: position 6,121,892 of record JAAALK010000084.1, on the reverse strand, counting down.
CAGCCCAGCGCTCCGACCCCTCGCCGAACGAAGACGACCAGAGGGCTTTGTCTATGCTCCCTCTTCTATCTCCTTTCTTGGAGCGAAGAACCAGACTTCGGACTTTGCTCGAGCCTTTGGATTGAGCTAGCCACGAAGTCGGGGAGACGGACTTGGTAGCCATCTTGAGCGAAGCTAAGGGTTCAGAGCTCAACGCCGCCATGGAGCGTGCAGCGTACCAGGTCTGAAGTATCTGCAAAACAAAATTAATCTCCCCTGCAAATAATTTCTCACCTTGGTTTTTCCTCTTTGCAGCAAATAGTCTTGGCCCGAGCTGCGGCTGTCTCAAACGAGCGCGGAAGCCTTCGCCTTCGAGAGGAAATTACTGCTCTTCAGAGAAATCTTAACATCTCCGAAGGTCAGGTTTCCCACTTAGAAAACATGGTTTCAGCAGAGCGGAGGTCCAGGCAAAGCTTGGAAACTATGAATAAAAAACTCAAAGCAGAACAAATTGTGCTTCGGGCAGAAATAGAAAAGATGCGAGCGGAGCATGCTACGGCGGGGGCTGAACTTGTCAAGCTCCAAGAGGAAAAGGCCAAAGTTGCGGAGGAGGCTAGCAACCTGCTTAACCAGAAAAATTCTCTAGCTACGGAGGCAGTTAGGCTCTCCGCTGTGGTGGAGGAGTTGACTTCATCGAAGGACGCTTTACTTGAAGATAAGCTGAAATCGGAGAAGGTAGCTGCGGAGGTCATGAACCAACTCCTAGGTGTTCTAGAGTACTTCGGTACTACTGGGACACTTCCTTCAAATGACAACGTCTTCCTGCTGCGATGGCTAAAAATGATCCAAGGAGCTGCGAAGATGATGAAGACGGCTGGTGTTGGCGTAAAAGATTACGCTAACAGGTTTCTGAAGATTAGAAACTAACAAACGAAGAGTTTGCGAAGTAAACTATTCTAAGCCTCCGAAAGGATAATAGCTTAAAATAGTTCGAAAGTGTGTATTGAATAACTTGTATTCGACCTCTTTTACAGGGTAAAACGGGGGTATTTATAGGCCCAAACATTAAGGAAAAGACCCTTTTACCCCTCTATTACAACCGACATAGTGGAAACTATTCGGTACCCTTAATAGGGCTAAAATGGTAAAAGACTAATCTAATGAGAAAGAAGATAAGTCTTCCATCGTAGCTGGCAAAGAAGCTCTCTAAAGAGTCCAAGTTCGAAGATATACTCCGAACTAGAGTCTGTCATCATACTTCGAACTTGATTCAATGCATCCCCGGAGTTATATGCTGGAAATCTTGGACTTAATCACTAGCCTTTGTCCTGTTACTGCAATAACCCTGAAGATGGAATATTTTCCCCCAATAGTAGCCCCTCGAATACGCTTCTCCGCTAAATCTGTAATGTTAGGAGAGCAGTATACGCAAGAAAAATAATCATGCGTAGGGGTTAGCAGATTTAAACCACCTCCGAAATACGTGGAGATGCAAAACTTTGAATTAGTTTCTAAGAAAATTACATTCGAACCATCTTAGAACTAACTCGAGAATCCCGAAAGCCTTTTTAGACTTGGAAGAAATAGTCGTTGGCTTCTTTCTTCTAACGGAAGTTACGCGATGCGTTAATTACGCAACAAAGTAGCGGTTAAGAATGCGAAACGGCAGATGCAAACGGTAAAAAATCATGGTCTGGGCTATAAATTGAGGGCCCAAACCCTTCTTGAGTACCTTTCCACTGCTTTTGTGCAACAAACCATCAAACAAGACCTAACCTCCGTTTTCCTCTGAAGCAACCCGTGCGATCCCATGGCGAAAACCAGTTTCAAGGGTCCTGGAGCGGCTTCAACCTTGGCTCGGCAGCAGGCGGTGGCAGCAGCAGTGGCTGCGACATCGGCGACGACAACTCTGACACCAGCAATGGTAGCAATGGCAGCGGCGGGGAGAAATCCCCAAAATGTTGGCTCTCAGGACCTCTTCCCGGCATCGACGAAGTACACGGATCAGTCCTATCAATTGGGGCCCTCAACCTGCAAAAGGGAATCACTCGTGGCCGCAATAGAAGGCAAAATCAGTTCTGGAGTCATGATTCGCAAACCCGGGAAAGAGGTCATTCCGTCGCCAAGGCCCGGAGAAGTGGTTGTCTTCGAAGCTGGCTTGGGCTTCCAGCAGTTGACTTTTTGGCTGAGGTATTGGACTTATTCCACGTTACTCTCCCCCAGCTCTCTCCGAATGCAGTAGCATGTCTTGCCATCTTCGAATGGGTGTTACGAGCCGAAGGTTGCGAAGGAAGGGCTGAGATCTTCGCAGCGCTGCACAGAGCTTCGTGCCAACCAAAAACCTTCGTAGGCCCCGGAGGTGAAAAGATGGTGGTGGCCTTCAGAAGCATCAACTTCAGGCTTCGAGACGAGTACGCTCTCCGGTTTCCCGCCAAGGCCATCAATGCCAAATGGTATACAGACTGGATCTTGAAGTGGTTTTATGCCGAAGTTGGGGCGGGCAGTCCTCTAGCTGGACCCTTGCAAGATATCAACTTCCGAAAGGAAGCTCTTGTGCATCCGGATCCAGGCCAGCTCGAAGCTCGCCTCAGCCTGCTCCAACAAATCATTCGCCGCCTAAGTATGCGGGACTTAACCGAAGAATTCCTCGGGCTTCAAATCCCTCCTCTGATGGCCAACTGGCCGATCACCTTTGAGGAAGATTCGGAGGGCGGTCCTCGCAAAATTTCTTCGAACTCGAGCCCTGCAGGTAACTTCGAAAACAACATATGTCATGTATATTTATTCGAAGAAATAACCAACTTAACTCATTTTTCAGCTTCTTCAACCCCTATAACTTCGGAGCAGATCGTACGAGCGCCGGAGAAGATTCTGGGCATCCCAACTCCGACCGAGAAGGAATGGAGAATTAAATTGGTTGGTACTTGGGAGCGGTCCAACCGAGTATGGGGACTACTCGAAGTTGTTCCGCCCCCTCTTGTGGATTGGGTGCCTTCGAAGAAAGGGCCCAAAAAGAGAAAAGCTGAAGTCAGAGCCTCGAGCTCTGCCAAGACTCCACTGAAGAAGGTAGCTCGAAAGCCAAGAGTTGCTGCGCCTTCAAGCCCAAGAGCTTCGGTCTCTGATTCCTTGGAGGATGAAGGCAGGATGCTTGTTGATCTAATCGACGAAGATGCAGCCCAAACAGAAGCAAATATCGATGAAGCTGCGAGCGTGCCGGAGTCTCAAGACAACCTTGAGCAAGTGAGGACTCCGGCTGCTCTAGAAAATTTACCGCAAGACAGAGCCCCTATGAACGAAGGCGGAGTCGAAGCTGCTGTAGAATCAACTTCGCTTCTGGGTGAAGTAACAACGACCGCTCCCGAAGATGCTCCAACAGTAGAAGATTTGACTGTTGACTCCGACGAGGACTTTGGAGTAGCCTTCAACCCACCAAGCAGTCCAGTGCTCACCCGTCGCCAAGACGTCGGAGGTAAACTTTGAATAATTTTTGTATTCTTTTTTCCTGCGAAATTATACAATGTATAATACCTTTGTTTCAATAGTATCTACTCCAATGGAAGAGGTACGTCCCAAAGATATAATTCATGGGCCTTCGACAACTTCGGAGCCGATTCCAGAAGTCGCTCAAATGGGACCTGGAAAAGGCAAAGGCAAGATGGACCACCTTCCTGCTCTGAGCTCAGGATCAACTCTGTCTGAGTCAATAGACGAAAGCCAATCTACGGAGGGGGGTCAGTCTGCCGGAGCTCCAAAAGACACAGCTCAGCACTCCGGGCCTTCACCAAACGAAGATGACCAGCAGGCCTTGAGTATGCCCCCTCTTCTAGCTCCTTTCTTGGAGCGAAGAACTGGACTTCGGACTTTGCTCGAGCCTTTGGATCGAGCTAGCCGTGAAGTGGGGGAGACGGACTTGGTGGCCATCTTAAGCGAGGCGGAGAGTTCGGAGCTTAACGTTGCCATGGAACGTGCAAGCATACCAGGGACGAAGTATCTGCAAAACAAAATCAAACTTATATACAAATAATTTCTCACCTTGGTTTTTTCTCTTCGCAGCAAATAGTCTTGGCCCAAGCTGCGAACATTTCAAATGAGCGTGGAAGCCTTCGCCTTCGAGAGGAAAATGCAACTCTTCAACGAAATCTTACTATCTCCGAAGGTCGGGTTTCCCACTTAGACAACATGGTTTCAACGGAGCGCAGGGCCAGACAAAGCTTGGAAGCTGTGAACAAAGAGCTCGAAGCAGAACAAATTGTGCTTCGAGCGGAAATTGAAAAGATGTGGGCGGAGCACGGTACGGCGGGAGCTGAGCTTATCAGGCTCCATGAAGAAAAAGCCAAAGCTGCCGAAGAAGCTAGCCAGCTACTCAACCAGAAAAATTCTTTAGCTACGGAGGCAGCTAGGCTCTCTAGAGTGGTAAGAGAATTAACTTCGGCGAAGGATGCCTTAGTTGAAGACAAGCTGAAGTCGGAGAAGGTAGCTGCGGAGGTCATGAACCAACTGCTAGGCGTTCTAGAGTACTTTGGTACTACTGGGATGCTTCCTTCAGATGACAACATCCCCCTGCTACGAAGGCTGAAGAGGATCCAAGGAGCAGCAAAGCAAATGAAGACAGCAGGCATTCGGTATGGAGAAATCTCCGGATAAGTGGCTGCTATTGGCATACTTCGCTACTACGAAGATCTGGGCCAATCGATAACTCTGAACGCAGGGGCGGCTCCCATTACCTTTGACTGACAATCAGCTTCATACGCCTTCCGAAGGTGTGGCCGCTGCTTGGCAAGCCTTTCAAACTTCATGGAGAGCCGAAGGTCACTCTGCGATCAAGGCTTGGATTGATGAAGGGCACCGCCAGAAGCAAGCTCGGTCCCAAGCTTTGAGCAGTCAGCCCCCGCCAAACCCGCAGGTTTAGAAATATCTTAGGATCTTCAACTATGTAAAACATCATGCTTTTGTACATTTATGAATGAAAATTTGCTTATCATGTTTTTAGGCTTGTAAAATCAATACACATGCGCCACTTCCCGGAAGATTTCTTCCTAACGAAGACTGGGTTGGCTAACCACTCTGTATGAGCCACTTCTCTGATAATCCCAGCCTTCAGCAACTTTTCAACATCATCTTTAGCAAGGATATCTCTCTCCGTAGACAACTTTCGGAGTCCTTGCCGAACAGGCCAAGCCTTCGGGTTCACAAGTAGACCGTGTTCAATAATGTCCCGACTGACTCTGGTGATATGTTCATCAGACCAAGCAAAGACATCTAAATTCTCCTCAACTACTTTCTCTAAGGAGGTAGGAACTTCTGGAGGCAAGTCTTTTCCAAATTGAAATGAATATTCCTTGCCATCTTTGACAATAACCTTCATTGCAATCTCTCCTTCGGGACTTGGTCTTGGGAAGGATTTCTTAGAAGATTCGCTAGGAGCAGAAAAATTTTCCGGATTATCTTGCACACTGTTCACCTGTCTCGGGTAAAGAGGAGGGCCATGACCATACTCCGCTCTTCGCGCAATGGCCTGATCTCTGAAAACAGTGAGCACTCCCTCCTGTGTGGGCATCTTCATACATAAGTAATTATGATGCGCCACAGCTCCGAATTGATTTAACATGCCTCTTCTGAAGATGACATTGTATGCATATGGAGCATCCACAACACGAAGATCACTTCCTCTATCCTGGCCAGTGGCCCCTCTCCAAAAATAACTTCCAGGCCAATTTGGCCGAGGGCATCAAGAGGGTGTCCTGCAAATCCTTGTAAAGGACGGGCTGCTGGGAGAAGATGCTTTCTGGAGATGCAAAGTTGATCAAAAGCTTGGACAAAAATAATATCCGCCGAACTCCCTCCGTCAATTAGCACTCTCCGAACCTCAGTTCCTGCTATGTCGGCAGTGATGACAAGTGGGTCTCCATGTGGAAATTTAACACCAGCTGCATCATCTGCGGAAAAAGATATTGGCACATGGGACCATTCGGGCATAGCAGCTGCAGATGAAGAGGTTCCAATATGGCCCACTTCTCTGACATATTCTCTTCTCTGCCCTCTTTGACATACTTCCGAGACTCCCTCCTCCGGAGATGGGGATGACTACTCTTTTTCCTCGATCTTGCCCTTCTTCTTGCTTCGGAGGTGTCATAACATTGACCACTGGAGGGCGTCTTGCCGGATCGAAGTTCTCTATTCGCGCCACAGCCTGGACAGGCTCCAGACGCACTTCAGCTGGAACTCGGTCAGTGGTGCCTCGACCCGAAGTTCTTTCCAAATACTCTCCCCTCAAAGTAAGTATAGACTTGCACGCGTCAGTTGCGTGACTCCGATTTTCACCATGGATACAACAGAAAAAAGTCTGGCGTTTGCCATCCGGTTTCCCTGGCGGGCCTCCAGCCGCTAGTCTTGCTTCCTGAATGCTGCGGAGCTCTTTGGGCAAACTTCTGCGGGGGTGCAATGTTCAAAACTTCTGAACGAGGATGCTTTTGCCCCCTACGCCTGTCATGCTAAACTTCGAAGCTAGGCCCTTGTGGCTGTGCTGAAGTTTTCACTTCCAATTTAACTTCTTGCAGTATCGACGGGGTTGCAGCAGTTCTCCGAAGCCATCCCTCTTCTGACCTTGCATAGTCTTCGAAATAAGACATCAACTGAGAAACAGAAGATATGCTTTTCCGGTGAAGTTTATCAAGGAGGCCTGGATGAATAACTCCCTCTCGAGCTGCGTCAACTACTGAAGACGTAGTTAACCCTCGAATTTGCGACTTCATATGAGCGAAGCGCTTGAAATATCGTCTTAAGGTCTCTCGAGGGAGCTGCTTCACCTAGAAAAGACTTCCTGTTGACATAGGGGTACAAAGGTACCCTGAAAGTTACTCACGAACTTCTTCTTCAACTGCCCCCATGAATTGATTGATCCTGGCTTGAGAGACCAGAACCACCGCAATGCCACTCCTTGAAGAGCTAGGGGGAAACATTTTGCCATAGTGTCCCGCACTCCTCCACTGGCTTCAATTGCTAAAGCATAAGAACGGACGAATTCTCCAAGATCTTCATCTCTGGCATACTTGCAAAGCTTCGAAGTTTTGAACTTAGGGTCGAAGCGTACATTTTGCAACTCAGGATGCAGCGGAGACTCGGTGTCGAAGGAAGCGTTCTCTGGGGCTTCGGGATAAATAAGCTCGTCGTCTTCGGGCACTTCGGGAATGGTTGGGGTGGCTTGAGAACGAAGCCTATTCGTGGCTTCTTGCCGCCACCTTTCTACTTCAGCTTGGAGACTGGCCATTTGAGCGGCCATATCACAAAGACTGTCTTCATCTCCTCTGGAAGGATCTTCCGGGTCTTGAGAACTGTAGGGATCGGTTCGAAGTGGAACTTGAGGTGGAAGAGGGACTCTGGCTGGCCGAAGTATAGATGGAGTTGGCGGAGGAACTCCGTATGCTCGAGGAAGGGGAATCCCTTCCGGAGTTTGAGGTGGAGGAAACGTCGAAGGTCCTCCGACCTCAACTGTGTTGAAGATCTTGCTCCGGAGGTCCGAGGGGACCTCCGAACAGGATTACCACCTGCACTCCGCTTATGAGGCATGGTTTGAGAACTTGGTAGAGAACGAAGTTTTTTGGACTAGGTTCCCCACGGATGGCGCCAACTGTTGGCGTAAAAGATTACGCTAACAAGTTTCTGAAGATTAGAAACTAACAAACGAAGTGTTTGCGAAGTAAACTATTCTAAGCCTCCGAAAGGATAATAGCTTAAAATAGTTCGAAAGTGTGTATTGAATAACTTGTATTCGACCTCTTTTACAGGGTAAAACGGGGGGCATTTATAGGCCCAAACATTAAGGAAAAGACCCTTTTACCCCTCTATTACAACCGACATAGTGGAAACTATTCGGTACCCTTAATAGGGCTAAAATGGTAAAAGACTAATCTAATGAGAAAGAAGATAAGTGTTCCATCTTAGCTGGCAAAGAAGCTCTCGGAAGAGTCCAAGTTCGAAGATATACTCCGAACTAGAGTCTGTCATCATACTTCGAACTTGATTCAATGCATCCCCGGAGTTATATGCTGGAAATCTTGGACTTAATCACCAACCTTTGTCCTGTTACTGCAATAACCCTGAAGATGGAATATTTTCCCCCAACAGCAGGCATTCGGTATGGAGAAATCTCCGGACAAGTGGCTGCTCTCAACATACTTCGCTACTACGAAGATCTAGGAATATTGATAAGTCCGAATGCAGGGGCGGCTCCCATTACCTTCGACGAAAGCCGGCTTCTTAATCCTTCTGAAGATGTGGCCGCTGCTTGGCAAGCCTTCCAAGCTTCGTGGAGAGCCGAAGGTCGTACTGCGATCAAGGCTTGGATTGATGAAGGGCAACGCCAGAAAGCAAGCTCGGTCGCAAGCCTCGAGCAGCTAGCCTCCGCCAAACCCGCAGGTCTAGATTTGTTTTAGGATCCTGACTATGTAAAAAATCATGTTTTTCATACAATATGAATGAAAATTTGCTTATCATGTTTTAGGCTTCACCTCATATGGATGATGTCGAAGTGTTAAACATTACCGAAGAACTCCGCCTGCTATGGGCTACCTTCGATCTTTAAAAACTTCACAAGCGACCTCGATTTTCAATTCCTCGAGATAGCTCCGGCGCAATTGCGCCCGAAATATGCAAAGATATACTATCTTATATTAAAGAGGAAGAAAAAGAGGTTAACTTGGAAACTTCATCTTTTGAAGACATTGCATGGTCTGAGGATGAAGGTATTGCTGAAGATCAAGGGAAAAAACCTGAAGAACTTCGAAGCTGGGAAAGGAGCCCCGAACGACTTCAAACTTGGGCTGAACTTCAACAAGAACAGAAAGATTTTAGAGCTTCGAAGGGAGGTAGAAGAGTTAAACGCAAAGTTGTTAGAACTCCCGGCTCTGGAACTAGTCGTTCCAACCTTAGTAATAGCTCTAGAGATCGAAAGGGTCTTCGATTCCTTCTTGGCATAGATACCGATTTTTCGTGATGTAATTGTAATTCGTTCGGATAATAAATATTGATTTTTAAAATTGTCTCCCTACTTCCCAGCCCCTCTTTGGGCGTAAGCAACTTCGAACTATATTCAAAGATGGTTAGGCATAAAGAAAAACTTAGGAGTACAATTTTGGAGGCTCGGAGCCCCTCAGCAACTTTACAGATTAATTGAAATCTTACAAAACGTCTTCGACTACTTGAAGTCTGAAAACTGGTAACTCAGTACCTTTTGTTTTGAAAGAAGTCTCCTTGGACAACTTTTCGGACACTTTAGTGTCCCAAACGATTGGTCACATTGGACTCTTCTTACAAATATTCGAAGCTTATCAGCTCAAACTCTGTTTTGTTTTGGCCTCCTTCAGCTCTTTTTGCGAATGCTATCAAACCAGTGGTTTGGAATTCGCAGTGGTCTCCTTGGACTCTTTTTACGGATGCTTTCAAGCTGGAGCTTAGAATCCACATTATTTGGTCTCCTTCGACTCTTTTTACGGATGCTTTCAAGCCGGTGGCTCGGAATCCGTTTTTCAGTGACTTTCCCACCTCGTCGGAAGCTTCGAACCAGTGGTTCGAAGTCCAAAAAATTGGTTCAAATTAATGACACTTCCCTCCCAGCCAACTTCATCCTTCTAGTGCATCCACTAGAAGTAAGAAATGTTTGAGAGGTAGGCATTATCTGAACCATGAACTTTATTAATTCGAAAGGTGTTTACAAATGATTACAAGGAGCCCCTATGCGAAATATCACTTTAAGTGCTCTGCATGCCATGTATGTGTTAGCTCTTCACCTTCTAAAGTAGCTAACTTAAAAGAACTAGGGCGTCCTGAGCGGAGAATTATATATGGGCCTTCCCACTTATTTCCTAGTTTCCCTGGTGCTATAACACTTCGCACAACAAGATGACCCGGCTTAAGCTAATTAAGCTTAACCTTCGGATCAAACCAAGTCTTCGTCTGTTGATGATACTTCGACATATTGGCGACAACTCGAAGTCTTGTTTCTTCTGTTAAATCAAGCAAAGTTTGCCTTTCTGCTTCTATTTCCGGTTTGGTGCTGCGAAGGGATCCTCCTTTAAGCTCCGTTGGCGTCATAGCTTCATCTCCGAATAATAGTCTAAAAGGAGTGAAACCCGTACACCTTGTCTGAGTTGTCTGAATGGACCATAGGATCTTCAGGAGCTCTTCGGTCCACAATCCCTTTGCCAATCCAACTATTCTTCGATTCAGCCCTGACAAGATATTACCATTAGCTCTTTCCACAGCTCCGTTAGACTGAGGATATCGCACTGCAACAAAGCATAATTGGATGCCTAGATCTTCACAAAATTTCCTGAAGGGTTCTGCATCGAATTGTGTTCCATTGTCAACTGTCAGTTGTCGAGGTACTCCGAACCGGCATATGATATTTTTCCAGAAAAATTTTTGTACATTATTCGAAGTGATAGCTGTTAGGGGCTCTGCTTCGACCCACATGGAAAAATATTCAATTGCTACCAATGAGAATTTCAAATTTCCTTTTGCTACTGGGAAGGGGCCAATCAGATCCATGCCCCATCTAGCCATGGGCCATACTGGAGCAATGACTTGAAGAGCCGTTGGTGGGCGATGACTTCTTCGTCCCATCCACTGACATCCTTGGCAGGTGCGGACTAAGCTCTCCGCATCAGCTATTATTGTAGGCCAATAAAGCCCCTGGAGAAGTGTCTTTCCTGCCAAAGCTCGAGGGGTCAAATGGCTACCGCAGAGTCCTTCATGAATTTCTCGAAGAATTTCTTGACCTTCGGCTTGAGATATACATTGGAGCAAAGGGGAACATACTCCGGCCTTGTACAAAATACTGTTGATTATATGATAATTCCGAATTCTGAGTTTCAACCTCGAAAGATGTGGCCCTTCAGACATATTTGCTTCTCCTTGCAACAATTCCATAATTGAACTTCTCCAATTTGTACTTGGAATGCAAAGGACTTCCGCAGAAGGAATTTGAGGTACCGAAGGTATAGTGAGTTCTTCATAAAAAGCCTCTTCTGGAATATCCATAGCTCCGGCTGCAGCTTTTGCCAAGATATCACCTTGCGCATTTTCTACTCTGGGTATACTCCGGATAGAAATCCCTTTAAATGCTGCTTCAATTTTACGGATCTCTTCCAAATATTTTGCAAGTTGTGGATGTCGAGCTTGAAAACTCTTGTCTACGTGTCCTGCTACAATATGAGAATATGTCTTAATAACAACTCTTGTAGCTCCTAGAGCACGTGCCTTTCGAAGTCCTAGTAAAATTCCTTCATACTCCACTGTATTATTGGTTGATTTAAAGTTGAGTCTTGCGGAGTACATTGCCTTTTGCCTAGAAGGCGAAATTATCACTGCTCCGACACCTGCTCCAGATGCTTGGAAAGCTCCGTCGGAGTAAATGGTCCAAATTCCTTCACTTGGCTTCTCCGTAGCCCATGCTGTAGGGGGAGTCCACTCGGCCACGAAGTCCGCCAACACTTGTGACTTAACTGCTGTCCTTGCCACGAAGGATATGCCAAAGGGTGCTAATTCAACGGCCCACTTCCCAATTCTTCATGTGGAATCCTTACTTTAGAGCATATCTCCCAAGGGATATGAAGTTGATACAATTACATTATGCGCCAAGAAATAATGCCTTAACTTCCTCGAAGCCATTATTAGAGCATAAGTGAACTTCTCAAGCTCGAAATATCTTGTTTTCGCTCCGGACAATGCTTTGGACACAAAATAGACTGGATTCTGTACCAACTTCCCGTTGAAATCAACCTATCTGACAAGGACTGCACTGACAGCAGAGCTAGTAGCTGCAAGGTAGAGGAGTAGGGTTTCGTCCGCAATAGACACCGTGAGTGTAGCGAGATTACTGAGATAATTCTTAATATCTTCGAAGCTTTTTTGACACTCCAGTGTCCATGCAAAATCTTCGGACCCTTTCAATGCTTTAAAAATGGGCAAACTTCTCTCCGCAGACCTTGCCAAAAATCTGCTAAGTGCTGCAAGGCGACTCGTCAGCTTTTGTACTTGCTTTAAATTCTCCGGAGGAGCCATTGTTTGTAGCGCAGTTATCTGAGTGGGGCTAGCTTCGATTCCCTACTCGAAACTAGATATCCTAACAATTTTCTAGCCTGAGGCCCGAAGATACATTTTTCGGAGTTAAGATAGATTCCACATGCCCGAAGGCTATTAAATGTTTCTGCTAAGTCTAGGCTATGTTGGTGCTTTAAAGCACTCTTTATTACAATATCATCCATATAGGCCTCTACATTGCGGCCTAATTGATGGCCTAGAGCCTTAGCGATTAACCTTGAAAAAGTAGCCCCGGCATTTCTTAAGCCGAAGGGCATTCTTACATAACAAAAGACTCCCGAAGGAGTTACAAAGCTTGTCTTGATTTCATCTTCCCTCTTTAGCCAAATTTGATGATAGCTGGAATACGCGTCGAGGAAGCTTAATAACTCCGAGCCAGTAGTAGAATCAACCAATTGATCAATTCGGGGCATGGGGTAGGGGTCACGAGGGCATGCTTTATTCAAAAATGTAAAATCAATACACATGCGCCACTTCCCTGAAGATTTCTTTCTAACGAAGACTGGGTTGGCTAACCACTCCGTATGAGCCACTTCTTTTATAATCCCAGCCTTCAGCAGCTTTTCCACTTCGTCTTTGGCAAGGATAGCCCTCTCCATAGACAGCTTCCGGAGTCCTTGCCGAACAGGCCGAGCCTTCGGGGTTACAAGTAAACTGTGCTCGATAATATCCCGACTGACTCCGGTGATGTCTTCATCAGACCAAGCAAAGACATTTAGATTCTCCTCAACTACTTTCTCTAGTGAAGTAGCGACTTCTGGAGGCAAGTCTTTGCCAAACTGAAATGAATATTCCTTGCCATTTTTGACAATAACCTTCGTTGCAATCTCCCCTTCAGGGCTTGGGCTTGGGAAGGACTTCTTCGAAGCTTCGTCTGGAGCAAAAAAAACCTCCGGGTTATCTTGCACGCTGTTCACCTGTCTCGGGTCAAGAAGAGGCCCATGGCCATACTCCGCTCTTCGCGCAGTGGCCTAATCTCCGAAAACAGTGAGCACTCCCGCCTGTGTGGGCATCTTCATACACAAGTAATTATGATGCTCCACAGCTCTTAATTGATTCAACATGCCCCTTCCAAAGATAACATTGTATGCGTATGGGGCATCCACAACATCAAAAATCACTTCCTCCGTCCTGGCCGGTAGCCCTTCTCCGAAAGTAACTTCCAGACCAATTTGGCCGAGGGCATCGAGAGGGGGTCCTACGAAGCCTTGCAACGAACGAGCTGCTGGGAGAAGATGCTTCCTGGAGATGCAGAGTTGATCAAAAGCTTGGACAAAGATAATATTTGCCGAACTCTCTCCGTCGATTAGCACTCTTCGGACCTCGGTCCCTGCTATGTCGGCAGTGATGACCAGTGGATCAGCATGTGGAAACTTAATATCGGCTGCATCATCTACAGAAAAAGATATCGGCACATGGGACCATTCAGGCATAGCAGTTGCAGACGAAGAAGTTCCAATATGGCCCACTTCTCTGACATATTCTCTTCTCTGCCTCTTCGACATACTTCCGAGGGGCCCTCCTCCGGAGATGGGGAGGACTACTCTTTTCCCTCGATCTTGACCATCTTCCTGCTTCGGGGGTGGCATAACATTGACCACCGGAGGCCGTCTTGCAGGGTCGAAGTTCTCTATCCGTGCCATCGCCTGGACAGGCTCCGGACGCACTTTGGTTAGAACTCGGTCAGTAGTGCCTCGACCCGAAGTTCTTTCCAGGTACTCACCTCTTAAAGAAAGTATAGATTTGCACGCATCAGTCGCGTGACTCCGATTCTCACCATGGACACAGCAGAAAAAGGTCTGGGCTTTGCCAGCCGGTTTCCCTGGCGGCCTCCATCCACTGGTCTTCCTTCCTGAAGGCTGCGGAGTCCTTGGGGCAAATTTCTACGGGGGTGTAATGTTCAAGACTTCTGAACGAGGATGCTTTTGCCCCCTGCGCCTGTCATGCTGAGCTTCGAAGCTAGGCCCCTACGACTGTGTTGAAGTCTTCACTTCTAGCTTGACTTCTTGCACGATTGACAGAGTTGCGGCAGTTCTCTGAAGCCACCCCTCTTCTGACCTTGCATACTCTTTGAAATAAGACATCAACTGAGCGACAGAAGATATCTGCTTCCGGTGAAGTTTATCAAGGAGGCCCGCATGGGTAACTCCCTCTCGAGCTGCATCAACTACAGAGGATGTAGTTAACCCTCGAATTTGCGACTTCGTATGAGCGAAGCGCTTGAAATACTGCCTTAAAGTCTCTCCGGGGAGCTGCTTCACCTGGAAAAGACTTCCTGTTGACATTGGGGGTACAAAGGTACCCTGAAAATTGCTTATGAACTTCTTTCTTAATTGTTCCTAGGTTCTGATTGACCCTGGCTTTAGTGACCAGAACCACCGCAATGCCACTCCTTCAAGAGCTAGAGGAAAACATTTAGCCATGGTGTCTCGCACTCCCCCGTTGGCCTCAATTTCCAATGCATAAGAATGGGAGAACTCCCCAGGGTCTTCATCTCTGGAATATTTGCAAAGCTTCGAAGATTTAAACTTAGGGTCGAAGCGCACTTTTTGTAACTCAGGATGCAGTGGAGATTCGGTGTCGAAGGAGGCGTTCTCCGGGGCTTCAGGATAAGGAAGTTCGTCGTCTTCGGGCACTTCGGGGATGACTGAGGTGGCCTGAGAATGAAGCCTATCTGCGGCTTCTTGCCGCCACCTTGCTACTTCAGCTTGGAGACTGGCCATTTGAGCGGTCATACCGCCAAGACCATCTTCATCTCCTCCGGAAGGACCTTTCGGGTCTTGAGAACTCTATGCATCAGTTCGAAGTGGAACTTGAGGTGGAAGAGGGACTCCGATTGGCCGAAGTATGGATGGAGTTGGGGGAGGAACCCCGTATGCTCGAGGAAGGGGAATCCCTTCTGGAGTCTGAGGTGGAGGAAATGTCGAAGGTCCTCCGACCTCAACTGTGTTTGAAGATCTTGCTCCGGAGGTCCCAGGGGACCTCCGAGTAGGACTACCACCTGAACTCCGCTTGGGAGGCATGGTTTGAGAACTTGGTAGAGAACAACGTTTTTTGGACTAGGTTCCCCACGGACGGCGCCAACTGTTGGCGTAAAAGATTACGCTAATAGGTTTCTAGAAATTTGAAACTAACAAATGAAGTGTTTGCGAAATAAACTATTTCGAGCCTCCGAAATGGATAATAACTCAAACAGTTCGTAGATGTGTATTGAATAACTTGATATCCGATCCCTATTACAGGGTGAAACGGGGGGTATTTATAGGCCCAAACATTAAGGAAAAGATCGTTTTACCCCTCTGTTACAACCGACATAGTGGAAACTATTCGGTACCCTTAATAGGGCTAAAACGGTAAAAGACTAATCTAATTAGAAAGAAGATAAGTCTTCCATCCTAGCTGGCAAAAAAGCTCTCTGAAGAGTCCATGTTTGAAGATATACTTCGAACTAGCGTTTGCCTTCATCCTTCGAACTTGATCCAATGTACTCCCGGAGCTAGATGCTCTAAACCTTTTATTCAATCGTGTCTTTGTCTTGTCATAACAATAGCACTGAAGATGGAGTATTTCCCCCCAACAGTTAGTAACTTGCGCTCCACTGGGACTCTAGCTTACTCAGATCATGACCGAGCGATCAAACTTCTCTATGCTTTAGATCGTAGCATATGGGAAGTTAAGATCTCAAGCATTGAAGAATCTATGAGCTTTAATACTTTGATATGCAATGAACTTTTCAGTAAGCTTAAGTCCACCGAGATCGCCAAGGCATCTCGTTCTGGGATTGGGTGCTCTTTGCCACAATCCATGGCACTAGTTTCTGGTTCCAGTAGTGGCACCTCATCTGGAGGTAGCATGTCTAGTGTGTGTGCTTTTTCTGGGGGGTTTTTATTGTCTTCTTTGGTCTCTATCACAAAGGAGCAAGTGGACACATTAGACGATGAAGAGCTTGCTCTCATAGTCAAAAAGTTCACTCGATTCTATAATGATAGAAGAAACCAGAGGAGAGGATGCTCTCGAGGGTGTTTCGAGTGTGGAGATCTAAATCACATTAAAGCCAACTGCCCAAAACTAAAAGCCACAAATGAACGTGAACAAAAGTATCAGAAAAAAGATAGAAAACCATTCTACAAAGGCAAAAGAGGAGAGGTGGCAAAAAGAATGGCTTGGGCTTTCGTGGCAGAACTTAGCGACATCGACAACACCTCGAGCGAAGATCCCACTTCTGATGAAGATGAACCGGATGAGAAGAAAGAAAAGATGAAGGACTTCAACGGCCTCTACTTCATGGCCAACTGTAAGCAAAGCAGCGATGAACCTGACATATCTGAGGTTAGTCTATCTCTTGATCAATTACTTGTGCAAAATGATGAATTACATGATGCTATGATTTCTCAAGATAGACTGCTTAAACTTGCTGCTAAAGAAAGAAAAGAACAAAAGCTTAAAATTGAATTGATGTCTATTGAACTTGCTTTATTGAAATCTAAATCTGAAACTGCTGATTGTGAGTAATGTCTTATTTTGATGGATGAACTTGCTCAGTTGCATTTGATTCATACTAAAAACATTGAAATGCTTGAAAATGTTCAGAAGCAACTAATGGTGGTGGAGTCTAGACTTGATGCCATCGATGAATGCTTGAACTACACCCTTTTGATTGAGAGTGTTAGTCTGAGAGATAAACATATCGATGAGCTAAAGGCTAGATTGGAGAGTGTTGAGTGTTCTAAGGATGTGCAGCCAGCGTGTCCCACCTGCATCACCCTTAATGACCAACTCAGCTTTGCTAGAGAGCAAGCGGAAAAATTGAAATGTGAGAATGACTACCTTCTCTCCGTTGTGGAAAAATGCACTGAAGGAAAGGGTAGGATGGACCTGCTTTTTGCTAAAACCAAAATGTGTGCTGACAGGGCAGGGTTAGATCTTGGGTTGGGTTTTGAGAGAACCACTCCGAACACTTTGAGCGAAACTGTGTTCACTCCTCCCACTACCCTCGAGAAAGAGATAGCCTTGTTAGACACCGATCAAAAAGCCAAGAATCCTACCCAACCGAAAAAGAAAGCTCTTTGTGCTTTAGATGAACCTCCTAAGCCAAAACCCAAGAAAACTGTGAGATTCATGCCTGAGACCCATACCCACACACCCAAGAAAGTGTATCAGTGTTCTTATTGTCATCGGGTGAGTCATTTGATTTTGTTTTGCTTTCATCGTATCAAGGATGAGTGACGGTCTTTTGCTTTGAGTTTTTAGGACATGCACTACCCATCTTTAGGTATGCATGAGTCTACTTTTTGCTCTCATCCTGATTTTGAGGCTCCTTACAGTTATATGAGTGGCTATGCTCACCGTGGTGTATATCTACCTCGTATGATGATAGACCATGTAGGTATTTTGGTCCTAATTATTTTAGGAGACCTCAACGAGTTGCTAGGAGACCACATGTGAGATTGATTCTCATCACACACAGTCTCCTGCTTTATCTACTTCTCGGGTTGTTCAGCGCTGGATACCTAAGCATCTTATCTCCAAACCCAGCGCTGAGTACTCAAGATTTTACTTCTCTACTTAGGGGAGTCATGAGAGTGTTTTTGTCCCTCGTGGTGTACACCATTCTTCATATGGTGATAGATCACGTGTAAGAGACTTTGATGCTCGACAGGTTGGGAGACCTCATCAATTTCCATGTTCGCGCTTTATTGCTAGACCACGCACTTTTTATCATGGTTTATCTCTTGTGCATGGTCAGTCTTCTACTTTGCCTGGATCTCGTGTTTTGCGCTATTGGATTCCAAAGCAAATTTTTATCTCACCCTCTCACTGAGCATCCGAGAGATACTAGCATGTTTTGAGGGGGAGCTGTGTAGCATTGCATGAGCTTCTGTCATTTGATTAATTGCTTTTACATGTACATGCTTTGTAATGCCTTTGAACTATTATCTTTAATATTGCACTTGGCATGTATTCATCTGAGAATTGATATGAGCATGACTTTTATTTGTGAAAATTTGAAAATGGTCACTGCTTAGTCTAGAATCTAGCATGGATTGGCTGAGTGCTTTTGCTAGCTTTTATACACATAATAGCTAGGTCCTTTTTACTTGGATGCTGATACGCAACATGAGTTCATCAAAAATGTATGAAAATGAAAATGAAATTGAATGAAAAAGAAAATGAAAAAAAGAATGAAAATGGAAATGAAAATGGAAATGAATGATATTCGTGCTTTTGTGTGCTGAATTTTGATAAGATCCAGTGGGTTTGCTTTATCGCACTACATTGTTCTGGAATGCTTTCCATTGCACTTTGGTTTGAACCGGGACATCGAGTGTATACCAAGATCAACGCCTTAAGCTTCTGATGGTTTATCCTAGGCTTTGCTTGATCGGTTATCATAACGTTGACATGCAAATAACCCCTGGCACAAAAATTAAAAAAAATTGAAATTCATTGCATATCATGTTTGCTGAAGCACCTTGAAGTGGGATACGCTTATCTAGTGTGTGCTTGCTTAGCTTTTGCATCTCATGCCTTGACATGTCTAGTATGCTAGTCTGAGTGGTGATGCTTTTATTCGCTAAAATCTGAAAATGCTTGCTCATGCCTTTGGTTTAGATGGTATACATATGAGGATGTCTTTCAGTACTTATAGATGTTATTCAAGGCAAATACTTATTGTACTATAATTGCAGCTGTTCATGTCTCAGAAGCTCACATCTCTGTTGTACCCTCTTTTCCCTTTTTGCATCCTTTTATCTCCTTGATGCCTGCATTGTCAAAGGGGGAGAAATGATCTACATGATTCTTTGGCTTTTGGATTGCTTGGTTAAGGGGGAGTTGGATTTCATGTTGAAATGCTTTTGATGTGATTGATGCGATGCGCTTTTGATGTTTTGATGCGATGCGCTTTTGATGCTTTTGCTTTTGCTTTGTCGTGCATAAGGTTTTTGCCCAAGCAGGGATATCTTTTACCAAGTGACATGTTTTTCTCTTTTGTGAGTTTTTATGCGCGTAACTTGCTATCTCATCATGACTTTTCTTTGGGGTTGTCAATGCACTCATCAAGGGAGAGATTGAGAAACCAAGGGTGGTTTCAGTCTTGATGATGAGTCATTGACAAGGATGAGCGTCTGGCGAATGAGTGGTGGAGAGTATGTGGAGTGCATCGAGGGTTTCGATGTGGAGTGAAGGTGTGGCTGCCGAGGGTTTTGGCAGTGCAGTTCATTCTTGTTTTGGCTTGTCTTGTTTGTGCAGGGTGGAGATGCTGACTGACTATCGACGGTGGGTGATCGAGGGTCGAGCGGGGAGCTCGATGCCGAGGATCAGGGAGGTCGGGCGAAGTTTGGGAAGATCTCAAGAGTGCACGAAGAGATGGAGCGTGACTCGGATGGACGACTGACTGCGATGGTGTGTCGACCGTGTTTGCAAGAGAGAGGCTAGGACAAGCATTCGCGCGACTGAAGGGGATCGAGAGCGGAAGTGGCTTGCTGGCGCTCGGAGTCGCGAAGCTGTGCCACGAGTCGAAGGGCTAAAAAGGCTTTGTCGGTTTTTGTTGAAAACCGTCGAAATGTTTATCGTTTTTACTAATTCAATAAAATTAAGTCATGTATTAGTTTAAAATGTTTAGTGTCTTAGTGTGTACTTTTTAGAGTATTTTTGGAGTCGATATATATATTCTGAAAATATTCTAAAGAGAGGTCTTTTGAAAAATGGTATTTTTAGTTTGTATTTTCAGTTTTCTAAATAGTGTCTTTTCTAGGGGGCTTAGTGCAAAATATGCCTTCTAGAATGTGGAGTAGGTGGATATAAAATCCCCCTGCCCTGGCCGAACAGACTATCCAGAACATTCAATCTGTAGAAATCAATTCACTTTTTCCTCTTGTAAAGTTTATCAACCGAGAGCTTTTCATCCTGCTGAATTTGTCCTGATCGTGAACAGCGCCAAGAAGTCTGTGCCGGATTGCTACAGCCTTGCCTGCAAGGATGTACACCATCCAGAAATCAGAATTCTTCAGCGATTGATTCAGGTATTTCAACTTCAAATTTTCTGTGATTTGCTTGATGATCTGAGATGGTTTTTAGGGTGTTTATCTCTGGTTGTGATTGATGTTTACACAGAATAGTATTGATGATTGAATCAGTTAAATACTCCATGAATTCCATGATCTAGTCTCTAGGAGTATTGAGTTTTCAGCTATTCTTTAAATTTGTCATCAATTTCTGCATTTTGAGATATCTGTTTGTATAATTTTGTGAGTGTTGTTCAGTTGTTTCATCCTCATGATCAAGTAATTGTGTTTGAAAAACAACTTTGATGAAAGGTTCTTGAAGATCAGTTTTCAGAGAATCAATTTTTGCATCTGTTTTGATTCTTCATCTGAGTTGAACTCTGTTTCTACTGGTTTTGAATTGACTCTAGTTGAGCAATATGTCCTGTGTGTTCTAAGCTAGAAGTTCAAGTGTGTTCTTATCAGTTTAATTTTGTGATATGTTCTGAAACTTCTTCTGCAAGTTTAGCTCTGAATATGTACTGTGTTCTGAAATCTGTGATTAGCTCATCATGTCAATCAAACTTCAGTGAAGTTCAGTTTGAAATGAATTCTTGATTGAAAAGAGGAATTGTGGTGCATTTCTGATTTCTGAATTTTTATTCAGTAAAGTTTCTTATGCTAACTGTAGAATCTGAATAGAGGAGGTTGGTGTGCTATTTTTTGGAATAAGTTTACTAGAGATGGAGTGTGTTGTAATTCAATCAGATTGGTATAACTTTGATTGGTTAGTCTCATACTGAATCCAGAAAGAAAAATTTGTTCACTGCATTTTCGGACAGACTACAATTCTACTACTGTATTTCCCTTAGGGACTCCATCTATGCTTGGACCAGATGGAGCTCCTCCTCCAGCTCCGACTGTGCTCCGAACTGACATGTTCAGTTCCCAAGACCTAAAAGATTCTTCCAGAAGAAATGAAGATAGCATTGGCGACATGGCGACCCAGATGGCCAGTCTCCAAGCTGAAGTGACAAGGTGGAGGCAGGAGGCTGCAGATAGGCTTCGTCATCAAGTCACCTCTGTCATCCCGGAGGTGCCTCAAGACGACGACTCTCTTCTTTATCCGGAAGCCCCAGAGAACGCTTCCTTCGATAGCGAGTCTCTGCTGCACCCCGACTTACAGAAAGTGCGCTTCGACCCTAAGTTTAAAACTTCGAAGCTCTGTAAGTACTCTAGAAAGAGGATCTGGGGAAGTTCTCTCGTTCGTATGCTTTGGCAATTGAGGCCAGCAGAGGATTCCAAGACACCATGGCCAAGTGTTTCCCTCTCGCTCTCGAAGGGGTTGCTTTGCGTTGGTTCTGGTCCTTGAAGCCAGGATCAATTAGAACTTGGGAGCAGCTAAGGAAAAAGTTTATAAGTAAGTTTCAGGGTACCTTCGTACCCCCTATGTCTACGGGAAGTCTTTTCCATATGAGGCAGCTACCTGGAGAAACTTTAAGACAATTCTTCAAGTGCTTCACTCATACGAAGTCGCAGATAAGGGGGTTGTCTGCATCATCCATTGTTGATGCAGCCCGAGAGGGAGTTACTCATGCGGGCCTCCTTGACAAACTTTATCGGAAATAGATATCATCTGTAGAATACCTTACGGCCTATTTCAAACAATATGCTAGGTCGGAAGAAGGATGGCTCCGAAGAACAGCTTCGACTCCACCAATCCTGCAAGAAGTCAAGCTCGAGGTGAAGACTTCAACACCTTCGCAGGGGCCCAACTTCGATATCCAACATGACAGGCGTCGGGGGCAAAAGCATCCTCGCTCTGAAGTCCTGAACATTGCTCCTTCTCCCCAAAATTTTCCCCCAGAAATCTGCAAGCTTTGGGAAGCAAGGTCAGCGACTGGAGGCCGTTAGGGAAGATGGCTGGCAAACGGCAAGACATCTTCTACTGCGTTCATGGTGAAAATGGGAGTCATGCTAATGATGCATGCAAGTCTAAACTGGCTCTAAGAGGCGAGTATCTTGAAAGGACCTCTGGTCGAGGCACTACTGACTGAGTCCCCTCTGAGGCACATCCAGAGCCTGTGCAGGCTGTCACATGTGTAGACAACTTAGACCCCACAAGACAACCTTCGGTGGTCAATATTATGCCACCCCCGAAGCAAGAAGATGGCCAAGACCGGGGCAAAAGAGTAGTCCTCCCCATTTCTAGAGGGGGAACTCTCTGTAGTATGTCAAAGAGGCAGATGAGAGAGTATGTCCAGGAAGTAGGTCATATTGGAACTTCTTTGTCTGCAGCCGCAATGCCTGAGCGGTCCCATGTGCCTATATCTTTTTTGTAGATAATTCAGTAGGCATAAAATTCCCACATGCAAAACCCCTTGTTATTACTGCCGATATAGCAGGAACCAAAGTTCGGAGAGTGCTGGTCAATGGTGGGAGTTCAGCAGATATCATCTTCATTCAAGCTTTCGATCAGCTTTGTATCTCTAGGAAACATATCCTCTCCACAGCTCATCCTCTGCAAGGCTTCGAAGGACCTCCTCTCGATGCCCTCGGCCAAATAGGCCTTGAGGTTGCTTTCGGAGAGGGTCTCCTGGCAAGAACGGAGGAAGTAATCTTCGATGTTGTAGATGCCTCTTATGCTTATAATGTTATCTTCGTAAGGGGCATGTTGAATCAGTTTGGAGCCGTGGCGCACCATAACTATTTATGTATGAAGATGCCCATGCAAGCGGGAGTACTCACTCTCTTTGGTGATCAAGCCACTGCACGAAGAGCAGAATATGGTCATGGCCCCCCTTTTTACCCGAGACAAGAGAATAACGTACAAGGCAATCCGGAGGATATCTCTACTTCAAGTGAATCTTCGAAGAAATCCTTCCCAAGGCCAAGCCCCGAGGGAGAAATCGTAACGAAGATTATTGTAAAAGACGACAAAGACTATTCTTTTCAGTTCGGCAAAGATTTGCCTTTGGAGATCGCTACTTCGGTAGAAAAAGTAGTCGAAGAAAATTTGGATGTCTTTGCTTGGTCTGATGAAGACATTCCAGGGGTCAGCCGAGATATCATTGAGCACAGCTTACTTTTAAACCCAAGGGTTCGGCCTGTTAGACAGGGGCTTCGAAACCTATCAATAGAAAGGGCAAGCCTTGCTAAGGCAGAAGTGGAGAAATTATTAAAGTCTGGGATTATCAGAGAAGTAGCTCATACGGAGTGGCTAGCTAATCCAGTCTTCGTCAGAAAGAAATCCTCCGGGAAGTGGTGCATGTGTATTGATTTTACATCTTTGAATAAAGCATGTCCACGTGACCCCTATCCCATGCCCCGAATAGATCAATTAGTTGATTCCACTGCTAGTTTGGAGTTATTAAGCTTTCTCGACGTGTATTCTGGCTATCATCAAATCTGGTTAAAGCGCGAAGATGAAATCAAAACAAGCTTCGTAACTCCTTTGGGAGTCTTCTGCAATGTAAGAATG
The DNA here is from genome assembly GCA_019279435.1 of Zizania palustris. Lineage (NCBI taxonomy): Eukaryota > Viridiplantae > Streptophyta > Magnoliopsida > Poales > Poaceae > Zizania > Zizania palustris. Next base: position 6,098,348 of record JAAALK010000084.1, on the reverse strand, counting down.
CCTTTTGGCTTGAGAAATGCTGGGGCAACCTTTTCAAGATTAATTGCTAAGGCTCTAGGTCATCAAATAGGCCACAATGTAGAAGCCTATATGTATGATATTGTAATAAAGAGTGCTTTAAAGCACCAGCATAGCTTAGACTTAGCAGAAACATTTGAGAGCCTCTGAGCATGTGGAGTCCGCCTCAACCCTGAAAAATGTATCTTCGGGGCTCAAGCTAGGAAGTTGCTAGGGAATCTAGTTTCAAGTAGAGGAATTGAAGCTAGCCCTACTCAAATAACTTCATTGCAAAAGATGGCTCCATTGGAGAATTTAAAACAGGTACAGAAGCTGACTGGCCATCTTGCAGCACTCAACAGATTTTTAGCAAGATCCACAGAATGAAGCCTCCCCATATTCAAAGCATTAAAAGGGTCCGAAGATTTTGCATGGACATCGGAGTGCCAAAAGAGTTTTGATGATATTAAAAATTATCTCAGCAACCTCACAACACTCACTATGCCCATTGCAGATGAAACCCCACTCCTTTACCAGCTACTGGCTCCGCTGTGAGTGCAGTCCTTGTGAGAGAAGTTGATTTCAATGGGAAGTTGGTGCAGAATCCAGTTTACTTTGTATCTGAAGCTTTATCTGGAGCAAAAACAAGATATTTTGAGCTTGAGAAGTTCACTTATGCTCTGATAATGGCTTTGAGGAAATTACGACATTATTTTTTAGCACATAATGTAATTGTACCAACTTCGTATCCTTTGGGAGATATGCTCCGAAGCAAAGATTCTACGGGGAGAATTGGAAAATGGGCCATCGAGATTGCACCCTTCGGCATCTCCTTCATAGCAAGGACAGCAATCAAGTCGCAAGTGGTGGCAGATTTTGTGGCAGAATGGACTCCGTGTGCAATATGGGCTCCAGAGAAATCAAACGAAGGAATTTGGACCATATACTCCGATGGAGCTTTTCAAGTCTCCAGAGCAGGTATTGGAGCAGTAATAATTTCGCCTTCAGGGCAAAGAGCGATGTACTCCACAAGGCTCAACTTTAAGTCCACCAATAATATAGCAGAGTATGAAGTAATTTTGCTAGGACTCCGAAAAGCACGTGCTCTAGGTGCTACAAGAGACGTTATTAAAACTGATTCTCAAATTGTAGCAGGGCACGTTGACAAAAGTTTTCAAGTCCGACATTCACAGCTTGCAAAATATTTGGAAGAGATCCGTAAGATCGAAGCAGCATTCAAGGGGATTTCCATACGAAGTATACCAAGAGCTGAAAATGTACAAGTTGATACCTTAGCAAAAGCTGCCGTTGGAGCTATAAATATTCCTGAAGGAGCCTTTTATGGAGAACTTACTTCACCTTCGGTGCCACAAATTCTTCCTGCGAAGGTTCTTTGCATTCCGAGCACTGACTAGCGAAGTTCAATCATGGAGTTATTGCAAGGTGAAGCAACTTTACCTGAAGGACCACAGCTTTCAAGGTTAAAGCTAAGAGTTCGGAATTATCATGTAATCAACGGTATTCTCTACAAGGCCGGAGTATGTCCCGCCTACTCCGATGTATTTCTCAAGCCAAAGGTCAAGAGATACTTCGAGAAATTCATGAAGGCCTTTGTGGTAGCCATCTGGCCCCCCGAGCTTTAGCAGGAAAAACACTTCGCTAGGGGCTTTATTGGTCTACAATAGTAGCTGATACGGAGAGTTTAGTCCGTACTTGCCAAGGTTGTCAATGGATGGGAAGACGAAGTCATCATCCGCCAATGACTCTTCAAGTCATTGCTCTGGTTTGGCCTATGGCCAGATAGGGCATGGATCTCATTGGCCCCTTCCTAGTAGCAAAAGGAAATCTGAAATTTACAGTGGTATCGATTGAATATTTTTCCAAGTGGGTCGAAGCAGAACCCCTCACAGCTATCACTTCGAATAATGTACAAAAATTCTTTTGGAAGAATGTTATATGCAGGTTCGAAGTGCCTCGACAGCTCACAGTCGACAATGGGACACAATTTGATGCGGAACCCTTCAGGAAATTTTGCGAAGACCTTGGCATACAAATATGTTTTGTAGTTGTACGTCATCCTCAGTCTAACGGAGCTGTCGAAAGGGCTAATGGAAATATTTTATCAGGGTTGAATTGAAGAATAGTAGGATTAGCAAAGGGGCTATGGACTGAGGAACTCCTAAAGATTTTATGGTCCATTCAGACCACTCAAACGAGGTCCATAGGTTTTACTCCTTTCAGATTATTATTCAGAGATGAAGCTATGACTCCGACGGAGCTCAGAGGAGGATCTCTTCGCACCATCGAACCCGAATTAGAAGGTGAAAGGCAAGCTTCGCTAGATTTAACGGAAGAAACAAGGCTTCGAGCTATTGCAAATTTGTCGAAATATCAACATCAAATGAAGGCTTGGTATGACCCGAAGATTAAGCTGAATGAACTTAAACCAGGTCATCTAGTTTTGCGAAGCATCATAGCACTAGGAAAATTAGGAAATAAGTGGGAAGGTCCATACATCATTCTACGTTCAGGATGCCCTAGCTCTTTTAAATTAGATAATTTAGAAGGCGAAGAGTTAAAGCATGCCTAGCATGCGGAGCACCTAAAGCGATATTTTGCATAGGGGCTCCTTGTAATCATCTGTAAACACTTCATACTTCTAGTGGACACACTAGAGGAATGAAGTTGGTTGTGAGGGAAGTGTCACTCATTTGAACCAATTTTACGGACTTCGAACCACTGGTTCGAAGCTTCCGACAAGGTGGGAAAGTCGCAAAAAATAGATTCCAAGCCACCAGCTTGAAAGCATCTGTAAAAAGAGTCCAAGGAGACCAAATGATGCGGATTCTAAGCTCCGGCTTAAAAGCATCCGTAAAAAGAGTCCAAGGAGACCACTATGTGAATTCCAAACCACTGGTTTGATAGCATTCACAAAAAGAGCCGAAGGAGGCCAAACAAAATAGACTTCGAGCTGATAGCTTAAAACGTCTGTAAAAAGAGTGAAAGCGACCGATTTTATCGGATGTTAAGGTATCGAAAAAAGAGTCTAAGTGACTACATTCAAACAAGAAGGTACTAAGTTACCAGTTTTCACACTCTGAGTTAGTAGAGTTGAAGACATTTTTTTGAGATCTTAGTCAATCTCTAAGTTGATAAGGGGCTCTGAGCCTCCAAAATTGTACTCCTAACTAATGTTATTTTCATTGCTCGTAACCACCTTCGACCAAATTTTGAAGTTGCTTACACCCAAAGAGGGGCTGGGAAGTAGGGAGACAATGTTGAAACTTTAATCTTTATCATTCAAATAGATACATTACATCATGAAAAATCTATATCTATACCGAGAAGGAAACGAAGACCTCTTCGATTCCTAGAGCTATTGTTGAAACTAGAACGACTCGTTCCGGAGCTAGGAGTTTTAAAAACTTTACATTTAATCCTTTTCCCTCCTTTATAAGCTCGAAAGTCCTTCTGCTCTTATTGAAGTTCGGCCCAAGTTCGAAGTCGCTCGGGGCTTCTTTCCCAGCTTCGATGTTGTTAAGAGCCCTTCTTTACTTGCTCTTCAGCGGTATCTTTCCCAGCTAAGGAGAACTAGACCTTCGGGTCTGAAGGGGGCTGACTGCTCAAAGGTTGCGACCGTGCTTGCTTCTGGTGAAGTCCTTCGTCAATCCAGGTCTTGATTGCTGATCGGCCTTCAGCTCTCCAAGATGATTGGAAGGCTTCCCAAGCTGCAGCCACGTCGGCGGAAGGGGCTAAGAGTCGGTCATCGTCGAAGATGATGGGAGTCGTCTCTGAGTCTGGTGCTACTGATAGCCCTAAATCCTCATAGTAGCGAAGCACTCTGAGAGCAGCTACTTGGCCGGAGATTTCTCCATACCGAATATCCGTTGTCTTCATAGTCTTCGTCGTTGCTTGGATCATCTTCAGTGTTCGCAGCAGAGGGATGTCGCCAATTGAAGGTAAAGTCCAAGAAGTGCCGAAGTACTCCAAGACGCCCCGAGGTTGTCCATGGTTTCTAAGGATACCTTCTCACACTTCCCCTTATCTTCGGACAAAGTATCCTTCGACGAAGATAGCTCGTCTATCAAAGAAGATAGCCTAGCTGCCTCCGTAACTAAGGAGTTCTTCTATCCATGTAAATTATTGGCCTCCTCCACCAACTTCGTCTACTCCTCTCGGAGCTTGACCAGCTCGGTCCCTGCAGTCGCCTGCTCCCTCCGCAGTTTTTCTTCTTCAGCCCGAAGCATGATCTGCTCAGCTTCGAGCTTCCGATTCGTAGCCTCCAAACCAAGTCTGGCTTTTCTTTCTACGGCCACCATTTCGTCTAAGCCGGAGGTCCGAACCTCGGAGCTGACAAGACTCCCCTGAAGGGCCGTTATCTTCTCCTTGAGTCAATTACACTCCCGCTCGTTTGATATGGCCACAGCTCAGGCCAAGACTATTTGCTGTGAAGGAAGAAAAGAGCAATATGTAAGTAAACTATATTTACATGTTTAAACTAACTCTGTTGTTGCAGATACTTCGTACCTGATAGGCTGCCCACTCTAACGCCGCATCCAGCTCCGACCCCTCGGCTTCCCCGAGAATAGCTACCAAGTCGGTCTCCCCAACTTCAAGATTAGCCCGAGCCAAAGGCTCTAGCAAAGTCTGAAGCCTAGTCCTTCACTCCAAACAAGGAGCTAGGAGGGGGAGCCTTGACAAGCCTCTATGATCATCTTCACTCGAAGAAGGGCTGGAGCGCAGCGCCGCGTCCCTGGAGATCTCTGTGGATTGGCCCCCTTCTATAGACTGGCCTTCGTCGGTAGACTCTGACGGGGATAATATCGAAGTAGGAGCAGGCAAAGGATCCCCTTTTCCTTTACCTTTTCCAGGCCCCATTCTTATGGCCTCCTCCGGAATTGACTTCGGAGATGTCGAAGCTTCAGGCACAGTCTTCGCGGCAGGGGTCATCTCCATTGGGCTTGATCTTGTAAAATCAAAGGTATTATATATTGCATAAACTTACAGGACACGAAAAGAAGGGAAAAGCACTCTACTGAGGTATACCTTCGACATTCTATCGCCGAATGAGTATGGGACTACTCGGAGGCTCGAATGCCTCTTCGAAGTTCTCTTCAGATTCGGAGCTGGAGACCGAAGGATTAGCTACTGAAATTTCTCCAAGAACCGCATTTATCACATCGTCCGGAACTGAGGCTAGATCATCTGTCGCCCCAACTCCGCCTTCTTCCATAGCAGGGACCTCTTGGCTAGGCGGGACATTCGAAGTCTCTGCCTGCTTGAGGTTGTCTTTCGCAGCAGACATGGCCACTGCGTCGCCCTCGGCGGGAACTTCAACCTCCGCGTGCACCCCTTCATCCTCGGTAATAAGGGCTTTGAACCCCTTCTGTATTTCTATGTGTCCTTCATCTTCAGATGACTCCGAATATGAAGTAGATGACTTGGAAGGGACCACGAACTTTGGTTTTTGGGCCAACTTCTTCATAGGTGTCTTAGCCAGCGCCGAAGTACCGGCTTCAACTTTCCTCTTCTTAGGACCTAGCTCGGATGTGCTCTAGTCCGGAAGGGAAGGAGCGTCAACTCCGAGTACATTCCATACTCGGTTGAACCGCTCCCAACTGCCCACCAGTCTCACCCTCCATTCCTTCTCAGCGAGGGTAGGGGCTCCGAGGATCTTCTCCGAAGCCCGTACAACTTCCTCTGAAGTCAAGGTGTCGCGTGGAGCTGGAAGATAATATTTATTTCAGTTACATCATTTTTATGAAATTATTGCATATAAAAAATTTTGCAGTCTCCGAAGTTACCTGCAGTACTCGAAGAGATCTCTTGGAGTCCACCCTCCTAATTCTCTTCGAAGTTAATAGGCCAGTTGGCCATCAAAGGCGGAATCCGGAGCCCGATGAACTCCTCCGCTAAGTCCCGCATGCTCATGCGGCGACTTATTGTTTGAAGCAGATTGAGGCGAGCTTCGAGCTGGCCCGGGTCCGGAAGAACTTCGGCTTCCCTCTAGAAATATATGTCTTCCAGAGGCCAGGCCAAAGTGCTACCTGCTCCAACTTCGACGTAGAAACAGCAAAGAATCCAGTCCATATACCATATGGCGTTGATTGCCTTAGCCGGAAAACTAATCTGGTACTCATCCCGGAGCCAAAAGTTGATACTGCCAAACGCAATTACAATTTTCTCTCCTCCGGAGCCCTGGTAAGTCTTTGGCTGGTAGGAAGCCTTGTGGAGTGCTGCGAAGATTTCTGCCCTCCCTTCACAACCTTCGGCTCGCATTGCCCATTTGAAGATTGCAAGATGCGCTATGGTGTTTGGGGATAGTTCAGGAAGTGTGACGTGAAAAAGTTCCAGTACCTCAGACAAGAAATCTACCACAGGAAGCCCCAACCTAGCCTCGAAGAATGCTTCGAATACAACTACCTCACCGGGTCGAGGCGAGGGGATTGCTTCTTGGACGGGCTGACGAATCTTGATCCCCGGACTAATCTTCCCCACTATCGTAGTCGTGATGGTCTTCTTCTTGCAGGTCGATGGCCCTAGGCTGTAAGATTGATCCAGGTACTTGGAAGACGCTGGGAGAAGGTCGTGGGGGCTGGCCAAATGGGGATTCCCCACAGGCGCCTGCCGCTGCTGCTTCCGCAACGGCCTGCTGCCTAGCCAAGGTCGAAGCTGCTACAAGAGCCTTGTGACTAGTCTTCACCATTGAACGGAATGGAAAGCTTGGAACTAGAGCTCTAGAAGTCAGAAGGGGAATAATGAAAGAGCAGTGAGTAAAGTATCTCGAATGCTCCTTTGCCCCTCTATTTATAGCATGTACTCACAAATTCTTACCATTCATACATGTTGTTCTGTCTTCTGTACCGTTATCATTTCCAAAAATGAAGCAATGTCGTAACTCCTTCTGAATGAAAAGAGTAATGGCTATTTTTGTGAGTATAACAGTCTTTTCAGCTTCACAAAAATTGTCTTCGGAGCTGCTTGATGAAACCTCCGCATGGAAGTCGATTCAAAGTTTGTAAATTTCTGAATGCTTCCAAGGTTGGTATATTTTATTAAGCCCTGAGCATGATTATGTTTCTTGCGTATACTTCTCTCCTAACTTTACAGATCATTCGGAGAAGCGTATTCAAGGGGCTACTATTGGGGGAAAATTCTTCATCCCTAGGGTCTCTACAGTTATAAGACAATGAGAATTTACTAGACCGAAGTTCAAATATTAACTCCGGCCTCGCGTATGATCAAGATCGGAGAATCCACGCAGGCTTCTGTTCGGAGTATGACTTCGAAGGTTCAATCTTCAGAGAGCTTATCTGCCAGCGAGGATGGAGGACTTATCTTCTTTCTAATTAGATTAGTCTTTTACTATTTTAACCCTATTAGGGGTACCGAAATAGTTTCCACTATGTCGGTTGTAATTGAGGGGTAAAAACGTCTTTTCCTTAAGATTTTTACCTATAAATAGCCCCATTCTCACCCTGTAATGATCATCGAATAATCAGTTATTCAATAAACAACTTTGAACTACTTCGAGCTATTATCCTATTCGAAGACTTGAAATAGTCCGCTTCACAAACTCTTTGTTTGTTAATTCTTAATCTTCGAGAACCTGTTAGCATAATCTTTTACACCAACAAGGCCATCACCTTTGAAAGAAAGTGTCGAGGTGCCTATTCACCCATCTCTAGTCGCCATTCCGATCCCACACTTTTCCTTCCACCTCCTGGGTTAGCACGGCCCCTAATCATGCTATCTTCAACAACGATGTATAGCCGAAACGGAATCCCAGTTTTTGGGTGCTCTCACCATAGGCGGCGATGACAAGCACTCCTTGATTCTCTCATAGGCGCTTTGCTGGCTTTCCCCCCAAGTGAACTCGGCCTCATTCTTTAGCCGGAGTATGGGGACAAAGGCATCAATCTTGCTAGACAAGTTAGATATAAAGCTACGCAAATAATTCATCTTGCCTAGCAACTTTTGCACATCTTTCTTGCATGTCAGTGTTGTAACGTTTCTAATTTTCTCAAGCCTCTTAGGATCAATCTCTATGCCTCTTTCATGAATCATGAAACCTAACAACTTACCTGCTGACACGCCAAAAGCTCATTTGAGTGGGTTCATTTTAAAACCATACTGTCGCATCCTATCAAAAGCAACTTTCAAATCGGCTAAATGGTTTCCCATGGCGTTCGATTTGACTACAACATCATCAATGTATACTTCTAACATAACTCCTAGCAAGTCATGAAAGATCAAGTTCATAGCACGCTGATACGTAGCGCCAACATTTTTCAAACTGTTGGGGGAGATAATCCCTGATGGTAGTTGTGAGCATGAAGAGCAGGTGTACGGTCCGAGGGGGAGGCCTCGTCAGTCAAGGGCCTAACGCCCCGTCCTGGAGGCATCGACGAGCCCCGAGGCAGGGAGGCCTGGGAACCTCTAGAAGCTCTGAAGGCGACGAGAGGGACCCTCGAGCAGAGACCAGGCAGGAGGCCGGAGCAGAGTCCTTAGAGAATGTGAAGGGTCCAGGGCGCGACAGAGGACCAGGGGATAGCCCAGTCAAGGTGGTCTGGGGATAGGATCGCGATCGCCAGCACAGTGTCAGGCGATCACTGCTGCACCCAGCACGGGCGATACGCTGTCACGGCTACGCTTTGTGTCTGTACGATGCGGCTGCTACTCTTGTTTGTATTACAGGCCTATGTCAGGCAGTGTAACGGTTAAGGGGTTTTGGAAGTATTGGACCCCTTCTAGCTGGGTTCCCCTATAAATACTCCCATCCCCCTGTTGTAAGGGACACGGGATCTAAGAATACAACCCGAGCTCAACACTCCATTACTCTCATTCCTAAACATGTTTCCTCGATCCGTTGTTGCAACAGTTGGCGCCGTCCGTGGGGATCCTAGTCCGAAAAAATAGCGTCCTCTACATCCACTCCATCATAATATGTCGGGTCAGAAGAGCGCGAGCACGGCTCCCCTACGGAGATCAGCCCGCACCGTTGGAGTCGAGCCTGCTCTAGTCGTCGCTTCAGATCGTCCAGCCATCGCTCCCACCGAAGCACCGAGCATGGAACCAAGCCAGGCTCTCAGGGGGATGCCAGAGGTGAAGGACCCGGCTGGTTATGCGGAGCCAGCCTCTGTGAACCCCTCAGAGCTCCAGGAGGGGCCTTTCGGGTTGCACCCACAAGCAGGCCCCCAGCGGTGGCCCTCCGTACTGACTATGTTCGCTCGCAAGACCCGGAGAATGCCTCCAGAGGTAGCGGGAGCCAGGTTGATGCCCTGGTAGCCGAGAATGCAAGATTGAAAGCAGAGCTGGCCCAATGGCGCCAGGAGGCGTCGCTCCGCCCTCGAGAGCCTTCCAGGGCGCTGGGGGCTACGTCCATGACCTTAAGCGACGACGAAGACCAAGGGGAGAAGAGAACGCATCATACGATGAAGAGTCTCCATTGCACCCTGACCTGAAGAGGGTGCGGTCCGACTCCAAGTTCCGTGCCGCAAAGCTCCCTAAATACTCCGGGCATTCCGACCTTGGGGAGTTCTCCCGCTCATACGCTCTAGCAATAGAAGCGTGCGGGGGGAGCCGTGACACCATGGCCAAATGCTTCCCTCTGGCGCTCAAAGGAATTGCTCTCCGATGGTTCTGGTCGCTACGGCCCAGAACCATCAGGTCATGGGACCAAATGAAAAAGAAGTTTATTAACAATTTCCACGAAACCTTCGTGACCCCGATGTCGACCGGGAGCCTCTTCCAGGTGAAGCAGCAGCCCGAAGAGACGCCGCAACAATACTCCCAGCGCTTCGCACATACCAAGGCTAAGATTAAGGGACTATCGGCCTCCTCGGTCATTGACGCCACCCGGGAGGGCGTCACCCACCCGGTTCTCCTCGATAAGCTCCATCAGAAGCCGATATCTTCGGTAGCACAACTCATGACGTATTTCGAGGAGTACGCCCGGTCCGAGGAAGGTCAGTTGCATCGACAAGCGATGATCGTTCCTGTTTGGGCTTTGAGCGCCAAGATGTTCGAGGCACCTCCCGATCTCGACCGAGGGGTCCGCCCCATTCCGGACCTTCGTCATCGGGATTCCCGGCGAAGTCAGAAACACCTTCGGGGGGAAGTCCTCAGTATTACCTCGAGGGGTCTAGCCAAGCACCCACACACCGCCGGTGGGGGACGTCCCTCCAGAGCCAGAGTACCAGCAAGAGCACTCCCCGGGGGGACAACCCTCTACTGCAGCGTCCACGGTGAGAACCGGAGCCACGACACCGACTCTTGCCCGACCATCCTCGCCCTCCAGAACGACTACCTCGAGCGAAGCTCCGGCCATGGCTCCTCTGACAAAGGGGCTCCCGTCCCCCACACCGATGCTATCCAAGTAGTCGGGCGCCGGGATGAGCCAGAAGCTTTAGGCCTAGCTCTAGAGATCGGCAAGTTCCAAGCCCCCAAGCTCGAAGACGGAGCGGACCGAGGGAAGCGGGTGGTCCTTCCCATCTATGGAGGAGGAGCTTTGGGAGCTATGTCCAAGCGGCAGTGAAGGGAATATGTCTGGGAGGTTGGGCATATCGGCACTTCAAGCTTCACCACACTTCTCGAATGGTCCCACGTCCCAATCTCCTTCACCGCCGAGGATGCCGTCAACGTCAAGTTCCTGCACGCTAATCCCCATGTCATCTCGGCAGACATTGCGGGCGTCGAGGTGTGTCGCATCTTGGTCGATGGAGGAAGTTCTACTGACATCATTTTTGTGCAGGCTTTCGACCAGTTGTGCCCTTCCCGGAAGCATCTGTTGCTAGCCTCCCGGCCGCTCCAGGGCTTCGCAGGGCCACCCCTCGATGCTCTTGGCCAGATTGGGCTGGAGGTGACCTTCGGAGAATCCCCCCTTTGCCACAGTGAAGAGATCATCTTCGACGTCATCCACACTCCATACTCCTACAACGCCATCTTCGAAAGGGGGACGCTCAATCGCTTTGGGGCCATCGCTCACCACAACTACTTGTGCCTCAAGATGCCGACTCCGGGGGCATGCTCTCGATTCTGGGAGACCAGGTCACGGCCCGCCGGGTCGAGTATGGCCACTCAGCCCAGCTGGAGCCAAGGCAAGTCCACAACATCCGTGCAAGCCCGAGAGAAGCCGGACTGATAGGCGCCGGAGATGCCCTTTCGAAGGGGCCCCCGGCCAAGCCACTCCCAGAAGAGGAGATCGTCACGAAGATCTTGGTCTAGAATGGGAAGGAGTACCCAATCTGATTTGGAGGTGGACTTGAGCCAGAGGTGTCGGAGCAGCTCGAAGAAGTCATCCACAGCAATTTGGACATCTTTGCATGGTCCGACGAAGACATAAGCAGGTGTCGACCGCTCGATCATCGAGCACTCTCTGGCGGTCGACCCAAAAGCTCGCCCAGTATGCCAGGGGCTTCAGAAGCTATCCATCGAACGAGCCGAGCTTGCCAAGGTTGAGACAGAGAAGTTGCTCCGGGCAGGGGTCATCCGGGATGTTAGTCATACCGAGTGGTTGTCAAACCCGGCGTTCGTCCAGAAGAAAACAGCTGGCAAATGGCGCATGTGTATCGATTTTACATCTCTGAATAAAGCTTGCCCCCATGACCCCTACCCCATGCCTTGCATCGACCAATTGGTTGATTCTACTGCCGGTTTCGAGCTCCTCAGCTTTCTTGACGCCTATTCAGGGTATCACCAGAGTTGGCTAAAGTAGGAAGATCAGGTAAAGACAAGCTTCATTACCCCCTCGGGAGTGTTCTGCAATGTTCCGATGCCCTTCGGTCTCCGCAATGCTGGGGCCACCTTCTCCAGATTAATATCTAAGGCCCTAGGGCACCAGATCGGTCGCAATATCAAAGCCTATATGGATGATATCGTTATTAAAAGCATGGACAAGAATTTCCATAGCACAGATATAGCTGAAACAATCAATAGCCTCTGGAAGTGTGGAATCCGCCTCAATCCGGAGAAGTGTGTCTTCGTAGCTCATGCTAGAAAGCTGCTTGGATATCTGGTTTCCAGTCGGGGTATTGAAGCCAGTCCAAAACAAGTCAGAGCACTACAGAATATGTCTCCTCCTCGGAATTTGAAGCAGGCACAGAAGTTATCCGAGTGCCTCGCCGCTCTTAGCCGTTTCTTGGCAAGATCGGCTGAGAGAAGTCTGCCCATTTTCAAGGCACTGCGATGCTCCAAGGACTTCGAATGGACCCCTGAATGCCAAGATTGTTTCGACGGGATAAAAGAATATCTCCCCAATCTCATTGCTCTTGCAACACCCCAGGACGACGATCCTCTTCTAGTCTACCTCGCCGCCTCAGGCAGCGCGACAAGTGCAGCCTTGATTCAAGAAGAAGACACTGGCGGGAAGCTGGTGTAACGCCCTGTATACTTTGTGTCTAAAGCTCTCTCCGGAGCAAAAACTCGGTATACCGAGCTCGAAAAGGTGGCGTATGCTCTCGTCATGGCATCCCGGAAGCTTCGGCACTACTTCTTGGCCCACGATATAGTCATTCCGACTGCCTATCCCCTGGGCGACATGTTCCGGAATAAAGACGCAACCGGGCGAACTGGGAAGTGGGCAGTGGAGCTTGCTCCGTTCGGCATCTCCTTTGTGGCTCGGACCGCCATTAAGTTTCAGATCCTTGCCGATTTTGTCGCCGAATGGACGCCAACAGCTAGCTTTGCCAATGACGAAGCCGGCGAAGGGGTGTGGACTGTTTACTCAGATGGTGCCTACCAAGCTTCTAGAGCAGGCGCAGGGGCGGTGATTGTTTCCCCCTCCGGTCAGCAAGCTTTATACTTTGCTCGGTTGAACTTCAAAGCTACAAACAATGTCGCAGAATATGAAGGAGTGCTGCTGGGTCTTCTCAAGGCGCACGTGCTCGGAGCCGGCCACGTGATTGTTAAGACCGATTCTCAAGTCGTCGCTGGATACGTAGACAAGAGTTTCCAAGCCCGGCATCCCGATCTTGCCACCTACCTCGAATCCATTCGGAAATTCGAGGTATCTTTCAAGGGGATTTCTGTCCAAAGCACACCAACAAGTGAAAATTGCCAAGCTGACATCCTCGCTAAAGCTGGCGCCGGCGGTCAAGCTCTTTCTCCCACTACCTGTTTCAAGGAACTTGCCGAGCCATCGGCGTCTCTCTACGGAGATACACCACTTCGCGCGCCGACGGGCACTCCGGCACTCCCTCGGCCGGCTGCAGTCCTCTTCATAGCCGATGATGATTGGTGCGAGCCCATTCTACGCACACTCAATGGCGACATGGACGACTGGCCTAGTCCGGAGCAGGCGTATCTTCAAATCCGCGGAAGGCCTTATCAAGTCATTAATGGAATTCTATACAAGTTGGGTGTATGCTCTCCGCTGCTTTAGTGCATATCCCGTCCAGATGGACTACGAATGCTCTAGGAAATCCATGAGGGCCTGTGTGGTAGCCACTTAGCCTCTCGAGCACTCGCAGGGAAGACTCTCAGTCAGTGTGTGTACTGGCCCACCATCGTCGCTGACGCTGAAGATCTAGTGCGCACCTGCCAAGGGTGTCATTGGATGGTACGACGGAGCCATAGGCCCCCGGTCAGCCTATAGCTCATCGCACCAGTCTGGCCCCTAACTCAGTGGGGGATGGACCTTGTCGGGTCGTTTCCCAGGGCAAGGGGCAACCTGCGCTTCGCCATCAGTCATCGTCGAGTACTTCTCTAAGTGGGTCGAGGCTGAGCCGTTGACCGCCATTACCTCCCGAAGCGTCCAGAAATTCTTTTGGCAGAATATTGTCTGTCGCTTTGGAGTGCCCAAGCAGCTCACGCTGGATAACGACACTCAGTTCGACGCTGAATCCTTCAAAGCATTCTGCGAAGAGCTAGGAGTGCAGCTATGCTTCACAGTGGTCCGGCATCCCCAGTCAAATGGAGCTGTCGAGAGGGCCAACGGGCATATACTATCCAGCCTCAACAAGCGCATTGTTGGTTTAGCCAAGGGATTGTGGCCCGAAGAGCTACCTAAAATCCTATGGTCCATTCGCACCACTCCTTCCTGAGCAACCGGTTTCACCCCGTTCCGACTGCTATTTGGCGATGAAGAGATGACACCGACGGAGCTCCGGGCTGGTTCTCTGCGGGTCACGACTCCCGAAACTGACCAAGAGCGCGCCGTCTCCCTCAACCTCATGGACCAGAAGCAGACGAAGGCGTGGTATGACCCCAAAGTCAAGCGCAACGAGTTTAAGCCAGGGCATCTTGTCCTACGCGCAGTGGCTGCTCCGACAAAGCTAGGCAATAAATGGGAAGGTCCGTACATCATGGTCAGCTCCGGACGGCCAGGGTCCTATCGTCTAGCTACCCTAGAAGGCGAAGATCTGAAGCACACTTGGCACGCGGAGCACTTGAAATGGTATTTTGCGTAATTTCATTGACATGTATTCCGATGTTAGTTCTTGTTGTATCAGACCCCCGATTCAATAATGATATACGATGAACGTTTTGACCAAAGTGGACACACTGCGGTAATAAGTGTAGTCTCACCGAGCCATCAGGGTTTCGAGCTCCGGCTCGACGCACCCCTATTCGGGTTCCGAGCTCCGGCTCGACGCACCCCCTATTCGGGTTTTGAGCTCTGGCTCGACGCACCCCCTATTCGGGTTCTGAGCTCTGGCTCGATGCACCCCCTATTCGGGTTTCGAGCTCCGGCTCGACGCACCCGATACTAGGGTTCCGAGCTCCGGCTCGACGTACCCCCTATTTGCTTTCGAGTTCCAGCTCGACACACTCCCTACTCGTGTCCCGAGCTCTGGCTCGAAGTACCTCGGCTCAGATTCTGGGCTATTCTAGCTTTCTTTCTTCCCTTTCGATCTCTCTTGGCGCTGGCCCTAAGTGTAAGCACATTGCGCCTAGTCGACAAGTCATCTACCCGCAAAGGAGGGGGAGAAGGAGTTGGGAGAGATTCGCAAGTGCCGCGAGTAAGGCTTCGTTAGATACATCATACATAGAGCGTAAATAACATCTGTTGCAAAATCAAGCCGGGAAATAAGACTAGGAAAATTCGTCATCTAAGCCAAGCAGGAATCGGAAGCCTTTTCGGTCAGAAAGGTTGTCCGGGTGCTTAGAGCCCCCTTCGGTCTGTGGCTCCATTGCTGCGTGGCTGGACTTCTCTTTCTTCTTCCTCCTCTTCTCTTCCCTCTTTAGAGCCCGGAAGGCTTTATGATCTTCTTGGAGTTGGGCCCAACTACGCAAACCTTGGTATTCGAGCCGCGGTTCATCGAAGACCAGTTCACCGGTTCAGGCGACGAGGACAGAGCTCAAATTTTCCCTTCCTCTTCCTTGATTAAACCCAAGACCTCATGAAGTATCTCGGGGACAGCATGTCTGTTGTCATTCTGAGGGATGATGAAGCGTGTAGGCAGGTCGGCCCTAAGAGCCTCGAAAGCGGCCCATTGACGCCGAAGGGTCTTGCCCTCGTCAAGAATCTCGACGTCAGAATCACAGGCGGTGCGAATGCCCTGAATGATTTCCAGAAAACAATTAAGCTTTATTAACAAAGTTGTCAAGTTCCTATCTATTACAGGAGTCGCGATACTAAGGCCCTAAGGAGACTACACCTTGGGTCCGGTTGGGGTGCTGCGTCCGGGGGCTTTGAGGAGGACGAAGGCTGGCTCGAGCGAAGGGCCTCGTCTATCCAGGCCTTGACTACGTCAGGGCCCTCAGCCTGCCAAGTCGCCTGGAGGGCCCTCCAAGACTGCGCCACCGCCGGGCTGGGGGAAAGAAGATGGCTCCCCCCGAAGGCGACGGGAGGAGAGCTCGAGGATGAAGGCAGGGAGTCCCCGGAAGCTTCCAGTTGGTGGAGAACGCCGAGGGAGGCTAACCGGGTCGACACTTCCCCGTACCTTGACACAGTGAAGCTTATCTGCCAGACGGCAACCTGAATGAACTTCAGCCGACTGCTAAGGGGCTCCCGGGTGACATCAAAAGCCATACACCCAGTGCCATAGCATGCTAGGACCCTTCGAAGGGACACCATGGTGTCAGCCGCCGTCTTCTCCCCCTGAGCTAGTGCCTCGGTCGCCACTTCGTTCCAAGCCAGGAGGTCCACCACAGTCCGCTCGAGCTGGAGTACCCGAGCTTCGTGGACTTCCGCAGCAACCACCTTCTCCCGGAGCTCCTCCATTTCAGAGACCTGGGCTTGAAGCGTGAAGACCTCCACCTCTAGTTGGTCCACCTCCTCGGCCCGGGATTGGAGCCTCTCTACCTCCACGACTTGGGCCCGGAAGGTGTTGACCTCTGCTTCGAGCTCATACGCTTGGGCACCTCGAGCTAGAAGCCCCTCCAGCTCGGTGATTTGGGCCTTGAGGGCGCCAACCTCCGCGACCTATGCCTGAAGTGCTTCGGCCCTAGTGGCCTAAGGGAGAAGAACCTCGACCTCCTACTCTAGCGCCCGGAGCCGGTCGATCTCGGCCATGCGCTCCTAGACCATCCTCTTGGTGGCCTCCGCGCGCCCGGAGAGCTCCGAAGCATTGCTCTCGTGGCGGCTGCGCTCGGAGAGCAGGGACATTAGCGAGCCCTGTGCCAGTGCGACTATCTGCACATGAAACAGCATGTTAGAGCAGAAAAGGCTAGGGGCTTGTCCGAGAGCATCCCGAAGGCGTACCTTACTCACAAGCGCTCTCAATAGCCCGGCCGAGACTGACACCATCCACTTGGCCAAGCTCCTCTATCAGCCCGGTCCCTCTCAAGCACAAGTAGGAGTCGTGGAGAGGAGCCGTCCTCGCCGCGAAGTCTTGGCCCCGCTCCAGGAAAGGAACCAGAAGGGGCACGCTGGAGCGCATGCGCCTTGGGTCGGTGGGTGGCCGGATTTTGGTCTCCCGAGCAGCCCCATCCGGGGTCTCCTCCGAGGTCCCCTCTGGTTCCGCCTCGCCGCTTAGCCCTGGGGCCTCCGCCGCATCCGCGGGAGCTTCTGGCCTTGTGTCAGCGGCGCCTCTAGAGAATACCGGAGACAGAGCTGGGACCCGGGCAGAAGTGCCTACTTGGGAGGAGTAAGAGTCAGGACCAAATAGATTTGATGCATCTGGGCAAAGAGCTAGGGAAAAGCTATGTACCTTCATCCACAGTTTCAACCGGGAGATCCGAAGGCCGGACACGTCCGGGAGTGCCGGGCCGATAGAATAGGTCGTCCATCGAGTTTATCGGAGAGCCCGCCAGCGCCGCAGCCAATTCGGCCTCGATGTTAGCACTCCCCTCGACAGCCCCTAGGGGGTCGGCTAACCCTTCTCGGTCTAGGCTGTCGGTTTCTCGGCTCCCACGGGAGCTGGCGGAAACCCCCTCTGATACCAGACCGCATGGAGGGGTGGATTTAGGAGACACCACCACTCTAGTGCCTGGCGCCTCTTGCCCGGCCCTCGGAGCGGGTGGCTGCAGACTAAGCGGGGCTGGCACGTCTCTAGTGCCGCCGGAGGCTGGTCTGTTCCGGATGGGTCAGACCCGGATCCACCAAGGAATCATCCGGCTCTGTCCCCGCCCCATTGCTGGAATATCCCCATTCGGAGTGGGAGGCGGAGGAGTGAGCCAGGGAGAATCTCTTCGGACCCTTTGATGTCTTCTTCTTCTTCGAAGGTCGCCTGGGAGACAGCCCGGCGTCGAGGTCCTCCACCCTCTTATTTGAAGGCGGGCAAAGGCCCTCCCTCTCCAGGAGGGGCAGAGGAGTAAGCTCGAGCGCATCCCACACACGTTTGAATCGCTCCCAGGACCCGACGAGCTCCATCCGATGCTTATATTCAGCCGGAGTGGGGGCCCCGAGGATCTTGTCGGTGAGTCGGGCCACTTCGTCATGAGTCTTGGCGACGAGCGACCCTACATCCAAGATTAGATGTTTTAGCCCTTCGAATCTTGTGGTGGAATTGCGAACCTTGAAGGGAGGAAAGGAGGACAATAACCTAGACGGTTGGAGAGCTCTACCGAAGAAGATTCGTCCCGAGTGCTCCGAAGCGATGCTGGCCACTCCTCCTTCAGTGGCGGAATCTCAAGCGCGACGAACTCCTCCGTCAAATCTCGCATGCTCATTCGGCGGGTGACGATATGGAGCAGCCGGATGTGAGCACAGACCGAACCAGCGCTGGCTTCGATGGTTGCCTCCCTCCGAAACAAATGTGGCGTGGAGGTCCGGCAAGCCCGGAGTTCAATCCTACCTGGACGTAGAACCAGAGGTGTACCCACTTGGAGTACCACCTCTCGTTGATGGCTTTTGCAGGAAAGGAATCGGCATACCTCTTCGAAGCTGGAAGTTAATGCTCCCGTAGTCTTGCACCAAGCCATCCTTCTTCTTCGGCTGGCAGAGGGCTTCGTGCATCTGGGTGAAGACCTTCGCTCTACCCTCTCAGCCCTCCGCACGCATAGCCCACTCAAAAATAGAGAGGCGAGCCATGGTGTTCAGAGACAGCTGGGGGAGCTCGAGGTGGAAGGCTGTCAAGAACCCCCGAAAGGAGCTCTGAAGAAGGGAACCCAAGCCCCACGTCGAAGAACGCCTCGAAGATGACGACTTCTCCTTCGTGCGGCTCCAAGATAGACTCCGAGCCCGGCTTCTTGGCCTCCATGCCGGGACCGACGCGGCCCCGAGTCACGAGCTCGATGGACCTAGCTGAGCACGCTGACAGCCCCAGCTCTAAGGTCTGCTCCCGAAACCTTTCTGAAGCCGGGCGGAGCTCACGCGGGTCGCGTTTTTTCAATGGGCTGGGAGCCGTTGCTGCTGCTGCCGCTGCTGCCATCTTGCGCTGCAGGAGGCGTGGATCCACTACTGTCGTGGGAGCGCCCCTTTCCGCCATTGCTAGAGGTGGAGGAGAAAGGAAACTAGAAGTTTGAAGTTTGAAGCCTAGCAGCAAAGCTTGAGACTCTAAGGGCTGGGAAGGTGAGCAGGAAGGGTTCAGCCAGTCAGCAGGGGCCATTTATGCACACGGGGCAGCCGCTTGACCGATTCAGTGCTCCGCTGGTTCGCATTCCCCCACGCGGCGTGCGCGCGGCGGCCATGCGGCCACCGCATTAAAGTCTCATCGGTCTACCTTTATGTGCGCCAGTCCCTGACGGTCCATCTTCCTCGCGCACCACGCACGCCAGGGGCACAGACCCTTTATTAAAGTCACGCCTTTCCACTTTCCCATGCACTGGTGCCCGACGGTCAAGATCACGCGGGTGTCAAGCCCAGCCGGTCAAAATTCCTTCTGCGGAGCGTCATGTGACAAGCGCATCCGAGCCACTCCGAGGCCAACACCCGGCTTCAAGGCTTTAGAGAATTTCGAAGGCTCCGGAGAAGATCCAAGACCCCGATGTGAGTTGATTTCTTGTAAGATTATCGGAATTATCTTGTGCGCTCCTTCCCTTTCTTCCGTCTAGGGCCCTCGAGCGGAAAGAAGTGTGGGGCTACTGTTGGGGGAGATAATCCCGATGGTAGTTGGGATCATGAAGAGCAGGTGTACGGTCCGAGGGGAAGGCCTCGTCAGTCAAGGGCCTGATGCCTCGTCCCGGAGAAATCGACGAGCCCCGAGGCAGGGAGGCTCGGGAACCTCCAAAAGCTCTGAATGCTATGAGAGGGACCCTCGAGCAGAGACTAGGCAGGAGGCTAGAGCCGAGTCCCTGGAGGATGCGAATGGTCCAGGGCGCGATAGAGGACCAGGGGCCAGCCCGGTCAAGGTGGTCCGGGGACAGGATCGCGATCACCTAGCACAGTGTCAGGCGATCGCTACTGCACCCAGCACGAGCGATACGCTGTCAGGGCTACGCTTTGTGTCTGTACTATGCGGCTAGAACTCTTGTTTGTATTATAGGCATGTGTGAGGCAGTGTAACGGTTAAGGGGTTTTGGAAGTATTAGACCCCTTCTAGCTGGGTTCCCCTATAAATACTCCCATCCCCCTGTTGTAAGGGACACGGGATCCAAGAATACAACCGGAGCTCAACACTCCATTATTCTCATTCCTAAACCTGTTGGCTCGATCCGTTGTTCCAACACAAATGAAAAGTCATATTGACCCACTCGAATAAACTGACAAAATCAGGGCATCGAAAGGCAGTCTTGTAGATGTCCTCTTCGGCCATAAAGATTTGATTATAACCGGCATTGCCATCAAGAAAACTTAGTACCTTGTGTCCTGAAGCGTCGTTGATTAGCATGTCAGCTATCGTCATCGGATACTCATCCTTCGGAGTGGCCTTGTTCAGATCCCTGAAATCAATACATACTCGTATCTTGCCGCTCCCTTTCTTCTCTATAGGCACAATGTTAGTGACCCATTCTGCGTACCTGCACGGCCTAATAAATCTAGCTTTGAGCACTCACTCTACTTCTTCTTTAACTCAGTCATAGACGGCTGAGTTAAAGCGACGAGGAGGTTGTTTATAAGGCCTAAATCCGGACTTGATAGGTAGCCGGTACTCCACGAGCTCACGGCTTAGTCCCGGCATCTCGCTATACTCCCATGCGACACAATCGACATACGAACGAAGAAACTTTATTACTTCAGCCTTTTCATCAAGGCTGTAAATGTTGGTTTACAAAAGTCGGCCTCAGGATGCTACCATCACCTATGTCAACTTCTTCTAAGGGATCGGCTGACGCAAAACCTTGTCCTAATTTCTCTACTTCGCTAAAGTCCTCGATGGACTCGGCAATACCGTCTTTATTAGACCGATACTGCTCTACATGAGACTTTAGCGAATCCAGATTACTCTTGCTAGACATGACTACTAATACAAAAATAGCCGTGCTATACTAGCCGGCATTACATACACTGGTACAAAACATCCTCCGGACACGCTAACAAAATCATAATCCAAAAGATCTCTACCTGACAAACACTCTACCTTGTTGTGAACGACGTCAACTGACACATCGGCCAATGTTACTTGGGCCGAAGTGTCCGCGGGAATGACTTCTACTTCATCACCGTCCCACTGAATTAGGCACTGGTGCAGAGTAGAAGGAATGTAGCAATTCGCGTGAATCCAGTCGTGCCCAAGCAGCACATTGTAGTTACTTTGTACATCGACGAAGAAAAATGATGTTGGCAACGTCTTGTTGCCCACTGTCAACTCCATGGAGAGCACGCCCTTGGCCTCGGAATTCTCACCGTTGAAACCATGGTACTGCTTACTTTGGCCTCGTGCACTCTGTATTCGGAGGGGCCTTCGCCGCAGACCCCGTACAGTCGTACCGGCCTCATTCGGCCGATCGGACCAGGCTCCAGCGTGGGCTTCGGCTGAAATAGGGGACTTACCTCCATCAGACATCGACGATAAAGCCTTCGGGATTGGGACTTCCTGAGACCCTACTCTGACTATGATAGCTTCAGGACTTCCTGTCCTCGGCCTCTTTGCGCCTGTATTCTTCGACTTCGCTCTGTACGGGCCGATTTGGAGGTACCACGGACAACCTGTGTATGATGCCTCCCTTCGCTACGTCTGTTCGTCCCTGCCATTCATAATACTTCGAAGGAAAACAACGCATAGCGTTAGGTTGCAGAGGGTACTCCAGCTGTGATACATACGAAGCCCACGGAGTCCCTGCCCAGTTGTACGGTGGAGGCACCGGCAGCTCCAGTGGCCTCGCCCACTGTGACCCGAACCCGTCATCCAGAGGGGGATCGTCAGAGTCGACGGTGTCTCGGACCATATCAATGAGGGGTCCTGCCAGGCCGGAGGTACGTTCGGCCAGTGCGTGCCGAAGCCTCCTGTCGAAGGGTTCGTCCAAAGTGGCATGGGGTGTAGGACCGAAAGTAGCGACCAGAGGGGGGGTGAATGGGCGCCTAAAAAAATTCTTTCGAATCAATGGCCTGCTCCCAACACCCAACGCACCTCAAAAGACATAGCAGAAAACCTTGAGCAGATTGTCAAAACCTGAAACTATATAGCCTATAAATGACCTGTGTCCTAGATAAAGAAGCACCAACACAGTGCTAATAGGCAGATAAACAAGGCATTCAAAACAAGGGCAGATCAAAGTTTACAGAAACAGATCATCATAGCAATATGAACTAAGGTCATGTAAATAGTGATGAAAGGTTACTGTTCAAAGTTGTCTCCTGTTCGAAACTCGGCGAAGCCTGCGCAGTGTGAAGCCTGTAGATGTCGAATGTTGCTTCGGAGTACACAGAGTCGAAGCCTGAGTGGCAGCTGCCGAAGCTTGTCTAAAGTACACAGTATCAAAGGTCGTTGATGTTGAGTCGAGGTGTGCTTCGTAGGTGTTGTGCGAAGGTGTACACTACAAAGCTAACGAGCGAAGTATGCTTCGGTGCGGAGTGAGAAGAAGCTGCCGAAACTTGTTCGAAGTATGCAATACCATTGCAAGGTGCAAGAGTATGGCTAAATGCAGAGCATGCTTCGGTGCGAAGTAGAAGAAAACCAAAGCCTGCTTCAAAAAGCATACGTCGAAGCAACGAAGCTTAACACAGTAAAAATCAACTTCGAATCTTAGCATAGAAAAATCGAAGCCTATGACACAACCTTCGAAGATAGATTGATCGAGGTATGACTACCGGAGTAGTGACCTTCGAAACACAGATTAACTTCGAAACGAGTCCACTGGTGTTCTCGCACAAGAAACCGAAGCACAGAAACACACTTCGATACTCAAACTTCGAAAAGATCTATCGAAGTACCAACTATGAAGTTGACTGTCTGAAGTCCTCGAATCGGAGTACTACTTCGCAGACTTCGGAGCACAGCAGAAATTAGTTGTTAAAGAACAGTGGGAAGCCTTGCAGCATACTTCGTTTGAGAAGCAAAACAAGTTCGAAGCCTGCTTCACAAAATAGAAGGACTTCGAACAAATTATGAACCTTCGCCAGAAACGTCAATAAATGCGCTAGACGCTTTCTTCTCGATAAAAACGCCATGCCAGTAAAAAGTATCAATAGAAAAACCTAGCTGCAGCCTATGAACAGAGTAGCCTGGCATTCAATAGTCCAGCAAGGACTAGGTACTACTTGCTGCTACAGGAGCTAGCAACAGAAACTAGTACTACTCAGACCAAGAACACAAGCAACCAGAGAAACTATTCGCACGGAGACAAAACCATAGAGGCACGCAAAACGATGCAGCAGATTAAATCGTGTTCACGAGAGACAAAGACAGTGAGAATAAAAAACTCACAGATGCAAGAGGAACAGATAAATCTTGCTGGAGACGGCGGCGTGCACGAACACGAACAGGAGTCAACACTGCTGGCGGCGCACACGGGAAGAGGAGCAGGAAAATGATGAACTAAGTGACCCAAACTTTTTGCTGGATTAAAGTGTATTATAGAATGGGTATACCTAACCCTAGGGATTGGGGCCCTATTTATAGGCAGCCCAATAGCCTAGGAATATTCCACAGACTCTTAGGGTTTTTTATAGACGCTGAAATAAAAGGAAAAGACCAAACTGCCCTTAGGATATTTTTACAGACTCGACTGACTAACTATGGGCCTAAGGACAAAAAGGTAAACTCCTATTTACAGATGACTTATCCAGAGGCAGAGCTTTCGTAGCGACTACGGCTTCGTCTCTGAATAGTCCGATACAAGATCAGCGGTCGTCAGTTTTGCGCCGAAACTGACAAAGCGTCCACCGACTTTGCACCAGGTAACCGGATTGGGCCGGCCTGATTCCGCAGCTCTCTCAGCCTAGCAATCACTCGTCGCCCATGTACCTGAGTCAATCCTGGTCAACAGCCCAGTGGATCCTCTGCTGCTCCTAGCCCATGTACCTGGATTGGGCCAGCCCGACTTCGCGGCCCCTCTGCCCGACAGTCGCTCGCTGCCCGTGTACCTGAGTCACATGCGGCCAAGACGCAGTAGATCTTCTCCTCTCTTCAGTTCTCTTTGACTACCGTTGACAATGACTCATCACATATAGAGCCATGAGGCCCACGCTCTTCAGTATGGCTCCTCAATCTCCCCCTTGATGAGTGCATTAATTGTCAACACTTCTCTTCATCAGCTTTCCAGTACCTGCAAGCAACTGTGGAAACACGAAAACAAAGCACAAGAAAACAAAGAAGAAGAAAATAAAGTAAAAGTTTAACCCTAATGACTAAAAGCCAAACAAAAGCAAGAAGCGGTCATTATGGTTAACCAAAAGTAAAAGCTCAAAACGAGTGCAATCTCAGAATCATCAACAAGGATATCCAAAGAGTAAGGACAACCGAGACAAAATCTCCCCCTGAAACAAATCCCAGAGAAAGCCAAAACTCCCCCTTAAACTCTTCTCCCAAAATTTCTCCCCCTTGTTGACAAGTGGACTCATCAAGCGAGATTAAAAGCACTCGAAGAGACACAGACTACCCCTGAAAAGGAACTCCCCCTCAAGATATGCAATGAATGCAACTGGGGTGCAAGTGGAGTGAAGAAAGCATGCTTCTTAGATATGATTGACTGCAATTTACAAAATCTAGCAGGTATAGCAAAAGACATACTGCCTAAGACACATGGCATGATCAGTGCAACAGATGATATCTAAAGAAAGTCATTAGCACACATTTTCAATTTTTGCAAACAAAAGCATCACCACATTTTCCAGTTGACAAGCAAGGGTAAAGCATGAGATGCAGAAGCTAACTAATATCTACCAAGATAAGCATTGTCCAAAACAAAGTGCTTCAGCAAACTTGTTATCATTTCAAGTTTCAGGCTTTTCATTTTCCTTTTTTTTTTAATTTTTACCAAGGGTTATTTGCATGTCAAACCTTATGCTAACCGACCAAGTCAAGCCTAGGCCAGAACTAGACCATCGGAAGCTTAAGACATTGGTCTTGGCATACACTACACTGTCCTAGTTCATACCAAAGTGCTATGGTAAGTAGTCCAGAACAATGCATGTGACAAAGCAAATCCACTTGAATCTTTTCAACTCAAGCATAAAAAGGCATGGAATTTTCATTCATTTTTTATTTTTATCATTTTTATAGCACATTTTCCATGTGAAAGCATAAATATGTCCAAGTTGCATATCTGCATCTATGTGAGGAACTAGCTACAAGGCATGTAACACATAGAAAAAGCACTCAGCCTACACATGCTAGTTACCAGAAGCAATGGTGATCATTTTTCAAGTTTAAAGCATACAAGCCATGCATATGACAGATATCAGACATATCAAGTGAACTGAACCAAAGCATGATCATCGACAAGTAATCAAAAGCATGTACCAGCTAGAAAAAGAAAAGCAGATCAATCATATAACAGAAGCAAGCTCAAAGTGTGATATGTGAATATGCATGATATGAACACACACAAAAAGACTCAAGAAAAGAGTAAAGACGAAAGAAAACTGACTCAACATATCCTAAAAAGGATACACAACACCCAAATCCCCTCGTAAATGCTCAAAAGTAGACTAATCTAGGGGTTTGGTGAAAATGTCAGCCAACTGATGATGGGTATCAACATGAACAAGGTCAATGACACCTTTCTCATATTGATCCCGCAGAAAGTGAAAACGCACATCAATGTGTTTGGTTTTTGAATGGAGACAAGGGTTTTTCCCTACACTAATAGCGCTGGTCCTGTCGCAAAACAAAGGAACTCTGATAGGAAAGAACAACCCAAAATCTCGCAACGGGGAAATCATTCAAACTAACTGTGAGCAGCAGCTAGCAGCAGCTACATACTCAGCCTCAGTTGTCGAAA
Organism: Zizania palustris; assembly: GCA_019279435.1. Classification (NCBI taxonomy): domain Eukaryota; kingdom Viridiplantae; phylum Streptophyta; class Magnoliopsida; order Poales; family Poaceae; genus Zizania; species Zizania palustris. The sequence continues at coordinate 6,072,704 of JAAALK010000084.1, read as the reverse complement.
GAGCAACTCCAGATTGCTTTCGAGAAGACCAAGAAACAAGAGACGATCCAAGAAACTGGCAAGTACCGGAAGTCAACTTGCGATCCAACCGGCACCCACCAAAGCCAGCATCCGAAAAGCCAGATAAATCAAGAGATGATGATGCTGAATAATAAAGACCAAGATCAGGCGCATAGGTAAGATAACTGAAAATGCGCTTGACAGCATGCCAGTGAGACGCGCGTGGTGAAGACTAGAAGCGCGCGCATAGTCCCATGGCGAACTGTATGTCTGGCCTCGTCGCCGTCAAGTACAACAGCGAACCGAGCATCCCTCGAAACTCTCTCTCATTGACCTTGACGCCGTTCTCGTCCTTATCCAAGCCTCCAGATGTGCCCATTGGGGTCATCTGAGGCTTCAACTCTCCACCAAATTCAAATGTTTCCAACATGTCACGAGTGTACTTACCTTGGTGGATGAAGGTGCCGTCCTTGGTCTGCTTGATCTGGAGCCCTCATAAGTACATGAGCTCACCCATGAGGCTCATCTCAAACTCGTTGTGCATCTGCTCAGAAAACTTGGACACAAGAGCATCAGTAGTACCGCCAAAGATAATATCGTCCACGTAAATCTGAGCGACTAAGAAATCTGAAGCATCTCTAAGCAAGAAAAGAGTTTTATCCACAGAACCCATCACAAAGCCCTTCCCAAACAAAAACTGCTTTAACCAGTCATACCAAGCCCTGGGGGCTTGCTTCAGACCGTATAAAGCTTTCTACAGCTTAAAAACATGTCGAGGAAACTTTGGGTTTTCAAAACTGGGTGGCTGCCTACCATAAACCTCCTCCTCTATGTACCCATTCAGAAAAGCACTCTTGACATCCATTTGAAAAAGATTAAAACCCTTCGAAGCGGCAAAAGCTAAGAGAATGCGAATGGACTCAAGACGGGCAACAGGGGCGAAGGTTTCTTCAAAATCAATACCTTCCTTCTGGCAAAAACCCTGGGCAACTAATTGAGGTTTGTTGCGCACCACAACCCCATCTTCACCTTGCTTGTTCTTGAACACCCACTTGGTGCCTATGGGGTAGCATCCGGGTGGCAGCTTAACTAGTGTCCAAACCCGATTGCCGACAAAATTCTCAAGCTCTTCTTGCATGGCATTAATCCAGTTTGAGTCAGAAAGAGCATGAGAAACGTCTCTGGGCTCAAAGGATGCAACAAAAGCAGATTCAGCAAACACATCAAGTGAGTCAACAGAAGAACGCAAAGTCCTTGCAGACAAATCACCTATGATGAGCTCTGAGGGGTGATCACGCTGAACTGCTCGGGATCCCTGGTGATCTGAAGTCACCTCACCGGACTCAGCAGCAGGCACCTCTGGACTCGACTGAGGGGGCTCGATCGAAGTGGAAGAAGTGATCAGATGTCCGCCCTCGTCCTCAGTCGAAGTCTTAGAAGGTGTGGGTTCTGCAGGCTGTACAGAAGGCCCACCCTCATCAGCAACTGGAGTGTCCTCATCTTCCTCGAAGATGGACTCTCCGAGCTCACCATCACCAGAAATCTCAAAAGAAGGAGTCAAAGAAGGCAAGGACTCATCAAATGAAACCTCGCAAGTATCGACAAGCTACTGGGAGTCAAGGTTCCACACACAGAAGCCTCGAGAATGCAAAGCATAGCCAAGAAAAACTCCATCCCAGCAATGAGACTCAAACATATCCAAATGCCCTCCCTTCTTGAGCACAAAGCACTTGCAGCCAAACGCTCGCAAGTGGCTCACCTTGGGTTGTCTGCCAAACCACAACTCATATGAAGTCTTACCAAGGTAAGCTCTAAGAAAATGCGGTTGGCCAGATAGCAAGCCGTGTTCATGGCTTCAGCAAAAAAATGCCTAGGAGTCCTGTGCTCATCGAGCATCGTCCTAGCCATCTCTTCTAGCGTGTGGTTCTTTCGTTCCACAACGCCGTTCTGTGTGGGAGTGTAAGGAGCAGAAAACTGATGGTCAAGTCCCTGATCACTACAAAAGCTGACGAACTAAGAGTTCTTGAACTCAGAGCTGTTGTCGGAGCGAATCGCTCGCATCCGACCATTGTTCTCATTCTTCAGCTTCAAAATCAGGTCATGAACAAATGAAATGTCTCATCCTTAGACTCCAAAAAGAAAACCCACGAAAATCGAGAAAAATTGTCAACAATGACAAGAGCATACCACTTCCCACCGACTGTGCGCACCCGAGCTGGACCAACAGTGTCCATGTGTAACAGCTTTCCCGGGTACGAAGTCATCACCTGAGTCACAGGTGAGTGAGAAGCGGCAACCATTTTCCCGTGATGACAGGGATGGCAAACTAGATCCTTCTCCATTTTAAGCTTGGGCAATCCTCGGATGAGGTCCATAGAGCTCAACCTAACTAGCAGATGAAAACTCAAATGACCTAACCTCCTATGCCACTTCTAGAGCTCAGAGGAGGATCCATCAATCAAACAGCGAGAAGGGCCAAAATAACTAGAGAAGTCAATCCGAAAAACTTTACCAAAAGGTAAGGTCTAGCAAATCAAAGACCCTCTAGAATCAATCACAAAAGAACTGCCCTTCTTAAAGCGGACCTCCAAACCATCCTCAAGAAGTTGCGAAACAGAAATCACATTGAAGTTCAAATTTCCAACCAAAGCAACATTCTTCAAAGAGAAATGGTCAGAGATGCGAATTGAGCCAATACCGTTCACCTTCCCTTGACCACTGTTCCCAAAAGTGATGTATTCCTTGGAGCTCGGGGGAGAGAGACTGGAGAACCATTTTTGATGTCCCGTCATGTGGCGAGAGCATCCTGAGTCCATGATCCAAACGTCCTCCAGTCCCCGATCCTACACAATCAGTGGTTGTAAGGGCGAGCAAATGGTCTGGCACCAGGTTTAGCAAAAGAACTAAACCAGTGTCGAGCCATCTGCTCAAAAGACGGAAAGCAGAAATCATCAGAAGAGTTTGGATGTGGTTGAGGCTTGGGGTTTTGTGCTTAGTGGAGTTTGGTGTAGTCTTCTTGGTGTGAGAGGGTCCAGGAAGAGAGTCAAGAGAAGTGTGGAGGTGTTTGGGCTTTGGAACCTAGATGGGCTTTTTGGAACACTCCATCCTTGGGCAGATTAGCCTGGAAAGACTCAGTAGAGTGAGTCTTAGGGTATCTCTGCTCATGAGTCATTTTACTCCACTCCACTGCCCGGCTAATGGCACTCTCAAAGTTAGCCTTGGTGTAGGTGTATCCTACCCCAAACCCATCATGCCTCTTAAACTGCTGGATCATCATGCCGAGATGTGGCTCTCTGGCACTGATCCAACTCAGGATAGAACGGAGGTAAAAGTTCTCATTTTGAGCATCAGCTAGCTCCTCTCTCAAGGAAGCTAGAACCTCCACCTGAGACAAGCAGGTCTCACACTCTCTATATACTTGGACAGACTTCTCGGCTTTCAGCTTAATAAACTCTAGTCTAAGAGACAAGCAGTTCTCACATACAGTGGGTGGAACTGACAGTGTCTCAAGCTCTAGCTTGTTCTGCGCTAGCTGAGCTCTCACTCTCTCCATGTCACCCAAATGCTCATCGCCCTTGGCTTTCAGCTCAGCTAAACTAGCTAGATGAGATGGGCAATCAGCACAGGGCACGACGATGGTGGCATGAGCATCTTTTAGCTCCAGCTGAGCATTCTCAAGCTTAGTGGCCAAAGAGTCCCTCTCATAAACCCTTTCTGTGTACCTTGGAATTCACAGTCGATAGGTCACATAGAAGCACCTCACACTTTGGGCACTCACTGCTATCACCCAAGCAAGGGGAAGAAGATAGACTCTCAATTCTGCCGTTGGCCACGGCAAGTTCACTCTCTAATTCATCTATCCTCTTCTTAGCCCTTCTAAGCAGTTTTTTCCGATATTTTATCTCCTGACGATTAATTTCAAGTAAATCAATGATTTCACGTTAATAAGATGATACCTTTTCATTGTCGTCGTCGTCGAGTCATCGGAGGAGCCCTTCTCTTCTTTGTCCCGAAGAGCCATTGAGCAGAAGCTCTTGCGAGATCTTTGGCGCTGATGTGAGCGGCTCTTCGGTCTGTCCCCGACGGCCATGAAGCAAAGACCCGTCAGATCGTCCTTGTCGTTCCCCTTCCTGATGATGATCTCCTCATCGCTTGAGCTCGATGAAGAGGAAGAAGACGCGGACCGCTTGGAGTAGCTCTTCTCCATCTCGTCGAAGAAGGCCTTGTCGCGCTTCTTGTTCTCTCGCCGGTAGTCCTTCAGGGCCTTTATGAAGAATCTGATCTTTGTCTTGCCCTTGGAGAAGGAGGAGCTGTCGTGCTTGTCGGAGTCGTGGAAGCCACCACCGGTGCCCTTCTTGTGACCATTGCGCTTGGGGCAGTCGGCGATGAAGTGTCCTGGGTCACCACACTCAAAGCACCCGGATTTTGTGTCGTGTCTTTTGAACATTCTCTTGTCATAAACGCGACGCAACCGGTTGTTAAAAAGACACATGTCATCATCTCCCAAAGACTCAAGTTGGTCTTCAGTGATAGACATCAAAGAGAACCCATCATAGCTCACAGAAGAGGGATGAACAGAAGGTGTAGCAAGGGCCAGAGACTTTGATCCAGAGCCAGTGAGATTTGATCTCAGCTGGGTATCAACCTCGGTGGCCTTCAGCTTGCTAAACAACTCAGAAATGGTCAAGGTATCATAAGATGTGCTCTCAATGATAGAGGATACCTTGATCTCCCAAATCTTAGGGTCCAAGGTATGGAGACCCTTGAGCGCCTGCTCATGATCTGAGACTAACTGAACACCCTCAGCCTTGTTGTCCCGAAGCTTGTTTATGATCGATTGAAAATGACCAAACAACGCTTCACCCGGCTGGTCTTCAGTGATAGACATCAAAGAGAACCCAGCATAGCTCACAGAAGAGGGATCAATAGATTCACCCGGCTTTTGTGTGAAGTTCTCATATTCACGCCGGTAGGTCTGATAGAGCCGAGCCTTGACCTGAGCTGTCCCCTCATGGTGTGCCTGAAGGGTAGCCCAGATCTCTCTCGCATCGGTGAGATGGCTCACACGCTCAAATTCAGTGGGACCTAAACCAGAAAACAAAATGTTCACAGCTTTGTTATTGTTCAGATGCTGGGCGATGATACCAGGAGAATCACGCTCAAGAACTGGCAATATGACAGAAGTAGCATGAACACAAATGTCCCAGATGTCCGATCTTTGGCTCATGAGATAGGCTTGCATGCAAGTTTTCCAATAATTATAGCCATAAGCTTCCAAGGACGGGACCTTTCTAGGAGACGTCATGGTCACTACTGGGGTTAGAACCGGTTAAGGTATGGAAAACCCTGACCAAGCTCTGATACCACTTGTAGGACCGAAAGTAGCGACCAGAGGGGGGGTGAATGGGCGCCTAAAAAATTCTTTCGAATCAATGGCCTGCTCCCAACACCCAACGCACCTCAAAAGACTTAGCAGAAAACCTTGAGCAGATTGTCAAAACCTAAAACTATCTAGCCTATAAACGACCGGTGTCCTAGATAAAGAAGTACCAACACAGTGCTAATAGGCAGATAAACAAGGCATTCAAAACAAGGACAGATCAAAGTTTACAGAAACAGATCATCATAGCAATATGAACTGAGGGCATGAAAATAGTGATGAAAGGTTACTGTTCAAAGTTGTCTCCTGTTCAAAACTCGGTGAAGCTTGCGTTGTGCGAAGCCTGTACATGTCGAAGCTTGCTTCTGAGTACACAGAGTCGAAGCCTAAGTGGCAGCTACCAAAGCTTGTCCGAAGTACGCAGTATCAAAGGTCATTGATGTTGAGTCGAGGTGTGCTTCGAAGGTGTTGTGCGAAGGTGTACACTACAAAGCTAACAACGAAGTATGCTTCGGTGCGGAGTGAGAAGTAGCTGCCGAAACTTGTTCGAAGTATGCAGTACCGTTGCAAGGTGCAAGAGTATGGCTAACTGCAAAGCATGCTTCGGTGCGAAGTATAAGAAAACCGAAGCCTGCTTCAAAAAGCATATGTCGAAGCAGCGAAGCTTAACATAGTAAAAATCGACTTCGAAGCTTAGCAGAGAAAAATCGAAGCCTGTGACACAACCTTCGAAGATAGATTGATCGAGGTATGACTACCGGAGTAGTGACCTTCGAAACACAGATTAACTTCGAAACGGCGTCCACTGGTGTTCTCGCACAAGAAACCGAAGCACAGAAACACACTTCGAAACTCAAACTTCGAAAAGATCTATCGAAGTACCAACTACGAAGTTTACTGTCCGAAGTGCTCGAATCGGAGTACTACTTCGCAGACTTCGGAGCACAGCAGAAATCAGTTGTTAAAGAACAGTGGGAAGCCTTGCAGCATACATCGTTTGAGAAGCAAAAGAAGTTCGAAGCCTGCTTCACAAAACAGAAGGACTTTGAACAAAGTACATACCTTCACCAGAAACGTCAAGAAATGCGCCAGACGCTTTCTTCTCGATCAAAACGCCATGCCAGGAAAAAGTATCAACAGAAAAACCTAGCTGCAGCCTATGAACAGAGTAGCCTGGCATTCAATTGTCCAGCAAGGACTAGGTACTACTTGCTGCTACAGGAGCTAGCAAGAGAAACTAGTACTACTCAGACCAAGAACACAAGCAACTAGAGAAACTATTCGCACGGAGACAAACCATAGAGGCACGCAAAATGATGCAGCAGATTAAATCGTGTTCACGAGAGACAAAGACAGTGAGAATAAAAAACTCCTGGATGCAAGAGGAACAGATAAATCTTGCGGAGGCGGTGGCGCACACAAACATGAACAGGAGCTCAATACTGCTGGCGGCGCACACGGGAAGAGGAGCAGGAAAATGATGAACAAAGTGACCCAAACTTTTTGCTGGATTAAAGTGTATTACAGAATGGGTAACCCTAACCCTAGGGATTGGGGCCCTATTTATAGGCAGCCCAATAGCATAGGAATATTCCACAGACTCTTAGGGTTTTTTACAGACGCTGAAATAAAAGGAAAAGACCAAACTGCCCTTAGGATATTTTTACAGACTCGACTGACTGACTATGGGCCTAAGGACAAAAAGGTAAACTCCTATTTACATATGACTTATCTGGAGGCGGAGCTTTCGTAGAGACTACGGCTTCATCTCTGAACAGTCCGATACAAGATCAGCGGTCATCGGTTTTGCGCCGAAACTGACAAAGCGTCCACCAACTTTGCACTAGGTACCCGTGTACCTGAGTCACATGCGGCCCAGACACAGCAGATCTTCTCCTCTCTTTAGTCCTCTTTGACTACCGTTGATAATTACTCATCACATCTGGAGCCATGAGGCCCACGCTCTTCAGCATGGCTCCTCATGGGGTTAGGCTATTGGGGGCCGAACTCACTCTGCATGGGGTTCGGCCACTGGGGTCCAAAGCTACTGTACGGGGGGTTTGGCCATTGAGGTCTGAAGCCACCGTATGGAGTGTTAGGCCACTGTGGCCCGAATTCCCCGTGCAGAGGTTCCGGCCATTGTGGTCCGAAGGCATCACGAGGAGGGCTCGGCTACTATGGTCTGAAGCCACCCTCCGAACGCCTTGGGCCCTTCGGCTGACTTAGTTTTTTATCGCGGGGGCTTGCTTCCTTGGCTTTTCTTTGATGCTTGTTCAACAGCATCTTGTATGTTACCTTCGGCTTCTTGCGAGCCTTAGCCGAAGGGATGCTGATGTTTTGTTTCCACACTCCCACCTCGGGGTTCATAGGTATGAGTGTTCGCGTGTGTGGTTCTCCAACAATTACTGCCATTCCATTAGTCAACTTGGCCTGTTCCGACCAAATCAACACCTTCTTCTAACCGAGGTCGACGGCATTGACGAGGAAAGGATCTTTGTCTAGCTTCATCTTTATATTATGATCTATTTTCAATCGTCCTTCTTCTATGGCCGATTGAACCTGCCGTCGAAAAACATTGCAGTCGTTGATATTATGTGAATGTGAATCATGCCACTTATAGTATGGATGTTTCTTCAATTCGTCGGCAGATGGAATGACTTGGCCTTTAGGCAACCTGAGAAGCTGGTTCTTTAAGAGAAAATCAAATATTTTATCACACTTAGTTATGTCAAATAAGTACTTGACCTCACGAGGCTGATTCTTTGTGGGAGACGGTCGTCACTCGGAGCACATGATGGGTTTACTCTTAGCGTTCCAAACCCATTCGGCCGCGTACATGTCGGCCAAATCCTCCTCTTCTGACTCCTCCTCATCGGAGTGTTCCATGACGTGGATTTCAGCCCTAGGCTTGTTAAACGTCTTAATAAACTTTTTATCTTTGGCTCGGCCTTCCTAGACCAGAGCCTGCTGCAAGACTTGGCTAACCTCTAAAAAGTTCTGGTTGTCTAATCTTTCTTTAATTTTGGAACGCAACCCATTAAAAGCTAGTTCCACCAAATCCCTTTCTAAAATACTAAGGCTAAAACATCGGTTTCTAGTATCCCTAAAACGCTTGATGTACTCAGATACGCTCTCGTTAGATTTCTGCTTAACCGATGTCAAGTGTGAAAGCCTAAGTTCTGTCTCACCCATGTAAAAGTAGTCATGGAATTTTTGTTCAAATTCATCCCATGTTTGAACGGAGTTCGGTGGGAGCACCGAAAACCAAGTGAAAACGGTGCCGGATAGAGAGAGAGAAAAATAGTCTAATCTTTAGAGTGTCTGTCCCGCTAGCTTCTCCACACTGTGCTAAAAATTGACTAACATGCGCTAGTGTGGTTTTGCTACCCTCGCCGTCGAACTTAGTGAATTCGGGGATTCTATAGCCACGGGGGTAGGGTATTGTATCGAAATGATTGGGATACGGCTTACGGTAAACCCTAACCCGACCCCTAGCCACGAAGTCAGTGCATTCCCTAAATAGTGCGTGGATTCGCTCCTCTAGGTCATCTTGGCTTGCTACCTACACACGTCTCTCATGCGGGGGCGCGACACGCGGTGGGATATCAGCGTGTCAGCCATGGACCTCTTCCCTACATGCTAGTTGTACGACGTGCTCGAGCCTAGGTGCCTATGCATGTGGCGTGGGCAGCACGGGCAGGGCTGGTAACAGTGCAGGTGGTGGTGGTGTGTGATATGCGGTGCTAGTTTGGCCGTAAGCATAATGACTAGTCTCTGCCATGGGTGTTGAGGCCAGAGACATAACGGTCTTGCCAATGCTACCGTTAGTCCTACTGTACACATGATTCACCAAAGGTACACTAGCAATAGGGACTGGTGGTACGACCTCAGTAAAGTCGAACCTTCTAAGAGTCGCCTCTACTTCGGAGCTAACTGCCGAATCTAAACGGTTGGCTAGCAAAGCGCTAACGGACTAATCTACTGATGCACTATTTTTTGCTCAATCTCTGAAGAAGATAAACGAGGCGATATGGGTGTTACCTGGATCTGAGCAAGGTCGGGGGCGATGATGTCGCGCTTGATGAAGCCCACGCGTGTCTTGACGTAGCCCCCAAGCATCATGTTTTGGAGCGCCTTCAACTTTGCCTCGATCTCTGCTCGGTCTTCTACGGGGATATCTTCAAGAGTAGGTGTTAGGATGTTGCGGTTGTCGATATCCGCGCCTCCTACGGTGTCCATCGGCGGTGTAGATGTAGTAGTCATTGTATATGTACCGGTGGCCGATGTAGATGTACTCGTCATGTTTGCGTATCTTGTCCCCACAGGAGTCGCCAAAAAGTGTGTTGACACGGAAATGTGCCCCCGCACTTGTGTCATTTCGATGATCCAAAAGTGTGTGGATACTTAGGGACCAGCCTAAGCGTAACACAGCACTGACGTCGCGTTCCGACTACCCTTCACCGTGGTAAGGGGGGTGGAGTCGCCAGGTAATCAGATCACACAGAAATAATCCAATTAGCCGAAAGAAATATATTAAACAGAATAAATCAGCAAACCGGTCTGAGCCTATCTTCTTCGAAGTATGGTACGAAGGGGGGTCACCGAAGTATACCTTTGGCGTCTGGTGTGAAGTGTCCCGCCGAAGGGTACCTTCGGCGTTCGGACTGACCCGGCCGAAGATGAACTCTAAAAAGATCTAGACGCGACAATCACCTCCGAACAGCGGGGTTTGGCGCAAAGTCTCTGATACAATGAGATACAGAATAATGAGACAAACACGACGCGCGAGCGTGACTTCGTCCGGAGCGGAGTACGAGCATGGCGAAGCCTGTCGTGATGAAGTCTATTGGCGTGCGATCGAAGCAGCAGTCTCGCCGAAGGGTGATCTGGCAACCTCTGAAACCGATCTCTCAACTCTAGACACCTCTGACGAAGTAGCTCCGAATGTGGGTAACCTACAACAGAGAGGACTCGAAGTACCAATTCGACCTGAGGACCGAATTCTGCTAAGTGTTGCACTAGTGGCGAAGGTAGCAATCTGTTACGCAGATTAGCGGATACTTCACATGCAAAGTAACAAGGTGATAGCAATCTATTACATAGATTAGCGGATACTTCACAAGCGAAGTAACAAGGGTTACCACTGTTCTGAAGTGGCCGTCAGAGGGATTCCAGGCAAACCCACAAAGAGTATAGAAAATTAAAGATAAAGTAAATGCGATTCAAAGCTAGGCCTTTGTGGTTGATTTTTGTCTGGGGGTTCTGACTAGCTTCACCTCTGTACTTATAGGGGATAGACCTCTAATCTAATCTTCTATTATTCGGCTGAATAGAGATAAACACTTAGCCAGAATCGGGTCCAACTCTATCTCTGCCCGAAGTGGGCTTTCGGCCAAGCCCGTCGAAGCCTACTCCTCGGGCCGAAGCTTCGGCGGCGTGGGCCTCTGAAGGCATCCTGGCCGACGGCTGAGGGCTGGCTGGAAACTTTCGGAGCACGTAGCCCAATGGTCCTTCATCCCTGGGTGGCTTCAGCCTAACCCGGGACATGTGTATTTTCGGCCCAAATTACCAAAATTGATATTTTGACAATCTTAACCATTGATGCCATTTTTTGCTATCAACACCGACCTCTCCAGAAACAAGGTACCACTGCCATCATCCCCGTCTCTATCTCCCTGAGAAATCAGGCAGGAGATAGCCACCACAGTAGATCAAGCCGTTAGCGCCACATTTGTGAATCGTCTAAGGCCTGAGATGGAAGCGGTGTTTAAGAGATTTGGCTTTTCCGAGGCCGCTTCTCCCACTCCAATTAATAGTTTACCCCCTGTGCACCACATTTACAGTCGAACATATGGGAGCACCGGAAAGTTGTCATGTATCCACCATCTAGGACTGAGACCACATATACCACTATTGGTCAGACCAGTCATTGGATCGGCTAGACCAACACGTATCAAGCCCCACTGCCAACAACAGTCGGTCCGACTGGGTACCAGGCTAGTACGAACGGATAATAAACCTATGGTCAGACCGACTACCAGGCCGGTTTGACTTGCTAGTACGCCTATGGTCTGACCCGCTCTATGGCCGTTCAGACCGCCCCTGTCTATTACATGCCACCTCTGCCCATGCCTACACTACTTTTTCCTGTGCTGCCCGCGCCTCTTACTCCCGCACACCCGCGTAGGCTTGAACATGCTATTTATCATAAACCGGCATGAGAGGAGGAGCCACAGGGCCGACACCCCAACATACCACCACGTGTTGCACCCCCGCACAAGAGACGCGCACAGGCAGAAGGCGTAGATTATATTGACGAGCAAATTCACGTGCTTGTTAGGGAATGCACAGGTTACGTGCCTCGGGATTGGGCTAGAGTTTACCATAAGTCATACCCGGACCACTTCGATGCTATCCCATACCCTCACGGCTTTAGGTTCCCCAAGTTCACCAAGTTTTATGGTGAGGGTAGCAAGACCACCCTAGATCATATAGGTAAATTCCTAGCACAGTGTGGCGAAGCAAGCGGGTCAGACGTGCTTAAACTTAGATTATTCTCCTTGTTGCTTTCCGGCACCGCTTTCACTTGGTTTTCAGCATTGCCGCCAAACTCCGTGCAAACTTGGGCCAAGCTAGAGTAGAAATTTCATGACTATTTATATACTAGGAAAACCGAACTTAGGCTTTCACACTTAACATCGGTTAGACAAAAGGCTAGTGAGAGTGTCTCCGATTACATTAGGCTTTTTTGGGACACTAGAAACCAATGTTTTAGTTTGAACATCTCTGAGAGGGATTTGGCCGACCTAGCTTTTAACGGCTTACACTGTGAACTCAAGGAGAAGTTGGATAACCATAATTTCCTCGAGGTTAGCCAAGTTATGGAGAGGGCTCTGGTCCAAGAAGGCCGAGTCAAATCAAAAAGGGGCATCACAACTCTTAGTGAGCCCAAGGCCGAGGTACACATCGTAGAGCACTCCGATGAAGAGCCATCGGAAGAAGAAGATGACTCGGCTGATGTATACACGACAGAATGGACCTGGCCTAATGGGTCCAAAATGGTCACTTGCTCCGAGCTACGGCCGTCTCCCACTAAGAATCATCCCATTGAAGTTAAGTACTCTTTTGACGTGACCAAATGTGATAAAATATTTGACTTTCTATTGAAGAGCAAGCTCCTGAGGTTGCCTAAAGGCCACGTAATTCCAACCGTCGACGACTTGAAGAAACGTGCGTACTGTAAGTGTCATGATTCACTTTCCCATTATACTAATGATTGCAATGTTTTTATCGACAGGTTCAATCGGCCATAGATGAAGGATGATTGAAAATAGATTCTATCCCTAAGATGAAGCTTGACCAGGATCCCTTCCCCGTGAACAACATTGATCTCGACCGGAAGATGGTGTTGATTTGGCCCGAGCAGGCTAAGTCATCCAAAGGGAAGGCAGTCGTTATTGGAAAGCCTTGCCTACGCACGCTCGTACTGAAGAATCATGAAGTAGGAATGTGGAAAGTGAATGTCGATGCGTCATCTTCGGCTAGCTCCCACAAGAAGCCAAAGATAACTTTTGGAATGCTTCTCCAGAAGCATAAGAGAAGGGCCGAGAAGACGCACTCTTGGCCATGACCGCCAAGGAGGCCAAACCTTCCACATAGGCACAAGTTTGGTCCACAATGGACTAGACCGCCAGCACCACCCCAGTCCGACCGGCCATCCCGGGTGTCTAGCAACAGCCGATCTGACCGGCCCAATAAGGTCCGTCTGACCGACGTAGGATAGTGAGACGACTCCACTAAGCGCAGAATTGCCAAAGCCAATCTAGGCATTCACCGTTTGGCTAAAGATTCTGGGAGTAAGTTTGTGACGCCCGGAACTAAGCCACAGCCTTTGGGGGCACGCCCGGAATGACTAAGTCTCAAAAGAGATGCTTACAACGTCTGCGTGCTAATTATCTCAAAGAAAGGAAGGCCAAAGTGTTCGAGGATAACTCGCTCGATGAGTCTAAAGCCCTAGCGATGACACTATGGGTGTGGAAACCAAAGTTCATTGATGAGCAAGCTTCTAGCCTCATTGAGTAAGGATACATCCCTACAAGGGACTTAGGGGGAAAAACTAGTAAAAGCACTAAAGGTCGAGTTGGTGGAAAATTCGGCGCTTAAGTCCCCTAGTCATATTAGTAGTAATTCATGCAAATAGTCCTCATCAAATTAAGATGTCTTGAGTTATGAAATGGACAGTTTGGTAGGCAAATAAATAGTGAGTACTTTTAAAGAACTCAGCAAAAACACTTGAGAGATCATAAGGACGATATGGATTGTATCGCCCTTAGCTCGTTGTGCTTTTAGCTAACTAAGTTTGCTAAAAGGTAGGGGACATGTGTTGATAGAAAAAAATGGCATTAATGGTTGAAATTGTCAAAATATTAATTATTGGTAATTTGGGCCAAAAATATGCCTTTCCTAGCACAGGCCGGTCCAACCAACAAAAGTAGGCCAGTCCAACTGGCCATGTAGGCTCAGTCAGAATGGCCCAATGGGTCTGCTCAGACCGGCCCAAGTCTGAAAATTATAGATAGAGTTGGTTTCGGGTTGTTTTGGTCTCTAATTAAATTTTAACAACTTTTGGTCGAATCCTACTCAGATTAGGCATCAGGGAAATTGAGACCAGCCCCTATAAATATAGGGGTGAGGCCGATTAAAAGGGTATCCAACACAGATCAATACTTCCAAACCCTAGTTTTGAATCACACTTTTATTTCAATCTAGTTTCCTTGCCCTAGGATTAGACGTAACGTTCATCTTCGTGGGTTTGCACTGAAAGCTATCCGTGCATCACATCGTAACCGTGTTAAGCCTTGTTTATTTGCTTGTGAATCACCTCTTTAATCCACGTAACGTATTTTTATCATTTTTATCGGTTTTCTTGCCTCCCTTGGAAATTCAGCCTCTTGGTCGGATTGCATTTTATTCCTTACTGTATTGTAGAAAGTCCATCTCCAATTTCATCTCCAAGAAGTTTTAGACTGAGCCTGGAGGCCACCCCTCAGGTTTTTGTCGGTCTAACTAGAGGGTACTCCTCGGTTCGACCGCCGCGTGCCATCCCGTCAGAGTACCGCTGGCACACTGCGGTCAGACCGGTGCCTTGGGGCTGGTCTGACCGACCTTGGGACTGCTCCGCACTAGGACCCTCTTCGCACCAAAGGGCTTCGCATCGGAGCCGCTCGGTCTGACCGGGATCACCCCCTCGGTTTGACCAACTTCCGTGCTAGAGGCACCCTTCACATCCGGGATCCTTCGCATTACAACCCTCGGTTTGACCGGAGCTTGACCACTGGTCTGACTGCCCGAAGGATCGAAGATTCCCTTCATACACCCTTCGGAGCCCCCTTCGCACTAGGCGCTGAAGCCCCCATCGGTGCCCCCTCTGCGCAAAGCCGGTCTGACCGGAGGCCCTTTGCCGGTCCGACCGACCCCTTCGCTGCAGATTGAAATTAGCTTCAGCTTGGCTGGTTTAATTATTATTTCAACACTTTGGCTAATTGAACATTATTCCTCGATATTTGTTTGATTGCCTGGCGACTCCATTTTCCCTTACCACTATTTAAGGGTCGTCGGAACGTGGCATCGGCGTATCGTGATGTCTTAGGGTTTATCGTTGAAACGGTCGCGTGCTTTTGGATCGTCAAACTGATGCTAGTGTGTAGGCGCGTTTTTGTGTCAATAGGAGCCAACATCAGTTGAACTATCGTATCGGTCTAATCTATGTTGTCTTTAGAAGATGCCTGATACTCTGTAGGGAGGAAGAAAACCATGTTCACCCCTGCGTCTTTCTTGTCGTCATGATCGGTCTTATCCTTTACTCGCCATTCACTTTTGACCCTCTGGGGCCGATTAGTTTTCTCATCACACCTTTGTGCCTTCAGCTCTCTCTGCCACAGTTGTTGTACCCTTCTCTCTTCTGGTTCCTCATGAAAATCCCATGGGTACACCACTATGTCTTCTTTGGTACGGTTTCTCCATTGGCTGGTTGGTCGTCATCCTCAGTGTTGACGGGGCCGATCCTCTCGGGTGCCGACACCCTTGGTGGTGATAGCCTTCAATGAACAACTTCTTGACCACACGTCCTTCCCCTGCTTCTACATGGCCAATGGTCATCCTTTGACTCGTTCCTGACACCACACCATGGACAATTGTCCATTGATGGTAGGCACAACCATTTGTTCTGGCTGAACTTGAAAAACTCACAATTCCAATGAGGGTTGAATCGCGATTGATCCCAGTTGTGGTCAGCGTCCACTTCTCCTCTTGACTTTTCTTTATATTCCTTGATCAGATTTGATGAGGTGATGCTTCTCTTGACCAACCACCTTCTTTCTACATTGCGGCTATCAACGTGATATGCGTGTACCATGTTGACCGGGAACAGATGCCCATCGATGTTCATTGGCTTCTTCCCATCATTGAACTTGATTCGGCCTTGCTCTACGGCCGATTGGATCTGTTGTATAAATACCTTGCATTCATTAGTGTGGTGCGATGGGGAGTTGTGCTACTTATAGTATTTCTTTTACTTTAGTTCATCGGTGGGTGGTATCACATGGTTTAGTGACAACTAGATCTGTTTCTCTTTGAGCAACAGGTCAAATATTATATTAGCCTTGTTGATGTCGAAGTCATACTTATTTACCTTGTAAGTCGACTTTACCCACGGACATGCAACTTGTTTTTTGTTCCTAGTCCATTCAGCCAGGCAGATCCCCGTCCTTGTGTGCAAACCCAAGCCATGCTTATTGAGCCTTAACTCCTTGTCACTCTACTATAAAAATATTAGCTAGTGCCCAATGTACCGGCACAACTGCTATAGGTTAAAAAGAACGAGTCGTAGATAGCTGGATTCTGTATATGAATTTCCCTGTTATTCTCGTCTCTGGACTCTGTTGGAGTTGGCTAGGTTATAAGTATGGTGGGTTCCGGGTACAAGCTCGGGCACTGGTTGTCGCACCCGGGGCACTATAAGGACCGGTCTGCGGGATCTGTTGCAAAGCACTTCCGTACCAACCACAAGTCTAATGGGTAAGTCCTAACTAGAAGTATGGAATACTCCGGCTCGATGCACCATAGAGGAGGGGGCAAGGGGCTAGCCTGCGGGCGACTTGTACCGACGAGGCTCAAGGGGGGTATGGTGGGGCTCCGATGCGTCGGGACACCATATGAAACCCATAAGAGGGTGCTATTGAGTCGGGGAGGACTATATGGAAGGTTTTGGCACGAGTTCCCATGTGATGGGTCATCTCGTTACACTTCGGTGTAGGTGATGAGTGTGTGCCTTGTGGGTACAGTGGTACATCTCTGATCAAAGTAATTTAATCTTTTCGAAAAGCCGAGCCCACGGTCAAGGGCGGGTTGTGTGACTACTCGCAGTTAGTTTACAATTGATTGAATGTTCGAGTTATTCATGGCACGTAAGGACTGTTGAGCGAGGTGGGGCTGACTGTACCCCTCGAGTTAGAAGATGATGATGCACACACACATGTTTACTTTTCCGTACTAATAAATTGCTCACATTTAAAGCTTTACAATTATGCTGCTTCCGCAAAACTAGCCACTTTCTCCCTTGTTATTATCTTGCATTATATTTGCATTCGGTGACTTGCTGAGTACATCTGTACTCACCCCGTTGACTTACACCATCAGAGCCAGTCTACTACGAGGAGGATGAAGGTCTGGAGTACACTACAACAAAACAGAACATTTTCGTCGGCCAAGTTAACTTCCGTCGGCTTTTGGGCAAGCCGACGGAAGTTAAATAACTTTCGTCGGCCTCCACAAGCCTACGGAAGTTAACTTAACTTCCGTCGGCTTCTGACAGTGGCCGACGGAAGTTAGCAGGGGTTTTTCCGCGGCCGCCCGGATCCCCCTAACTTCCGTCGGCCAACATTAAAGCCGACGGAAGTTAGCTAACTTCCGTCGGCTTTAATGCTGGCCGACGGAAGTTAGGGGGCTTTTCACCCAACCGCGCGCGCGTACAGGGAGCCCTAACTCCCTGTACACGCCCGCACTCCCTCCCGTTCCCCGCCGCCGCCGCTTCGCCGCCTCGGCCGCCGCCCGCCCGCCGCCGCCGCTTCGCCGCCCGGCCGCCGCCCGGCCGCCGCCCGGCCGCCCTCGCCCGCCCGGCCGCCCTCGCCCGCCCGGCCGCCGCCTCGGCCGCCAGCCCGCCCGCCCGCCCGGCCGCCGCCCGCCCGCCGCCCGCCCGGCCGCCGCCCGCCCGGCCGCCGTCCGCCCGGCCACCGCCTCGGCCGCCCGCCCGCCCGCCCGCCCGCCCGCCCGGCCGCCCGACCGCCGCCTCGGCCGCCCGTCCGCCCGGCCGGCCGCCGCCCGCCCGGCCGCCGTCCGCGCAATAGTAAGGGTTTCTATATTGTGGTTTGTTAAATTTGTCTCGATGATTAAACACTCTGGATAGGAATCTCAGTTTGTGATACACTGCTACAGTAAATGCTGAGTTAAATTGTTGATATGCTATAGTGAGTGTTGATCTGAATTAATTGCTATCCTTTCTAATTTTGTGTCATAGAAGTTGTCATTTTTTATTAATTGTGCAAAATTGACAGAATGTGAACTAATTGATGAAATGTGATATGTAAATAGAAGCTTTAGTTCATCTTTTGTTTTGTGAGTTGTCACCTATTTTCTTTAGCATATGAATAAATTGGTGTTGGAAAGCATAATAATAGATTTATAGTCTCGCCTGGTGGAGTTGGGCGCCCGCCTGGCCATTCAATCTGTGTGTCTGAAATTTGAAGTCTGAAAGTATATATGCAGTTAAAATCTTTTTTGTATTGGATGTGGTCGGATAAGGAATAGTGTTGTCATTTAGAATAATTTTTAGGAATTCTGAATTTGCATGATCAGATGTGTGAATTTTCAGGATCCACCGCCGCCCCCAATTCGGCCATCGCCATCCGTCGCGTGGTGCCACTGTGATCACCGCCGGCCTCCGGACACCATCACCCACCACTCGTCGCCGCCCGACGATTAAGTAATTTTTTTCGGCTTTAATTTTTTTCGCTTTTAATTTGTGCATGATATGATATTGTTAGTATAGTTGAAAGTTAACTTATTTCTGAATTTTGTCGTTGTACTGGATTGCAATATATTGAAATGTGGAATGATAGTAGTATGCATCTTTCTTTATAAAGGTTTCTTAGATGTTTTTTAGTATGACTTGCTTCTTGGTATTTTTTGCTACATATATGAATTTTGTCATGTATTAATATTGAGATTTTATGTATGTTTCACGCTTTTAAATATGTTTCATATGTGATGTTTTGTTTTAATATGCAATATATGTTGTGATATTATGTATATATGATTCTAATTATATTATTCTATTAATTTATAGTTTTTTTATGATTTCATTGGGTGATTAGTATTATATCTATATACTTTCTTATATATTTTTCTTTTCGTATGCAATTTTTTATTTGACAACAACGTAGATAGTGTAACGAAACCTATGCGTCACCCGTTTCGGACCAACATGTCTCACACGTGTCATGCGTGTGAGATGTGTAGGTCCGGAATTGTCCCTTTTTGGACAGCCTCGGAGTGGGCGACAGAGCGTGGTTTTATGATGAGTCATGAGTCCGAATGGGATTTCAGTAAGATAACCTTGTTGTTCTCCATTGCACCACTATCAGGCGTGCAATTGGAGAACAGCGGGGTTATGCTGCTGAAATTTCGTTCGAACTCATGGCTCGTCATAAATACCACGTTTTGTCGGTCACTCTTGGGTGGGTTTAGGACCTATCTTTTCCTATAGACCATGGTTGCCATGGCGTCGCCTGCGCCGACTAGACGTCCAGGCGGTCACCGCCGGATGTCATGGTGAATCGCGATTGCCATCAGGCGTGTCTGGGCGGGCGCCTAGGGTCCGTGGTAGTGTCTAAGGTGTGGCACAGGCCTTTCGGTTAACCCTGTTCCCTTGCGCCGCGGGCTCTGCTTCCCCTTGCGTCGCCAGCCGCCCGGCCGCCTCTGCTTCCCCTCCGTTGTCCGGAGGCGGAGGCGGGGGGTGGCCAGGGTGTGTGTATGTTGCGAGCCCTTTTTATAGCGGCCAGTGCGTGAATCTTCTTGATTGAATGAATGTTTTGCATATAGAATGGCTGAGGACGACCGACGGTGGATGTATAGTGGTTGGATGAAAAGTGGAGCTCACACGAGGGAGTGGGTAATCAACGCTGAGAAATTTGTTGATCGTGCATTCGCTTTGACAACAAACACTGGCGCGAGGTGCCCATGCATGAAGTGCAGAAATTCTCGTTGGCAAGACAAGAGGACGTTGTCATTGCATATTTGCAAATATGGTTTCGTGCCAGGTTATGAAGTTTGGTCTTTTCACGGCGAGACAGGCCTTGAAAAAACGGTATTAGTAGTGGAAGAAGAAGATGATAGCGTTGCTGACGATAGGATGGATGAGATGGTTGATGCTATACGACCGGAGTTTGAATCAAACCCCGAGGATCCTCTAACACCGGAGGTTCAAAAGTTTTTTGACATCCTTCGAGCTTCAGAAGAGCCATTGCATGAGCACACCACCGTAAGCGTTCTCGCTTTCGTGACTCGTATTATGGCTATTAAGTCAAAGTTTGCATTTTCAAACAATTGTTATAAGGAGCTCTTGAATCTGATCAGCGATATCCTTCCTAAGAACCATAAGGTGCCGAAAGACATGTATCAGTCAAAGAAAATGCTTTCTGCTCTCGGTATGGAGTATGAGAAGATTGATGTGTGCCGAGATAATTGTATGCTGTTCTGGAAAGAACATAGTAATGAGGTGAAATGCTTAAAATGTGGTAAACCGAGATTCGTAGATGTCGTAAATGAAGACGGAGAGAAGGTGACGACAGAGGTTGCTCATAAGCAACTTCGTTACATGCCTCTTACACCTCGGGTTAAACGATTGTTTCTATCAAAGAAAACCGCTAGACATATGCGATGGCATAAAGAAGGTGTACGTGAGAATAATGAAGTAATGGTGCACCCATCTGATGGTGCGGCATGGAAGGCTCTAGATGATTTTGATGCAGACTTTGCTAGTGATGCAAGGAATATTCGCATCGGGTTGGCAACTGATGGATTCACGCCTTTCAATGTAACGGCATCGTCGTACTCTTGTTGGCCCGTGTTTGCTATTCCATACAACCTTCCACCTTCATTTTGTATGAAATATGAATTTATGTTCCTGTGTCTCATTATACCCGGTCCAGATCATCCTGGAACACGACTAAACGTGATGTTGAAGCCCTTAATTGAAGAGTTGAAACAATTGTGGAAAGGAGTTGAAGCATATGACTATGACCAGAAACAAAAATTCAATCTTCGAGTTGCGTATCTGTGGTCGGTCCACGATTTTCCGGCATACGGTATTTTTTCTGGTTGGAGTTGTCATGGAAGGTTGACATGCCCGATATGTGCAAAGGACACAGATTGTTTCCGTCTGAACTTCGGGGGAAAGATTTGTTACTTTGATTGCCATAGATGCTTTTTGCCCATGAATCACCCATTTAGGTTACAGAGGAACAATTTCAAGAAGGACAGCATTGTTGTAAAGGGACCACCAAGGCGTTTAAATGGTACAGAAATCGCTGATATGCTGAATGAGTTGGTCCTTAATGAAAATGAGGATGGATTTGTAGGATTCGGAACCGAACATAATTGGACTCACATATGTGGTTTATGGGAACTGCCGTACGTCAAATCACTAATTCTGATGCACAACATTGACGTTATGCATCAGGAACGTAATGTTGGTGAAAGCATTATAAGTACATGTATGGATTTTACTGACAGGACAAAAGATAATGTAAAGGCGAGAAGAGATTTAGCTGAGATTTGTAATCGACCAACCCTTGAGTTGACGAATAGTGGTGGCAAGCCACGTGCCCCATTTTGTTTAAAACCTAAAGAAAAAAAAACAAGTAATGAGGTGGTTGAAAAATTTGAAATTCCCAGATGGTTACGCCGCAGGATTTAGAAGAGCTGTGAACTTGAAGACAGGGAAATTAAATGGATTGAAAAGTCACGATTACCACATAATAATGGAAAGACTCCTTCCTGTAATGTTTCGTGGGTACCTGAATGATGATGTGTGGAAGGCGTTAGCTGAGCTGAGCCATTTTTATAGACAACTTTGTGCGAAAGAAATTAAGAAAGATATGATGGAGATGCTAGAGAAAGAGATCCCGGTACTTTTATGTAAACTGGAAAAAATATTCCCTCCAGGGTTCTTCAATCCAGTGCAACATTTACTGGTTCATCTGCCATATGAAGCTAAGGTAGGTGGCCCTGTGCAATATAGGTGGATGTATCATATTGAAAGGTCCCTAAAGAAGCTTAGAGCGATGGTTGGTAA
Organism: Zizania palustris; assembly: GCA_019279435.1. Classification (NCBI taxonomy): domain Eukaryota; kingdom Viridiplantae; phylum Streptophyta; class Magnoliopsida; order Poales; family Poaceae; genus Zizania; species Zizania palustris. The sequence continues at coordinate 6,050,913 of JAAALK010000084.1, read as the reverse complement.
TAAGGCCAGAGTTGAAGGTTGCATCGCATAAGAATTTAAATTGAAAGAGATAGCATACTTCACTAGTGTATACTTCGCTGAGCATCACAATGTCAACACACCTGCTACACGGTACCATATGGATGAAGACCATCCTTGTAGTGATCTCCAAATATTTGGGTGGAAGGGCATAACTGTTGGTGTTTCCACGACATATTATGTAACTCAGGAAGAACGAACAAATGCCTTGCTCTACATGTACTCAAATATGGAAGAGATGGAACAATATTTCGCGTAAGTGATTCGTTTTAGTTTTATATTTTACCTCCAAAATTTATACCCGTTTGTTTACCTATTCGTTACATTGACAGTATGTTTGATTCGAAATACTTGCCATCTGGTCGTCAACCAACGGAGAAGCAATTAGATAAATTGCGTCGAGAAGGAGTAAATGGCGTGCCTAGTTTTCTCACTTGGTTCAGAGAACATGTAAATCCTTACATTTTCTGACACGTATTATTTTACTCTACTGGGTTAATTATCTTATAATCTCTTATGATTTGCAGTGCGTGCTCGCTGACAATGTACATATAGACTTGCGACAGCTCTCTTACGGGAGTATTAGTGCCAAAAGTTACGGTCGCTACGATGTTAATGGTTTCCGCTTCCGTTCAACTATATTTGAAGCATATCGACCTCTAGCGGCAACAACTAATACTGGTGTTGTTACAAGGGTCGTTGATGGACAAGGACACGAAACTATGTATTATGGAATCATCAAAAATATAATCGAGTACAAATTTGCCGGGAATAAAGAGATTAAAGTAGTCTTCTTCGATTGTGATTGGTTCGACCCTAAACATGGTACTCGTGAAAACCAATTTGGGATGGTTGAAGTCAAACACGCGGAACGATTATCTAGTTGCGACAATTTTGTCCTTGCTCATCAAGTCGAGCAGGTGTATTATATGCCCTACCCATGTGAAAAACTAAGTGCTTGGTGGGTAGTCTACAAAGTGAATCCTCGGGAACGTCTACAAACCCCTAGTGATGACGCTTATCAATTGGAGGTTGAAGAGGTCGATGAGGTTTATCAAGATGATGAATTGCCGACTTCGTTTAATGTAGAGTCAGAATCGTCGACAGATTCTTTTCTCGGCGATTCTAATGATGTGGCAGTTCCCGAGAAAAGGAAACACCAACATAAGAAGAAAAAAGTAACATGGCGTGCTTTGGGGAGAAAAGGACAAATTGATCCTGATTTTGATGATAATTGACAAGTAATTGTTTTGATACATGGATATGCAATATACTTCATATTACATGTTTTTTCATATGTACAAACCTTCTTTACTAATAAATGCTTGTTTGTGCTTATTTTGAACAGGATGTCGAAAAATAAGAAGACTGTCACGAGGAAGCTCTTCCGCTTGGGGAGTTCATCGGCGAGTACTCCGGCGAGTACACCGACGAGTCAGGAGGACACCCTATTCCAGGGTAGTTCCTCTTCTTCAAACAGACGTCGTCAAGAGCAGCTCCTGAGATGCATAGATCCGACATTAATTGGTCGGCCTATTGCATTTCAACTAGATGAGGAGGTAACTTTCAGATTGTTTTTTATGCCAGTTATAAACTATTACTAATTGTTTCAATACTGTTTTGTAGGAGGAACAACACTTGGAGAGTGCGGGTCATGAGGATGATCGGCCGGTGGGTGGCGGGCAAGAGGGGGATGTCCCAGAGTGTGCGGCACAGAGGGATGACCCAGAGGGTGTGGGGCAGGGGGATGACCCAGAGGCCGGTGCGGGGCAGGGGGATCTCCCGGAGGGTGCGGGTCAGGAGGAAGGTGCTGAGGCTGCCGGCGGGTCCTCGGTAACTTTCAGGACGAGTCACTTGGTCGCTCCACCAGTAGTCTCTTCCGGTGGAGCCAAGATCGAGATTACGCCTGTTGGTGACGGGTAAGTGTAATACTCTTCTGTTGTTTTGCTTTTGTTTTCAAAAAATTTCTTTCACTAAACTAATTAACTTTATTTATTATGTATTTCTAGATCTTGGATTGACTCTCGGTTCGACGGCACTTCGAGGGTCAGACAGGTTAACCAGATATTGGGTAACCTGTGCCGTCTGCACTACCCAGGGATGCTGACAATGCCGACCGGTGAGCGGGTTCTATGCCAAACATGGGACCAGTACCGGTTCGCTCCTGACGGGCGACACGGAACTGCTCAGGGGGCGGTGTCTCATGACTTCTGGGTATGCAAGTGTTTTTTCAATTTTCTTTTAGAATTTTCGAGTTACAACACTATACTAATCATTATTTTTGCAGTTACGCTTTTGCTTGCCAGAAGTCGGCAATCACCATAACCATGCGCTTGTAGTCTTTAACAACAATGCGCATAAGGTGGTGAAGGACGCCATTTCGTATGCCCGCATTCAAGCGAACAATGCTTACTACAAGGAGAAGCTAGGGCAACGAATGAGCAAGGCGACGGGCTCATCGTCAGTCTATTTGACTGAAGAAGAATACCGTTCGGTAAACAATTCTAACTTTTTACCTCTTCGATTGTTGAGATTTGTTGTCATATAATACAAATAGCATCTCTGTTCAGGTGAGGATTCCGTGGTTGGCAAACCGCGAGGACGCCTATTTGAATTCTGCAAGATTTGGTCTTCAGCCGCATTTAAGAAGACTTCCGAGCAGAAAAGACAATGCCGCGGGACGGATCCGAAGCACAGATATGGTGCCGACGGACATATTCGCCACGCTAAACGCTTGGTAAGACCGATCTGTCACTCTCTAGCTATAGATACATTGTAATGCGACTAACTCATTTCTAATGCACAGGAAGCTAAATCTGGCAACGTGCCAAGTGACATAGAGGTGTATACCTCTGGTCACAAAGGAAGCGATCCGGCACAGCCAGATGTCTTGTGTAGCCAGACAGCCACGGACCATTTGGTGAGATGTTATTAAGAGTTCACGTAATTTCATTTTTCTGCGTCTAGCTAATCGGACATGTTTTTTGCAGGCGCAGTATGGTGAACACATGGTTCGACTCCATGGAGAGAACTATGATTGGCGGAGAGAACCTGTGGACCAAATGGCCGTGTACTCCAGCGGAGGTGGCAAAAGCCATGGACGGTGAGACAATGTTTTTATTAATGTTTTGTGTATGGTATTGTGATGGTAACTAACCCCTGTTAATGTTGCAGGTACTCCATGTTCAATGGAGTTATTGACTCGAGAGCGGTGAGAGCTCAGAAGTCAGCTCAGTCGTCGCAGAGCTCCGTCGGAGTTGGCTCCAGCCGTCGTCGCTCAGAAGAAACCCCGGAGATGGTTCGGATGAGGGAGGAATTGAGGCGGGTAAACGAGCACAACAGGAAACAACAAGAGTACTATACCGCCTGCTTAGCACAACAACATGCGATGATCCAAGTAAGCTTACTTTAGAGTGTTGCAGTTCAAAAGTATTCAGAAATAGGTTTAGAACTAACTGATTACATTACAACATGTGTAGCAACTAGCCCAGCAAAACAGTGGATTTGACATGTCTATGTTCCAACCACTACCTCCCCCGCCACCACCACTATCTCCTACATCACCTGAGGTACCTCCTAAATACCTAAGTTAGCGTTTAGAAGTGTAGTTGAGTTCATTTCTAATTTTGTCTATTTCTTCAGTGTTTCCGTACGCCTGGCCAGGATGGAGCCTCCGGGGCAAATGTGAACGAAGCAGGAGGCAGCGGCGGCGCCCACGACCCAAATGTGGGCGATCAGTGAGTATATGGACAAATATGACTTTGTATGTGGCTCTCGCTGTGTTTTGTGAATTTGTATGTGAGTTTGGATGTTATATGTGAATTCAGATGTTTACTGTGACTTTGGATGTGAATTCAGTTATATTATGTGATTTTGGATGTGATGTGTGAAGTGTGGATGTGATTTTGGATGTGAGATGTGGTTTTGGATGTTATATGTGAAGTTTGAATGTGATTTTGGATGTGAAATGTGAATTTGGATGTGTATTGTGAATGTATGTGAAATTGTGGTTGGATGTGAGTGTGAGTAGGGGAACCAGGAAAAAATAAAAAAAAATACCAGGTAACTTCCGTCGGCTTTGACCATAGCCGACGGAAGTTAGCTGGTTTCGGCCACGTGGGCAGAAAGGCTAACTTCCGTCGGCTATGGTCAAAGCCGACGGAAGTTAGCTGCCCCTAACTTCCGTCGGCCAGCCTGGCCGACGGAAGTTAAAGCCCCCCTGGTGACGTGGCAGTGTTCGGCGCTAACTTCCGTCGGCCACGTCAAGCCGACGGAAGTTAGTTAACTTCCGTCGGCCGCCGACGGAAGTTAGCTAACTTCCGTCGCCGCGCTTCCGTCGGCCAAAGGCCGACGGAAGATAGCGTTTTGCCGACGGAAGTTGGCTTCTTCCGTCGGGAAAGGGCTAACTTCCGTCGGCTTTGGCCGACGGAAGTTGCCTGTTTTGTTGTAGTGGTAGCGACCCAGTCAAGGCGAGACTGGAAGGAGGCGTTCATCTAGGACCCTTATTTTATTAGTTTCTCTTCATCTTTATTCACTTTTGTATTAATGCGGTCTACGAACCGTGAATGATTGCCCGTATTGTACGTGGTCGCATGATGAACGTCTTGTTTTATTGATTTTCTATGGAATTTCAATAAAGTCCTGATTTATTAAATCAGGGCGCGACACTTAGTGGCACCCAGTTGGCAGAGTTGGCATTCTAGGGACTCATGAACTCAATTAAGGAGAGAATTTCATCCCCTGAGTTCAAGAGTATCTCACAACTGGTACAAAGGGTATCGACACATGAGAGCCGATATCAAGAAGCTAGGAAAGATAGGTATCAGAAGAAGGTGGCATGCACTCAGGCCTACTATTCGGAACTCACCGACGATGGTGGCGGCGGCTAGGGCGGGGAAGGCCGGAGTCGGCGGTGAGGGCTCGCCGGAGTTGAAACGGAGGGGAAAACCTGAAAGCGAAGGGGGAGCGCTCTGGTTCACTCAAGCTCGGGCTTTAGGTGGTGTGGCTGAGGGCGGCGTCTGCAGGGGTATTTATAGGGGGTCGCCGGCGTCCAGATGGCAGGGAATTCCGGTGAACCCGAGGGTTAGCTTCCATCTCCAGGCGAGGGTTTCCAAAAGCTCCGGATAGCCTTCCTTAAGCGCGAAAACGCGTCGCCATGGATGGAAGGGAGGCGGTGGCATGCGGGGAAGGTGATCCGGGGTGATAAGGGTGATCGCGGGCGGCCGACGGCAAGAGATCCGAAGGGAATCGCTGGAGAAAGGAAAGGGGGATCCATTTCCCGGGAGGAAGACGATCCTAACAGGTGGGCTCCACCTGTCAGTGAGCGAGCGCGAGGCAAATGGCGCCGACAGGTGGGCCACGCATGTCAGTGGCGAAGGCAAGCGCAAGGAGGCTGACACATGGGGCCGAGGCGGGCGTGGGTGGGAGGAGAGAGGGGACGCGAGCACCGACAGGTCGGTCCCACATGTCAGTGGCTTACGGTTGGGTTGGGCTGGGCTGAGGGCGGATTCGGGGTTGAGGCCCAATAAGAGTTTAAATTGTTTTCTGATTTAAAATAATTCCAGTAATTCATTTATTTGATTAAGGGTTGAATCACTATTGATAAAAATTTGTAAAAATTCCTAAAATTGTATTTTGGTCTCTAGTTCATCTCATAAAATTTTCAAGTCCAAATTTTGAGTATTTCTCCCTGTTTGGCTTTGTTTGGGTTCTTTCATGATTTTCCTTTAATAAATAAATCCAGAAATGATTTAAATAATATTTTTCTTTTATTTTAATCCTTTTTAATTTCTGGGGTGTTACAATCCTATCCCCCTTACAGAGAATCTCGTCCTCGAGATTCGGATCAATCCTCGAATAGCTCAGGATGCTGTGCCTTGAGTTAATCTTCTTTTTCCCATGTAGCTTCTTCTACCGGATGATTGCTCCACTGCACTTTACAGAAACGGATGATCCGACTCCTGGTGGTCCTTTCTTTGACTTCCAATATCTTGACCTGGCTTTTCCACATAGGTCAGATCCTCTTGAACATCCAACTGCTGAAGATCCACTTGCTCCGTGGGGACGCGGAGACATTTCTTGAGTTGAGATACGTGAAATACATCATGTATTCCAGCTAATGAGGGTGGTAATTCCAACTGATAAGCAACTTCGCCTTGGCGTCGGATAATGGGGAATGGTCCAACATATCGAGGGGCCAACTTTCCTCTCATGTTAAACCGTTGAGTACCACGGAGAGGCGTAACTCGAAGGTAGACATGATCTCCTTCTTCAAAGGTTAGGTCTCGGCGACGATTGTCTGCGTAGCTCTTCTGTCGTGATTGGGCTGTCTTGAGTCGGTCTCTGATGATTCGTACCTTCTCTTCAGCTTCGCGAAGAATGTCTGTTCCGAATACTTGGGATTCACCGGTTTGGTCCCAAAGTAGAGGCGTTCTGCACTTGCGTCCATATAGTGCTTCAAAGGGAGACATCTGAAGGCTGGCTTGATAGCTGTTGTTGTATGAAAATTCAGCGTACGGCAAGCTCTTGTCCCAAGTGGCTCCAAAATCCAAAACACATGCTCGAAGCATATCCTCCAATATCTGATTCACCCTCTCTGTTTGTCCATCTGTCTGAGGGTGGTACACAGTACTGAAATTCAATCTCGTGCCCATCTCCTCTTGAAGGTTCTTCCAGAAACGAGAGGTAAACTGACTTCCTCTGTCGGACACTATCTTCTTGGGCACTCCATGAAGACATACGATCCGGGCCATATATAGCTCTGCAAGCTTAGGGCCACTAAAGGTCGTCTTGACGGCTATGAAATGTGCTACTTTCGTAAGCCGATCGATGATCACCCAAATAGAATCGTACCCAAGTTGGGTTTTTGGTAATCCGGTGATGAAATCCATACCGATCTCTTCCCACTTCCATTCAGGCACTTTAAGTGGCTGTAACAATCCTGCAGGTCTCTGGTGTTCAGCCTTTACTCTTCTGCAGGTGTCACACTCGGCGACGAACTGGGCAATCTCTCTTTTCATGCTGACCCACCAATAACGTTCCTTTAGGTACTGGTACATCTTGGTACTGCCGGGATGAATGGAGTACAATGTCTCATGGGCTTCTCTCAGGATAAGGGTCTTTATCTCTGGCTTATCCGGTACACATATCCGGGTTCCAAACCATATGGTGCCATTTTCGTCCTCTGAAAATCCTGGGGCTTTTCCTTGTCTCATGTTCTTCCTAATGGCAGCTATATCCGGGTCTTCCAATTGAGCTTCACGGATCTGCTCAAATAGAATTGGCTGGGTCTCCAGGGTGGCTAGATATGCTCTGGTGGTCAATCCAAGATTCAACTTTTCCATCTCCCTACATAACAAGGGTGCGTGTTCTTGGATCATCATGGCGGTGCAATATCCCTTGCGACTTAATGCATCAGCTACCACATTTGCTTTTCTGGGGTGGTAGTGAATACCTAAGTCATAGTCCTTTATTAATTCCAGCCATCGTCTTTGCCTCAGATTGAGGTCGGGCTGTGTGAAGATGTACTTCAAACTCTTGTGATCCGTAAAGATCTCACAGCGATTTCCAACCAAATAGTGCCTCCAAATCTTAAGGGCGTGCACTACAGCGGCTAATTCCAAATCATGGGTCGGGTAGTTCAACTCATGAGGTCTCAACTGACGGGAGGCATAAGAGATAACTTTCCCGTCTTGCATAAGAACACATCCCAATCCTTGGCGAGATGCGTCACAGTAGACATGGAAGTCTTTACGGATATCGGGAAGGGTCAGTATGGGTGCTGACACCAGACGGGTCTTGAGGGTGCGGAAACTTTCCTCGCATTCAGGAGTCCATTCAAACTTCTCTCCTTTCTGTAATAACTTGGTCATTGGCTTGGCTATTTTAGAAAAATTCTCAATGAATCTCCGATAATATCCGGCCAAACCCAGAAAACTTCGTATCTCAGATACATTCGTGGGTGGCAGCCAATCCGTAACTGCTTCTACGGTGGCAGGGTCTACTGCGATTCCTTGCGCAGAGATGATGTGTCCAAGGAACTTTACTTCTGCCGTCCAAAACTTGCATTTGCTGTACTTGGCATACAATTGGTGTTCCCTTAGTTTTCCTAAGGTTAACCAGAGGTGAGTCTCGTGCTCTTTCTGGTCCTTGGAATAAATGAGGATGTCATCTATGAAGACTACGATGAACTTGTCCAAATACTCCAAGAACACCTTATTCATCATATTCATGAAGAATGCAGGGGCGTTGGTCAATCCAAAGGACATAACCGTGCACTCATATAATCCATAACGGGTGGTGAAGGCAGTCTTGGGTATATCTTCTTCTCGGATCCTTAACTGATGATAACCAGAACGCAAGTCGATCTTCGAGAATACTGTAGCTCCTTTTAGCTGGTCGAAGAGATCATCGATCCGAGGCAACGGGTACTTATTCTTGATGGTTACTTCATTCAAAGCGCGATAGTCCACACACATACGCTTTGCCTTGTCTTCTTTCTTCTCGACGAAGATGACGGGAGCACCCCATGGCGATGTGCTAGGTCTGATGTAGCCTTTCTTCTCGAGATCCTCCAACTGCTGCTTCATCTCAGCTAACTCATTGGCGGCCATCCGGTATGGTCGCTTGTAAATAGGGGTGGTTCCGGGCACCAAGTCAATCCTGAACTCGATGTCCCTCTTGGGTGGCATCCCTGGTAGATCTTCTGGGAACACGTCCGGGTATTCACTTACTACTGGTATCTCCTCCAAGGTAATCTGATGTAGTCTTGTCCTTCCGGCCTTCATGCTTGGCATCTGGAATGTGACGATAATCCCTTCTTCATTAGTCACAGTCACTTTTCTCTGGGCACATTCTATCACTCCTTGATGTTTATTTAGCCAATCCATTCCTAGAATGAGATCCAAACCTTGACATTCTATTAGAATGGGGTTGGCCCAAAATATCGTGCCTTGGATATCTACCCATACCCTTGGACTAAAAGAATAGGTTGAGGGTTTTCTTGCCCAGGGTAGCTATCAGTACTGGTCTGGGTAGTTCACTTATGTCCAGGGCATTACTTTCCACGAATGCAGTTGATATAAAGGAGTGTGTAGCTCCGGTGTCAAATAATACCACTGCAAGCGATGAATGAACCATAAACTTACCCATGACAATCTCTGGGGCGGCCTGGGCTTCTTCGGCGGTGACGTGGTTGACCTTGGCGCGGATGGCGCGGTTGGAGGCGACGCCTTGAGCACGCTTGGGATGAGGGCACTGATGGGAGTAGTGCCCCTCCTGGCGGCAATTGAAGCATACTACAGGCTTGCCATGCCTGTCTTTCAGAATTTCCGGCCTCTTGGCCGGGGCAGCTAGGGCGGTTGGTGCGGCGGGAGCGGGGCGAGGTTGACTGGCTCCAGCATTGGCGGCTAGTGGTGCCGGACGATATACTGGGCGGGGGTGGTACTGCGGTGCTGATGGAGGTGGAGCAAAGCGGGGTCTCTGGGCCATGCCTTGGTTTTGCTGGAAGGCAATCATCCGCTTCTTCTTCAGGTCGACCTTATTCTGCTGGGTCTCCTGCATAATAGCTTTGTTCACCAACTTTTGGAAGTTGGCGAAGTCTCCGGAGATAAGCTGTAGGGACAGCTCATCCTTCAGTCCCCGGAGGAACTTGGCTTGTCTGGCCGCATCAGTACGGACCTCCTCAGGTGCGTACCTGGCCAGACGGTTGAACTCGTGCAGGTATTCTGTAACAGACCCGCTCCCCTGCTGCAGGTCTCTGAACTCCTGTTGTTTCTGTGCGATCACACCGTCGGGGATGTGGGCGGCACGGAAAGCGGCCGAAACCTCTGCCCAAGTATGGACGTGGCCCTCGGGCAGAGTCTCACGATGATTGTCCCACCACTCTGCGGCGGGACCATGAAGCTGGTGTGTGGCGAAGGCCACTTTCTCCTGCTCAGTGCAGGTAAGGAGGTCGAGCTTCTTCTCGATAGCTCGTAACCAATCCCCAGCCTCCATGGGGTTGGTGGTGCTGGAGAAGGTCGGTGGGCGGACTCGGAGGAACTCCGAGAACTGGGATGCGGGAGCGGGAGCTGGTGTGGCGGGTCGGGGCAGCTCGGGCTGTTGGTGGAGGCGGAAGAGATGAGCCTGCTGCTCTTGCATCTGCTGCTGTTGCTGCTGCATCTGATTCAGAAGGGCTGAGACCAGCTGGTTTTGCGTGGCCATCATCTCGGCCAGAGTGGGATGATTGGCAACCGGGGCTTGCCTTTGCCCGGTGGCTCCCCATTGTGGCAAGTTGCCACTCTCTCCTCTGTTCTGAGGAGCGTCGGAACCTTGAGTGTTGGTCATCCTGGAGTTTTCAAAGTAGACACATTTATTTTAGCGAACTTCTTTTTATATTTTATTTCAAAAGGTACCATTCTTGCGGTTACATTTATTTATTTCATGCCTTATGGTTTGACATGAATGCTAATACAATCAAGCAAAAAATAAAAAAAACAATCAACCGTAAAACTACGTCTACGGTAGCTCGGGGGACGGCTCAATCTCGGGCTCGTGGGAGACGGTCGGGGTCGAGGAGCTGGACCGTCCGGCGGGTGGTGCGCTGCGGGAGATCCTCTTGGGCCTCACAGTGGGACTCCGTAGGGGTTTCTTCCTGCGAGGCGGAAGAGGCGCGATCTCCTCAATGTCCTTCTTCAATTCTCTGAGCTGCTGACGGAGCTGGGTGTGGACCATGGCGCCCTGGCGTAGGAGCTCATTCTGGCGCCTCAACTCCCACCTCGAGGGTCAACAAAGGGTTCTGCTCAAGCTGTCGACGGAGCTCGGCATTCTCACGGGTCAGGTTCTCCGAAGTGTGGCGGTAGAAGTCGATGGTGTCGTGCTGGCTGTCTGCGTCGAGGACGGCCTCTGTGTGGAGGTTGTCCATGGCCTCCAAAAGTCTCATCGTGCGGGTGATGGCAGGAGTTGCTCTGCGTGAGGGGGCTGATGTAGATGCTGCGGTGACTCCCGGGTGTGCGCATGGGCATGAAGCGGTAGATGGTGTCGCGGAGGTGGCAGTCGTATACCAGGCGAAGCTCGGCGAGGGACTGGAGAGCGGCTCGCTGGCTAGCCACCACGAATGAAGGTCCTCCAACTCCATGGGTGTAGAAAGGTGGCTGCGTGGAAGAGGGGAGGATCACAACCGTGACCTCGCAGTAGCTCTCGTTCGCATCGGGAAAGATCCCGTGGAACGCGGGCTCATGGGGAAATCCCAAGAAGTCGACGAGCACGCGAAGCTCGCGGATGAATCCGGCCTCATCACGAAGAGTCCCGCTCATGGTATGGACCGGCATCTACAAAAGAGAGAAAATTTTTGTGAAAACCTCGGAAGATGAGAGGATAAGTAGTGTTCGTAAGAAAATACAGTAAGTATAAGTCCTAAGGTCGGGTCTGTTTGGCTTCCTACAGTCAACCTGGCTCTGATACCATCTTGTCCCGCCCCGATTTAATAAATCAGGACTTTATTGAAATTCCATAGAAAATCAATAAAACAAGACGTTCATCATGCGACCACGTACAATACGGGCAATCATTCATGGTTCGTAGACCGCATTAATACAAAAGTGAATAAAGATGAAGAGAAACTAATAAAATAAGGTCCTAGATGAACGCCTCCTTCCAGTCTCGCCTTGACTGGGTCGCTACTCCAGACCTTCATCCTCCTCGTAGTAGACTGGCTCTGATGGTGTAAGTCAACGGGGTGAGTACAAGATGTACTCAGCAAGTCAACGAATGCAAATATAATGCAAGATAATAACAAGGGAGAAAGTGGCTAGTTTTGCGGAAGCAGCATAATTGTAAAGCTTTAAATGTGAGCAATTTATTAGTACGGAAAAGTAAACATGTGTGTGTGCATCATCATCTTCTAACTCGAGGGGTACAGTCAGCCCCACCTCGCTCAACAGTCCTTACATGCCATGAATAACTCGAACATTCAATCAATTGTAAACTAACTGCGAGTAGTCACACAACCCGCCCTTGACCGTGGGCTCGGCTTTTCTAAAAGATTAAATTACTCTGATCAGAGATGTACCACTGTACCCACAAGGCACGCACTCATCACCTACACCGAAGTGTAACGAGATGACCCATCACACGGGAACTCGTGTCAAAACCTTCCATATAGTCCTCCCCGACTCAATAGCACCCTCTTATGGGTTTCATATGGTGTCCCGACGCATCAGAGCCCCACCATACCCCCCTTGAGCCTCGTCGGTACAAGTCGCCCAGCAGGCTAGCCCCTTGCCCCCTCCTCTATGGTGCATCGAGCCGGAGTATTCCATACTTCCAGTTAGGACTTACCCATTAGACTTGTGGTTGGTACGGAAGTGCTTTGCAACAGATCCCGCAGACCGGTCCTTATAGTGCCCCTGGTGCGACAACCAGTGCCCGAGCTTGCACCCGGAACCCACCATACTTATAACCTAGCCAACTCCAACAGAGTCCAGAGACGAGAATAACAGGGAAATTCATATACAGAATCCAGCTATCTACGACTCGTTCTTTTTAACCTATAGCAGTTGTGCCGGTACATTGGGCACTAGCTAATATTTTTATAGTAGAGTGACAAGGAGTTAAGGCTCAATAAGCATGGCTTGGGTTTGCACACAAGGACGGGGATCTGCTAAATATATAAGTGTAAGGCTTGAATATTTGACTAATGCAATATTAACCTATGGGTTATAGCGATAATTTATTAAAACATGGGCGCAATTATGATCAACTGTTTCCACAGAGATGGTCGATGACTTGCCTTGATCAGCAAAGGGGGATGGAGGAACCTCGGGGTAGAACTCCTGCTCCTCGATGAACTCGTAGTCTTCTCGATACGGAAAAATAAATAATACATTCAATAAACAGATAAAATCCACCAAATAAAGGAACATACATGGTTGAGGGTGTTTTTATGTGAGGTAATATTTTAATATTCTGAGTTTTTGCATAAACAGTAAAGTTTAACTTTTTAGGATTTTTCCCTAATTCATTTTGCTGAATTAATAATTTATCCCTAAGGGGTTTCTATTCTTTTATTTGCTAAAAATATTTTGGGTAACAGTAACATACTATTTTTATGGCATTAATGTGTAGAGAATAATTTACTGAATTTAACAAAATTTTAATGGTGAAATTTGGAGTTAAATTGAGCAAGATATGAATTTTCAAAGTTTAAACAATTTTCTGGAATTTTATTTAAACTGGAAAATGGGTTCTGGTCCACGGTGAGCCAGGCCCACGGTGGACCGCGGCACTATGCGCGTGGACCAGATCAACTAGGACCGTTGGATCTGGATCCAGCAATCGGGCGTGAGGCCGGAGGCGTAAGTGAAAATGGACGGCCACGATTAGATCTCGCGAACCGGTATGACGTGGACGCACCAGATCGCTCCAGTGCCTTAAGTCGCGATCAACGGCCGAGATGGCACCGTACCCCTTCGACCAGATCTAAGGGCCCTGATTAAATCCCGAAGGGATTTAATCGTAGCCCTCCGATCGTGATCGGACGGCCATGGTGCGATCCGGCACGGCACGACGCAAGGGGGCGCGTACCCCCCTTCGTCTCAGGGCGACGGCGGGCTCGGGTGCGCCCGTGACGGCTGGCGGCGAGGGCCTACGTGCCTAGCTAGGGCCAGAAATGGAACACGGGGAGCAAGGGGGTCACGATGGTACCTTCGGCGGCGAAGCTGGGCGACGGACGACGACGACGGCGAGGGTAGACGGCGGGGAGGTCTCGAGTGCTCGACGGCGACGGCGATCCGACGACGTCCACGACCAACGGAGTGGATGCCGAGGTAGGGAGGGCTCTGGCGATCACGATGGTGGCGGCGGCTAGGGCGGGGAAGGCCGGAGTCGACGGTGAGGGCTCGCCGGAGTTGAAACAGAGGGAAAACCTGAAAGCGAAGGGGGAGCGCTCTGGTTCACTCAAGCTCGGGCTTTAGGTGGTGTGGCTGAGGGCGGCGTCTGCAGGGGTATTTATAGGGGGTCGCCGGCGTCCAGATGGCAGGGAATTCCGGTGAACCCGAGGGTTAGCTTCCATCTCCGGCGAGGGTTTCCAAAAGCTCCGGATAGCCTTCCTTAAGCGCGAAAACGCGTCGCCATGGATGGAAGGGAGGCGGTGGCATGCAGGGAAGGTGATCCGGGGTGATAAGGGCGATCGCGGGCGGCCGGCGGCAAGAGATCCGAAGGGAATCGCCGGAGAAAGGAAAGGGGGATCCATTTCCCGGGAGGAAGACGATCCTGATAGGTGGGCTCCACCTGTCAGTGAGCGAGCGCGAGGCAAATGGCGCCGACAGGCGGGCCACGCATGTCAGTGGGCGAAGGCAAGCGCAAGGAGGCTGACACGTGGGGCCGAGGCGGGCGTGGGTGGGAGGAGAGAGGGGACGCGAGCGCCGACAGGTCGGTCCCACATGTCAGTGGCTTACGGTTGGGTTGGGCTGGGCTGAGGGCGGATTCGGGGTTGAGGCCCAATAAGAGTTTAAATTGTTTTCTGATTTAAAATAATTCCAGTAATTCATTTATTTGATTAAGGGTTGAATCACTGTTGATAAAAATTTGTAAAAATTCCTAAAATTGTATTTTGGTCTCTAGTTCATCTCATAAAATTTTCAAGTCCAAATTTTGAGTATTTCTCCCTGTTTGGCTTTATTTGGGTTCTTTCATGATTTTCCTTTAATAAATAAATCCAGAAATGATTTAAATAATATTTTTCTTTTATTTTAATCCTTTTTAATTTCTGGGGTGTTACACTAAGGCTCAAGCTATAGCATCTGCTTCATCCTTTGCCTCATAGCTATCAAGTCGATAAGCTTCATCTCATGAATGCCGACAAAGAAATATTTGTGAAATTTCTTTTCCAAATCTGCTCATCCCCTAATGGAATTTGTTAGCAGTGAAGAAAAACCACGCGAAGGCTGACCCCGATAAAGAGAGTGGGAAGAATCAGACCTTCAGTGCCTCATCGGTTGATTGAGTCCTGTACCGAGCACTTGGTTAAATTAGGTACTTTGTATCGACCTAGTAGTGGCACTCGATAAAACCATTCTAGGTATAGCCGCCGATACATATACGTATGCTCTTTGGGCTTCAACCCAAATTGGTCTCCGGATAACCTCTCTGATCTGATTCACCTAATCGTCTTCCTCCTGTCTTGGCGTAGGGTACTGAATGGGCATTGAAGCCTATTGATATTGATCTGGCCGAGCAACGTTATACCTGTGTTGCTCTTCATCTCCATAAGGCTGCGCTCCGAAATACACTATCCGATAATACCCCTGAGGAATACCATCTAGTGCCCACCTTTGCGGCACGATGTGTGGGAACATGTTCCTAGTGACTCCGTATACGGGCTGGGATATCTCTTGCCTGATTAGCCCTGATTGGGTGGCCGAAGGCTTGAGTTGTAGCGTACCCCTCCCGAAAGGGTGTGTGTTTCAGGGTGGATCCTATCTACCTGCCCCTTGGAGAGTGGGCGTAGTCGATGGAGCCACCACATCAGCTTCCTAACCGAACGAAGTGATCGGTGGGCCCTGTCTCATCGACCATTATGGTGTTAGCACTGGCCGATTATGCTGAGGGTTTTGCAGCAGGCACGGAGGGTTGGTCGAAAAGTATGTCGGTCCTTGTGCGACTCTTGAGTGATTGACCCATTAACAATCTTCTTGATCAGCCCGTTCAAGGTATTAACTAGTACCTCAAACTGATTGATGAGGGCGTGGTGCAGAGCGTTGTTGACTCCTTCCTAAAAAGTGACTCGTGAACTTTCGGCTCGTGGAAGGATCTCGCTGGTTGCAACCGGTCTCGACAATTCACTCCTCTAGATGGGTCCAGATCGGGTCATGTAGAAGGCGTCGAGGCACAATTTCTTGTAGTTGTCCACATGGTCCAGCACTTATGCCCTCTATTCATCGATCAGAATGTCCATGATGACCGAGATGATAATTTTGTCATTGATTTCGTCTGCCATGGATGAGTGATCTGAAAGGTGTCCCACCGGGCGTGCTAAAAAGCATGTTGGTGTATTTTTTAGTCACACACGTGCCCTGGAGATCTACTTAACTCCAGTGCAGATCCTATATTCTTAGAAGAAAAAAGGGTTCAGGGCGTGCTAATCAGTTTGGCCCTGCAATTGATAAGGAGTCCAAGGAAAGGAATAGCATTAGTAGCAGAGCCGATCGACTGCTGAGTCGATTACTATAACAGGGATAAAGTAATCGTAGATGAACACGTCGATCGACCATAAGGCCGATGAATGTAGCAGTGTGATCGGGTTGAATACACCATCGGCCAATAGAATCAGGCAATCGAGGGCAATGACCGATGGGTATCTCCCTAGCGCACACAAGATAGAACGTGGAATTAAAGATAACCTATCGGCTTGTACTCCGATAGAAATAAATAAAACCTACCAGATAACATGTTAGTATCATAAAAATCATCATAATAACAAGATTGGACTTAACCACGATAGTAGCTAGTCACGATGAACTAAATAATACTTCAAAGTATCGGGTATTCTTTATTTAGATGAACAATATACAACTTGAAGTTGATATAATAGAAATAGATGTTGGACTTAACTGAAGAAGCCTCAGGCTATGACACCTAACTCACATCAATCTAAGAGATCAATATGATGCAACCTTAGACCTAGCCAACACAACGAGATAAACTGGTGATTGCACTAACTCAGCCGATGCCTTCAAGAGATCGATACGATGCAGCCTTAAAGAACACCAACCTAGCTAATATAGTCATCAGGGTTGTAGGACTCACTATTGGGGAATGGGGGAGTTACGCTAGATCTGTACCTTCTATCACAAGACGCGCTAGGTGCAGAAGAAGAAGATGTTGGAGAAACGCGTCAAGCCTTTCCTCGCTTCATTCTTGTCGTCCTTCGCCGATCCGATCGATGAAGACGGCGTAGTCGTTCGGATTTAGATGTTCACGAGCGTCGCTATTGGAGCAACGCCTCCACGGAGTCTACACGTACAGGGATGGAGTACCACCCATGGCAGTGTGCTTGAATCGCCCGTGAGAGACGGGGATCCTTGACCTAAATGTTTGAGATCAAGAAAGGAATGGGAGAAATCTTGGGTGGCAAGGTCTAATCTAGGCTTATTGCTTGTCCCAAGATGTCCTCCTCCTCTCCTTTTATAGGGCTGAGAGCCCTTGGGTCATGCTCTTCCCGAAACTCTAAAAACCGTAATAGATCCAATCTATTTACCCACGTCGGAACTTCTGATCCTAGATTGGAACATCCAACAAGGTATTTTAGGTCTGTTGATACAGTACGACATGCAACATATCCAATCTATTATCACCCACCTTAGAACTTCTAATACCATATCATAACTTCCGATCAGTACAAAAATTCCTAGATTCTGAATCGGAACTTCCGATACTTCCTATCGAAACATCCGATCCACGGAATTTTCTTGGGCATATCCATCAATCTCCCACTTGCACAAGAACCAATTCTTTGCATGTTTTTAATCCATCCCCTTACGTGTGTGACCCGATAGGTTCATACACTAACGGTTGTTCACCGGAAACCGTTTTCGACTCACTGATCAATAGCGGTACCTAGCAGCACATATTGACCCCGAAAGCTGTACAAAATCAAATTTTCATGAACCTTGATATACGCAAGCACCAGTCTCTTTACCATGTGCCATCAGTCAAGCTCAAGGAGAGATACGTGCCACCCTTGTTAGTTAACTTGACATTTCACTCGATCAAGTATCGGATTCAAATCATGACTAACTCTTTAGTCATAGTGGCATGACCATGCACTTTTCCAATCCAATACCTCGAGGGGCCAGAGACGACTCTCCTGTTATTAGGAGGGGTAAATTCCATCTTAACCGATCACATTCCAAGACATGTTTCACAACACACCTGAAAAAACCCTTATTACTGCCCTATTACGAAATAGCGTTAGGAAGCATCTAAGTGTGTCACTACGTATTCTAGAATCAAATGATGATATAAGGTCTAAGGACTCTATAGGTACATCATTTGAGATGAAAAATGTTGGCACATAACAATCTCAACAGTATCTCAAGAGGGTCTATCCAACACTATATTCACCAACATGTGTCGACATCATTGATTTGACATCTCTATGTCTATGATCTGTGAAACACAAACATCAATCAGTCGGATGTACTAATCCATGTATCATCACTGTCCCACGTGATGATAAGATTAGGGACACTTTTGAACAACATTGTCATAAAGCAAATAGTTTCACATAACAAGTCGTACTCATTAATTAAATGCAGATGATATTTATTTAAGGAACAAGACAACAATTATTCTTATACATTAGCATAGACTCTACTAGCATCTTCCACAAACACATGACTCACTCTTGCAAGTATCTAATACCCATGGAGCTCATATGTGCCTCATGCTTGGGCTGTGGAAGAGGCTTCATCAATGGATCCGCCATGTTCAAATCAGTGTGCACCTTGCAAATCTTCACATCACCTCTCTCAATGAGCTTGCAGATCAGGTGATATCGCTGAAGTATATGTTTAGATTTCTAGTGCGATTTAGCTCCTTGGCTTGCTCACTGGCACCACTATTATCACAATAGAGGTCCACTGGACTAGATGCACTAGAAACAACACCTAGATCAGAAACAAACTTCCTGATCCAAATGGCCTCCTTCGTCGCTTATGAAGTAGCAATATACTCAGCTTCTGTTGTAGAATCGGTCACCGTCTCTTGCTTTGAACTTTTCTAACTCACTATGCCTCCATTGAGGCAGAACACAAAACCAGATTGCGATCAAGAATCATCTTTATCAGTCTGAAAGCTAGTATCCGTGTAACCACTTACAACGAGATCCTCTTCACCACTGTAGACCAGGAACATTTCCTCAATCCTTCTTAAGTTCTTGAGGATACTCTTTACTATAGCTTAGTGACTTTCACCCGGGTTCGATTGGTACCTACTCGTAACACTTAGAGCATATGACACATCTGGGCGTGTCCATAGCATGGCATACATGATGGATCCAATTGCGGAGGCATACGGGATCACACTCATCTTCTCTAGCTCATCAGGTGTCACAACACACTGAGTCTTCCTAAGAGAAACACCATGTGACTGGCAGAAAACCCTTCTTAGAATTATGCATTTTGAACTGTTTCAAAACCTTGTCAATGTACATACTTTGGCTTAATCCAATTAACCGTTTTGATCTATCTCTATAGATCTTTATGCCCAAAATGTATGTTGCCTCTCAAAGATCTTTCATCGAAAAACTATTTTTCAGTGAAGTCTTGACAGCATTCAACAAAGGAATGTCATTTCCGATCAACAATATGTCATCCACATATAGGACCAGAAAACACAAGTGAGCTCCCACTAGCCTTCTTGTAAACACAAGTTCTTCTTCATTATTGATGAAGCCAAACCCTTTGACTACTTCATCAAAATGAAGATTCCAACTCCGAGAAGCTTGCTTCAATCCATAAATTGATTTTAGCAACTTACAAACTTTCCCAACATTCCCCGGACCATCAATACCTTCAGGCTATGTCATGTACATATCCTCACTTCAGTTTCCATTTAGGAAAGTTGTATTGACATCCATTTGCCATATCTCATAATCATAAAATATGGTAATAGCTAGGATGATCTGAATAGACTTAAGCATAGTGACAGGCGAAAACATTTCATCATAATCAACACCTTGAATCTGTTTGAGACCTATTGCCACCAATTGTGCCTTATAGATGTGAACATTTCTATCAACGTCTATCTTTTTCTTGGTGATCCATTTACACTCAATAGTTTTTACACCATTGGGTGGATCAACCAAGTTCCAAACTTGGTTGACTCACATGGACTCTAACTCGGATCCAATGGCTCAAAGCCATTTCTCAGAGACTGGTCCCATCACTATTTCCGCATAGGTCTTGGGCTCATCGTTGTCCAACAACAACACGTCATGATGCCCAGTGGTCAAGAACATGTACCTCTCTGTTGCATGGACTACTCTCCCAGACCTCCGTGGGGCTAGCGCATCCACAACAGGGTCAGCAACAAATTGCAGCCTCCTGCTATGGTTCAGTGGGATCTGGAACACTTTCTAGTGGATCTCGAACCTCTTCAAGATGCACAGTCCTCCCACTAACACCTTTTGAGAGAAACTCTTTCTCAAGGAATAAACCAATCCGAGCGACAAACACTTTGCCCTCCTCTCTATAATAGAAATAATATCATTTGGTTTCCATAGGATACCCCACAAAGAAGCATTTGTTAGACATAGGACTGAGCTTGTCAGACATCATACGTTTGACATACGCCTCACATCCCCAAATCTTTATAAAATACAAACTAGGACGCCTCCCAGACCACATCTCATATGGCGTCTTCTCTACTAACTTAGATGGAGCTCTATTAATCATCAAAGTTGCGGTTTCTACAGCGTCACTCAAAAGGATAATGGAAGATCAGTGTGACTCATCATTGTGGCGCCCCGATTTATCAAATCGGGACATTATTGAATTTCATAGAGAAAAACAATAATACAAGAGGTTCATCATGCGACAATCGTACATACGACAAGTATTCATGGTACGCAGACCATATTATTACATCATAGTAAAAAATAAGTAAATAAAAGCATGATGAACGCCCTTCTTCAGGATCTTCTCTTCACTGGGTCGCTACTCCAGACCATCCTCGTAGTAGGCATCCTTTGAAGTGTGTCCAACGGGTATGAGTACAAAGAGTACTCAACAAACCACCGCAGATGCAAATAATAATGCAAAATAATAACAAAGGAAGGATGATGACTAAAAGTGCGGAAAAGTACATTTTTCAGTTATTGCATTTAGTGTAGTCAAATTTAATCATGCGGAATAATAAACATGAACATCAATTATATCATCTAACTCGAGGAGTACGTTTTACCTCCTCGCACAACAGTCCTTACATGTCAAACCATCATGCACATACATATCAAAAGTAAACTGACTGTGGGATGTCACGCAACCCGCCCTTGACCGTGGGCTCGGCTTTTCGAAAAGATTTATGACTCTGATCAGAGGTGTACTACTGTACCCACAAGGCACGCACTCATCCCAAACACCAAAGTGTAACGAGATGACCCATACCACGGGAACTCGTGCCAAAACTTCAGCATGAAATGCTCCAAGCGATAACCACCCGCTCTAGGTTTCACCAGCGCGTCGGGCCACATCCCGGCTAACGTTGCACCCCCTTTTGCGCCACGTCGGTTTGGAACACTCCATACCTTAGTTAGGACTTACCCATTAGACTCGTGGTTAGTACGGAAGTGTATTGCAATGGATCCCGCCGACCGGTCCTTATAGTGCCCCGGGTGCTACCGACCAATGCCCTAGCTTGCACCCGGAACCCACCATGCATTCACTGACAACCACAACTCATAACCGACAGAATTCCAAGGATAAGTAATAACGGGGATCATATAGTAGAACCAAGTTGCTACGACTCATTTTTAATCCTATAGCGATCGTGTCAATACATTGGACACTAGCTAATAATACTAATCATATGGTGACAAGGAGGTTAGGTGAGATAGCATGGCTTGGGTTGCACATCAAGGTCGGGGGATCCTAATAAATATATTGTAAGGGTTTCATTTCACTAATGCATGTATACCCTATGTGTTTTAGCGATAGTTTAGTAAAACATGGGTTCAATATGCTCAAAAGATTGGTTCGGTGACTTGCCTTGTTCAGCGAATGGGGAGGGAGGAACTTCCGGGTAATATTCTGGCTCCTCGGCGGCGTCGTAGTCTTCCCAATATAAATGCAATGAAATAAATACAACATTCAATTTAAACAATCTAAAACCACACAACAAGCATATAGGTTTTGATTGATTTAGTCTAAATAAAACAAGTTGTTAAGTTTCTGAAATTCATTTTATGAATAAATTAAAATGAGCTATAAAGAAATATGGTCCTTTATAAAAGGGATTTTTAATTGTGAATAATCTCATTTTAATTTTTCTAATTACCTTAAAATGAAAGGTTTAGAGAAAACTTAGTGGTTTCATTATATCAACAGGAAATGAATAAATATAAATTTTACTGAATTTTTAAATAATTAAATTTGCATTTTTACCCTAAGGGCATTTGAATACTTTATTAAATAAACATAAAATGTCCAAAGTAAACATACTGTTTTTATTGTATGAACATGTAGAGAATAATATTACAAGTTTTCTGAAATTGAAATGGTAATTTTTGAATGTTAAAATTCGCTAGATATGAATTTTAGAAGTTTAAAAGCATTTCTGGAATTTAATTTAAATTCAAAATGGCCTTGGGTTCACGGTGAGCCAAGGCCCACGGTGAACCCGTGCACTGTTCGCGTGGTCCGGACCCAATCTGGATCATTGGATCTAGATCCAACGCGCGAGGGCGAGGCGGGGGAGTTAAAGCGACGTGGACGGATGAGATTAAAACATCGAACCGTTACACATCGTGCGGCCCAGATGCGATGCAGGATTTTAAATCTAGCGAACAGCTCACATTAAATCATACCCCTTCCCCGAGATCTAACGTATCCGATTAAACCGCACGAGGGACTTAATCATCACCGTTGGATCCAGATCGCACCGTCGCAATTGAATCCTACACGGCACGTGTCGGGCGGGTAAGGTACCCGTCTTCCCCGACTCCGGTGACGCGACGGTGAGCGATTCCGGCGACGGCGAGGGCTATCCGGCCTAACTAGGGCTAAAAACGTAAAGAGGGAACTAAGGGGAACACGAAGGTACCCTTGCGGTGGCGAACGGTTGACGAAGCGTGGCCGGCGACGAGAGGAGGCGGCGAAGTGGTTCTGGTCCTTGTCGGCGACGGCGATCCGGCGGAGGGGTGGCCGAGGTCGGTGAGGCCTTGGTGGTCATGGAGGTGCGGTCGGCGTGGACGGAGAGGGGCTCCTGGTGATGGCGAACGGCGACTGGAGTGAGGGAGGTGGTGTGGCACTAAAACGAGTGCCTCAGGCGTTCGGTTCGGTTCTGGATTGCGAGAGCGTGGGGGTCGAACGCGGTGGAGGGCAGGGGATTAAATAGAGGCGCCAGCGAGGGTCATAGGGGGTCGCATGCATGGAAAGCCGAGGGGGTGTATTCACTCGCCGGCGAGGTTTCACCATGCACGGTATCGCGATCCTGGGGCTTAAACGTGTGCCTTAATGCGTTTAAATGGCTGGCGGGCCTCGGTGAATTGAATGCCGGCGTTGGTTTAATGGGAGAGGGGCCGGCGAGCGGAATCGAGGCGAGGTCTTCGGCCAGCGGATTTAGGGGGGCGTGGCGTGAGGTGGACGACGGTCCTAACAGGCGGGGGCCACAGGCCAGCGGGCGAACACGTGACAGAGGGCGAGGCTGACGGGTGGGGTCGGGCTCGGCCGAGAGAGGGGTGGCGCCGACAGGTGGGGCCGAGGCGTCGTGTGCGAGAGGGGGTCGGTTGGGGGTCTTTGACGGGTGGGGTCCTGATGTCAGTCCGAGCGCGCGAGGGTAACGGGCTGGGCCGACCGGGAGAGAGAGAAAGGGAGGGAGATGGCACGTTACTGTTTAAAAGGTTTTTTGATTAAAAATAATTACAGAAAATGGATTAAAATATTTGGGCTACTTCCAAGGTTGATAAAAATTTGTAAAAATTCTCAAGATTATATCTTGGCCTTGGGATCATATACAAAATTTTCTAGCCCCTGGTTTGGTCATTTCATGTATGTTCTAGTTCAAGAAGGCTAAGAAGGGCATTAAAGGTATTTCAAAAATAAATAATTCCTGGAAAATCTATTAAATAATATTTTTATTTTTCTGGAAATTTGGGGTGTTACAATCATGGACCGCACCGTGTCCAACAAAGTGTGGTTTCTCCGCTTGGACACCCCATTCCATTGAGGCGTGCCGGGTGCAGTTAGCTGTGGAACCATTCCATACTACTTCAGATGATCACTAAACTCATGGCTCAAATATTCACCCCCACGATCCGATCGTAGAAATTTAATTATCTTTCCCGTATGATTTTGTACCTCATTCTGAAACTCCTCGAACTTTTCGAAGGATTCCCACTTATGTCTCATCAAGTAGACATAGCCATACCTACTAAACTCATCGATAAAAGTGATAAAGTACTGAAATCCTTCCTA
This sequence comes from Zizania palustris, assembly GCA_019279435.1. Lineage (NCBI taxonomy): Eukaryota > Viridiplantae > Streptophyta > Magnoliopsida > Poales > Poaceae > Zizania > Zizania palustris. The sequence goes on along the minus strand of JAAALK010000084.1, from coordinate 6,026,722 downwards.
GCCGTGTGACTCATTGGACCACAAACATCAGTACGTATTATGGCCAATAGCTCACTCGTCCTCTCACTCTGTCTAGTGAAAGGCGTCTTTGTCATTATGCCAAGTAAACAAGACTCGTATGTGTCATATGATTCAAAATCAAATGACTCCAAAAGTCCATCGCTACGGAGCTTCTATACATGCTTCTCATTTATATGACCCAAACGACAATGACAGACGTAGGTGGGATTCAAATCATTGAGTCATTGTTTCTTAGTACTAATGTTATAAACGTGTGCATCGTCAAGACTTAGAATATACAATCCATTCACTAATGGACAAACACCATAGAGCATGCCATTTGAAAATATTGAACAACTCTTGTTCTTTATTACGAATTCAAAACCATCTTCCTCTAAACATAAAGAAGAGATTATGTTTCTGCCTAAGTTAGGAATGAAATAACAATTATTTAACTCCAAAACTAATCCTGATGGTAGCGACAGTGAATTGACGCTGACGGCCAACGCTACAGCCTTTGCCCATTCCTGCCACTTGCACACTTTCTTACTCTACTCAACCCCTACAATGATTTGCAAGTATGAATCATCGATCCAGTATAAAATACCCATGAATAGTTTGGACGAGTAGCAAGATTAATTTCAATAACATTAATACCTGAAGAGGAAGTCCCACGTCCCTTCTTGTTCTTATGCTCTTCCAGGTACACCTTGCAATTGCGCTTCCAATGCCCAGGCTTGTGGCAATGGTGGCACACATTAGAGTTGGCAGCACCAGAACTGGGCTTTCTAGTCGGTTTAGACTTCGCACTAGAGATCGCATCGGTAGTCTTAGCCTTTTTCCTCCTCCTCTTTTTGCCCTCATTCTGAACAACCATCACATGGTTTGGAGTCTTTCTGATACTCTCCTCAGTAGATTTTAGCATCCCATACAACTCAGCCAGTGTATTCTCTAGTCCAACAATGTTGTAATTCATGATGAACGAATCAAAGCTCAGTGGGAGCGACTGGAGAATGACATCGATAACGAGGTATGGATCTAGTGGAGTGCCTAGTCTCTCTAGAGTCTATACGCAACCAATCATCTTGATCACGTGAGGGCTCACTGGGCTCCCTTCAGCCAGCCTACTACCAAACAAGCATTTAGACACATTGTATCTTTCTGCCCTTGCTTGGTCCTGAAACATGCCCTTAAGCCCTACGATCATATCGTAAGCATCATGTTCCTCATACTGTTTCTAAAACTGAGAGGACATGCAGGCAAGCATCAGGCAGCTGACATCCACGGAATATCTAGCATGCTTCTCATAAGCACGCTTATCTGCTGCAAAAGCATCCTCTCCTGGTTCATCAAGGTGGGGTTCCTCTAGAACATAATCCTTTATCTCTTGCTTGAGAACAATTCTCAAGGTTCGATACCAATCCATAAAGTTCGTTCCAGAAAATTTATCTCGTTCAAGAATAGATCGCAAATTAAAAACTGGAGTGCTCTTAACAGTAGACTGTAGTAGGTGCCATGATCTACAAAAGATTAAAGGTGAGGTTTAGCACTATGCAATGTTTAACTTCTATCCAATAAAATATGTTCCACTATCTAAAACAATCACTTTCCCTCTCATGACTAATAGTGGTGCAAGATCCATGGTCACGCTATCTCCTAGTGAGCTTTGGCATAACTGCTAGAAGCTAGTTGACATAGGTAAGCAACTCCTCGCTAATAACATCGTATGTGACTCTTGTCGTTGGAGAAGCATCCAATGCTTGACCCCAACTCCTATGCTCCAAGGCCCAAAACCATTTTAACAGCGTTGTCAAGTGAACCAATACTATGCATGCAGAAGTCCAACTTCCGCCCCAACTGGTCGAGATAAAAGATAGCACCTTGCTTTGGTAGACCCACTATCGATGAGCACGAACCTTGGTGGCTGCAGCTACTAGGAAGAGCATCAACACTTAATTTTTTTTAGGGAAAACTACTCTAGCATTGTAACATCCCTAGCGCACACGAAACATGCAAGAAAAAGAATATGAAGAACATAAGAAAGCATCACAGGCAATCATATTAATTGTGACATAGCATGGCTGCCTTCACATGGCCATCTCCATCTCCATGGCTCCCATCATCGAGTGCGTGCTCCCAGCCTCCATGAAGAGTACTAGTCCATCTATCATAGTCTATACTAATTACATGGGCTGAAGCACCGCGGAAATGACATGTGAGTCGCAATAAATTTTACATCAGTCTTGGCCTGTAAATAACCATGACACGCAGGCCATATTTAATTTACATTCATTGCATGCATCTCATACATCACATTCATCCAAGGCCATGCCAGTCATGACATTCTCTGCAAAACAAAGTTAGGCCAGCAATCTACAAATGACTGGATTCTGGATCTGAAAAACCCAGGTCAGCAAGCTCGGTTTTCAAAATCACGTGGGTCGGAACTTCTGATATGGTATCGGAATTTCTGATCTCTCGGAACTTTCAATCAATATCAGAATCCGAACATCCGCAACAATTGCCTTCTGTATCAAATCATTATTTGACATCGGAACATCCGATCAGTATCAGAACTTCCGATCCTCCATCGGAACTTATGATCACATCGGAACGTCCGACCTGCCACGGATAGAAAAAGATCTAATCTATTTTTCCACCATGTATATCCATACATGAGGGATCCAGATCGAACAACACGCACATAGGCTCTGATACCACTGTTGGGGAATGGGGGACCTACGCTAGGTGGCAAATTCAAAATTTCCGCCCTATGGCCCTAGGCTCATGCGGATGTGAGATCATAGATCGGTACCTTCTAGCATAAGACATGCTAGGTGCAGTGGAAGAAGATGTTGGAGAAGCGTGTTCTTGTTGTCCTTCGCTGATCCGATCGATGAAGACGGCGTAGTCGTGTGCATGTAGATGTTCACGAGCGTCGCTATTGGAGCAACGCCTTCACGGAGTCAACACGTACAAGGAGGGAGTACCTCCCATGGCAACGTGCTAGCACTGCACATGAGAGACGGGGATCCTTGACCTCAACGATTGAGATCAAGAAAGGAAGGAGAGAACTCTTGGGTGGATAGGTCTAATCTAGGCTTATTGCTTGTCCCAAGACATCCTCCTCCTCTCCTTTTATAGGGCAGAGAGCCTCTGGGTCGTGCTCTTCCCGAAACCCTAAAAACCATAACAGATCCAATCTGTTTGCCCACATCGGAACTTCCGATCCTAGATCAGAACTTCCGATAGGGTATTTTAGGTCTCCTGATATAGTACGACACGCAACAGATCCAATATGTTATTGCCCATCGTGAAACTTACGATACCATACCAAAACTTCCGATCGGTACAAAAATTCCCATATTCCAAATCAAAACTTCTGGCTCGTCAAAACTTCTGATACCATATCAGAACTTCCGAAGCAACATTTACTCTCTGTATCGAGACCAGAAAATAACCGGAACTTCTGATACTTCCTATCGGAACTTCTGATCCACGAAATTTTCTTGGGTATATCCATCACTCACATCTTCGCCAGAGATCGAAATGATGTAGCCTACCTCCGAGTACCGAATCCTGTCGGGATTAACCTTGGTCCTAAAACATGCCCTTAAGCCCTACGATCATATCGTAAGCATCATGCTCCTCATACTATTTCTGAAACTGAGAGGACATGCAGGCAAGCATCAAGCAGCTGACATCCACGGAATCACTAGCATGCTTCTCATAAGCACACTTATCTGCTGTAGAAGCATCCTCTCCTGGTTCATTACGGTGGGGTTCCTCTAGAACATAATCCTTTTTCTCTTGCTTGAGAATAATTCTCAAGTTTCGATACTAATCCATAAAGTTTGTTCTGGAAAATTTATCTCGTTCAAGAATAGATCGTAAATTTAAAACTGGAGTGCTCTTAATAGTACACATTGTAGGTGCCATGATCTATAAAAGATTAAATGTGAGGTTTAGAACTATGCAATGTTTATCTTCTATCCAATAAAATATGTTCCACTATCTAAAATAGTTACGTTCCCTCTCATGACTAATAGTGACGCAAGATCCATAGTCACACTATCTCTTATTGAGCTTTGGCATAACTACTAAAAGCTAGTTGACATAGGTGAGCAACTCCTTGCTAATCACATCGTATGTGACTTGTCGTTGGAGAAGCATCCAATGCTCGACCCCAATTCTTATGCTTCAAGGCCCAAAACCGTTATCGGCCACCTCAAAACTTCCTATACCATATCGGAACTTCCGATCGGTACAAAAATTCCTCGATTCCTAATCGGAACTTCTGGCACATCAGAACTTCCGTTACCATATCAGACCTTCCGAAGCAACATTTGCTCTCTGTATCGAGACTAGAAAATAACCAGAACTTCCGATACGTTCTATCGGAACTTCTGTTCCACGGAATTTTCTTGGCCATATCTATCACTCACATCTTCGTCGGAGATTGAAATAATGTAGCCCAGCTCCGAGTACCGAATCCTGCTGGGATTAACCTTGGGAAGCCAAGGGTGACGATGCACCAAAGAGTAGTTGTTTGTAGGGTTGTGTTGTTATAGTCCGGAGACTTGTCATCCATGTAATCTTCATTGTAACCGATTCCAGATCATTCTCATCTTCTCTCTCCTTCATCGGCTCCTTCATGTATGATCATATTGTAACAACATGGACAGACTTCTTTGCCCATCTTTGATCGAACCTCTTTATCTTCTGTTGATTGTGCAGCATTTGTAGTGGGCATGGGCTTTACCAAATCTCAACATCAACACAACCTTAATATGAGAAGTATCACCCACGAGAACCTCCTCTTCTCTGATACTGTCTATCATTATAGAACCGGGTGATCTTCTTTAGAATGAGAACAAGCTCCTCATCGTCCAACGTGTCCACTTGCTCTTTTGTGATCGAGACTAGAGAGGAAAAAACAAAACCAATCACAAAAGCAAAATAATCAAAAGAATTAGCTCCAAATGATGTGCTATTGCCATAACTGGAAACTAGTGCCATGGAAATAGGCAAAGAGTTCCCATGTCCTAGATGAGATTCCTTAGCAATCTTAGTGGACTTGAGCTTACTAAGGAGCTCATCGCAAGTCAATATGTCATAACTAGTTGACTCCTTAATTCTAGAGATCTTCACCTCCCATATGCTACGATCGAGAGCATAGAGAAGTTTGATCGCTCTGTCATGATCAGAGTAAGCCAAATTCCCAGTGGAGCACAAGTTGCTCACAATGCTATCAAAAACGTGCAAACATGACATTTACCGATTCACTAGGGCTTTGCACAAATAATTGATATTCTTGGTTATATGTGTTTTGGCGCCTGGCCTTGATCTGGGTAGAGTCCTCTTGGAAAAAAGCCAAAGTAGACCTAATCTCACGAGCAGTACGTAGGTGCTGGACCCTATCAAACTCTTTCCGACTCAGACTTGTGAATAGTATATTCCTAGCCTTGCTATTGTAATCATACTACTCTTTCTCAGTCTGAGTGGTGCGAGTATCATAGATCACATATTAGGAATTAACAATATCCCAAATATCACTTCCTTGGCTTTGAAGAGAAGCCTCCATGCAAATCTTCCAATAAGCAAAATCATGTCCATCAAACAAACAAATTTTGCTATGTTTATTCATATCGCCTACGGATCACAAAACTGGTTAAGGTCAACGGGTGATCTAACCGGATCTGATACCAATTGTAAGACCGTAACAGGTGACTAGAGGGAGGGTGAATAGGCGCTTCAACAAATTCTTTCGAATTGTTTTCCTTTTCTTAACACCCAACGTTCCTCCAAAACAACCAGCAGATGAAAGATTTTTTTTACAAATCACAGATAAAATTAGTGCTATCACCCTCCTGTCTGATATGATGTGAAGCGACAGTTTGAGAGATCACAAACACTAAAAAAATCTAGCCTTCAAAATATCACCAATGTTCTAATTGAAAAGACACCCTAACAATACTCCAAAGCAATTTAACAAACTATCTCAGAAGATTATAGGCAATTTAACAAATTCAAGGCAATCACATGAGTTTTCATAGTAAAATTATCTAACATGTGACATGTAACATAAAATCACAAGAAAATGATCAATCCAATGACATTCATTCTCATCAATCATAACATCAACCATATAACATACATATGCTTCTCATAGATATTTGAAGTAATTTACTCATTAAACAAATATCTCAATCAGTGCTAATAATGAACGAGTACTGTGCTCGTCTGGAGACACTACTACAAAGCGACACTGTAGCGGCGGGCAAAATCGACCTATAGTGGCGGGCATCCAGTCCGCCACTGCTCTAACGCCACTGCTATCGCTGGTTAGCAGTGGCGGTCAGAGCGCCCGCCACCGCTGTGTCAACAACAGTGGCGGGCGCGCTGACCTCATCGGCCCGCCGTTGCTATTATCAATATCAGTGGCGGGCAGATGATGTCAGCGCGCCCGCCACCACTATGTCAACAGCAGTGGCGGGCGCGCTGACCTCATCTGCCCGCCACTGCCGTTATCAATAGCAGTGGCGGGCAGATGATGTCAGCACGCCCGCCACCACTATGTCAACAGTAGTAACGGGCAAGCTACCTCATCTGCCCGCCACTGCTGTGTATAACCCATAACACAGAATGTTGTGATCCCACAAACCAAAACACATAAATTATATGCTTCACACAGCCATCCACATACACAGCAGCAAAACATTCACATATCCACATACACAGCAGCAAAACATCCACATATCCACATACACATCCACAACAACAACACATCAACACAACAACCATCAATCTCATCAATTTTCAAAAATTCACAATGTTTACATTCTTCCGGTTTATGTTTCACAATAAACATCCATCAACACAATTCATTGTTTCACAAATACATGCTCATGCGGTTTATGTTTTCTTGGAAGGCTAACTCATATCTTAATTGGTTCGCCTTTTCATTCTTCCGGCCCAATCATACAGAGTTGGATGCTTGGCCACTTCACTCTCAGGATCGAAAAATACTCCAAGCTCATGAAGAATCTCATGCATCGTGAAGCGGCACATCCTTGATACGATTTCGTACATTTGTGATTCAGAGAGTTGGCTCTTCTGGGAAACGGTTGATGGACCTGACGCCTGCATACGTAAAATATAATTACATACGCTGCAAGTTATATTAGATTAACACACAAGAAATCAACTTACTTCTTTAGTATCCTCAGATACTGTCCGCCCAAACTTTCCTAAGTTATTGCTCATGAAATCACAAGTATAGTAGCCACAATGCACGGAACCAAGAGATTGTTTGTGACACTTCAAAATAGACAAAGTTAGAACGATATATAGTTTGGCTTTATCAATTGAATTAACAAATTTAAAAATATAATATTACCGGATAGTTGGTTCTGATAAGCATTTCTTTCGGCCTCTGTGGATCATGTGGGCCACCTAACTTTTCCACGTAGTATCTATATGCACTCTGAATAACATTTAATATATCTTGATATTCTTTTTTGGGTTTGTCGAGCGAGTCGAGAAAATAAACCCTTGAGCTTTTTGGGTATATCAGAAGTGCAATCCAATGATCACTATCGAAAGAAGTAATATATGATTATGTTAGTTTCATAATCGATAAAACGTGTTTAAGTGGATATAGTGGGTATACTTACTTAAAGTTATATGCCCCACTTATCATTTCTCCGTCCTTCCATTGATACATGCACCGCGCAATATACAACGCGGCACAACTCCTTTTGTTCTTCTTAAGTTTGTCTTCGTCTTTATTGAACATCTTTCTTTGAAATTTTTTCTTACCCGCAGTCCAGTACTTGCTATCATTCTGGTTTAGTGTCGGGTTCAGCGCACTTTGGCTTATTAATGACGGGTTTAAGTACCCATACAATTTAGACTCGTCACCCGCGTGAATTACAACTGCATATGTTATAAAACAATAGTCAATATAAGACATTATTTATTTTTTCTTTGTATTGACTAAGTATAAAGTACTTACATGCACCAGAGCATCATGCTTGTGATGTCGGTTCGCTTCAGACGAAACATCGATGGAAGTCGTCGAAAAATAGTGCAAGCTTAAACTCTGGGCAGTTGAATATTTCTTGTGGAACCGTCAGTTCTATTTGTGTTACACCTAACGAAGACGCTTCTGGTCCACACACACTACACATGCTGTCTTTCCTTTAACCTGTCGTGTTAGGGACATGCGTCCTGGGTTGTCAGCTATGGTGCAAAAGATTATGGCTCTTAGATTGAAGTGCTCTTTCTTGTGCTCATCCCACACACAGACACCATGTTCCCATAGACGTTTCATATCCTCCATCAAAGGTTCTAGAAAGATATCAATGTCATTGCCAGGTTGTTTTGGACCAGAAATTAGAGTAGTGAGCATAAGGTATTTTCTGTTTTGGACATGATGGAATGTTGAACAAGCATAGAAAGACTGGCCACGTACTATGTGGGTTCCTCATCTCACCGAAGGGATTCATTCCATCCGTGCTAAGTCCCATCCTGATATTTCTAGGATCGTCCGAGAAATCTGGATGGGCCAAGTCAAATGATTTCCACTGCCTAGCATCCGCAGGGTGCCGAAGTTTTCCGTCCTTCTTTTGCCCAGCGAAATGCCAGATTAATAGTTCAGCATCTCTAGGATTAGAGAACATACGTTTCAAGCGATCAATCACCGGTAGGTACCACATTACTAAGGCCGGAACTTTCCTCTCCATCTTTTTTCCAGGATGGTCTTCAATAACATTTTTATTCCTCTTCTGCAACCTCTTATTATTCTTCTTCTGGTGGTCATTGTAGTCCTCCACACAGTCATTTGGACGTTTGTATCGACTCGCGTTGCACTGCGGACATCTCTCTAACAATCCATACTCTTTTCGATATAGGATACAGTGGTTCGGGCATGCATGAATCTTCTGAACGCCCAAAGTCAACGGACAAATCATCTTCTTTGCTTGGTACGTATCAGATGGTAAACCATTGGGTTTTGGCAGAACCTTTTTTAGGAGTTGTAAAAGATCTGAAAAACTGGTGTCAGACCATCCATTGCTGGCCTTCAGTTTCATAAGCTCAATAATTGTGTACAGCACAGTATACTTCTTATCGCATCTGTGGCGTTCCTCGTAAAGAAGGTTTTTTGATGCTTTGTCAAGTGCTTCAAAGTTATCGTATCCTTTGGTTGTAGTTCTCTGCAACAACACCTCAGGCGCAACATTTCGCATCAGTTCCTCCACATCAAAGGCGTCATCATCATCATGTTGATCAACATCATCATGTGTTATGTCGGATGTATGATCACAACCTCTTCTATGTTGATGAGCATCTTGCGGCACATCAGAATCTTCAGGAGGATTTTGGCCCATCTCATCGTGTTTCGTCCATATATAATAGTTCTTCACGAAACCATTTTTCAACAAGTGAAATCGTATGGTTTCACGATCAGAACACGGATACATCGCTTCGTTTTTACAAACTTTACAAGGACAATATATTGCCTCTTCACTCTGACGGGAAGCATATTGTGCGGCAGCTTCAGTAAATTTAGTTACTCTGTTAAAATATGCCACCACATCTCCGTCGTTGGACGAGTACATCCAGGACCTGTGCTCCATCTAAAACATATATTATTTGAAAAAATATTAATAAAATCATTATTGTTAATTTTAGTAATTTACAAATTGAAAATATATTGATTTATTATCGCTCATAACAACATTAATTAAAAATCCTCAATGCTTTAATTAAAACTACTTATTAAGCAGAAAAAATTATTAAATAAATTAACTATATTGGTTTCTCTCTCTCTCCAAACAACATAACTCTAGATCTATAATCATAAATCAAATTAAAAAAGAGATTAAAATGACGTAAATCAATATACAAGTGATGGATAATTGTGAGGAGGGTCATATTTGTTCATTTGGGAGAAGGTAACACTGTAAATGGAAGATTATTTGAAAATTTCTATTCACAAACCGTAAATTAGAAAAACGCTAATAACTCATTGTATACATGATTAAATACAAAATAAATGTGAGATTCGGCATGGATTTACCTCCTAGAATGGAATCCTTCAAAAGAAACGAAAACAAAGCCTCCCCCCTCTTTATCTAGATTTTTGTCGCCATTGTACGGACAAAATTAAATGCGAACTCCAGTAGAGCTCGGGGAGGAAGAAGCTGCGCATTTATAGCTAGAATAGTAGTGGCGGTCGCAAGTGATGTCATCATTACTTTAGTGGCGGCCATCTTAGCAGCGGCGGGCAGCACCAGCGCCCGCCACTGCTATTGGTAAATTAGTGGCGGTCCGGGCTGACGTCATCACCGACCGCCACTACTTTACCAACAATAGTGGCGGGCGCTGGTGCTGCCGTCAGCACCAGCAACTCTAGTGGCGGGCATCTAAAGGCCCGCCACTACAGTGGTTTTGCCCAATGCCATTACAGTGACAGTTTGTAGTAGTGAGAAAGCCTGCCCCTCACAGGGACAAAGAAATCAAGGCACAGGCGAAATTTCAGTCGGTAGTAAAAAAAAAAAACTTGCTCCAGCCAATCTGGCGAGCGATATCCAGAGGCCAGCAACCTGGCGGTGACTCCGGCGTGAGAGTAGATCGTCGGCAGGAAAAATAAACAGATGGCTCGAGTTCATTGTGCAGGAAACTCGATTGTGTCCCCGCAGAAGAAAACACTCAACCGCACATTGAATGCCTGCTTAGCTACGGTGAAATCCACCGACTAAAGTAATTAGGCCTGCCAACTTGATTGGTTACAGCCTAGGAATCAAGACATAGCTGATGGCCTGGCCCTGCGGTCACAATAACAAAAATAGTGTGGCGGAAGAATTTTTGGGCACTCACGATTTACCAGCACAGAGACAGAAAAACAAGTGATGACAACTTCTATGCATATGGAGAAAAACACCAGTGGAAAAATACAAAAGAAATCAACTGGTGATGAGAGTGCCACACACGAAGTCACATCGATTGATCAGCAGATACTGACCAGCATTTTGTTAGCATGTTTCCCAATACGAGAAACATGGGTGATATGATCAAGGAACAACAAAACAACATTAAACGGCGCTGCAGTGTCAAACTAGCAAAACCAATCCTCCCGCATCAGCAGAGAAACACAGGAGTTTGCGTCGGCTCTAAGACACTAGGAACACAGGCGAATAAATCGCTGCAGTCGAAAAGAAGCCAACGGCGGAAAAACGGAGAAAAAAACTTCAAAGTGAAAAATGACCCAAATATCTTTGAATGAAAATGTGATTTTTAAAAAATGGGTTCCCAAAATTCTGTTTAGGAGTATGGGAGTCTTTTTATAGGCAGCCCATACAAAAGAAATCCCAAAATACCCTTAGAGATTATTTACAAAAAGAAAATAAAAATAAGTATTGCTAGGATACCGTTGAGGTATTTTTTAGACAAAAAATAAAACTAGAAAAATACTAAAATACTATGTCTACTGTACTAAGAAATAAACAACTATTTCTTGGTATTTTCATGAAATTTAAATTTTGATTCACCGGTTTTGAGCTTAAACCGACAAAGCCTCTTGCTGCTCTTGCACTGTGTATCCGGATTGAACCGCTACGACAAAGTAGCTCTCTCAGCCCAGCAATCGCCTATCCGTGTACCTAAGTCACATGACCAATGCCACGACACTCACTTGGCATCCTTACATCATGTACCCGGATTGGACCTCTACGATTCCGTAGTTCCTTTAGCTCACTGATTGTCCGTCCATATAACTGTCACACCGGTCAACGTCACGGCAAGATCTTCTCCTCTGAAGTCCCCCTTCGAAGTGCCTCTCCTTGGAGGGCTTCCTTCATCATCTCTTCGGTTGACAATCACTCATCATTTGAGAGGCATAAGCTTATGGTCTTAATCATGACTCCTCAATCTCCCCATTAATGAGTGCATTGTCAACACTCCATTCATCACTTCGTTCACCTACAACCAAATGTGGAAAAAAAGAAACAAAACAAACAGGGAGAAAAATTAAAAGTTCAACCTAATGACCAAAAGCCATCATTAGGTCAAACAGAAAAGAAAACAACAAACAAAGATTTCAAACAAAATCTCAAACGAGTGCATTTCTCTGAATCATCAACAAGGCAAAAAAGAATAAACTCCCATTGAAATAAATCTCTCCCTCTATGTCCTCAAATTTCTCCCCCTTGTTGACAATTGGACTCATCAAACGAGACTAAAAGTGTTGGGGAAAGGGGAAGCTACGCCAGCCGAAAATTTCAAAAGTTCACCCCAATGTCCAAGAAGCATGCGCTTGTGGGATCATAGATCGGTACCTTTTAGCACAAGACCCGCTAGGTGCACTAGAAGAAGATGTCGGGGAGAGTGTCCTCTCTGATCCTCGCCTCGCTCCCGCAGTTCCCTAGTAATCCAATCGACGAAGACGACGTACTTGTTCTCGTGATAAAGTCCACGAGCATCGCTATTGGAGCAACGCCTCCACGGTATCCACACGTCTAGGGATGATATTATACCCACGTCGGCGTGCTTGAACCGCTCGCGAGAAAAGGGGATCCTCAATCTCAACTTTTGAGATCAAGAAAGGGAGGAGAGGAGTTCTTGGTGGCTAGGTCCAAAACTATAAATTTCTTCTTTTCAAGACCTCCTCCTCTCTTTATATAGAACTAAGAACCCCTGGTCTCCAACATTTCAAAACCATCAAATCGGTTACAACCGATTTGTGAACCAACATATCCAATCTGTTTTGCCCACGTCAGAACTTCTGATCCTAGATCAGAACTTCTAATCAGGTATTTTCGGTCTCTCAAACTAGTACGTTATTGTAACAGATCCAATAAGTTTTTGCCCACTTCAGAACTTCCGATATACCTATCGAAACATCCGATCAATACAATTTTCCTAATCCAAAATCAAAACTTCCGATTTTAACTCTTTGTCTCTAATTAGAAATTATCCGAACTTCTGATACCATATCGAAACTTCCTATTTGAGCTCCTGGTTTCACAAACCATAAATTATTGGAACTTCGATACCATATCGGAACTTCTGATTTGAGTTTTCTGTTTCCAATTCAGAAAATAATCGGAACTTCTGATCAACCGCAATTTTCTTGGACATACTTCCTTCAAAAAGCACTCAAATAGGAAAAACTCAACTTCCCTTGAAATGCAGCTCCCCTCAAAATATGCAATGAATACAATTGGGGTGGAAAAGGAGTATAAAAGCAAGCTTATTAGATATGATTAATAGCAATTACAAGATCAAGCAAGTATAGCAAGGGACATTGTCTATTAACACAACATGACAAGCTCAGATGAATAATATCCAAATAAAATCATGAGCAAGCAATTTTCAGGTTTTACAAAGAAAAGTGTCACCACTCAGACTAGCAGACTAGGCATGGCAAGACATGAAATACAAAAGCTAACAGATATCTACCTATATATGCTTATCCAAAAAAACATTGAGCTTCAGCAATCTTGTTATCCAATAATCCAATTTTTTTTAAGTTGTTTGATTTTTTTAATTCATTTTTTTAATTTTGTGCCAGGGGTTATTTGCTTGTCAACCGTGTGCTATCTAACCAAGTTAAGACTAGGTCAAACAAAAACCATCAGAAGCTTAAAGCATTGGTCTTGTCAAACACTGTAGTGTCCCAGTCTAGATCATAGTGCAATGATAAGCAGTCTAGAACAAAACAGTGCAACAAAGTAAACTCGCCTGGATCTTTTCATTCCAGTACAAAAGGCATGGATTTTTCATTTTTCAAGTTTTTTATCATTTTTCACAGCATATTTTCCATGTAAAGCTTATGGATGTCCAAGTTACATGTTTACATCCAATGAAAATTATTTAGCTATCACGCATGTAAAAGATAGAAAAAGCAATTAGCCTATTCATGCTAGTTACCAAACTGAGTAGTGACCATATTTTATATTTTCAAGATATAAAAAACCATGCTCATGATAGATATCAGATATAAAATCAAAAGAGTTGAATCAATATGATGATAGACAATAATCTAAAAACATATAAAAGCAAGTGCATGTAAAAACAGTTAATCATATAACAGAAGCTCGTGCAAGTGTGTATGCAATAAAGCATGAAATGGACACACTAAAATGCAAAATAAAATAAGAGAATGAAAATATCAAAAATATCCAACACAAAAGGATAAAGAAAACACAAAATCTCTTACCCTGATTGTTGAAGCTTATGGGGTTAAGGCTGGAGAACCATCTACAAATCTATGATGCATATGTCCTCCAGGCCCCGATCTTGCAAAATCAAGGGTAAAAGTGATTAGCGAATGGTCTAACACTAGGGTTAGCAAAAGAATTATACCAGTGCCAAGCCATCTGCACAAAAGTGGGAAAACCAAAAATAGTGAAACAGTTAGGACTAAAATGCGACTCACTTTCAAAGCACGATCCATTAAACTACCTAAAGCCATAGCCACGAGGTCCAAAACCATATCGAGAATGACCTAGAGCTCTATCGGAATGGAATCCACCTTTCAGAGCATAAGCATGAAAGCCATCTCCCCAACCACCACCTACATGACGTGCCCTGGCATCTCACCTCTCATTGCGCCGAGGAACCTCATGTCTACCACCCTGTAGGTAGAACAACTCCTGCCTAACACTAGCCTTTCTAGCCCTCTCAACCTGCTTCCTCCCGAAGCAAAAATTCTCAAGATGCCCGTCTCTTTGACAAAACTCACAATGATAGGTTGTCTTCTTGGAATGTAGTTGAGGGTTAGGCTCTTTTGTTTTGGTTGCTTTTGATGCAATCTCTTTGGCATTGGAGGGTCTAGGTAAAGGATCAAGATATGTGTGTTGGTCTTTGGACTTAGGAATCCAGATGGACTTCTTGGATGGAGATTTAGGTGGAGTGTCAATCTTGGATTTCTCTTCCTCAAGGGTAGTGGGAGAGGTAAAAATGGTCTTGCCCTTCAAATGACTCTCTACTCTCTCAAAACCAAAGTTAAACCAGCCTTGTCGGCACACATCTTGGTCTTGACCAAAAGTAAATCCATCCTTTCTTTACCTTCAAATCATTTTTCAATCACGGAGAGAAGTACTCATTTTCAGACCTGAGGTTCTGAGCTTGCTCTCTAACAAAGCTGAGTTTGTCCTAAAAGATAGTGCAGGTGAAACATTCTAGCTGCACATCTTTCGAACTCCCAGCAGTCTCCAATATAGCCTCTAATTCCTTAACATGATTGTCCCTTAATTCGTTACTCTCAATAAGCAATGGATAGTTCGAACAAACATCTAAAGGATAGGGTCTAGACTCGTCCACAATGAGCTTTTTCTCTACAATTTCAGGCTGATCGACAACTTGAGCATGCACAGAACGTAGCTCAGCAAGCTCACTCATGAGAACTAAACAGGACTCACATTCAACATCATTTAGCTTAGACCTAATAATGGCAAGTTTAGTGGAAGCAGATTCATATTTAGCTCTAAGTTATTTCAGTTCATGCACTACTTTAATGAGTAATTTGTCTTGTCTAACCAAAGCATCATTTAATTTATCTACTTTGATTGAAACTTAGTCATTGGATAGCATTACCTCATTGGAATATGATTTTGATGTCACAATTGTTGATGTTGTCGATCATGAAGCAAAGGTTGGTGAAGTCCTTCCCATTCTTCTTCTCTCGCAGATTGTCCTCTTCTGAGCTATCCTCCTCACTAGATGATGTGTTGATGTCATTGAGGACTTCCATAAAAGCTCATGAGGCCGCTTTAGCCTGTGGGATCATAATGGCGACTAGAGGGGGGTGAATAGGCGCCTCGACAAATTCTCATGAATAAGATGGCCTATTCAGATCACCCAACGCACCTCTAACAGATTACAAAAGAAAATTTGAGAATCACGGTATCAATCCAGAACAAAAATCAACTCAATTTAAAACTTCCTTCTAGATCGAAGTTTGAATTGTCGAACTGCTCTGTTGGAGATTAGTTTACCAATTTACAGACTCTAGATCAACCAATGAGTTGTCGATAGGAAGCTGTCGACATATGATACTCTGACAGAGTTTATAATTTGCAAAAATAGTCAGAATTTCAATTTTAACTGTTTGGATTTCTTCATATCAGGATTAATCTTTCTGAAATGATGATCTGAATGATTAATAGTACACACGTAAAGATCATACACAATAAACTGATATTTTGAACACATTCATCTTGGAAATCAAGTCCAACAAACAATTACAAATCTCATCATCACATATTAAACTCAAAACATTTTGTAGTTTAACAGAGAAACATTGGCATTGCACTTGCTTCGTCAGTAGATGATGAACAAGAATAGTTTCAGATCAAACCAAGACAAGGTTCCAGAACACAGATCAAACTAAATTGTCATAGACCTAAATCAGAAACAATTTCTATACAGTGCACATGGATGATATGCAACAGTATTGCCTATTGTTTCTTGCACTGGAAGGAGAATAGAAAAGACTAGAGCAAAAGTGTAACGCCAAGATTTAATAAATCCAGACCTTTATTGAAATTCCATAGAAAATAAATAAAACAAGACGTTCATCACACGACCACGTACAATACGACAAGCATTCATGGTTCGTAAACCATATTAGTACAAAAGTGAATAAAGTGAAGAGAAACTAATAAATCAAGGGTCCTAGATGAACGCCTCCTTCCAATCTCGCCTTGACTGGGTCGCTACTCCAGACCTTCATCCTCCTCGTAGTAGACGGGCTCTGGTGGTGTAAGTCAACGGGGGTGAGTACAATCGTACTCAGCAAGCCACCAGATGCAAATATAATGCAGAGTAATAACAAGGAAGGTAGTGGCTAATTTTGTGGAAAAGCATATTTGTAAAGCAATTAAATGTGATCAAGTTATTAATACAGAAATGTAAACACGTGTATGCATCATCTTCTAACTCGAGGGGTACCGTCAGCCCACCCTCGCTCAACAGTCCTTACATGCCATGAATAACTCAACCATTCAAACAATTGTAAACTAACTGCGAGAAGTCACACAATGCACCCTTGATCGTGGGCTCAGCTTTTCGAAAAGATTTAAAACTCTGATCAGAGGTGTACCACTGTACCAACAAGGCAGGCACTCATCCCATACACCAAAGTGTAACGAGATGACCCATACCACGGGAACTCGTGCCAAAACCTTCCATATGGTCCGCCTCGACCTGACAGCACCCTCTTATAGGTTTCATATGGTGCCCCGACGCGTCGAGCCAACACCATACCCCCCCTTGAGCCACGTCGGTACAAGTCACCCGCAGGTTGCCCCTTGCCCCCTCCACTATGGTGCATCGAGTTGGTTTGTTCCATACTTCCGATTAGGACTTACCCATTAGACTTGTGGTTAGTACGGAAGTGCTTTGCAATAGATCCCGCAGACTGGTACTTATAGTGCCCCATGTGCGACCAACCAATGCCCTAGCTTGCACCCGGAACCCACCACACTTATAACATAGCCAACTCCAACAAAGTCTAGAGACGAGAATAACAGGGAAAATCATATAGTAGAATCCAACTATCTACGACTCATTCTTTTTATCCTATAGCAGTTGTGTCGGTACATTGGACACTAGCTAATATAATATTGTAGAGAGACAAGGAGTTTAGGCTCAATAAGCATGGCTTGGGTTCACACACAAGGACGGGGATCTAATAAATATAACGTGTAGGGCTTGATATTAGACTAATGCAATATTATCCTATGAGTTATAGCGATAGTTTATTAAAACATGGGCTCAATGATGATCAAAATGGGGGTTGTGACTTGCCTTGATCAGCAAATGGTGATGGAGGAACCTCGGGGTAAACTCTGGCTCCTCGACGATCTCATAGTCTTCTCGATACGGAAAAAATTAAACATAACATTTAATAAACAATCAAAATATCACAAAACGTAAGCATACAAGTTTTATGATTTTAAATATGTGAAATTAAGCTTTATTATTCGGAAGTTATGTTGAAAAATTTTAAAGATTAAATGTTAGGGTTTTTCCTGATTTATTTTATGATTGATCAATTTATCCCTAAGGGGTTTTTGTTCATTTAATTAATAAGAATATTTTGTGCTAAAGTAACATACTATTTTTATGGCATAAACATGTAGAGAATAAAAAGAGGGATTTAAAAAAATTTGAATGGTGAAATTTGGAGTTAAAATGAGCAAGTTATGAATTTTCAAAGTTTAAATCAATTTCTGAGTTTTATTTTAAACAGAAAATGGGTTCTGGTCCACGGTGAGCCAGGCCCACGGTGGACTCATGTACTGTGCGCATGAACTGGATCGATTTGGATGGTCTGATCCAGATCAAGTGGTCAGGCGCGACGCGGGAGGGTTAAGTGGTGATCGACGGCTATGTGGCCTCGGTACCGCTTTGACCGGATCAACGGCTCTGATTAAATCCCTTCGAGATTTAATCTGGGCCGTCCGATTACAAACATGCGGCCAGGAATGGATCCGACAACTACAACAAAACGGAAGTTAAATAACTTTCGTCGGCTCCTGGAGGCCGACGGAAGTTAACTTAACTTCCGTCGGCTTCTCACAGTGGCCGACGGAAGTTAGCGGGGATTTTTCCACGGCCGATCAGATCCCCTAACTTCCGTCGGCCAGCATTAAAGCCGACGGAAGTTAGGGAGTTTTTTCCCAACCGCGCGCGCGTACAGGGAGACCTAACTCCCTGTACGCGCACACCCGCCGCCGCCTCGCTCCCGCGCCGCCTCCCGCCCGTGCCGCCGCTGCCCACCTCCGGCCCACGCCGCCACCTCCCGCGCCGCATCCCGCCTCCGGCCCGCGCCCTCGCCGCCTCTCCGGCCCCCGCCACTGCCTCCTGCGCCGCATCCCGCCCGCGCCTCCGCCACCCACCTCCGGCCCGCGCCCTCGCCGCCTCTCGCCCGCGCCCTCGCCGCCTCTCACCCGTGCAGCCATCTACGTTGCCTGCGATGCCGCCCGATCGCCCGCCGCATCGGCCACCCACCGCCGGCCCGCCGCCGTGCCCCACCGCCGCCGGTCCGCGCCGACCGCCCGCGCCGCCGTCCTGCCTAGTCCCACACGCCGCCGTCCACCGGCCTCCCACTGCCGCCAACCGCCTGACGGCCACCCGTCGCCGCCCATCGAGGTACCCATCTCTCTCTCTCTTTCTACATTTTTCATATTTCAACAATTTAGAGCTATCTAGCAAGACAACAATGGAGAAATGAGACAATCTACTAACAGTATCTAAGGCATTAAAACCTTACCTTGCATGCTATAAGTTAATCAGTGCTTTTTCTTATGAATAATCAGTGTTCCTTTTAGAACCTTAGTAAAAAGTAGTGGTTACTATTCCATATTCCCTGTATGCCATTAAATTTTTATCAAGGAATTGTACAGGACTGTAATATACAAATTACTTTTGAAAACTATACTAATTCTAACAAAAAAATTCAAAAAAATAAAATGTACGACTTTTAGACGAAATCAAAATTAGCATACTCACGGCCGCTCCTGGATCTCGTCGACGGTGTGCATCACCTGCCCGCGGCCTTGCTCCTGGATTGCCTTCTACAGGAATTATATAGTGATAACAATCGCTGCCTCTGCTACCCCTCCCCTTGCTCCGCCAGCCGCCGCCTCTGCTACCCCTCCCCTTGCGCCGCCGGTCACCGCATCTGCTACTCCTCCCCGTGCGCCGCGTCACCGCCTCTGCTACCCCTTCCCCTTGTGCCGCCGCCTCTGCTACCCCTCCCCGTGGCACCTCTCTGCCTCTCTCATCCTCTCCCCCTCCCTCGCAGCGATGGTGCGGCGATGTCTCGATAGGGCATGGCGAGGGCGCAGCGGGACCACGGCGAGGGCATGACGAGGGCGTGGCGAGGATGTGACGAGGTCAGATCTGGCCACCCAGTGCACTAGTGTAGAAAATGGGGAAGAGAAGAGGAGGGAGAGGAGATCAAGTGTGGCGGCTGGAGAGGGGGTTGAGAGAGAGAGGTAGTGGGGAGAAGTTAGGGTTTAGAAATGGGCTTTAAATGAGCTGAAATTTAAATGGGTTGTGTGGTAAAATTGAAATATATATGTGCTATTAATTATATTCTTGTGTTAATTTTTGGTTTGTTGATGATTTCATTACGGTATTAGTATATTATATATATATACTTTCTTATATATATTTCTTTTCGTATGCAATTTTTTATTTGACAACAATGTAGATAGTGTAACGAAACCTATGCGTCACCCATTTCGGACCAACATGTCTCACACGTGTCATGCGTGTGAGATGTGTAGGTCCGGAATTGTCCCTTTTTGGACAGCCTCAGAGTGGGCGACAGAGCGTGGTTTTATGATGAGTCATGAGTCCGAATGGGATTTCAGTAACATAACCTTATTGTTCTCCATTACACCACTATCAGGCGTGCAATTGGAGAACAACGGGGTTATGGTGCTGAAATTTCGTTCGGACTCATGGCTCATCATAAATACCATGTTTTGTCGGTCACTCTTGGGTGGGTTTAGGATCTATCTTTTCCTATAGACATAGGCCCGTGGTACTTATGCATGATGCATTCTCGATTGAATCAATGTTTTGCCTATAGAATGGCTGAGGACGACCGACGGTGGATGTATAGTGGTTGGATGAAAAGTGGAGCTCACACGAGGGAGTGGGTAATCAACGCTGAGAAATTTGTTGATCGTGCATTCGCTTTGACAACAAACACTAGCGCGAGGTGCCCATGCATGAATTGCAGAAATTCTCGTTGGCAAGACAAGAGGACGTTGTCATTGCATATTTGCAAATATGGTTTCGTGCCAGGTTATGAAGTTTGGTATTTTCACGGCGAGACAGGCCGTGAAAAAATGGTATTAGTAGTGGAAGAAGAAGATGATAGCGTTGCTGACGATAGGATGGATGAGATGCTTGATGCTATACGACCGGAGTTTGAATCAAACCCTGAGGATCCTCCAACACCGGAGGTTCAAAAGTTTTTCGATATCCTTCGAGCTTTAGAAGAGCCATTGCATGAGCACACCACCGCAAGCGTTCTCGCTTTCGTGACTCGCATTATGGCTATTAAGTCAAAGTTTGCATTTTCAAACAATTGTTATAAGGAGCTCTTGAATCTGATCAGCGATATCCTTCCTAAGAACCATAAGGTGTCGAAAGACATGTACCAGTCAAAGAAAATGCTTTCTGCTCTTGGTATGGAGTATGAGAAGATTGATGTGCGCCGAGATAATTGTATGCTGTTCTGGAAAGAACATAGTAATGAGGTGAAATGCTTAAAATGTGGTAAATCGAGATTCGTAGAGGTCGTAAATGAAGACGGAGAGAAGGTGACGACAGAGGTTGCTCATAAGCAACTTCGTTACATGCCTCTTACACCTCGGGTGAAACGATTGTTTCTCTCAAAGAAAACCGCTAGACATATGCGATGGCATAAAGAAGGTGTACGTGACAATAATCAAGTAATGGTGCACCCATCTGATGGTGCGGCATGGAAGGCTCTAGATGATTTTGATGCAGACTTTGCTAGTGATGCAAGGAATGTTCGCATCGGGTTGGCAACAGATGGATTCACGCCTTTCAATGTAACTGCATCGTCATACTCTTGTTGGCCTGTGTTTGCTATTCCATACAACCTTCCACCTTCGTTTTGTATGAAATATGAATTTATGTTCCTATGTCTCATTATACCCGGTCCAGAGCATCTTGGAACACGAATAAACGTGATGCTGAAGCCCTTAATTGAAGAGTTGAAACAATTGTGGAAAGGAGTTGAAGCATATGACTATGACTAGAAGAAAAAATTCAATCTTCGAGTTGCGTATCTGTGGTCAGTCCATGATTTTCCGGCATACGGTATTTTTTTCTGGTTGGAGTTGTCATGGAAGGTTGACATGCCCGATATGTGCGAAGGACACAGATTGTTTCCGTCTGAACTTCGGGGGAAAGATTTGTTACTTTGATTGCCATAGATGCTTTTTGCCCTTGAATCACCCATTTAGGTTACAGAGGAACAATTTCAAGAAGGACAGTATTGTTGTAAAGGGACCACCAAGGCGTTTAAATGGTAGAGAAATCGCTGATATGCTGAATGAGTTGGTCCTTAATGAAAATGAGGATGGATTTGTAGGATTTGAAACCGAACATAATTGGACCCACATATGTGGCTTATGGGAACTGTCGTATGTCAAATCACTAATTCTGATGCACAACATTGACGTTATGCATCAGGAACGTAATGATGGTGAAAGCATTATAAGTACATGTATGGATTTTACTGACAGGACAAAAGATAATGTAAAGGAGAGAAGAGATTTATCTGAGATTTGTAATCGACCAACCCTTGAGTTGACGAATAGTGGTGGCAAGCCACGTGCCCCATTTTGTTTAAAACCTAAAGAAAAAAACAAGTAATGAGGTGGTTGAAAAATTTGAAATTCCCAGATGGTTACGCCGCGGGATTTAGAAGAGCTGTGAATTTGAAGACAAGGAAATTAAATGGATTGAAAAGTCACGATTACCACATAATAATGGAAAGACTCCTTCCTGTAATGTTTCGCGGGTACCTGAATGATGATTTGTGGAAGGCGTTAGCTGAACTGAGCCATTTTTATAGACAACTTTGTGCGAAAGAAATTAAGAAAGATATGATGGAGATGCTAGAGAAAGAGATCCCGGTGCTTTTATGTAAATTGGAAAAAATATTCCCTCCAGGGTTCTTCAATCCAATGCAACATTTACTGGTTCATCTTCCATATAAAGCTAAGGTAGGTGGCCCTGTGCAATATAGGTGGATGTATCATATTGAAAGGTCCCTAAAGAAGCTTAGAGCGATGGTTGGTAATAAGGCCAGAGTTGAAGGTTGCATCGCAGAAGAATTTAAATTGAAAGAGATAGCATACTTCACTAGTGTATACTTCGCTGAGCCTCACAATGTCAACACACCTGCTACACGGTACCATATGGATGAAGACCATCCTTGTAGTGATCTCCAAATATTTGGGTGGAAGGGCATAACTGTTGGTGTCTCCACGACATATTATGTAACTCAGGAAGAACGAACAAATGCCTTGCTCTACATGTACTCAAATATGGAAGAGATGGAACAATATTTCGCGTAAGTGATTCTTTTTAGTTTTATATTTTACCTCCAAATTTTATACCCGTTTGTTTACCTATTCGTTACAATGACAGTATGTTTGATTCGAAATACTTGACGTCTGGTCATCAACCAACGGAGAAGCAATTAGATAAATTGCGTCGAGAAGGAGTAAATGGCGGGCCTAGTTTCCTCACTTGGTTCAGAGAACATGTAAATCCTTACCTTTTGTGACACGTATTATTTTACTCTACTAGGTTAATTATCTGATAATCTCCTATGATTTGCAGTGTGTGCTCGCTGACAATGTACATATAGACTTGCGACAGCTCTCTTACGGGAGTATTAGTGCCAAAAGTTACGGTCGCTATGATGTTAATGGTTTCCGCTTCCGTTCAACTATTTTTGAAGCATATCGACCTCTAGCGGCAACAACTAATACTAGAGTTGTTACAAGGGTCGTTGATGGACAAGGACACAAAACTATGTATTATGGAATCATCAAAAATATAATCGAGTACAAATTTGCCGGGAATAAGGAGATTAAATTAGTCTTCTTCGATTGTGATTGGTTCGACCCTAAACATGGTACTCGTGAAAACCAATTTGGGATGGTTGAAGTCAAACACGCGGAACGATTATCTGGTTGCAACAATTTTGTCCTTGCTCACCAAGTCGAGCAGGTGTATTATATGCCGTACCCATGTGAAAAACTAAGTGCTTGGTGGGTAGTCTACAAAGTGAATCCTCGGGAACATCTACACACCCCTAGTGACGGTGTTTATCAATTGGAGGTTGAAGAGGTCGATGAGGTTTACCAAGATGATGAATTGCCGACTTCGTTTAATGTAGAGTCAGAATCATCGACAGATTCTTTTCTCGGCGATTCTAATGATGTGGCAGTTCCTGAGAAAAGGAAACACCAACATAAGAAGAAAAAAGTAACATGTCGTGCTTTGGGGAGAAAAGGACAGATTGATCCTGATTTTGATGATAATTGACAAGTAATTGTTTTCACACATGCATATGCAATATACTGCATATTACATGTTTTTCATATGTACAAACCTTCTTTACTAATAAATGCTTGTTTGTGCTTATTTTGAATAGGATGTCGAAAAAAGTGAGGAGTGTCACGAGGAAGCTCTTCCGCTTGGGGAGTTCATCGGTGAGTACTCCGGCGAGTACACCGACGAGTCAGGAGGACACCCTATTCCAGGGTAGTTCCTCTTCTTCAAACAGACGTCGTCAAGAGCAGCTCCTGAGATGCATAGATCCGACATTAATTGGTCGGCCTATTGCATTTCAACTAAATGATGAGGTAACTTTCAAATTGTTTTTTATGCCAGTTATAAACTATTACTAATTGTTTCAATACTGTTTTGTAGGAGGAAGAACACTTGGAGAATGCGGGTCACGAGGATCATCTGGTGGGTGGGGGGCAGGAGGGGGATGTCCCAGAGTGTGCGGCACAGAGGGATGACCCAGAGGGTTTGGGGCAGGGGGATGACCCGGAGGGTGCGGGGCAGGGGGATCTCCCGGAGGGTGCGGGTCAGGAGGAAGGGGCTGAAGCTGCCGGCGGGTCCTCAGTATCTTTCAGGATGAGCCACCTGGTCGCCCCACCAGTAGTCTCTTCCGGTGGAGCCAAGATCGAGATTACGCCTGTAGGTGATGGGTAAGTGTAATACTCTTCTGTTGTTTTGCTTTTTTTTCAAAAAATTTCTTTCACTAAACTGACTTTATTTATTATGTATTTCTAGATCTTGGATTGACTCTCGGTTTGACGGCACTTCGAGGGTCAGGCAGGTTAACTAGATATTGGGTAACCTGTGTCGTCTGCACTACCCAGGGGTGCTGACAATGCCGACCGGTGAGCGGGTTCTATGCCAGACATGGGACCAGTACCGGTTTGCTCCTGACGGGCGCCACGGAACTGCTCAGGGGGCGGTGTCTCATGACTTCTGGGTATGCGTGTGTTTTTTCAATCTTCTTTTAGGCTTTTCGAGTTACAACACTTTACTAATCATTACTTTTGCAGTTACACTTTTGCTTGCCAGAAGTCGGCAATCACCATAACCATGCCCTTCAAGTCTTCAACAACAATGCACATAAGGTGGTGAAGGACGCCATTTCGTATGCCCGCATTCAAGCGAACAATGCTTACTACAAGGAGAAGCTAGGGCAATGAATGAGCAAGGCGACGGGCTCATCGTCAATCTATTTGACTGAAGAAGAATACCGTTCGGTAAACAATTCTAACTTTATAAATCTTCGATTGTTGAGATTTGTTGTCATATAATAGAAATAGCATCTCTGTTCAGGTGAGGATTCTGTGGTTTGCAAACCGCGAGGACGCATATTTGAATTCTGCAAGATTTGGTCTTCAGCCGCATTTAAGAAGACTTCCGAGCAGAAAAGACAATGCCGCGGGACGGATCCGAAGCACAGATATGGTGCCGACGGACATATTCGCCACGCTAAACGCATGGTAAGACCTCCTTCTGTCACTCTATAGCTATAGATACATTGTAATGTGACTAACTCATTTCTAATGTACAGGAAGCGACATCTGGCAACGTGCCAAGTGACATAGAGGTGTATACCTCTGGTCACAAAGGAAGCGATCCTACACAGCCAGATGTCTTGTGTAGCCAGACAGCCACGGACCATTTGGTGAGATGTTATTAAGAGTTTACGTAATTTCATTTTTCTGCGTCTAGCTAATCGAACATGTTTTTTGCAGGCGCAGTATGGTGAACACATGGTTCGACTCCATGGAGAGGACTATGATTGGTGGAGAGAACCTATCGACCAAATGGCCGTGTACTCCAGTGGAGGTGGCAAAAGCCATGGACGGTGAGATAGTGTTTTTATTAATGTTTTGTGTATGGTATTGTGATGGTAACTAACTCATTCAATGTTGCAGGTACTCCATGTTCAATGGAGTTATTGACTCGAGAGCGGTGAGAGCTCAGAAGGCAGCTCAGTCGTCACAGAGCTCCATCGGAGTTTGCTCCAGCCGTCGTCGCTCTTTAGAAACCCTGGAGGTGGTTCGGGTGAGGGAGGAAATGAGGCGGCTACACGAGCACAATAGGAAACAACAAGAGTACTATACCGCCTGCTTAGCACAATAGCAGGCTATGATCCAAGTAAGTTTAGTTTAGAGTGTTGCAGTTCAAAAGTATTCAGAAATAGGTTCAGAACTAACTGATTACATTACAACATGTGTAGCAACTAGCCCAGCAAAATAGTGGATTTGACATGTCCATGTTCCAACCACTACCTCCCCCGCCACCACCACTATCTCCTACATCACCTGAGGTACCTCCTAGATACTTAAGTTAGCGTTTAGAAGGGTAGTTGAGTTCGTTCTCTAATTTTGTCTATTTCTTCAGAGTTTCCATACGCCTGGTCAGGATGGAGCCTCCGGGGCAAATGTGGACGAAGTGGGAGGCAGCGGCGGCGCCCACGACCCAAATGTGGGCGATCAGTGAGTATGGATGTGTATAGTGAAATGTGATTGAATCTCGATGTGTTATGTGACTTTGTATGTGAATTTGGGTGGTATATGTGAATGCGGATGTGTATTGTGACTTTGAATGTGAATTAAGTTGTGTTATGTGATTTTGGATGTGATGTGTGAAGTTTTGGATGTGAGATGTGATTTTGGATGTTATATGTGAAGTTTGAATGTGATTTTGGATGTGAAATGTGAATTTAGATGTGATTTTGGATGTGAAATGTGAATTTAGATGTGTATTGTGAATGTGATTGAAATTGTGGTTGGATGTGAGTGTGAGTAGGGGAACCAGGAAAAAACAAAAAAAAATACCAGCTAACTTCCGTCGGCTTTTACCATAGCCGATGGAAGTTAGCTGGTTTCGGCCACGTGGGCAGAAAGGCTAACTTCCGTCGGCTAGGGCCAAAGCCGACGGAAGTTAGCTGCCCCTAACTTCCGTCGACCAGGCTGGCCGACGGAAGTTAGCGCCCCTCTGCTGACGTGGCAGAGTTCGGCGCTAACTTCCATCGGCCACGTCAAGCCGACGGAAGTTAGCTAACTTCCATCTCCTCGCTTTCGTCGGCCTTTGGCCCTAGCCGACGGAAGTTAGTAATCCGTCGGGAAAGGGCTAACTTCCATCGGCTTTGGCCGACGGAAGTTGCCTGGATTGTTGTAGTGGACACGGCACGCGTGTAAGGGGGCAAGTACCCCCTTCGTTCTCGGCTCTGGTGGGCTTGGGCGCAGCGGCGACGGTGACGGCGAGGGCATAGGGACCTAGATCTCGGTGGAAATGGAAAGAGGGGAGCAAGGGGAGTGTGATGGTACCGAATATGGCGACGGTGGGCGACTGATGGCGATCGGCGGCGAGGGTAGATGAAGCAGGGCTTCGGGTTGACGACGGCGATGGCGATCCGATGGTCCTCACGGCCAACGAAGGTGTGGCCGAGGACGGGCGGTCGATGATGGTCTCGAAGGTGGTGGTGGCCTGGACAGTGGTTGCTTGTGTCGGCGGCGAGCGGTGGCTGGAGGCCAAGCAGAGGTGAAGGCCGAGAAGTGGGCGGTGGCGCTCTGGAATGCACTGGCTGGGGCTACGGGGTGTCGGCGGAGTGCGGTGTCTCGAAGGGGTTTAAATAGGGGCTCGCCGGTGTCGTTTTGGCAAGGGAATCGGAGGAAACCCGAAGGTTCCTTTCCAACTCCGGCGAGGCTTTCCAAACCCTCGGCCAAGCTTCAATCTACTGGAAAATGCGTCGGTTTTCGAAGGAAAGAGGTCGTCGACGATCAGGGAAGGCGATCCCGGGATCAAACCGGCAAAAACGGGCACGGGGCGGCGGATAAACGGAAGGGGATCGCTGGAGAAGGAAAGGGGAGGGGGATTCCATCGGAGACGATGGATCTGACAGGTGGGTCCCACCTGTCAGTGGGCCAACGGGAAAGGAAAGGGCCGACAGCCGGGCCCGGGCTGTTAGAGGCGGAGGGAGGCGCTAGCGAGGCTGACGGGTGGGGCCGAGGTGGGGCGCGGGCGGGAGAGAGAGGAGGGTGCGAGCGCCGACAGGCAGACCCCACTTGGCAGTGACATGGGCGCTGGGCTGGGCCGGGCTGAGGCAGATTGGGGGTTTGCGGCCCACTGGGATTTAAAATGCTTTTCTGAATTAAAATAATTCCAGTAATTCATTTATTTATTTAGGAGTTGAATCCCTGTTGATAAAAAATTGTAAAAATTTCTAAAATTATATCTTGACCTCTAGATTCCACCATAAATTTTCCAAGGTTAAATTTGAAGTTTTCCCCCTTGTTTGGCTTTAATAGGGCTCTTTTAGGGTTTTCTTTAATTAAAAATTCCTTTAATTCCCTGAAAATGCATTTCCTTTATTTTATTTATTTTTAAATCTCGGGATGTTACAAAAAGCATAAAGGAACCAGAATTAAAGTCTAGCAACACTAGCAGAGAATTAACTAGAATGAACAAGCTAAACTGGAACAAAATTAATTTCATGAGAATCAGTGAAGAGTAGATTACTGTGATGTAGTTGAATTGAGCATTCCTGTAATCACTATAATACAGAATACATTTCTATTCTAGTAGTGGTGCAGTGCATAGAATAGAATCTCAGAGTACTCAAGAACATCAGATGATCAACAGGAACTAAAGAAATACCAGCAGTAAAGGTGCAGTACAAGACATAACAAACTTGAGCAAAAAGACACTTCAAGATTACACACACCGAAGGGAAAAGAAATCCAGAAGCAAATATAGGAATAAAACTTTCTCAAAGAGGCACTGCAGGTACAGATTTCACCTGGTACTAGCAATTTGGATCTGCTCTAACTGAGTTCTAGCCGATGCTAGCAACACTGAACAGATCTTTCGGCAGAAGTAGCTAGAACCAAAGATACAAGACAGACAGCAAAGATGAACCATGAACTACTTCAACAAATAACCAATGGAAAAGAAGAACGACAAGAATCTGATAGGGAATAGTTCTTTCTCCAAAAAGCTAGCACAAAGAAATAATAGAAACCTGGTGTCTGGAGGCATTGCAATCTGTGGAATAAGGCAGACTACACCGTCGACTGCTCTTTTCAACGCCACACACATTGTGCTAGATCCGGCAAAAGCAACAAGTGCAGTAAATCTTGAACAGTGCATACATAGATCAAAACATAGCAAACAGGATGAAATTGACAACAAAATTAACTGAATAGTTTGTGGTTGATAGCCCCCAAAATAACAGCCTCAAAAGTCCCCTAACCCTTGGGCATGGTGTCCTTTATATAGGCAAGCCCATTAAGGTATTCCCCAAAATGGCATTAGGGTTAAAAGTCTAGGTATTTATCTAATTGCCATTATGTATTTTCAGAATTATCAATTCTGAAAAATACATTAATATATACTCCTAATTTATTACATCATTGATCCTATTCTTTTAATATTTTTTTAGAATTTGAAAATTCTGAAAAAATACTAAAAAATTACAATTAATCTAGACTACAAAACAGAAAAAACAAACTCCTATTTATTGGAATTTAAAACATTTTCTGTTGCGATGGTTTTCAGCAAAAACCGACAAAGCCTCCCAGATCTTCGACATGTGTCGTTAGTCCGCGAACTCGACTGCTAGCAATTCTCTCCCGCTCTCGATCCCTCGAGTCGCCTTGTCACTTGCACTAGCTTCCCTTTCGCTGACTTGATCAACACTATGTCTCGATCCGTTCGTCCATGTCATGCCTTATCTCCATGTGTACGCTTGAGATCACCTTCAACTTCCACTAGCATCCTTGACCATCTGGCATTAGACTCCCTGTCTAACCCTGATCACCC